>SJYO01020080.1:71937937-72537937 GCA_006410555.1 Capra ibex
TACTCTTTGCGACCTGACCTTCTTTGTGTTCGACCTTAGTTCTAACGGCCCTCTTTATAGTTATTGGAGTCTATACGTCTACTATGGTGGGAATACCGTCTTTCACTTCTCCTTGGTTTTTCGGAGAACTACTTTCACTTTCTCCTCTCGCTTTTTCAACCGAATTTCGAGTTGTAAGTCTTTTGATTCTAGTACCGTAGACCAGGGTAGTGAAGTACCGTTTATCTACCCCTTTGTCACCTTTGTCACAGTCAGAAATAAAAAAACCCGAGGTTTTAGTGACGTCTACCACTAACGTCGGTACTTTAATTTTCTGCGAATGAGGAACCTTCCTTTCAATACTGGTTGGATTTATCGTATAAGTTTTCGTCTCTGTAATGAAACGGTTGTTTGCAGGCAGATCAGTTCCGATACCAAAAAGGTCACTAGTACATACCTACACTCTAAATCTGACACTTCTTTCGACTCGCGACTTCTTAACTACGAAAACTTGACACCACAACCTCTTCTGAGAACTCTCAGGGAACCTTACGTTCCTCTAGGTTGGTCAGGTAAGACTTCTTCTAGTCGGGACCCTAAGGAAACCTTCCTTACTACGATTTCGACTTTGAGGTTATGAAACCGGTGGAGTACGCTTCTCAACTGAGTAGCCTTTTCTGAGACTACGACCCTCCCTAACCCCCCGTCCTCCTCTTCCCCTACTGTCTCCTTCTCTACCGACCTACCGTAGCGACTGAGATACGTGTACTCAAACTCGCTTGAGACCCTCAACCACTACCTGTCCCTCCGGACCGCACGACGCTAAGTACCCCAGTGTTTCTCAACCTGTGTTGACTCGTTGACTTGACTTGACATACGTGTACATGCCTTAGATCTTTGTACTACGACTTCTTAAATAAACGTCCGGTTGTTACCTCTATGTCTGTATCTCTTATGTGAAAACCTGTACCCCTATCTCCTCCTCTCCCACTCCACATACCTCTCTCATTGTACCTTTGAATGAAATGGTATACATTTTATTTATCGGTTGTCCTTAAACGACATACAGAGTCTTTTGAGATTGTCACCGAGACATAGTTGGATCTCCCAATCCTACCCTTACGACTAACCTCCCTCCAACTTTTACTTCCCTTATACATATGGAAACAGACTAAGTACAACCCCAAAATCCCTTTTGTTTTAAGACACTTCGTTAATAGGAAGTTATTTTTTTCTTTTTCTTTTATTTTAATAGGCCACTTCTACGTTTGTATCACTGTTTTATACCGGTTTCATAGACTTCACTACTAAATAAGTATAAACACCGTGTAAAAGAAGAAAGGGTTTACTTATATAATGTGGCAACCGTTTTCAACGTACCTATATTTCCGGGTAAGTAAGAATGACATTGGCCTCCTTAAAAAAACGACGAAGAAGAAAAAAATTGGTCTCCTCGAATTACATATAGTCATCATCACATTCTTCTTTATCTACAACTTTATCACTGTTCTTTATAAATTTCAAATTATTAATGGTAAATCAAATGGACGATACATGGTCATGACACACTGAATAAATAATTGTTACCTTTATCATTATAAAAATGTATGAAATTTAAAATTAGGAGTCAACAACAAGTCAACGAGTCAACACAAGATAAGAAACACTGGAGTACTTAACGTCGTGTGGTCCGAATGGACAGGAAGTGATAGAGGTCCTCAAATGAGTTTAAGTACAGGTAACTCAGCCACTATAATTAGGAGTCATTTAGGATGTTAAAAGTAGATGACTACTGTTCCGACTTGGATTCTATCTAAATTTTTGTACGGTCTGAAAAGTCAAGTCAACTCAAGTCAAGTCAAGTAAGCGAGTCAACACAGGCTGAGAAACGTTGAGGTACTTAGCGTCGTACGATCCGGAGGGACAGGTAGTGGTTGAGGACCTCAAGTGAGTCTGAGCGTGGGTAACTCAGTCACTACGGTAGGTCGGTAGAGTAGGAGACAGCAGGGGAAGAAGAGGACGGGGGTTAGGGAGGGTCTTAGTCAGAAAAGGTTACTCAGTTGAGAAGCGTACTCCACCGGTTTCATGACCTCAAAGTTGAAATCGTAGTAAGGAAGGTTTCTTTAGGGTCCCAACTAGAGGAAGTCTTACCTGACCAACCTAGAGGAACGTCAGGTTCCCTGAGAGTTCTCAGAAGAGGTTGTGGTGTCAAGTGTTCGTAGTTAAGAAGACGCGAGTCGGAAGAAGTGTCAGGTTGAGAGTGAAAATGATCGATAATTTATCGACTAAGTCGACAGACTTTTGAATTCCAACCCTCAGGTTCTACCACTGAAACTCCGTACCTTATTTTCTAGTCTTAATACTTTTTAGTCTTGACTATAAAGAACATTTTTTTTTCCTCCATCCTCTCTTACATCCTTTCAAGTCTTCGTCTTTTTTATTGACAGGATCTTTTCGTAACCCTAATAGTCCGAACTGAATTACCTGAATCCATCTTGTTACATGGGTTGTTGACCTTTTATATATACGAGGTTAGACGGTGTAAATGTTTTTAACTAGTCCATGACCTGGTACTTACGAATAGAGTCATTTAAAGTAAATCTGACACAAGAGACTGTTGTTATGCTAGTTCGATCTTTAGTTATCGTTTTTATATTGATTTCTAAGAGTACACAAACCTTTTATTTAAGTAAAGAATTATTGGAAAATCAGTTTCGTCTTTAGTACTACGTTAAATCTTATGTAAAACTGTACTTATTATTATTTTTGTATTTTGAACTCCGTATTCGGTTTCGTATCAAATCGTCCTTTAAATATCGGAATTTCCATATTCAGTCTTTATTTTTTCCGACTTTGTATAACACAATTCACAGAGATAATTCCCTGACTGTTTTGTTCGTTATTTTGTCTAGGTTACTTCATCTTCCTCCCTTTACTACCTCCCCTTTAATGATTTTATCTTTTGTTTACACTTAGTACTCTTGTTATTACAGTTTCCAAGAAACTAATCATTATTGTTATTTTAACTATTTCGAAGTCTCTCTGAACTCTTTTTCTCTCTTCCATGTTTGTGATGCATATTTCTTACTGTTTTCCCTATCGTGATGTCTACGAGATCGGTAATTTCTTCTATTATACTTGTTCATCTTTTTATCTCGAATGTTTTAACTGAGTTCCTCTTTATCTTTTGGTAATTTCTTTAACTTAGTCATCAGGTTTTAAAGTGTGCCATTTCAGTTCAGGGTTTACTGAAGTAACCATTAGAGATTAACTTTTCAGTTCTCTTTATAATAAGATTAAAATGTGTTTGTCTCCTATTTTTATTCTCCCTTGTGAAAGATTTAATCAAAGGACCCCGAAGACATTGTTTACTCGTGTTTGATCACTGAATGTTACTGTCTTTAAATAAGAGAGTCGTAAGGTTCCGAATTTCAAGTTTTAGTTCTATAAACGTTCCGGTAAGAAAACAACAACAACAACAACAACTCACCGATTCAGTACAGACTGAGAAGCGTTGTGGTACCTGACGTCGTACGGTTCGAAGGGACAGGAAGTGGTAGAGGGTCTCAAACGAGTTTAAGTACAGGTAACACATCCACTACGGTACGTTAGTAGAGTAGGAGACAGTAGGGGAAGAGGAGGATATGAGTTAGAAAGGGTCGTAGTTTCAGAAAAGGTCACTCAGTCGAGAAACGTAGTCAACTGGTTTCATATCATGACCTCGTAGTCAAAGTCGTAGTCAGGAAGGTTACTTATAAGTCGTAACTAAAGGAAATGCTAACTGACCAAACTAGAGGAACGACAGGTTCCCCGAGAGTTCTCAGAAGAGGTCGTGGTGTCAGACTTTTGTAGTTAAGAAACCACGAGTCGGAAGGAATACCAGGACGAGAGTGGAGACACGTACTGATGACCTTTTTGGTACCGAAACTGATACATCTGGAAACAGTCGTTTCACTACAAAGACGAAAAATTATGTGACAGATCCAAACAGTATTGAAAAGAGGGTTCCGTGTTCGTAGAAGTCAAGGTTCCTCGTTCGATAAAGTACCGACGTCAGTGAGAGACGTCACTAAAACCTCGGGTTCTTTTATTACAGACAGTGACAAAGATAAAAAGGGGGTAGATAAACGGTACTTCACTACCCTGGTCTACGGTACTAGAATCAAAAGACTTACAACTCAAAATTCGGTCGAAAAGTGAGAAAAAGAAAGTGGAAGTAGTTCTCCGACAAATCAAGGAGAAACGAAAGACGGTAATCACACCATAGTAGACGCATAGACTCCAATAATCATAAAGAGGACGGTTAGACCTAAGATCGAACACGAATTAGGTCGGTCCGTAAAGTGAACTACATGAGACACATCTTCAATTTATTCGTCCCACTGTTATATGTCGGAATTAGTAGATAAAAACCGACACGATCCAGAAGTGACGACGGACCCGAAAAGAGATCGACACCAATCTCCTCCGATGAAAGATCCACGTCATGCGTCCGAATAACGCCACCGAAGAGAACATCTCTTGCCCGAGATCCCGTGTACCCGAAGTCATCAAGGTCGAGACCCCGAGACCTCGTGTCCGAGTTATCAACACCGTGGGTCCGAATCAACGAGACACAGTAAACCCTCTTGGGTACATAGGACGTGACCTTCCGTCTAAGAAATGGTGAATCGGTTGTCCCTTCGGGACGTTCCGGTAAGAAAGAGGTTTCCGAGATCCCTTCGGAGGAAGGAACGGAGGAGATCCAGGGACCACCGATCGTTAGGAATCGTAAGGAACCGAATAACGACGTAGCGAGGATAGAGACGGAGACAGAAGGAAACCGAAAGAGGAGACAAAGTTATAAAGGGACTAGAATGTGTCTGGGTAGGATTAGACCATACTGGAGAAGAAATGGACTAATATAGACGTTTCTGAGATAAAGGTTTATTCTAGTATAGGTACCCAAGGTCCATCTGTGATAAGTCAGGTTGAGTAGAGGGTTGAGTAAGACACTCCGATGAATTCTAGTGTTTCATTAAATGTATATACGTAGACCTTTTTTGTCTGAAGTGGTTTTATAATGTAACAATAGAGACACATCACTATAAACCCCATTATAAATACAGGAAATATTAGAACACATAAAAAGTTTTAAAGATATCACCTATACAAATCAACGAACAACCCCAAGAAATTACCTGACCTTGGACCACCAGGTCAGCTGCTATTCTTTCACTTTCTCTCTTTCTCCGACTATAAGGGACCAAATGCGTCTCTTGGTTATTTCGGGAACTGTGTCCTGAACGTAGTGAGTGTTTCTGTGGTCCGTAGGAGAGCTCCCCCACTTCCATGTCCCACGGAAAAGCTCTCCCAGAATCTTCGGGCCCGTCCTCTCACTCGTGTTACCCAAAGATACGAGGTCTCTTGATCGGTCCCTCTCTGTCACTCTCTCTCTCTCTCTTTCTTCCTGTCTGTACCCCTGGGTTCGAGACTACCTCGTTTCCACACAATTACTAGAAAGACACTCATATATGTCCGACAACATGTTCTGTAAAGAAAGCTGTTACTATTTCTAGTCTTTTGGTTTGTATGTCGTTGGCAATGGTTCCCTTGTTCCCTAATTATTACCAGTGTTCCAGTCCTCTGTTGGGTATAGAGTTCTTTCTCCTACCTCTGATTCGTCAAAACAACATTTCTCTTACAAATGATTTCCTCTAAGTTCGGACAGAGTGTATTACTGGAGTCATGGACCCTCGTCACACGGCAAGGTAAAACTATTCCTTGTTTCCTGAATACTCTTTGTCGTGCATCCTTAGGAGGACAATTTGTGAGGGATTGTTAAGAGGGAATAAATAAATTTTAAACACTTTTCTCAAGACTGGTCATCTCAAACAAATCAAAATTGTTAGAAACGTACTTCCGTTACCATNTTGTATGTCGTTGGCAATGGTTCCCTTGTTCCCTAATTATTACCAGTGTTCCAGTCCTCTGTTGGGTATAGAGTTCTTTCTCCTACCTCTGATTCGTCAAAACAACATTTCTCTTACAAATGATTTCCTCTAAGTTCGGACAGAGTGTATTACTGGAGTCAAGGACCCTCGTCACACGGCAAGGTAAAACTATTCCTTGTTTCCTGAATACTCTTTGTCGTGCATCCTTAGGACAATTTGTGAGGGATTGTTAAGGGGGAATAAATAAATTTTAAACACTTTTCTCAAGACTGGTCATCTCAAACAAATCAAAATTGTTAGAAACGTACTTCCGTTACCATCCACTGTTTATATTAACAGTTCTGTTAGTGGTTTTAATGTCAAGGTCTGGGCTACGACACTCATTACAAAATTTTGGTAGACGTACCCAGATCGGGTCTATTAACTAGTCGATCAACAAGTCGATTTCAAAAGTTTAATCACCTTCTCTTGTCTAAAAATCTTTTCCGAAGTTTTCAAAGAAAAACATTATTAACATGTAAGTCTCTCCGTAATAGTACATACAAAACAATTACTTTAAACTAAACGAGGGTCAACATCCGTGATAATAACTTTACTTGCCTTCATTGTGTTTTAACTCATCTTAAGGTTAGTGTAAAATCGTAGTGGACAAAAACATGTAGACAATTAACTAGAGGTCAGGTAGACTACCGACAAAAATCAAGGACATAAAGTAGAACTTATAGGAGTAGATAGACTCGGACTCACCGGGTGTATCATACTCGTAGAGATCAGGTTAAAACCTATTTTAATACACAAACTCAACTCCAAACATTTCATTACGGTCACTACCGTCGTGACCACGTTTGTCGATAATTAGGGTTTTACTTAACAAATCTAGTGGTCTCGTTAAATAATTCATTGACCCTTCGTTCAGGTCGGTACCCTGGAAGAAGGGTCCCGGCGACCTCTAAATAACCATCGGTGTCTAATACAACTCTAGCTTCTTAGTTTTGCCTCAGTAAAGAGTTCCTTTGTCTCCTCAATTCTGTTCATATATTAAATGTTAAATACGTTCAATGTCTTACATTTCAGAATAACTTAACATTTAAAGGATATCGATATTGTTTTCCTTCACCTTGTGTTCGAACATACTTTATACTAACTAATATTGCTTTCTTTATCAAAGATACTGATGCTAACCAGGGACACTTTACAGGTCAGGTTCAGGATTCAAGAAACCACAAGTGTGGTTCAAAAGTCTATAGGGTAACAAATCCGGGTTAGACAAATAGTTCCTGATAAGTTCCTGCTCCCCCCGGTAAGGTGGCAGTTCGGTGGGTTCTTCAGGAAACAGTACCATTACGAGGTAACATCATAATCATTGGAAGATACGATGAACTCATTGTATTAGTGTGTGGCACGACAATTACAGTAGACTCGTCAATCTATTGGTGTATGGTACCCCAGGGGTCAGCTGTTAACATACTAATCGGTATTTGTAATTAAAAGGACTGAACCGGACTGTAAACAGGGTTACTTATCTTTATATAAATTTCAAGAATAATCATTTGGGAAACGTATCACAAGAAACAAGAAAGGAATTGAGAGAGGGATTTCAAAGTCATCGTATTTGTACCAAGTGCTTGTTTCTTTCCCGTCATTTATTAGGTTCGTCGCAGACTTTCAGGAGAAAACCTCCGTCCTGCTTTCGGGTACAAACAGCTGATTGTAATTATATGTTAAAACAACCCGGGTACGTATTTCCTTCCTAAAATATCGGATCTCTTTACAATTAATCAAAAGAAAGAAAGAGTCCTACTCTCCCGGGGAGGTTCAAGGTTCCTCCCCCGCATACACAACTCAGTAATCACCTATGTTAACCAGGATAGAGACAGGTAAAATATTGGATGTTATTTTTCCCCTCAATCCATATATTCGGGTTATTCACACTAGTTAGTTCAGTCGGACTCGCTCCCTTCGTTTTCGTTCGTTTCGTTCGGACCGTTTTTTTCTTTTTTTTTAAAAAAGTCCTAAGACTCCGTAAGGGACAACTCTTTAGTCTAAAAGTCGAGCTAGTCATTCCTAAAAATAGACAGGGGGTCATCCCTCTAGTATTCCAGCTACTGTAGTTCACACCACAAAAACCTTTAAAATTTTCGACGATACCGAACATGACCATAAAGAAGGAGGACCCCAAAAACAACAAAGCAGAGATCAAACTTACAACCCCAAGGGAAATTCGACTTAGAAGGTTTCTCCTTCGGTTTACTCAAGCAATTTAGGTAGACCTCTTTATCTTCGTATGGGAAAAGGGACATTCTAATCAAAGAATCTAAAGGTAACTAATCAATTGGACAGAACTATGGTTTACCCGTTTCCTTCCCTCCACAAGAAGTTACAGAACTTTACAAAAAGACGAAACCAGTTTTATAGAGAAACACCATTCAAATTTTTTAAATCTTGTTTATTTCAATATAATTGTTATCAATATCTTTCTTTCCTTTCGCTATTACTACTTTTGTAAGGATCCTTTATAAAGTCAGGTTTTTTTTTTTAGTAGATCTCTAGACAAACCCCTGACCATAAACCGACACCAAAACTTAATTACCCAACTAAAGGAGGAGTAAGTCATGTATGTAAAAAGGACTATATTTTTCTTTATCCTAGACTGATACAAAATTCACCAAACACAATAAACCCCGTTTCCTAACCCTCGTTTGTGAGTTTGTAAAAAAGGATTCACTTTAATAACTTTTCGACTACGTCTTGTTGAACTATTTACTTTACGACGAGTGTAGGTTTATGGACTGGACAGGGACCTTTTTTTTTCGTCGGACCGTCGACGACTTAGAGAGACAAGTCACACAATTCCTTCTACTAATATGAATGTTCTGTCTGGACTTTTCTTCCACTTATAAAACGTGAAAACTATGAGAATCTTTGTTTATTGAATAAACCGTTTACCACGGAAAAAAATACAACAAAAACAAAACATAACACTTTATCCGTGACTTCAACTACAATAAAACAAAATTCTTAGAATGTCTGACCTTTGTCTTTATTTCGATATAATTGTTATCAATATCCGAATTTCTTATATAACGTAATATTAGATCATTTCAAACGAGACCTACTCCTTCTATTTTCACAAAAACACGTAAAGGGGAATAAATTATAAAATAAACATCAAAATGACACATTACACAAATTAATACAGAACATAAACACCTAATATTCCTTACAAACATTAGACAAATTATCTCTTACTTACATTTTTAACAAACTTAACAAATATTTATATCCGTCCCGGTAACAGACAAAAATATCTTAATCCACAAGATTAATAACATTTCATTCGATAGTCCACCCAATATTGTACAGCACATCAAAGTGGAGTCTCTCCACACCGGGGATATCTTCTTAAACATAGCTACCTCTGTACATTCTTCCTTCTCCTTCTTTCAAGTCCCGTTACTCAATGTAGGTAAACGGTATTTTAAAAGAAAGTAAAGAGTATTTGGAAAAAATGTAAAAACATAAGTAGTAAAATAAACGGTAAAGAATATAGAAAATAATTTTCGTATATAGAATGAAAAGAAATCGTTGATACTTCACAGAACATATAATCGTAAAATATCTAACCACTTTTATAAGTAATATAGTATAATAGTCAAGTCAAGTCAGCGAGTCAGCACAGACTGAGAAACGTTGGGGCACTTAGCGTTGTGCGGTCCGGAGGGACAGGTAGTGGTTGAGGACCTCAAGTGAGTCTGAGTGCAGGTAGCTCAGTCACTACGGTAGGTCGGTAGAGTAGGAGACAGCAGGGGAAGAGGAGGACGGGCGTTAGGGAGGGTCGTAGTCCCAGAAAAGGTTACTCAGTTGAGAAGTGTACTCCACCGGTTTCATGACCTCAAAGTCGAAGTCGTAGTAAGGGAGGTGTCTTTAGGGTCCCAACTAGAGGAAGTCTTACCTGACCAACCTAGAGGAACGTCAGGTTCCCTGAGAGTTCTCAGAAGAGGTTGTGGTGTCAAGTCTTCGTAATTAAGAAGTCACGAGTCGAAAGAAGTGTCAGGTTGAGAGTGTAGGTATGTACTGGTGACCTTTTTAGTATCGGAACTGATCTGCCTGGAAACAACCGTTTCATTACAGAGACGAAAACTTATACGATAGATCCAATCAGTATTGAAAGGAAGGTTCCTCATTCGTAGAAAATTAAAGTACCGACGTCAGTGGTAGACGTCACTAAAACCTCGGGTCTTTTTATTTCAGACTGTGACAAAGGTGACAAAGGGGTAGATAAACGCTACTTCACTACCCTGGTCTACGGTACTAATCCGTATTATTTTCGTAATGTATTACAACTACTGAATTCTGTACAGAATTAATCTAATCGTTTTTAACGTAAATTTAATATAAATATAAATTTATTTGTAATGTAAATTATAACTTATTAAAAGTCAAGTACACTTCAACTTAAATTTATCTGGAATAATTGGAGTATAATAGGTTTTTGTTTCTGTATATAACTCTGTATATATTAAAATCTATCTATCCGTATCAAAAAACGAACTTTAATTTTTTTACCAAAAAAAAAAATCAAGGTGGTTGAACAAATACCGACCTCAGGATCTATCTCACCCGACACATAGGGTTGCTGTACTATTCTCAATTGAAATCCAAAAAAGAATCCGGACAAAAACAAAGGGTCCGTCTTGACCTCGAGGTTTTTTCATAAAATTGTTCAATTGGAAAGGGATTGACGTACACATTCCTCTTGGTCAAAACGTTAAAGTTTTTTATAAAATAAAATTAGTCAAAAGAGACCTCAGATTTCTTATAGTACCGATAAGTCACAGTTTTTATAGTAAAGAGGAAAAACATCAATGTTATATAATAATTACTATATACGTACTCCCTTAACGACAATGTAACCTACATTTCGGAACCGATGTTTTAAAACTGTTTATCACCCTGACAATTCGTATAGAACTCCATTGTATCAGGTAACTTTAGAAAATACTCCGGACTATACTAATCCTATTCCCTCTCTCTTTCACTTAGAGAGGGTCAGATTTCCCGCATTTCCATATATATTTTTCGTTAGAACATTTAGTTATTATTATTACACGGTTGAAACTCCTTATCATTATCCACTACCCTAGGGACCAACATTACGTGGGTATCCAAAGTATCTACGTAATTGAAAAGATTCCAGACAATTCTCTACGGTAAACAATCTAAAGAAAAAATGTTGTTTTTATTCTCTCAAGATTCCTCTCATTCTAAGGAGTCAGTCAGTCAAGTCAGTCAACTTGAGTCAGCACAGGCTGAGAAACGTTGGGGTACTTAACGTCGTGTGGTCCGGAGGGACAGGTAGTGGTTGAGGGCCTCAAGTGAGTTTGAGTGCAGGTAGCTCAGACACTACGGTAGGTCGGTAGAGTAGGAGACAGCAGGGGAAGAGGAGGACGGGGGTTAGGGAGGGTCGTAGTCTCAGAAAAGGTTACTCAGTTAAGAAACGTACTCCACCGGTTTCATAACCTCAAAGTCGAAGTCGTAGTCAGGAAGGTTTCTTGTGGGTCCTGAGAGGAAATCTTACCTGACCAACCTAAAGGAACGTCAAGTTCCCTGAGAGTTCTCAGAAGAGGTTGTGGTGTCAAGTTTTCGTAGTTAAGAAGCCACGAGTCGAAAGAAGTGTCAGGTTGAGAGTGTAGGTATGTACTGATGACCTTTTTGGTATCGGAACTGATTTGTCTAGAAACAACCGTTTCATTACAGAGACGAAAACTTATACGACAGATCCAACTAGTATTGAAAGGAAGGTTCCTCATTCGCAGAAAATTAAAGTACCGACGTTAGTGGTAGACGTCACTAAAACCTCGGGTCTTTTTATTTCAGACTGTGACAAAGGTGACAAAGGGGTAGATAAACGGTACTTCACTACCCTGGCCTACGGTACTAGAAGCAAAAGACTTACAACTCGAAATTCGGTTGAAAAAGTGAGAGGATAAAGTGAAAGTAGTCCTCCGAAAAACCAAGGAGAAGTGAAAGACGGCATTCTCACGACAGTAGTCGTATAGACTCCAATAACTATAAAGAGGGCCGTTAGAACTAAGGTCGAACACGAAGAAGGTCGGGTCGTAAGAAGTACTACATGAGACGTATATTCAATTTATTCTAAGGAGTTATACAAAATTAAGATTAACACACAGAGATTCAAGAAATCATCGGACATTAAATAGAAAACATTCCCCGGTAAAGAGACAGGTTTATCCGAGCAGTAAGAAGGTTCAATAAAATTATTAATGAAACAAACAATTTACTCGTCACCGGGAATCCTTTTTACATCTTCCATATAGACTCAAATGGTATCTTAGACTCTACTGTAGTATTAAACTTAGAGAGGAAATATTAGACTTAGTTAATAAGGTCCTACTTGTCATTAAGGAAATCTTCAGTTTGATCTAACCGGTTCATTTTCTGGCTTCCAAGCACTCCCGTCTCCAGGTTTTTCTGGTCATCCATGATATCTTCCTGGACGAACTCCCATTTCCTTTTTTAGTAAATCCCGACTATATAACTACCGTCATGGCGGCCTACAACTAAACGGAGACCAAAAACAACATGCCCTCGACCCTCCAGGGGACAAACCTCAAAGGACCTTATCCAAAAGGAAGTTACAGTTTAAATCTAAATAATAGGAATCGGGATACGTAAGGAGATGTCGTCGTTCCCGTCTAAGAACCTCCCAAAAAAATTTAATCAGAAGAATCCCGTCAGGGAAAACTTATCAAAAATAGAGGTGTACGTTTCGTAGCAAGTAAAGAGAAAGATATCTATCGTCGGTAACAGAGTCGATCGTAAACGTAGAAAACTCAAAGACTAGGATCTAACCCTGTTGGGAGGTTTATTAGTTATTATCAGGGTCAGAGTACTTGACCTCGTTATCGAGAAACTATAAGGACTAAACGTAAGAGTATTCGTTCATTAAAGAGATCGACAAAGAATCAAAAAAGAGACTAATGTCATGTCCTTTATCGTCAAAGATTAGATCGATTTTTAGTCGTTTTAAAAGTGACCAGGAACATTATAAAATCACATCGATGGACATCCGAGAGGAACTCCTCATTAAGCTAGGGTTCGAAATTCCCGATGACAAAAATTAACAAGTATGTTATTGCCTCCCGTAACACAAACTCGAAGATACCATAGTTTAACAGACCACGGTCAATCGTAAAGTTTTTATTAAACCAAAACCCCTCACGGTCGAGTTCATAAGAACAATCGTACTAAAGACCGATATAGTACTTTAGTGTAACAGGTAACTTCTATAAGAGGACCAAATTCCTCTCGAAAATAATTTTAAGCGGTTAGTATCTCTTATTTCAAAGGTTATCTTCTACGATGTTGTAAACTTTCAAGAAATCATTTTCTGCTTACACCCGGTATGTATCAATATCGGAAAAAGTAAACAACGTACATTTTTTCTAATTATAACAGTATAACTCCATAATACACGGGAACTCGTAGTCCTAAAGAATTTTGATCTTTCTGTCTCTTTGGTAACCGTAGTCTTTAAACACTAGCGTTTCGGTAATTAAATCTCTCGGAGAAACGTCTCTTCTCTCTCATTCACGACTAAAAGACGTTTATACTCAGACACGGTTCCTAAATAGTAATAACAGGTCTTCTCGTAACGGTGAAACCCACAGTTTTTTGTAGAATCTTCTCAGTAATAATCGTAGTAATCCAAGATTGTTTCATCTCTGAAGACCTAAGTACGGACGACCGTCTCCTACTCGTAAACCTCATCGACCCCGTCCTGATCATCCTTTTAAAACTTTATAAGACACAACAAGATTAACCCGGAAAACATTTCAAAGTAGTAGATTAAGTATAAGTTCGTTATTCACAAGACAGACAACAGCTTATAGTACTCCCCATTTTAAATGGAACTTTACCGTCTTAATGTCGAAATTACTCTCGGGTATCCTTGGTCTTTAGTTAACCTTATAAAAAAAGGGACGAACCACCGAGTAAGTTGTAAAAGAAACTGGGTGACGGTTTAAAGATTTAGTTTTGACGGAAGTAGTCCCTTGGTCCCTAATACAAGCTGATTACAAACTTCCGTTCGGAGATAAGTAACCGCACTTTGGTCTTCAGGGACTTGAAATTCGTTTACCACTTCATTTCATCTCTTTACTGCCCCGAAAGGTCGGTAAACTAGGTACAGATCATGAATGGCTGGAGTTATCCCGGACTGGAGTTATTCGGACCTCAGTGAGGTAGACTTTACGGTACATATGGTCTCAGGAACAAGACCTGTGGTGAACAACCCCAGGAAGTTACCTGGCCTTGGACCACCAGGCCTCAGTTGCTATTCTTTCACTTTTTCTCTTTCTCCGACTATAAGGGACCAAATGCGTCTCTTGGTTATTTCGGGAACTGTGTCCCGAACGTAACGAGTGTTTCCGTGCTCCGCGGGAGAGCTCCTCCACTTCCGTGTCCCGCGGAAGAGCTCTCTCAGAATCTTCGGGTCCGTCCTCTCACTCGTGTTGTCTAAAGATGCGAGGTCTCTTAATCGGTCTCTCTCTATTTCTTTCTTTCTGTACCCCTGGGTTCGAGACTACCTCGTTTCCACGAAATTACTAGAAAGACACTCACATATATCCGACAACATGTTATTCAAAAAAAGCTATTACTATTTCTAGTCTTTTGGTTTGCATGTCGTTGGCAATGGTTCCCTTGTTCCCTAATTATTACCAGTGTTCCAGTCCTCTGTTGGGTATAGAGTTCTTTCTCCTACCTCTGATTCGTCAAAACAGTATTTCTCTTACAAATGATTTCCTCTAAGTTCGGACAGAGTGTATTACTGGAGTCAAGGACCCTCGTCACACGGCAAGGTAAAACTATTCCTTGTTTCCTGAATACTCTTTGTCGTGCATCCTTAGGAGGACAATTTGTAAGGGACTGTCAACGAGTCGACACCAGACTAAGAAACGTTGAGGTATCTGACATCGGTCGATCCGAGGAAGACAGGTACCCTAAAGGGTCCGTTCTTATGACCTCACCCAACGGTAATGGAAGAGGTTCCCTAGAAGGACTAGGTCCTTAGGTTGGACGTAGAGGACACAGAGGACGTAACGTCCGTCTTAAAAATGAACAACTTAGTACCCCCTTCAGCGAAATATTACTCATAATAAAAGCATTGATTCTTTTGGTCATTTACAATGAAAGTAACTAACGTTTTCTCAGATAGTCTTTTTGTATTAAGATTCGACCAGCTAGTTGTATATTGAGTGTTTAGACAGACGTAAAATACTCCAAAATATAACATTATTGACTGTGGGAATTTTTTCTATGTCCAGATTTACCGACACTTTTCTCAACCACTCGTTATAGTACGGCTTTTACTCCTCCCCGATTGAGTTAGAGTCTTAGAATCGAAGGAAAGAGACTTGAAAGTTTAAAAAGACTTCCATCTCAATAATGATAGTATACCTTTTTGTCTAAAATCTAATGTCCTGAAGACTATTTATAAACTACTGAAAGTATAGTAAGATGCAAAAAGTCCGATGAACAACGAAATGACGCAGACGTCGGCTTCTTATTTCACAAAGTCCCTAGGTTTCTCTAGACTCTAAGGAATTCATGATAGACTATCAGATAACAATTTATCGTTTCGGAAGGAGTTGAAAGAAAAAAGGAAAAGAGACACAAGAATCCACGACTATAACCTCTTAAGTTTCAAGCATTCTCGAAACTGTATGTTGACCCTCTGTATCATCTACTTTATGTCTCTTTGTTCTTCGGACACCACCGTCGATAGGTTTTCCACCGAAATCCTCCCCCTGACCTCGACCGGGACCCGACAGTGATATCTTAACGGGTACGTCTCCATTCTCTCCCCTAGGTATTTCCCTAAATACATCCCTCGAAAAGAAATTTCGTTCGTAATTTACAACAACATTCGTAGTCTCCACTAGTGACATTTACCAATCGAATGACCAACTATTGAGAGTCTATAAAGATCGTGACCACAAGTCGACAATATATGGTCATATCACCATGACCAACAACTTTACAACTTAATACAGGTTAGATCAACTATTTATCGACGATGGGACTCGGACATTGACTGGGAAGTTATTGGGAACCGGGAGGGACACTTGGTGATCTATTTCCCCTTGAGGACATGTCACGATAACGGGTGTAGTTTAAAGTGATTCGGTACGAACATGTCATACTTCATTTATAAACCCGTATTGAAGACTCATACGTACAGATAAATTTAAAAGTAAAGGATAGAGTTTGTAAAGTCAAAACACCAGAGTATTAATAATCATGAATTCCTATAGTGGTCTACCAGTTGTGGCTTTAGTCTGACTAACATAAGAAACGGTTTCTACCTCTTCGAGATATGTCAGTTGTTTTTGTTCTGGTCCTCGACTGACACCGAGTCTAGTACTTGAGGAATAATGGTTTAAGTCTGAATATAATTTCTTTCATCCCTTTTGGCGATCTGGTAAGTCCATACTGGATTTAGTTTAGGGAATACTAATATCACCTTCACTCTTTATCTAAATTCCCGGATCTAGACTATCTATCTCACGGACTACTTAATACCTTACTCCAAGTACTGTAACATGTCCTCTGTCCCTAGTTCTGGTAGGGGTACCTTTTCTTTACGTTTTTTCGTTTTACCGACAGACCTCTCCGGAATGTTTATCGACACTTTTCTTCTCTCCGCTTTTCGTTTCCTCTTTTCCTTTCTATATTCGTAGACTTACGTCTCAAGGTTTCTTATCGTTCTTCTCTATTCTTTCGGAAGAAGTCACTAGTTACGTTTCTTTATCTCCTTTTCTTGTCTTACCCTTTCTGATCTCTAGAGCAGTTCTTTTAATCTCTATGGTTCCCTTGTATAGTACGTTTCTACCCGAGCTATTTCCTGTCTTTATCATACCTGGATTGTCTTTGTCTTCTATAATTCTTCTCCACCGTTCTTATGTACCTTCTTGACATGTTTTTTCTAGAAGTACTGGGTCTATTAGTACTACCACACTAGTGATTAGATCTCGGTCTGTAGGACCTTTCACTTCAGTTCACCCGGAACCTTTCGTAGTGATACTTGTTTCGATCACCTCCACTACCTTAAGGTCAACTCGATAAAGTTAGGACTTTCTACTACGACACTTTCACGACGTGAGTTATACAGTCTTTTAAACCTTTTGAGTCGTCACCGGTATCCTGACCTTTTCAAGTCAAATATAAGGTTAGGGTTTCTTTCCGTTACGGTTTCTTACAAGTTTGATGACGTGTTACCGTGAGTAGAGTGTACGATCATTTCATTACGAGTTTTAAGAGGTTCGATCCGAAGTCGTTATGCACTTGACACTTGAGGGACTATAAGTTCGACCAAAATCTTTTCCGTCTCCTTCGTCTCTAGTTTAACGGTTGTAGGCGACCTAGTACCTTTTTCGTTCTCTCAAGGTCTTTTTGTAGATAAAGACGAACTAACTGATACGGTTTCGGAAACTGACACACCTAGTGTTAGTTGACACCTTTTAAGACTTGCTCTACCCTTATGGTCTGGTGGATTGGACGGAGAACTCTTTAAACATACGTCCACTCCTTCGTTGTCAATCTTAACCTGTACCTTGTTGTCTGACCAAGGTTTATCCTTTTCCTCATACAGTTCCGACATATAACAGTGGGACGAATAAATTGTAGATACGTCTCATGTAGTACTCTTTACAACCCCACCTTCTTTGTGTTCGACCTTAGTTCTAACGGTCCTCTTTATGGTTATTGGAGTCTATACGTCTACTATGGTGGGAATACCGTCTTTCACTTCTCCTTGATGTCTCGGAGAACTACTTTCACTTTCTCCTCTCACTTTTTCAACCGAATTTCGAGTTGTAAGTCTTTTGTTTCTAGTACCGTAGGCCAGGGTAGTGAAGTACCGTTTATCTACCCCTTTGTCACCTTTGTCACAGTCTGAAATAAAACCCCTCGAGGTTTTAGTGACGTCTACCACTTACGTCGGTACTTTAATTTTCTGCGAATGAGGAACCTTCCTTTCAATACTGGTTGGATTTATCGTATAAGTTTTCGTCTCTGTAATGAAACTGTTGTTCCCAGACAGATCAGTTCCGATACCAAAAAGGTCATCAGTACATACCTACACTCTCAACCTGACACTTCTTCCGACTCGTGGCTTCTTAACTACGAACACTTGACACCACAACCTCTTCTGAGAACTCTCAGGGAACCTGACGTTCCTCTAGGTTGGTTAGGTAAGACTTCCTCTAGTCGGGACCAACAAGAAACCTTCCTTACTACGATTTCGACTTTGAGGTCATGAAACCGGTAGAGTACACTTCTCGACTGAGTAACCTTTTCTGAAACTACGACCCTCCCTAACCTCCGTCCTCCTCTTCCCCTGTTGTCTCCTACTCTACCGACCTACCGTAGTGACTGAGTCACCTGCACTTAAACTCACTTGAGACCCTCAACAACTACCTGTCCCTCCGGACCACACGACGCTAAGTACCCTAGCGTTTCTCAACCTGTGCTGACTCGCTGACTTGACTTGACTTGACTTGCCTTCTTCTGTTCAAGGATAACTTTTGTCGTGTGTTGATTATTTAGGTAAATAAAGACTTTTATCTAAATTAAATCCAATAATCTGTATATCTAACTTCAAACACTACGGACGGAATGTTATCATTATAAAAATATTCACTATATAAAAGACTATTATTTCCATTATAAGTAGTAACATTATCTGATATTTTATGTTATTTCAGTAGAAATATAATTTCAGTGGTATTTGAGTGTCAAGTCTTTATTGACGATAATTGTAAAATAGAAAAGAGTAAGACTAGGAGAAGGACACATTGTAAAAAAGAATATAAATAAAAAGAAACGTTGGAAAGAAATTTTTTTTTTGATACCTTAAAATAACATAAGATAAAAGATGATTATGGTATAAATTTAATAATAATATATAAAAAATAGGTAAGATGGTCACAGATGGTAAATAAATGTAAATTGTATTAATACCTACTCCATCCTGAAACCGGTGAAAGGACAAACAAAAGATGTAGAATATAAAGAAAATTAAGAAGTTAAAGAGGTAATTATGAAAAGAAACATAATTTACCTATTCAAGACCATTACCTATTTACCTATTTAAGAGAATAACAAAGAAAATGGCATATAAAAAATCAATAAAAGAATCACCACTAACGGACGGGATCCCTAATATTAATTGTAGAATTAAACGTTATTTGATCAAGTCTAAGTAGCCTCTTCCGTTACCGTGGGGTGAGGTCATGAGAACGGACCTTTTAGGGTACCTGTCTCCTCGGACCATCCGACGTCAGGTACCCCAGCGACTCTCAACCTGTGGTGACTCACTGAAGTGATAGTGCGTAACCTCTTCCTTTACCGTTGGGTGAGGTCACAAGAACGGACCTCTTAGGGTCCCTACCACCTCGGACCACCCCACGACAGATACCCCAGCGTGTCTCAGCCTGTGCTGACTTCGCTGAATCGTCGTCGTCGTCGTCAAGTCTAAGTATGATTGAATCCAAGTTATCATACGTTTTTTGAAGGAGGGAATGTCAAGACAATGTGTGAACGAAATATAACAATAACAGTGTTTAATATAGTAATATGTAACGTACGGGTATTCGTATTTATATAATAATAACGAATTACATTACCAGAAAACCTAGTCTATTCTTTTTTCTCCTTAATGTTCGTTTTTTAATTAATGTAATTACGACAGAAAATATAAATGGGTATATTAATGGGAAATTGTCATAAGAAATAAGAAAGTACACATAAATTCAATGGTAGATCCCAGAAAAGTAAAATACGACTTCCTAAAGAACATACCGTCTAGACGATCGTTGTTTAAGTCAAAAATAAATAGACTTTTTCAGAATTAAACGAAAGTAAAAATTTCTGATTAAAACAACCTTCATCTTAATAATCAACTGTCATAAAAAGAAAGTCATGAAGTCTGTACAGTAGTGTGATGGAAGACCGGAGGTATCAAAGACTACTCTTTAAATGACAATTAGAATAACCTTTATAAAGAATTTTTATAGTAAAATTTACCAACATACTAAGGGGAGAATATAATTATCTAAGTAGTATTAAATAAATTGGAAAAGGGAAACAAAATTAAAAAAATTACTTTGAATATTTATTTCTACTCGAAGGGACCACCGAGTCTCCATTTTCTTAGACGGACGTTACGTCCTCGGAGTTCTGAGTCCAAGCTAGGGACCCAGTCCTTCTAGGGAACCTCCTCCCCTACCGTTGGGTGAGGTCATAAGAACGGATCTCTTAGAGTACCTGTCTCCTCGGACCGTCCGATATCAGGTACCCCAGTTTTTCTCTATACTGACTTCATTGAATCGTACGTGTGTGCGTATTTATTTCTGTGTATAGAACACAAGGAAAAAGACACAAGGAATATAGTACTGGAAGACTTGTAACTTACGTCTAGATTCAATGTCCGTTATTATACAGTCCCTTACCCCTACTGGTCACCACCCCTTTTACCACTAATTGTCGATCCTTTCGGAGTACACTCTCTCTGAGTTTGTAAGGTCCATATAACCTCGACAACCGTAGTGTTGAACCTATTTACCACCAGACATAAATTCATGGGAGGAGGAGGGTAGGAATATGGACCCTTTACTGATTGTCTCGAAACCGGAGAAAATTCTGATCCCTTCAGTACACTAATTCGAGAGTTCGAGTGGGAGAGTAGACTTAACTCTAACGACGGACTGAAAGAAAGAAGGATGGAAAGAAGAAAGGAAGGAAGGATGGAAGGAAAGATATTATCGAAGTGAATCTATATTAAGTATATGGTATATTAAGTGAGTAAATTTTACATGTCATGTTATCATATAATCATATAAGTGTCTCAATACGTCACAAATGGTGTTGACTGAAATCTTATAAAGTAACGGGGGGTTTCTTTGAAGTGTGGCAAATCCTCATTGGGTGGTAAAGGGAGAGGGGGTCAGGATCGTTGGTGATCAGATAAAAGACAGATATACCTAAACGGATAAGATTTGTAAAGTACTTTGACCTTGGTATATTATATAACACAGACAAAGAAAGGTAAGTCGTAATAAAAAAAGTAACATCGTACAGTAATCATAAAGTAAGGAAGGTTACTGACATATAAAGAAAAATACCTATATGGTATAAAAGAAATAGGTAAGTAATGAACTACCCGTAAACCTACCAAAGAGGAAAGAACCTAAATATTTGTTACTACGATACTTTTAAAAGCGTGTTCACAAAAAACACCCGTACAAAAGTAAAGAAAACCGATACATATATCCTCACCTTATAGACCCAACAACAAGTCAACGATTCAGCATAGACTGAGAAACACTGGGGCACCTAACGTCGTGTGGTCCGAAGAGACAGGAAGTGATAGAGGGTCTCAAACGAGTTTGAGTACAAGTAACTTAGCCACTACAGTAGGTCGGAAGAGTAGGAGACAGTGGGTGAAGAAGAGGACGGGAGTTAGAAAGGGTCATAGTCCCAGAAAACGTTATTTAACCGAGAAGTATAGTCAACCGGTTTCATAACTTCGGAGTTGAAGTCGTAGTCAGGAAAATTACTTATAAATCCCAACTAAAGGAAATCCTTTATTTAATCCTAAAGGAAATCCAATTTATTTAATACTACTTAGATAATNGAGTAGGAGACAGTGGGTGAAGAAGAGGACGGGAGTTAGAAAGGGTCATAGTCCCAGAAAACGTTATTTAACCGAGAAGTATAGTCAACCGGTTTCATAACTTCGGAGTTGAAGTCGTAGTCAGGAAAATTACTTATAAATCCCAACTAAAGGAAATCCTAACTGACCAAACTAGAGGAACGACAGGTTCTCTGAGAGTTCTCAGAAGAGGTCGTGGTGTCAAACTTTTGTAATCAAGAAGTCTCAAGTAGAAAGAAATACCAGGTTGAGAGTGTAGACATGTACTGATGACTTTTTTGGTGTAGAAACTGATCAACTTAGAAACATCCGTTTCACTACAGAGACGAAAAATTATGTGTCAGATCCAAACAGTATCGAAAAGAAGGTTCCTCGTTTACAAAAAATTAAAGTACCGACTTCAGTGGTAGACGTCAATAAAACCTCGGGTCCTCTTATTATAGATGGTGACAAAGGTGAAAAGGGGATAGATAATCGGAGCTTCACTACCCTAGTCTATGGTACTAGAATATATCGATATACCTTTGAGATACCAATTAGAAACTCTTTGACGGTTTAACAAAAGGTTTCACTGACACCGTAAAATGTAAGGGTGTTCGTTACATACTCTCAAAATATAAGAGGTGTAGGAGAGATTTTGAACAATAACAGACAAAAAGAAAAATACGGTCGGTAGGATCACCAATACTTCACCATAGAACATCAAAACTAAACATAAAGGGACTACCGATTACTATAACGTGCAGAAAAGTACACGAACAATCGGTAAACATAGAATAACCTCTTTACAGACAAGTCTACGAAACGAGTACAATTAACCTAGTAAATACAAAAATAATAACTCAAAATTTTCAAGAAATATATAAGGTCTGTATACTAATCTTTTATAAGAGAGGGTTAAAAACCTAACAGAAGCATTAGAGAACCGACGAACCGAGAAAGTCCCGAGGTATCTCGACAAAGACCTCTAATAATAAACCCAACCGACTCTGTCCAGCATTATCTCAGTCTCTTTTTTTACATATTCCTCGATCCCTACACAAAGTTGTACTTCTGAATCACTACCGTGTCAAGACAAATACGACAATTAATTTCCTCGTCCATATGTAACTAAAGGAGACATCTTTGGAAGTGACTTAAGACACGTTGTTACAAAAACTCCCACACTCTTTGGGTTCCCTTACGAACGGAACTGAGACTTACATCGTAGAGTAAGATTGCTGGAAATACGGAAGTTAGAAACTATCCGAGTTCAACCGAAGGGTCTTCAGTGCGATCCTTAGGAAGGACCACGTTCTCCTTGGGTCGAAGAGGGGTCTGAACAACCTCACGGACGACGTGAACTGAACTAATAGAGTCCACTCATGATTGAGACGGTTACCGTCGGACCTAGTTACACTCCTTTGTCTGTTCCTAAATCTTTGTAAGACCGAACTATCAGAAGATGGGTACATTACAATTCTCCTATGAAATTGAAGAAACTACAGTCAAAAGAGTAGACATTTCACCTTTTCTTATAGAAAGGACTCTCGAAGAGTTTTCAATGGTACTTCTCGTTTATACATATGGAAAATCTACTTTCACATATGTTTCGGGATTAGTGTAAATTCTCAGATGAGTATCTGTGACGAAAACGTATCCCACGTAATATAAGTCTAGAATGAGTCTATAGTATTATATGTTGTTCTTAATTTTGATCTTAAAGGTTCCTTTCTAAAGTTCAAAATCAAACCTTTACTGACTTAAAAAGTAAAGGGTCCACACTTCTATAATCGGAGTTTATCTTCAACATTAGAAAGGCATCTCTTACACTTGTTACGTTGTGATCTTTTGTAAAGAGGGTGTAACGTCCACCTAAAAAATGGTCGACTTGGTGGTCCCTTCAGGTCCTTAGAACCCCACCCATTGGATAGGGAAGAGGTTGCCTAGAAGGGTTGGGTCCTTAACTTGGTCCCAGAGGACGTAACGTCCGTCTAAGAAATGGTCGACTCGGTGGTTTCTTCGGGAATCTCTGGGACGTAAATGGTTTATAATTTTCTGTATTTTCTATAAAGGTCGACTTCATTCCAACCTTCTATCACGTACGTAGTCACAAATAAGGTTTGTCTTTATTTCACTCTGGAACCCAGTTACTGAAATGGAGAGACACGGAATCAAAGGAGTATTTACATACATTGTCGTCACGGATGGTATACCACTATACTACTCCTAGTCTACGTAATTACTTATGTCACACGAATCTTGTCAGGATCTGTACCATTATGTACAATCGATATATAATAATAAGGATGTAGACTGAAAGATCATTTTCTCCTCCTAACTCATTTTTATTCTACTTGTAGAACTATTGTCTGACATAGGGTTCCTTGTCCGTTATTTTTCTCGTGTGCGAAATCTTAATTTCTGGACTCGAACTTAGGGTCGACACGATGTATACTTGTACATACGAAACATGTTTAAGTCAAAATAAATGAGTACGTTATCGACAAATTAAAAAAAGAGTACACGACCCGAGACAACGTCCGTCACCTGGATATCGTCGTTTAGTCTGAATGGTTTTGAGGACGGGAATATCTCTAATGTATATCTTTTATCGTTGTTATTCTTATTAATAGTAATAATATAAAGTAGACAAGTTTTTACGTGTCACTATAGGAGTAGAAACTTGAGTTCTACGAAGAATGTAAGGGACCTCAGTACCAAACTACCCGTCACAAAAAAGAGGGGAACAAAGACACCCAGTCATTAAAACCTTGTCGAATCAACTCAAGAACGAGTTCCCAAGAGAACTCTAACATCGACTCTGTGACTGACCCCGGTGTCAGTAGACTTTTCAACTTACCCCGACCTTCTAGATAAAGACCCTACCGACTCAGTGTACCTACCGACCAAGGACAACTGACACCGTCTTCCGAAGTAAAAGAAAGGTGCACCCGGAGAGGGATCTCAAAGGACATAGGGGAGTGTTGTACCTTCGACCGAAGGAGATCTCATTGACCAGGTTCTCCCTCGTTCCGTTTCTGACGTCACAGAAGATACTGGATCGAAACCTCAAGGTACGGTATAAAAGACTTAATAGATTAACTAATATGCTCAGAAAGGATAAGTCGAACACTCCCCTCGAATTTATGGGTCTCCAGTTTGTGTGCCGTCCAGTGAAACCACTGGTCGATGGTACGACACATGAGAATGATTTACGGCGCCGATGGATAATACATTCATCATATAGACCAGCTAATCTACCTCTGTTCACGACTCCTCTTTTGTATTTCGTCTTTTCCCCTTACACTTTACTATCCGACGCCCCACCCATTTTAAAATATCCATCCTATCGATCCTTTCCGAAAGGATGTTTTACTTGCACTCACTTCTGGACTTTCCTACCTCCTTCGAACAAAGCGGTTATAGATCACCTTCTATGAAGTGTGCCTCTTTTATTGTTTATGGTTCGGCACTCCATTCCGAATGAACCTTTAAAGTTTCTTGTCGTTCTTCCAGTTACTTCGATCTCACTCCACTCATTCCCTTTCTCATCAACGCCCACTTCAGTGTAGGATATCCCGGAACTTTTAATATGTCTCTTGAAACTGAAAAGACGGCTTACTCCATCTTTTCGCAACCCCACAAAACTCGTTTTCTCATTGTACGACAGTGAATACACAAAATGTTCTAGTGAGACCGATGACTTTGATATGACTACCCTCCAATCCCGTCTTTATCCTTCTGACCAATCTTCCCACGAAATTATTAGGTTCCCTCGGTACTACCTTTACATCTGGACTCACCATTGTTACATTTACCACTCTGTGCCAGTTTAAGACCTATATAAAACTCGGTTGGTCCTAAAACACTGTATAGTTTACATCTCCACTCTCTTTCCCCTCTCTTCTTACTAAATTTACCGAACTCGTCGACCTTCCTACCACGGTAATGGTTCTACCCCTAAAGACGAACATCTTGTCCAACATCCCTTCTTTACGTTCTCGAATCAAAACCTGCACACTTCAAACTGTAGGTTCACCTCTACAGTTCATTCTGTCAACCTATCTGACCGGACCTTAAATCTTCGTTCTAACAGACTTGAGTAGAACCAGAAACAAAAAAGTAGTCATTTTGTTGGTGTATCAATAAGATTCCTTATTACTTTAATGTACTGTACGAAGACGATCTCATGGACAGTGGATCCTCTATAAAATATTTATCATTGACACCATCCGGATTGTTACGGGGAGAGGTTCTACAGGTGTAGGATTAGGGATCTTGAACACTTATATAATGGAATGTAAGTTTTCCCTGGAACGTTTACACTAATTTAATCCTCAGAATTCTACACTCTAATAAGACCTAAAAGATCCACCCGGGTCGAATAGAGTTCCCGGGAGTCTTCACCTTCCTCTCTCCAGTCTCTCCTTTCTTCTACCACGTTTAACCGAAACTTCTACCTCATTCTCTTCTCATTTACACCCGTCGGAAGTCTCTGATCTTTTCGGTTCCTTTACCTAAGAGAGAGACTCGGAGACCTTCCTCGTGTCAAACGACTGGATAAAATCTAAGGACTACAGAACGAAGACCTTTTGTAAAAAGGACTCTTTCCTACGATTTTTTTTCAACAATGACCTTCAACTTCTAAGGGATGACTACAATTACCCCTTTTTGTGGTCGAAACATCCGTGACGGGACATCCTTTAATTATACATTTATTTAAATCTAATTCAATTACTCATTGATCGATTGGAAAAGAAGACTTTTGGTACTCTCTCCATTAAGACCTTTTCACCTAGCTAATGTTGTTGACGGCGAAGAAGTGTTAAGGGGATTTTACGGTAGACTTTTGTTGGCTTAGAAATCGTCATTGGTGTTTTCTACACGACCCGTGTAACGTCAAGTAGGGACTACAAAAGGTAGGTAAGCCTACACCTCTTGAGGTTCACGGAACGGGAAGGAAGACGACAACAAAAGATCCAGGGTAGAGGGAACCAGTGACTTCGCGTGGGTCCCATGACCCCTTCTTTAACGTTCACTGTAGATATAGGACGGTCGGAAAGTCTAAATCAATCCAGGTCCACCCAAAAGAGACATAAGTTTGTCCTACAATTCCCGTTCAAAATCATGGGTACCGAGGGTCAGTGGTCATTATGTATACTCGTTTGTAATAAAGTACTGATTCTGTTTGATTGTCTGTTTTGGAAATTGTGAGTTGGATTTTAGATACTTTTATAAGATACTGTAATCTTTTTACTTTGTATTTACACTCAGACAACTTTGTCTAATTTCTTTTTCCAATCGTTTGAGTGTTATAACACTTAATCTTTTCTTTTATATAATAAATAATTTATTTTTTGGACAAATTTTAGTTATACAATCGGTTTTATTAAAAACTTCGTAACTTTTTTCCTACGTTATCTTGTCTGATGACTTAGTCGTTGTACCTCCTATCTCTGGGTGAATATCTTAAGTCTTCTTAAAAAATTTTTCTATGTACTTTACATTTACTTCCGTCGTCTGTACCTTCCAGAGATTATCTCCAGAGACGCTGCTTATTATTTGTAAAGGTCTCGTGTTCGTTTTTACCCTCTTCGTTATTAGTTTCCCTTTTTCCCTTCTTTGAGAAGTCTATGTATTTTCTTAGTCTCTAACATAAAATCGTCTGTGTGGTAAAAGGACTTTTTAGACTACTTTACAGTTACGGAACACAAAACTATTTCCAAAATTTGAAAGTCCTTTATCTTAGGACGTTCGAAGGTTTCCTATTTTTGTTTTATGTTGTTTTCCAATGAGAGTTTCATCGATTTTAGTGTGGTCGGTGTTTATTTAAGATTTACATACCTAAGTATATATTCTACGATGTACCAGAAATTTACACAAGGTTTAGTCCTCAACAATTTCATACTGGGTGTCTGAGGATCCACATGGATTCTGGTAACACACCCCATGTCCCCCGACCTCCCCTCCGTCAGGAACTTCAGTCGTGACAAAAACATTATTATTCTCCAATAAAATACGGTACACCATAGTTTTGTCTAACTTACTTCTTCGTCTTTACTTTTGGGTCGATAGAAGATAATTCGGTCTTTAATTTCTTTAAAATTTTTTACATTTTGTTACTGTGAGAAGAGTGATTTAAGAATTTTATCCTAATACATGTATTTTAATAAATACAAATATACATTATCCAGATAGTGCTAATAAAATTTCACTAAATTATTTCCGTGTAAAGATTTCAAGAGTCAATATTAAAGATTATATCATTTATAACTATCTTTATTGGGTGTATATGTTTCCGAGAAATCTCATAGGGTATTAAAAATTCTCATGTTTCCCCAGAGTTCTGATTTTTAAAACTCTTGACGATTAGTTTTGTGAACACGAAACTGTGTCTTTGGTGTTACGTCTTGACACGTGTGTCAGGTTTAATCTTTTATTGCACTCAGATATAATAATGATTATATAGTAAGTCAAGTCAAGTCAAGTCAGAGAGTCAGTACAGGCTGAGAAACGTTGGGGTACTTGACGTCGTGCGGTCCGGAGGGACAGGTAGTGGTTGTGGGCCTCAAGTGAGTTTGAGTGTAGGCAGCTCAGTCACTACGGTAGGTCGGTAGAGTAGGACCCAGCAGGGGAAGAGGAGGACGGGCGTTAGGGAGGGTCATAGTCTCAGAAAAGATTACTCAGTTGAGAAGCGTACTCCACCGGTTTCATGACCTCAAAGTCGAAATCGTAGTAAGGAAGGTTTCTTGTGGGTNGAGGAAGTCTTACCTGACCAACCTAGAGGAACGTCAGGTTCCCTGAGAGTTCTCAGAAGAGGTTGTGGTGTCAAGTGTTCGTAGTTAAGAAGCCGTGAGTCGGAAGAAGTGTCAGGTCGAGAGTGTAGGTATGTACTGATGACCTTTTTGGTATCGGAACTGATCTACCTGGAAACAACAGTTTCATTACAGAGACGAAAACTTATACGATAGATCCAACCAGTATTGAAAGGAAGGTTCCTCATTCACAGAAAATTAAAGTACCGACGTCAGTGGTAGACGTCACTAAAACCTCGGGTTTTTTTATTTCAGACTGTGACAGAGGTGACAAAGGGGTAGATAAAGGGTACTTCACTACCCTGTTCTACGGTACTAGAATCAAAAGACTTGCAACTCGAAGTGAGAGGAGAACGTGAAAGTAGTTCTCCGAAAAATCAAAAAGAAGTGAAAGACGGTATTCCCACCACAGTAGACGTATAGACTCCAATAACTATAAAGAGGACCGTTAGATTACATATTAAATATGTCATTAACTATGTCAATGATTCTTTAAATCTGATTTCAGATTTTACCGAAAAAAAGCGGAAACTTATTCCTCCACAATATTTAAGACATCTCGAACTTTCCCCTCAATCCTCTTGATTTAAAGAACAGAAGTCATTTTATCTAATCTTTAACGAAATTAAATGTTACCATCCCATTGACGTTAAAATTCTTACACTTGACAAGATTCAGGGATTACGTCTTAAGTGTTCTCTTACGAATGTCAGTTGGGTTGTATGATGTCTTTAAGTTTCGTGTGCTCTCCCAAGTAAGGCGTTTCCCGTTTTATCTTTCCTTCGTCTCTTCGTATTTTATACCACCCTTAAGTATTGTCACACTTTACTCAGACACTTAAGATTCCAAATATAACTATCTTTAATTTCGTAAACCTCCTTATGACTCCTTAACACACAAGGACGAAAGTCATAATTCGGACTTTCCGTTCCTATAGAACTTCCTTTAGTCCTTTCTTGGACCGAAGAAACTGTTTTTCGTTTTTTCACTAGATCCTAAGTGAAAAAAGTTTTGTGACGACGAATATCTTTATAGTGATAAAAATTGTACTACTTCTCTTCTCCATTTTCGTCATTCTTGTACTACCTAAAACTAAACGTGTCTTTTCCAGTGTTATTTACTCTTCTTACGATTGTAATCTTAGCAGGATACAAAAATTCATCAGAGATATTAAAATCCCCCTGAAATTTTACCGTAGACCGTTCCCAAGACACATCGTAAAAAAAAGACTTCCAAGCTTTTCTTCGGTGTTTCCTTTAACCTTTTTTTTTACTCTAATGGACCGAACCTCTTCAGAGTTGAAGTTCAACGAGGTCAGAGAAACATCATCTAGTTCCGAACCGAGAGTAATCTAGCTTGTCACCAATAACAGATGTGAGTCTCGTCGTATTCTTTCTTGTTCAAGTTTAGAGTCGTACTCGTAAACCCAACCTATATGTCTCGACAGAGAAGTCTAGGAACTTTGTCTTATTTTCATGGACTTTAGAGTAACTGAGGTATGTTTGTCATCGTCATGAGGGTTGAAAACACTTTAGGTCCAGTCTTCTTTAGTAATATCGACTTCCTTAAAAGTCAGGTAGGACACCCATAGAGAACAGAGGTGACAAGTCGACGGGGTTTCTAGGAAAATCATCGGCGTAAAAGTATAAGGTAAGACACAGGGAAACCCGGGGAATTACACTCCTCAGACTAAGTGAGTAGGGAGTGAATTCACCAAAATATGGACTCTCTGAAGTGGGAACTTCGGTGAATGGGTGAGGAGGGACAGGAGGAGTGGGGTCCTCCTCTAGACCTCCGGACGGAAGTCTCCGTAAAGGTCGTCTGACGGGTTTATAACGACAATGTCTCACTGGGGACGGTTTTTAGTAACTTAACAGATAGACTAGTTCTTTTGGGTAACCAACGAGGGACTTCGTGATTATTCTTGGTCCTTACTTCCAAAACGAAACCTCTACCGTAGGCGGTTGTGAGACCTTCTCGTCGCTTCTGACACCTCCTCAACACGGACGTTCTGACTAAACCACCAACGAGAAGTCTTCGGGTTCCACCGCGATCACCATTTCTTGGGTGGACGGTTACGTCCTCTGTGTTCTCTACGTCCAATCTAAGGACCCAACCCTTCTAGGAGACCTCTTCTTGTACCGTTGGGTGAGGTCATAAGAACGGACCTCTTAGGGTACCTGTCTTCTTGGACCGGATGTCGGATGTTAGGTGCCCCCGGGTTTCTCAACCTATGCTGACCTCGTTCAATCGTGCGTGTTTGTTAAATCTTCGGGTCTACTACGACCGTTCGCTCGACACACAGTGACAGAGAGGAAGACGGGAACACGACTCCTTACGAATATAAGGAATTGGAGGATGAAGTCTCATACGTCTAGTTTAATGTGTAAATATGGACAACTTCTTGAACTCTCACTACGATTGGGAGTACTTTGAAGACATTTGGGGATCTCGAAGGTTAGATAATAATGTGGTCTCCGACGGTCACGGTGGAGACCTGTCATCCACGAGGACCGTGGTGGTAGTGGTGGTGGTCTGTGAGCCACAGTGGTGGACGTTTTACTCTAAACTCGACAACAGATGAAGTCGACTTTTGGTAGTTAATTCGGGAGGTAAACAGGACAAACCCTAATACCCGGTGTAGGACCACGGTCCAGACTTCTTTGTTACCAGACTAGTAGAGATGAAGGAAAAATGGAAGGAAAAACCAAGGTTTCGAGTGTGTAATCGTTAAGGTGTCTGATTCCTTCTTCAACTCTACGACCCATCGGTTTTTTGCGTTTCCAGGTAGGATAAAAGGACACTGTAAAACTAATATAGAATATATTATAGTTGAATTATTACGAAAGGGTGACAGTTAGGTTGATATAAATACAAACTCCTGAGAAGTATTAGTCACCGTTGCGAACCATATACAATCATATTCTTGTCCACCATGATGTTGACGAGAAAAGAATGATGGAAATAATAAAAAATTGACATAATAATATTTCTAAGTTAAGAGAATATTAATATATCTCTAAATATTAAATATTTCACGAAGATATCTCTAAATTTCTTATATTCCTTTTACAAAATAAAAGTGAATTATGAGTATTATTGAGTCCATTCGTATTAATAACAGTTAATGGTTGTTTCTTTAATACCAAGATCATATCGAGTGTGTTTATCATATCCGTCTCAACCTTGAACTTAGGTTCAAAAGACTAATAGAGACGTCATTAAAAGGTGATATTGTTAGTCACATCACGAATAAATAAAACATTATCTACAAATATAGATCCTGTTCACTTGAAGGATGATCTCTCTTACCACGAAAACGAAATTAGAGTGTAACAAGACAAAATAAAACAAAAGAAAATCCTTCTGTATAAAGTCGTTTACTTCGTGAATTCGACCCATAATATCTATTTTAACACTTGAGTCTGGGTTAACTTCTTAGGTAGTTTAAACGGGTCTCTTAAAGTCCATTCTTCTATTATTTTGATCGTGTTCAAACCTTCATTCAATTTACAGGTAGAATTATACCATGAGGAATTTATAAAATACCGTACAGGTTTGTCTTATACTATATCTAAATTTTACTTACTCTCCCGAAGGGACCACTAAGTCACCATTTCTTAGACGGACAGTTACGTCCTCTATACCCAAACTAGGGACCAGGTCCTTCTAGGGTATACGGTACGGTGTCCCGTTGATTCGGATGTGTGTGTGTGTGTGTGTGTGTGTGTGTGTGTGTGTGTGTGTTTATATATCTATCTATCTATCTACATACATATATATCACCTCTTTATTGAGGTCTTTCTTACTTCTCTACCTCGGTTTCGTTTTTGTTGAGGGTCCACACCTACACTGACCACTACCTTCGTTCCAGGTTACGACATTTCTCGTTATAACGTGTCCTTGGACCTTACAGTCCAGGTACTTAGTTCCGTTTAACCTTCACCAGTTTGTCCTCTACTGTTCTCACTTGTAGTTGTAAAATCTAGAGTTGCTTGATTTTACGTGACCTTACCCACTTAAATTGAGTCTACTGGTAATATAGACGATGACACCCGTTCTCAGGGAGTCTTCTTTACCTCATCGGTAGTATCAGTTGTTTTCTCAGTCTTTACATCATGAACCTACGTTAGAGTTTTTACTGTCCTATAGAGACAAACAAAGGTTCCGTTTGGTAAGTTATAGTGTCATTAGGTTCAGATACGGGGCTGGTCAGTACGACTTCTTCGACTTCAACTTACCAAGATACTTCTGGATGTTCTGGAAGATCTTGATTGTGGGGTTTTTCTACAGGAAAAGTAATATCCCCTGACCTTACGTTCTCATCCTTCAGTTCTTTGTGGACCTCATTGTCCGTTTAAACCAGAACCCCATGTTTTACTTCGGTCTGTTTCCGATTATCTCAAGACGGTTCTCTTATGTAACCAGTATCGTTTGTTGGAGAAGGTTGTTGTGTTCTCTTCTGAGATGTATACCTGTAGTGGTCTACCAGTTGTGGTTTTAGTCTAACTAATATAAAAAACGTCGGTTTCTACCTCTTCGAGATATGTCAGTCGTTTTTGTTCTGACCCTCGACTGACACCGAGTTCTAGTACTTGAGGAATAACGGTTTAAGTCTGAATTTAACTTCTTTCATCCCTTTTGGTGATTTGGTAAGTACATACTAGATTTAGTTTAGGGACTACTAATATGTCACCTTCACTCTTTATCTAAATTCCCTGATGTAGACTATCTCACGGACTACTTGATACCTGTCTCTAAGTACTGTAACATGTCCTCTATCCTTCGTTCTAGTAGGGGTTCTTTTTCTTTACGTTTTTTCGTTTTACCGACAAACACCTCCGGAATGTTTATCGACATTTTTCTTCTCTTCGGTTTTTTTTTTCCTCTTTTCCTTTCTATATGGGTAAACTTACGTCTCAAGGTTTCTTATCGTTCCTCTCTATTCTTTCGGAAGGAGTCACTAACCACGTTTCTTTATCTCCTTTTATCTCACCCTTTCTGATCTCTATAGAAGTCTTTTAATCTCTATGGTTCCCTTGTAAAGTACGTTTCTACCCGAGTTGTTTCCCGTCTTTACCATACCTGGATTGTCTCGTCTTCTATAATTCTTCTCCACCGTTCTTATGTGTCTTCTTGACAAGTTTTTTCTAGAAGTGCTGGGTCTATTAGTGCTACCACACTAGTGTTGGATCTCGGTCTGTAGGATCTTACACTTCAGTTCACCCGGAATCCTTCGTAGTGATGCTTGTTTCGATCACCTCCACTGCCTTAAGGTCAACTCGATAAAGTTTAGGACTTTCTACTACGACACTTTCACGATGTGAGTTATACGGTCGTTTAAACCTTTTGAGTCGTCACCGGTGTCCTGACCTTTTCCAGTCAAAGGTAAGGTTAGGGTTTCTTTCCGTTACGGTTTCTTACGAGTTTGATGGTGTGTTAACGTGAGTAGAGGGTACGATCATTTCATTACGAGTTTTAAGAGGTTCAGTCCGAAGTCGTTATGCACTTGACACTTGAGGGACTACAAGTTCGACCAAAATCTTTTCCGTCTCCTTGGTCTCTAGTTTAACGGTTGTAGACGACTTAGTACCTTTTTCGTTCTCTCAAGGTCTTTTTGTAGATAAAGACGAACTAACTGATACGGTTTCGGAAACTGACACACTTAGTTTATTTGATACTTTTTAAGAGGTTCTCTACCCTTATGGTCTGATGGACTGGACGGAGAATTCTTTGGATATACGTCCACTCCTTCGTTGTCAATCTTGACCTGTATCTTGTTGTCTGACCAAGGCTTAACCCTTTCCTCATACAGTTCCGACATTTAACAGTGGGACTAATAAATTGAAGTACGTCTCATATAGTACTCTTTGCGACCCGACCTACTTCGTGTTCGACCTTAGTTCTAACAACCCTCTTTATAGTTATAGAGTCTATACGTCTAAGACGACGATTCAGCGAAGTCAACACAGGCTAAGAATCCCTGGGGTGTCTGACGTCGGATAGTCCGAGGAGGCAGGTACCCTAAAAGGTCCGTTCTCATGACCTTACCCAACGGTAACTGTACTGGGAATACCGTCTTTCACTTCTCCTTGATTTCTCGGAGAATCAACTCCGAGGAGAACTTTCACTTTCTCCTCTCACCTTTTTCAACCAAATTTCGAGTTGTAAGTCTTTTGATTCTAGTACCGTAGACCAGGGTAGTGAAACACCGTTTATCTACCTCTTTGTAACCTTTGTCACCGTCTGAAATAAAACCCCCCGAGATTTAGTGACGTCTAGCACTAACGTCGGTACTTTAATTTTCTGCAAATGAGGAACTTTCTTTTTAATACTGGTTGGATCGACGACGATTCAGGGAAGTCAACACAGGTTGAGACACACTGGGGTATCTACCGTCGGGTGGTCCGAGGACAGGGACCCTAAGAGGTCCGTTCTCGTGATCTCACCCAACGGTAACGGAAGAGAGGTTACGTACTTTCACTTTTTTCTTTCACTTCAACGAGTCAGCATAGGGCTGAGAATCACTGGGGTACCTGACGTCGGATGGTCCGAGGAGGCAGGTACCCTAAAAGGACCGGTCTCATGATCTCACCCAACGGTAACGGAAGAGGCTACTGGTTGGATCTGTCGTACAATTTTTCGTCTCTGTAATGAAACGGTTGTTTCTAGGTAGATCAGTTCCGATACCAAAAAGGTCATCAGTACATACCTACACTCTCAACCTGATATTTCTGTCAACTCGTGGATTCTTGACTACGAAAACTTGACACCACAACCTCTTCTGAGAACTCTCAGGGAACCTGACGTTCCTCTAGGTCGGTCAGGTAGGATTTCCTTTAGTCAGGACCCACAAGTAACCTTCCTGACTACAACTTCGACTTTGAGGTTATGAGACCGGTGGACTACGTTTCTTGACTGAGTGACCTTTTCTGAGACTACGACCCTCCCTAACCCCCGTCCTCCTCTTCCCCTGTTGTCTCCTACTCTACCAACCTACCGTAGTGACTGAGTTACCTGTACTCAAACTCACTTGAGGTCCTCAACTACTACCTGTTCCTCCGGACCACACGACGTCAGATACCCCAACGTTTCTCAGCCTGACTCGTTGGTTTGACTTGACTTGACTATACATATATGAAGGGACCACCGAGTCTACCATTTCGGAGACGGATGTTACACCCTTTGAACCCAAGTCAGGGACCCAACCCTTCTAGGAGACCTCTTCCTTTACGTTAGGTGAGGTCATGAGAATGGACCTTTTAGGGCACCTACCTCCACGGACCAGCCGATATCAGGTACCCCAGAGTTTCTCAACCTGTACTGACCCGCTAATTTGAATTTGAATACATACGTTTTTATTTTTTATTTGACTTACTCTTTGAGATACATAACTGTACCAAACTAACGGTGTCATATATAACATAACAATCTACTTTTTTCTTAGTACATATGACCGTGTTTCTGTCTTTGTATCTAGTCACCTTGCTTTATCTTTTTGGTACGTGGATACCTGTAGAATAGAAACTGTTTCCTCCGTTCTTATATGATACCTCTTTTCTATTAGAGAAATAATTCACCACGAACCTTTTGACAGTTGGTGAACATTTTCTTACTTTGATCTTACGAGAGATTGTGGTATGTGTTTTTATTTAATTTTTACCTAATTTCTAGATTTACATTCTGGTCTTTGATATTTTGAGGATCTCCTTTTGTATCCGTTTTGTGAGACTACATTAGTATCGTCCTAGGAAATTACTGGGTGGAGGGTCTCATCACCTTTATTTCCGTTTTTATTTGTTTACCCTGGATTAATTTTCGAAAATGTCTTGTTTCCTTTGAGATTCGTTCCACTTTTCTGTCGGAAGTCTTACCCTCTTTTATTATCGTTTACTCCGTTGACTGTTTCTTAATTAGAGTTTTTATATGTTCGTTGAGGACGTCGAGTTAAGGTCTTTTTATTCGCTGGGTTACTTTGTGACCCGGTTTCTTGATTTGTCTGTAAAGAGGTTTCTTCTATATGTCTACCGATTGTTTGTGTACTTTTCTATGAGTTGTAATGAGTAATAGTCTCTTTACGTTTAGTTTTGGTGTTACTCCATGGTAGAGTGGGTCAGTCTTACCGACGCTAGGTTTTCAGATGTTCGTTATTTACGACCTCTCCCACACCTCCTTTTCCTTGGGAGAATGTGACAACCACCCTTACGTTTGATCATATCGGTGATACCTCTTGTCACACCTCTAAGGAATTTTTTGACCTTTATCTTGACGGTATACTGGGTCGTTAGGGTGACGACGCATATGTGTGGCTCCTTTGGTCTTAACTTTCTCTGTGTACATGGGTTTACAAGTGACATCGTGACAAATGTTATCGGTCCTGTACCTTCGTTGGATCTACAGGTAGCCGTCTACTTACCTATTCTTTCGTCACCATATATATGTGTTACCTTATAATGAGCCGGTAATTTTTCTTACGTAAACTTAGTCAAGATTACTCCACCTACTTTGACCTCAGATAATATGTCTGGCTTCATTCAGTCTTTCTTTTTGTGGTTATGTCATATAATTACGTATATGTACTTTAAATCTTTCTACCATTGCTACTGGGACATACACTCTGTCGTTTTCTCTGTGTCTACATTTCTTGTCTGAAAACCTGAGACACCTTCTTCCGCTCCCACCCTACTAAACTCTCTTATCGTGACTTTGGACATATAATAGTATACACTTCGTCTAGTGGTCAGGTCCAAGCTACATACTCAGTCCCACGAGTCCCGACCACGTGACCCTACTGGGACTCCCCACCCTACCCCTCCCTCCACCCTCCCCCAAGTCCTACCCCTTGTGTACATGTGGGTACCGACTAAGTACAGTTACATACCGTTTTTGGTGATATTATAACATTCCATTAATCGGAGGTTAATTTTATTTTATTTTCTTAGTACATATGTCATCAAGTTGTAAACATATTGTCTTTTCCCCCCTGACTTACAGATATATCCCTCTTCCACACAAACATTGACAAATACATATCCTATGAAGATATTCCTAAGTGTTCTTTTCTAACTACCAACGGAGACTCTTACCCCGATCGATCGGTCGTCTTCGTCAGTCTCCTCTACAGAGAAAAATAAGAAGACATAGAAAACTTAAAAATAACTTACTCATATACAAGATAATTATTCATGTTAACTTTAAATTCTTCTTGGTTCGTCCTGAAGGGAACCACCAGGTCACCAACTCTGAGACAAACGTTACGTCCAAGAGTAGCCTCTCTCAGCTCCTTGGTTCTAGGGTGTACGGAACACCATACCGGTTTTGTAAATTTTTTCTTTTTCTTTTCGGTACGTTTGTTTGTGAAGTCGTTAATCTTCCGTCCGACATATTAGACGGCGTTATTTCGGTACCAAGACTGAGTCACTCGGGCCAAAAGAGGGAGAGTGACCAAAGAGTGCAGTACCTGAATACTGTAAGGATCTACCAAAAAAAAGAAAGAAATTTTTTTACAAGGAAAAGTTAAATACCTCCAACAGTCGTTCTACCTCTCCCAATTTCTCTCAGTCTTTTTTATTAACCTTCCTTACAACCCGATGTCCGTCTCGTCTCACAAGTAGAGGGGTCAACCACCATCCATTACCGAGTCACAGTAAGTTTCCGGAGAGACTTTTTCAGTAAGAAAACAGGTGCGACCGTCCCTGGTTTGTGAAGGGACTTTATTAGGAAGAAAAACACCGAGATTGGTGAATGACAAAGTAAAGTCATCACTTTCGAATTTGACCTCTCCGGTCCCTGACACTCCTCTTTTACGCCCACTGAGATTTCTCTCAATCGTTCCGAAACGGGATTCCCCTTACGCAAAGGACGACAGAAAGAGAAGAAAGGTCTATTAGAAGTGGTGTCAAAGTAGACCAAAACAACACGGAGGACTCTCGTGAATAACAAAACAATCTTCAGTTAACCGGATGTCCTTTCCGACAAACGTAAACCCCCCCAGGGATTTACCAAAAACCAAACCCCAAATTCTATCTGGGTACAGATAGTAAAGAGTGGACACCAAAAGCAAACAATTCTTGTACTAAAGTTGTCCTTCAAGAAAAGAAACTGAAGACCTTTAAGTCTAAACTCTCAATTCAATGAAGTTCTCTATCTACCCCTAGTTCCAGACCATGTAAATATGTCATTAGAATATTAATTATTTTAGTAAATAAAATTTTACTTATTTTAGTATTAGTAAATATAGAATGTTAATTATTTTTAAAATTTTAATTAAAATTTNCAAAAACCAAACCCCAAATTCTATCTGGGTACAGATAGTAAAGAGTGGACACCAAAAGCAAACAATTCTTGTACTAAAGTTGTCCTTCAAGAAAAGAAACTGAAGACCTTTAAGTCTAAACTCTCAATTCAATGAAGTTCTCTATCTACCCCTAGTACCAGACCATGTAAATATGTCATTAGAATATTAATTATTTTAGTAAATAAAATTTTACTTATTTTAGCATTAGTAAATATAGAATGTTAATTATTTATTTTTAAAATTGTAACTTCATAACAAAAAATTTACATATTTTACCGGATGAGTAGAGTCATTATAATAATGTGTCAAACAGGTGAACCACCGTAGGTTTATAACTCCTCTTTAGTAAACGAAATTTTAAACCATTAAATGGACAATTGTCATCCCCTTACCAATACCCGAAACCTGTTAACACATAGAATTTTAATATTATTAATTTTGAACCATCTTTACACTTTAACACTAGATTTTCACAGATTTATGTTTTAATGTGTGCACGACACGACAGCGAGTCGGCACAGGCTGAGAACCGCTGGAGTACCTGACATCGGGCGGTCCGAGGAGACAGGTACCCCTAAGAGGTCCGTTCTTATGACCTCACCCAACAGTACGGGTGGAGGTCCCCTAGAAGGACTAAAATATGAATCTCGATGTATCACACAATACTTACGACTGTTTTTACATTTCTTTTATGTGTTTTTACTTTTATTGAACAAAGGGGGGGTTTTAAAGTATTTACTAAAAACGAAACCAAAACTAAAAGGTCGACCTCCACATTGAATATGTGTTATTTTCAGTGGGTCAAATTTGCATCGTTAAACTACTTAAAAACATCATTACATGTCAACACGCCGGGACGATGTTAGTTCTATACCAAGTCAGTGAGATTTTTCATACGAGGACGGAGAAGATTCATCTAAGGAACGGGACGGGAACCGGCGTATACTGGCGACCGGACAAAAGACAATGATATCAGAACAAAAAATCTTAAAGTATATCGTACACTAGAAAACACAGACCAAAGAGAGTGAATCGTACTACAAAAACTCCAAGCACTACAAGAAATTGAATTTTTATAATCATTTCGTCAGACTTTCCGTATCAACTTTTTGTATGTACACACGAACGTATGGAACACTAATATGATTTTTGAGGACTTAATATTTGAAACTTTGCCACTGAAAGTATCATACACTTGATTTAGAGTCAAAATTTTTCATGTACATTTTAAAAACTCAAGAAAGAGATAAACATTTTTATAAAGTAATTAAGTTGGATAAGAGTGGGGGTAGTAATGGGAGTTGAACGTGACGACTTTACAACTGGATGTTTTTCTTGTTTTTCTTTCCTACTTCTTGTGAATAAATATATACTAAGTACAACTACATACCGTCTTTGGTTGTGTTATAACATTTCGTTAATAGGAGGTTAATTTTTTTCAAAAAATTTCGACATCATCATTTCATACTCAGATTTTTTTTTTTCTCTCTCTCTCTTATGAATAAATCAAAGGTGTACGTTATCCGTTCAACTCTTCCTTCCTTTAAAGGTCACCAGTCACAACGTCAACCTTAGTCAAAACTTTTTTTAACGTCAAAACCTCGGTCAAACATTCTCCAATTGTATATATAGATTTTTATACTAAACCCGTCATCGAAGTTCAAAGAGGTATTTAAATTGTGTGTAGGATCTCTCAACTGACATCTTCAATTAATCGAAGTACATAGAATTATGAGAACAATGTGCTTCGGAGGGACTACTGACGTCACGTTACCTAAATCGTCTCGTTAAGTCAACGAACCGGTTTGGTCTAACGAAACCGACTTGAGCCCTCCCCTCCCAGGACAGTTTACGCCAAATAAACGTAAACCGGTCGTCGGACGAACAAGGGTTTACCTCACTCTTGGGGAACAAGGGTGCTCACACTAAGACCGTACTTCGACTTTCACACACGACAATCGACTTCTACTCGTGTCCCCTGTAGGTTCACCCTCGGAGTCGAGTCCTTGGGTCACGAGACCAAAACAGGGAGGTCGTTTGGGACCAGGATAAGGACAGTGACGAGACCCGACACTATCCGTAAAAATCACTAAGAATAAGACGAGTTTCTGGAACTAGACAAACAAGTAAACCTAAAACACTGAATTTTTTTTAGAACCACCAAAGTAGACAGAAAGAGAAGATAAAATAGAAAACGACAAACATTAAATAAAAATGAGAGACACTTGTAAACGTATTTGTACAAAGTGTTTTCGTGTCACTGTGACGGAATGGATCCTTCGGATTCGTGTATAGATTTAGCCCGAAGAAAAAATACATGGGGTCAAGAAACCCCCGTCTCTTCCGCTGCCGTGGGGTGAGGTCATGAGAACGGACTGTTTAGGGTACCTGCCTCCTCGGACCATCCGACGTCAGGTACCCCAGCGATCCTCAGCCTGTGCTGACTCTTTGAAGTAAAAGTGAAAAGTGAAAGTACGCAACCTCTTCCTTTTCCGTTGGGTGAGGTCACGAGAACGGACCTCTTAGGGTCCCTGTCGTCTCGGACCACCCGACGGCAGACACCTTAGCGTCTCAGTCTGCGCTGACTTCGCTGAATCGTCGTCGTCGTCGTCAAGAAACCCCTGGGGGAGTTCGGGTCTTTTTCACGTCAACAAGACAGACAAGAAACGTCTCGAAGACACTCTCTCTCAGATAAATAGGCTCGATCTCTCTCAGGACATACAGAAGTCTTTGGTAAAAACATTTGACTTGTGACATGTAACACAGAGAAATAGGATCTCTCTCTTTTAGAGAAGAACAGTCGAATGATCTTTCCTTTTTCCCTTTTATTAGTAGAGAAAAAGGAGGAACTCCGTATACTAAGTGAATAAAAGATTTACTTTTGAAGACGGAATCCTTTGAAGTTTCTTAATTCTTTTTTTATACTTACCCAGTCCCTTTCTTAAGTTAATATTCGTATGAACTTAGTAATTAATCGAGGAGAGAAAGGGTAAAAGGACCCCTCGATCACGACCAAGACTGGACGAGTGTGAACGGAGTGTGAAATCTTGATCGTATATATATTCTTTACGTGAAACTTTTGTGGTATGGACATCTGGGTTTCCCCTTTAAGACTTATTAAAACACCCTTATTTTACTTCAACATTTTATTATCGTAGGAAGTTAATGTCGGTGTCTTGTTTTTCCTATCCTTTAACTCGTCCCTTTTTGGAGGATTGCCAATACGGGACTAGGTTGTGAGAGGTTATCTATACGAATCAAACCAGACCTGTTCACGACACCCCCTAGGGGTTTACGGACAGGCGCCAGAGTCTCCAAGACTCATAGGGACCCTATGATCTTCACACGGTTAACCGATTTTAATGGTGTGTGGTAATTCGTAAAAGAAGAAGGAAAAAAAAGAAAGAGAAGAGCGAAGTTAGAGACGGTCCAGTTTCATCGGTCCTCGACGTCTACTGAAGACTATACCACCGACTATTTACGAAACGAGAACCTGGAGGTTTTCCGATATGGAGTTTTCGTTGATAACTTTAAAAAAAAATTAAACTGACATGGTCCAGAAACAGCACCGTACACCCTAGAAATCAACATCGTACACCCTAGATCAAGGAACTGGTCCCTAGTTTGGACCCGGGGGAGATTCGTACCTCAGAATCGGTAACCTGGTGGTCCCTTCAGGGTTTTAGTGGATAATTTAAAAATTTTTTATGAGTACAGGTCCGGGGTGGGAATTTCTTAGAATTGACTCAAGTGTCACCTGGTACCAGTAGAAATTTTCAGGATTTTATTGAGACTACACGTGATACTACAACTCTTAGTCGGGGACACTACCACCCCGACCACCGTCGTAATGTTCCCGTCTAGGTCGAGATTCTATGGGTAGATTCGGGACAGGGGTGTTTCTGACATGATCGGTGGACAACAGTCCACGGTGTTTTGACTGTCGAGACTGGAGAAAGGAGTAGGTGAGCTAGGAGAGGGGGGTGAAGGGAGAGGGGTGATAGACAAGAGTAGGATTACCCGGTGATCCTTTAATTTAGTCGACATCCGGGACCTTTCCAGAAGAAAGAGACGACTCGAACTTTTTTTCATTCTCACAACCAGTGAGTCACGACAGGATGAGAAACGCTGAGGTACCTGATATATGACGGTCGGAGGAGACAGGTACCTTAAGAGGTCCATTCTCATGACCTCACCCATCCGAAAGGGAAACGGTCCCTAGAAGGACTGGGTCCTTAGTATGGACCCAGAGGACGTAACGTCCGTCTAAAAAATGACAGACTTGGTCGTCCCCTCGGGTATTTGACTTCTAACCGATTGAGTGTCCTATTGGTTTGTTAACACCGAGTCTACTAATTCTTAGACGGATTTCACGTCCCTTGGGCCCAAGGCAGGGACCCAACCCTTCTAGGGAACCTCTTCCCTCAGCGTTGGGGTGAGGTCATAAGAACGGACCTTTTAGGGTACCTGTCTCCTCGGACCACCTGTTGTCAGGTACCCGATGTTTCCCAACCTGTACTGACTCACTGATTGTGTATGTGTGTATACGAGAAACCACTTTATAGGTGAGTTCAAAAGTGGGTAAAAATTTTGACTCAAGAAACGGAATATCTAGAAATATATGAGACCTATATCTATGAAGTAATCATAAACTATACGTTCAACATAAGTAATAGACAACGAACTATATTGTTCGAGTTGTTCGAGTCGTGAAATTTGTTACGTTTACATAATAGAATAGATAGATGTCCAGACTTCAGACCATCCCCAGAGTGACCTGACTTGGGTTGACAGTTGTTAACGTGAAGAAAGACTTTCAAGAACCCCTCTTAGACAAATAACGAGTAAACTCAACACCCGTCTTAAGTCATGAACACAACACCCTGGTTCCAGAGGTACAAAAACGACCAACATTTGACTACCGGTAAGGATCGGATCTCCTCACCGAGAACCAGGGGAAGGAGGTAGAAGTTTCGGTGTAACAGTAGTTTTCTTGAAAGACACACCGTAGAGAGACTGAGAAGGAGAGAGTGATGTCGACTCTCTCCGAGAGGAGAAAATTCCCAAGTACTTTAATCTAACCCGAATGGACCTATTATGTCCCATTTGTAGTGTAGAGTTTCAGAAATTGGAATTAACATAGACATCTCAAAGAAACGGTACATTCTATTATGTAAGAGTCCAAGACCCCTAATCCTCCATCTACAAAGCCTCGTACAATAAAACGGATGGTACGTTCATAAAAGAGGATCAGATACCAAATAGTAAAGTAAAAGAATTACTACAAGAAACTTCATGTTTTCAGAAATTAAAACTACTTCAGGTTGAATTACTTAAAAAAAGAAAACACCTAACACGATTCTTATGAAACGGATTGGTTTACAGTATTTCTAAAAAGAATAAAAAAATTCTTTCAGAATATCAAAATTGAGAAGTTAAATCTAAATACCGGGTATAAACTCAATTAAAAATATACACCACGATCCATTCCTGGACAAATGAATAAAGTACACTGATAAGCCAACAGGAGTCGAAACAAGCAAATTTTTTTTGAGAGGAAAGGGAGTAATTTAACAAAACCGTGGGTACAACCTTTAGTTAACCACTACTAACATTCCCAAATAAAGAAAAGAAAAAAAAAAAAAACTAAAAATAAAACTTTAAAATTTTAGAAATTAAGAATGTACGTAAGGGTTTGTACTTGGGGGGGAGGGAGGAGGGAGGGGTATTGTAGAGAGACCCAGTAGGGGTACGTGGTCGGGGTTCGTACGACATAGGACGCAGTCTGTATCTGACCGCTAAGCTAAGAATGTACTATCATATGTACAATCTTACGGTAAGAGGGTTTAGTAGGGTGGGAGAGGGAGAGGGAGACTCAGGTTTTCAGGCAATATGTGTAGACACAGAAAAAACGACAGAACGTATGTCCCAGCAGTAATTGAGTCAAAAAAGGTAACTAAACATACAGATAGAAACACCGTTATAATATGACAGAGGAAAAGATCCATGAAATTTCAAAAACAATGACAATTCTTACCTTAATTTTAATAAAACTTGGATTTTATAATAATTGAGTCTTGATAAAAGGAATTCGAGTGACCGTCTAATTATATTGATTAGATAGATAATAGAATCGGAACTTCATTTTCCTTCTACATTGAAAATACGGAGATAATCCATTGAACTTTAACGAAACTTAGATAATTTAAGATAGAATACCCCGATTCAACGTTTCTACAGTCTCTAAAACAATAATCACAATATAATTTATAGAACTGTTGACTCAGTCAACATCACTCCACCTACTTGGATCTCGGATCATATTCCTCACTTCATTCTGTCTCTCTTTTTGTTTATGGTATACAATTACGTATATAGACCTTAGATCTTTTTACCATGACTACTTGGATAAAAGTTCTTCCCATATCTCTGTGTCTGTATCTCTTACCTGGACACCTGTGTTGTCCCCTTCCTCACCCACCCGACTTAACTCTTTCATCGCAACTGCATATATGTGATAGTACACACTCTATCGATCGTCCTTCGACGGTATACTGTATCCCTCGGGTCGGACCGTGAGCCACTACCGACTCCCCTTATCCCCGGTCCTCCCTTCAAATCTCCCCTCCCCTCCCTCCGGATTCTCCCTATATATATATATAAATATATATATAAATATATATACATACATATTAATACTGACCAAGAGCTATAACATACCATCTTTGGTTGTGTTGTAACATTTCGTTAAAAGGAGGTTAATTTTTCTAAAAATTTTTCTTTGTGTAATTAATTAGTAAATTACCTTTTGATAGAATTTATCATAAATAATAATATATGCGTGCTCGGAAACTATATTCAATTGTCAAGGTTTAAAAGAAAGAATAAAGAAAATCTAGATAGAGGTCTTAGGGCATCTTAGACGTTGTACGGTCAGGGCTCGAACGGGTTGTACCTGCGGTAAAAGTCACTTCGGAAAGACGTCCACGCCTTCGCCATGGGACCTACCGACAGAGGTCTCCGGACACAGGCTCGTCAGGTCCGACGTCAGGTTATAGGTATACTGTACCCGTCGTTCTTCCTTTTCCTCGACCCGGACATGGAATTATGGAGTCCCGTCCGGTTCCGGGACGTTATACGAAAGAAACGACTCTCCTACCGTTTATTCACCAGGTGAGGGAGGCCCCGAAGGACCTTTTGTTGCAGCCCTGCCGGGTAGAGGAGGCAACCGCAAGAGCCATTCTTGTACTCGTTACAGTGAGGGGTTTAGATGTAAACAGTTCATGATGGTAAACGAAACCCGGTGATGCACGGTCCGAGAAACGACTTGTATAGTGAAAAAATCAATTGAATTAAAAGTGGGGTCGGGTACTTGATAGAAACGTATACTCCGCATCTTTGTGATCCGGAAGAGTTGTCACTTGATTAATTTGGGTTCAGGAGATTATGATGTAGACACACTAAGGTCTGAGAGCCGTAAAAATTTGAGTAAAGACGGAGAATGTACAGGGAGTAGGGACCCAAAGGGTCGTTCTAATACTACACATGGTGTAAAGTTCCACACCGGACAGTGAGGATATCGATCCCTAACCCTTACTTCCAACACAGAAAGACCAGGAACGTAGGTAAGTGAAGAGGACTAAGTTTCGGTGATAGGGGTTTAAGTAGAAATGGACTTTGTACCCGAAAGAATGAAAAAGGGGAACTGTTAAAGAGTTTGTTTTACGGAAGGAAGGAGTCTTCGATCGAGAGGCTTGCCGAATAGACCCGGTGATAGGATTTAAAGTGAATCAGAATCAGAACCGGGTTCTTACCAGAACCCACCCAAGGTTTAGGGGACTTTATCATTCACCTCATACCATACATAATCGGACATATGTCAGAAGACCCTTTCCTCCAGGTTTCAAATGATTTTCGTGGTTGAAAGAATTAGAAGTGGTTCGAGAGATCGTGGTCACGTCACACTTACTTTCTCGGAAGAGATGTAAAAGAATCAGACTTCGACAGAGTCACTTTAAACCTTTATTTGATCATGCAGAAGTTGTGTTTGTATGACACGAGGAACATCGTGACTGAGACAAGTGAACACTAAAAAATTCCTCGACCTATTTATCATACCGTTTCTTGACTAACATGGAAAAATATAAGGAAGTCGTTGTGACTATAAACAAAGATCAATACACGCATGGACAAAGAAGAAAGGACATAAGGAAGTTCGGTTCTTTTTAATTACGTCTTATTATCATTTTTGAGAAATAGTCATAGCACAAACAGTTGGTAGTAAACTCTTAAAGGGAAAGGAATAGCACTCGAAGAATTTTTCTGAAGTCCAAACACAGACCGTACCTTACAAATATTCAAGTTCCGAAAAAAAATTCAAATGTGGTGTAACAAGACTTTTTATAAACGTTTTCGAAAATTTTGATGTATCTCCTGTTACACCTACTTTTATTTCACTCTCGACCAGTAAAGGGGGAAGCAGTACAAATAGGCGAAGGACGAGACGGGCGGAACCAGAACCACTACGTCGGAGGGAGACACGGGGTACAGGAGACCTTACGCGGGCGTCGGAGTAGACCAAGTGTCACCGACAGGGAGACAGAGGACGGACTTTGGACTGAATGGGGCCCGTGAACGAAGAGGACTTCGGGAGAGTTCTTCCGACAACGAAGAAGGGTGTGACGGACCTGACGCGACGGTGAAGGGCGAAGGGGAGAGTCTGGCACTGGCGAAAGACCTGTGAGAAGGAGACAAAACGTCGGCGGAGGGACGGACGAGATAGGGAGGAGTAGTGACAGGCGCGAGGGGACGGAACCGGGAGTAAAGTCACGGACCGAGTGCCAATAGGCGAAACCGGGGTTAGGACGACAGGACAGGAACAACAGGAGCAGGGGACACACCTCTTAGGTAGGTCGGGACAACGAAGACCCAAGGAAGCGGAGGAGTCTACGTCACTGTAAGCGGAGTGAAGTGAAGACACTGGGTGTGAAGCCCGAAGTGGGACTTGTAAAGAGGTGGTGACTTTACACTTGAAAAAGTGATGTTGGAACACAAAGAGGTGTAGGGAAAGAGTCAATAAGGTTGACGTAGACAATGAACTATCCGAGAAAATTAGATGAAGGAAGAGATAAGTCAAAAGTAAAGGTTAGTAGTGAAGTCGATGAGGGAACGGATGTAGGAGTCTTCGGCACTGAGCAGCAGGAAAGTAACCCGGGGGTCCTTTTGGGGTCGGGACTACTCGGGTCCAAACGCGCAGTCACTCGGACGCGAGAGTCTCACCCAGCCGTGGTGACGTTCAGGTGAAAGAACGTGGAGCGGACCCGAGAGTCCCGACAACCTTCCCCTCTTCTGACGACAACTGATCTGTGACTTCTCGGTCGTCAGTTTCGTAGGGAATAGGAAATAAATGAAGAAACTCATCTTCCCTAAGAACTGCTACAAATTAAGGTCCCATCAATTTCCGTCACTGAACCAGGTCCTTGTCCTAAGGACCAGGGACAGACACACACAAATCACTCCTTTTAAATCCTTTGATTTAAGTTATATGTATGTCATAACTGGATACTTTTGTATTAATGGTTGTCACTTTTCGAACCAGAAAGTCGGGATGAAAGAACTCTTGAAACTCTGGTGTTCCAACACTCTTTAATCACTTCTTGAAAAACTTCCTTTGTCAATGACCAAAGCACATATAAAAATCACTAATTTACTTTTTTATCAAATATCTTTACTTCTAGATTTTATTATCGACTATGAAGAAGGGGGGGGAGGGGTTATTCTGTAACAAATAATTAGTCTCCTCGTCGTTCCTATTAAGATACAATCCAATTTTCGACGTAAAGTTCCCGGGTTCAAGTCCGAAGGGACCACCAAGTCACCATTTCTTAGGTGAACGGTTACGTCCCTTACATCCAAGCGAAGGACCAGACCCTGCTAGGGTACACGGTGTCTCTTCGATTCGGGGACGTGGTGTTGACGACTCGGACACGAGATCTAAGATCCTTGACGTTGATAACTCGTTACGAGATCTCGGACACGAGGTGTCGTTCTCTTCGGTGGTGTTACTCTTCGGGGACGTGGTATCGATCTCTTGTCGGGAGTGAGTGACGTTGATCTCTTTTCGGGTGTGTTTCGTTACTTTTGGGTCGTATCGGTGTTTATTCATTTGTTTTTATATAAATTTTTTTGCCAGGTTCAAGACAAAGGTCCAAGAGAATATCCTCACTATTCCGATCGTGGAATATCGGAAGATGAAACATCTTCATCGTTGAAGATGTCTCTCGACAATGTACGAAACAGACTAAACTAGAAGTGGTTTTGAGTACTCTAGTCTCGAAGTTCGTCAGTGTAAGGGTTGAACTTCTTAAACCTTTGATCCTGAGACACATATCACTGAGGTTCAGTGTACGACTTCCGCACCCATCCTGACATTGAGTTGGCTGACGAGAATTTTTAGGAAGGGTAGGAAGACAAAGATGAACGACGATTCGACGACGATTCAATGAAGTCACCACAGGTTGAGACACGCTGAGGTATCTGCCGTCGGGTGGTCCGAGGGGGCAGGGACCCTGAGAGGTCCGTTNTCGAAGTTCGTCAGTGTAAGGGTTGAACTTCTTAAACCTTTGATCCTGAGACACATATCACTGAGGTTCAGTGTACGACTTCCGCACCCATCCTGACATTGAGTTGGCTGACGAGAATTTTTAGGAAGGGTAGGAAGACAAAGATGAACGACGATTCGACGACGATTCAATGAAGTCAGCACAGGTTGAGACACGCTGAGGTATCTGCCGTCGGGTGGTCCGAGGGGGCAGGGACCCTAAGAGGTCCGTTCTTGGGACCTCACCCAACGGTAAAGGAAGAGGTTACGTACTTTCACTTTTCACTTTCCCTTCAGCGAGTCATCACAGGCTGAGAAGCGCTGGGGTACCTGACAGGTACGGTATATAAGACATGCAATTCCTACGTCCGAGAAGTGTACTGGACCCAACTCTGGGGTCGTGTGGATGAACGATCCATAGTCTGGAGTCCCTTCAATGGATGTAGAAGTCCAACGAGTAAACATTTCACCCAATTTACTATACTGAATTGCGTATCCCAACACCACTCCTAATTCTCAATTATATACGTTTTACGAAATTGCGTAAAGATTATACAAGGAATACTTGTGAGTTATTCGAAATTCAAAAAAAAAAATTCGAAATGATAATTATCATATTCCATTAAATTGTACCTTCAAAAGTGCGAATGTTCCTTCACTCATTTTAATATCGATTCTGTGAAGATCTTTCGTAATCAGACCGGGTGAGACACCAATCCTGATACTCGATAAACCCCGACGTTTCCAGGACGTCGTCGGGACGAGACACTCCCCTTACGCTCCTCGACACGAGGCGGGAGCGTCCACCGAAAGGAAGAGACGACACAAGTCACGGTAGTAGACATAGTGCAACATGACATGCTTCGCGAAAGTACATTTGAAGAGTACTCAGGAATAACAAGGACACTCTAACATGAGAGACGACGACGACGACGATTCAACGACGTCAGCACAGGCTGAGACACGCTGGGATATCTGCCGTCGGGTGGTCCTAACCATCCTTAAAATATACTTCGAACCCTGACTTTCGGTCTCCCGGTCCCAAAACTTGGTAGTTGAGATGGAGGCCAAATACGTCCGATTTCAAATCCTATGTTCGACGATGTCGTCACTCTCGATAGGTCGGAAGAACAATGACTCACTTTGTGTCTACAAATCATTTAAATGTTTTGACAAAATTTATTAAGTTATATACATAATTTATTAAATTATACTAAATTTTTAATTTATATAAGGTCTCCTTGATTTAGTTATTAAAGATTACTAACTATTGTATTATATAAGTTTTGGTTAGGAGTGTTCCCTAATTCTCCATATTTAATAATATATACATTATTTATTCAATGTTCCTATATGATATGTCGTGTCTCTTATACTGGTTATAAAATATTATTGAAATTTACCTTATATTAGATATTTTTAGACTTAGTGATACAATATATGGATTGTGATTATATTATAACATTTAGTTGATATGAAGTTAAAAAATTTTTTCTGGATTTCGATCAGTTACACTTCACGTCTTCTCATTATACATGTATCGAAAGTGACTTGACAAAGTAGGTGTCGTCCAACCAGTCCATTGTCTATTCGACGACGACATTGTCTATTGTCAGAGTTGTCGAATTGTGTTATTTCTACATAAAGAAGGAGTGAGAGTTCTATTAAGATTTTAGTCCAAGAAAGGTTGATCACCGAGATGGTAAGAGGACCTGTTCCCAGTCGTTTGAAAAAGACATTTCACGATCTGTCATTTACAAAAACCGAAACCCCCGGAATACAAGACATGACGCTGATGAGTTGAGACGACAACTCCTGCTCATATCGGTGTCTGGTATATTTTTGTTTAGCCACACTAACTAAGGTCATTGTGAAATAAATACCTGTGACTTTAAACTTGAACTATAGTAAAAGTCCACAGTGTTTTACAAGAATGAGAAATTAAAAGTTGATAAATTTTGTATTTTGGTAAGAATCGAGTATCCGTCAATCTTCGTCTGTCACCCGACCTACACTGGACGTCCGGTTATGGACGAGATCCCAGAGGAGGTTCAGGAGTCTCAACTAGAGACGTAGGAGACATGGGTCCACCATTACTTCCTAGAACATCCTCTAAAATCCCTGGTCATCACTAGGGTGTAGTGGGAAGGGGGTAAAGGAGTTGGTCTTAATCAATGTCCGGGATGACCCTATATCCTCCAGATCTTTCATGTCGGAGGATACACGGGTTCTTCTTTTACTTTGCCATACCCCTTCTTTGCCGTCGTATAAACGGTAGTTTATTAAAAAGATATAAAAGGTAAGAAGAACGGAAAGAAATTTTATAAAGAGTGAAAGGAAAAGAGAAGGGGTCGGTCCACCAAGTAGTAAAGTATGACAAAGTCATACTGGAAAGAAATTTATAAAGAAGGAATAGAACTTCGAAAAGAACTGAGTAGATTGGTTTTTATTATAGAAAGGAAATTTCGTGGTTTCTTGAAGAGAGTAGTGTATGGAATGGAATGTACCACTTATGAACACTCGAAAAGAAGAAGGGTAGCGATCTAATATTCTAGGAACTCCCAACACAATCACAATCAGTGAGTCAACACAGGTAGAGAAACACTGGGGTACCTGACGTCCGGTGGTCCGAGGAGACAGGTACCTTAAGAGATCCGTTCTTATGACCTTACTCACTGGTATAGGAAGAGGTTTCCTAGGAGGGTTGGGTCCCTAACTTGGGACCAGAGGACGTGACGTCCGTCTAAGAAATTGTAGACTCGGTAGTCCCTTCGGAACTCCCAACCATGATGTGTCTAAAAATTAATGGCAAAAGAACTCTACTTTGAGGATACACTATTTTAACTGGGTAAATTTCTCATTTTAAGTTGTATTTTACCACGTCGACGATACTTTTTGTCAAAGAAGTTTTTAATTTTTATCTTAATAGTATGTTAGGTTGTTAAGGTGAAGACCCGTATAGGTTTTCTTGACTTCCGTTCTTGAGTTTGTCTATAAACAGGTGAGTACATGTATCGTTTTAATAAGAGTTATCACCGTATTACCGTTGGGTTTACAGGTAACTGTCTACTTACCTATTTGTTTTACACGATGTATATATATATATACATGTATATGTTTCCTATGTTTCCCTATTATAAGTCGGAATTTTCCACCCCTTAAGATTGTGTATGATGCACTTATTTGGACTCCGAGAAGACGATTCACTTTACTCGATCAGTGTTTTCCTGTTTATGATAAACTAAGGTGAATATACTCCATAGATCTCATGAGTGTTGATATCTCACATCTTACTACTAACGGTCCCTCTCTTTACCCCTCAAGACCAAATTACTCGTGTCAAAGTCAAGATGTCCTACTCTTCTCAAGATCTCTATCTACCACGTTCTACCACGACCAATGTGTCGAAACACTTACACGAATTATGGCGACTTGACATGTGTATTTTTACCAATACTACAATTCAAAATACAATATACATAGAATAGTATTTTGTAAAATTTTTATGTATCATTGTTGCAGTGGTTTTTTCCTCGTGTGACCAACAAAAATCTATAAACATTTCAACAGGTTGGTAACGGTGTTAAAATAAAATGAAAAAATCTGAACTTTTTTTTAAAAACAAAATCAAAAAACCGACACGGGGTACCGGACACCCTAGAATAAAGGGGCTGGTCCCTAACTTGGGTACAGGGGACGTAGCCTTCACACGTCAGAATTGGTGACCTAACGGTCCCTTCATACGGTGTTTGTTAAAATCTTGGAAAAGTAGTGGGATTTTTCTTTGGGACATGGGTAATCGTCAGTAAGGAGGAACGGGAAGGAGGGTCGAGGACCGTTGATGATTAGTTAAAAGACAGAGATGACTAAAGGGATAAAACTTGTAAAGTATGTTTACCTTAGTATATTGTACATTGAAAACCACAGGTTGAAATTGAATCGTATTACAAAAAATTCCGGGTAGGTGTGATATCCTACATAGTAAATGAAATGTCGACTCACTAAAAAGGTTTCCTCTCTATATAACAGGTACGTAGGAGTCAGTATAGGTTAAAAAAACCTGGGATACCTGACATCGGGCGGTCCCAGGAGACAGGCACCCTAAGAGGTCCGTTCTTATGACGTCACCCAACAGTACGGGAAGGGACTCCGTAGAAGGACTGGATCCCCAGGTTGGACACAGAGGACGGAAACGTCCACTTAAGAAATGGTGACTTTGACTGACTCATCGGGGTCTTTCTCTACGATGGAAAACAAATAAGTACAACTACCTGTAAACCGAACGAAGAAGAAAAATTAAATTAAAATGAATAAACTGACGCGGACCAGAATCAACGTCGTGTGTCCTAGAAGATTGAAACAACTCCATACACTCCTATACTTGAGAATTAACGTCGTATACCCTGGACTCTTCCCAAATTTGGGTCCGGGGACGTGACCCTCGTACCTCAGAATCGGTGACCTGGTGGTCCCTTCAGGGACCGAAGAAAGAAAAAAGACCGATAAAACTTATTACGATGATACTTGTAAACAGATATTCAAAACACACCTGCATACAGAGGTAAAGAGAACTTAATACATATATTAGTGGATGAATGGATGAGTATACCGTTGAGGTACAATCTGTAAAACTCCTTGGAGGTGGAACAGAAGATGTCGTTGTCGTGGTGAAATGTTAGACGGTAGTCACTTAGTTACTTAGTTAAAGAGGTATAAGAGTGGTCTTGAACAATGATAGACAGAAAAATTAATACCGATAGGAATACCCATACTTCACCATCAAGTGACCCTAAAACTAGATATAAAGGTTTTATTGACCACTACAATCCGTAGAGAAATATACGAATAACCGGTAAACATATAGAAGGAACCTCTTTACAAATAATATAGGAGACGGATTAAAATTTAAGTCCATATACTAAACTTTTATAAGAAAGGGTAGGACACCCAAAAAAAGTGAAAGAAAAAACACAGGAAACTTTGTGTCTTCAAAAATTAAAATTACTACAGGTTAAATACAAAAAAAAAGAAAATAACGAACACAATAACTACAGTAAAGATTCTTTAGTAACGAATTAGGCTCGAGTACTTCTAAAGGAGTATTCTCAAAATATCAAAATCGAGAATGAAACCACCAACTAGTAAAATTCAATTAAAAATACATACCACACTTCATCTTCAAGTTGTAGTAAGAAAATGTACACTTATAGGTCAACAGGGTCGTGACGAACAACTTTTTCAGATAAGAAAGGGGTAACCTAATATAACCGTGGAAACAATTTTTAACTAAAAGGCATGCACATACTTAAATAAAGGTCTGAGAGTCAAGACAGAGTGACTAGATATACAGACAGGAAATACGGTGATAGTGGGACAGAACTTATGACATCTAAACAGTTTTCAAAACTTGAACCCTCCTTACTGAGAATTTTGAAACAAGAAAAAAAAAAAAGATATGACAAAACCGATAAGAAGTAAAGAACATGAAGATATACTGAAAAGCTAAGTCGAACAATTAAAGACGTCTTATGGTCAACCTGAAAACTATCAATAACGTGACTTGGACGTCTAAATGAACCCATCATAACGGTAGAATTGTTATAACAGAGGACTAGGTGCTTGTACCCCATAGAAAGTTAAATGAAACCAAAGGAAAGTAAAGAAAGTCATTACAAGAAACCAAAGAGTACGTGTTCAGAATTTCAAGAAGGAGTTTAAATAAGGTTTCATAAAACAAGAAAAATTACGATAATTTTCACCTTAACAAAAGAGTTAAAGTATAACAAATAATATCTTTATGTTAACTAAAAATATATAACTAGAACGTGGGATGTCAGAACGACTTGAACAAATGATAAAGCTTATCACACACACACACCTAGGAAAAATAACAATATGGAGGACCTCGTGGATTATGTCAAGGATTGTAATTGATCATAAGTTAGATGGACATCAGGAACTCAACGACAGAAACTTACGGTGCAACGGTGTCTTTGGAAGGTAAGTGACTTATTAAAGGGTAAAAGGTTATGGTAACTGAGAAAGAAGAAGAGAAAGTGAGAATAGATGTCCGAATCCTTGTTACCCGGCTCCGTAACAGTAAAGAAAACGTTTCCGGGTCTAGGGACACTAACGGCATCTTAGTCTATTCTTCGTCGATCTCTGACGTTCGTTCTATTATTGGAGGTAGAACCTTTTCCTTCGTAGGTTTTACGTCGTCTCACCGGTGGGAACCAGTCCTGGTTTTGGGTCCAATTGATGTAGATACTTTCTCGAGTCACCACATCTAAATCAGTAACTTCGTCATATACTCCTTTACTTGGACTTCTTCGCACAGAAACGACTTGATAGTCGATATACGTTCGGTCTTCGTAAAAATACGTGGTTGTGAAGTCGGGACCTGTAACTACTCTAACGAAGAAGGTCACTGGCAGGAGTGAACCAGTAACCGTGGGTGAAGAAGAGTGGTCGAGTACAGTACTTCAACAATCTCCAATAAGGGTCGGCTAAGAGAAGGGGGTGGTGGTAACGGTGCCAATACTTAAATAGTTTTTTCTAATTCTTCTAACCTCATCAACATCCGTTAACAAAACCTAAACAACCCTTAGCTTACGACTCCAGAATAATACTAGTCTGTATGAAGAATAATCTTCTTCCGTCATTTGGTCTCCTCTATCTACTCCACGACCTTCTCAAACCAAAATTTTACCCTGGAAAATCTCACAGACTAGAACGACCCAACCTATATCCAACCTTTAGGGCGTTTCCCGTTCCAGAATGACCTGGATGTAACGGAGGTCCTTCAAGACGGGCCTTCGATCCACCGGCCTCTATAACGGGTTAAGGACTATACGACACACTCAGTCCTGCCAAACCAGTCTTCTGTCCATTCCCAACCATGGAAATACTATTCGGAGACCCTTCCTAAGTGTTTGGACTAGGGACCGAAAGGGTTAAAGACCGTGTCATGTCCCTTTGTATAGTGTAGTTTGGTGCATAGTAATCGGCCCTACTCTAGGAACTCGCGACGGATATAAGTGAGTAGTTACTCCGTAAAGCGTAGAACCTTCTTCCCTACCGTCGACGGGGTCTCGTGTAACTACAATAGATAAATGTGCCCATACCTACCGGTTCCGTGTTCCCACCCGGGTACAAGATGCGAAGGTGTCAACCCAACGGGTACCACGATCTCTTCAACGTCTTTATGGTGTCCGTCTTAGGACTATAAGGGGTTGACCTCGGAACACTGATAGAATTTTTTGACCGAAGGGTCCCTTTGGAAGGAGACCTTCTCACCGTTTCGAACCGTCCTGGGGGGTCTTCATTTGACACTAAGTCGGAAAGTCCAAAACGGAATGGACGACCGTAGTCCGTTACGAGTGACTTAAAGTATCTTTGATTAGGTTTCTCTAGCTTTCATTCTAACGAGACTTTATGTTTTACTTTCCTTGTTAGTCAACCGATTTTGGGGAGAAACCTAGAAGACAGACTACTAAGAGTACCCAGTTTAGAAGTCCTTACACGAAGAATACGGTCGCTAGACAGACATAGTCTATTTACTAAAGTTAACGTGACTTATTTGAACACAATTGTAACATTATTGATTCCTCTCTCCGAGTCCTTATTCAACTCCAAGGGTCAAGGAACTAGTAAACTCTTTATACAGTAGTTAATAATTAACTATTTACGTATTTAAGTACAACTCAGAAAGTAGGAGTGTGTGCACCGTCACTATCCTTTATAATACCTGGGAGGTAGTTATCTAGGAGTAACAAGTGGGGATTCGTAGAACGTGTTGTGAATTGTCTGGATTTTGGACCTCCCCGTAAATAGGTCGTTCCTTCGGACACTATTTCCGAAGTCAAGTCTCAGAGTCTCCATCTCACCTCTGTCAACCGTCCCATCCCAGGCGTCATCCCCAGACATGCGCACTCGAACCTTTCGACGGGTCCCCCTCCGGTCCCCGTTTCAAAGTTACCGTCTTCCCACAACTTTGAATTCGTTTTGTGTCAACCCTCAATCACTCCTTTGGTGTCTGAAGTCTGGTCTTACCCCTCAGTTTCCTCGAATTTTTCAGTGTGAGTTATAATAGTAAAGACAGGTTCCGGGTACACATGTCAACAGGAACGACGAACATTCTCCGAGTCATTACAGACTACTGTTAAAGGAGTTCTGGTAATCTACAGAAGTAAATGGGAAGATAAGTTCGTCGTCATTACCTTTCACTTGAGACCCTCTAACACTTCCTGTCCCTTCGAACCTCACGACGTCAGGAACTCCAGCGTCTTGTCCTGTATTGACTCACTACTTGTTGTTGTTGTTTAATGTGAACAATTGAACAATTGAACCACATTCCACCCTTAGAGTCCCTAGATTGGAGGAGATTAAGACACTATTTCATTATTATGGTCAAAGGACCAGTACCCTTCGGAAACACTACAACTCATACTTTACCAACTTAGGACTGTTCAGATTTTAATAACTTTTTGTTTAAAACACATTAAAACAATATTCTTAAGAAGAGAAAAATGAAAAACGGAACAAACCAATTTTCAACTCCCCGATCAGTTGGGTTATTGAACATGTGTCTACAAATCTCGTCTTGATAAGCATTGTCGGGGTTTAACCTTTGTTAGGTTCACAGGTAGTTGACTACTTACGGATTTATTTTACATTTGACCGGTATGTCATCCTATAATAAATCAGTATTTTTCTTCTCTTCACGATTATGTATGATGTTGTACTACTTAGAACTTTTATAATACGATTCACTTTTGTATCCGTTTAGATAACTCTATCTTTCGTCTAATGTCAAACGGTTTCCGACTTACTAACCCCCATCCCTTGTCCCACACCGACGACTACCCATGTCTCAAAGAAAGACCCAATTACTTTTACAAGACTTTAATAACAAAACTACCAACGTATTGAGACATTTAGATGAATTTTGGCAACTCAACATATGGGATTTACATACTTGACATACCATACACTTAATATAGAATTAGTTCAATTATTTGTTCATTCGTTGACCAAATGAATGAATCCTTCAGAACACCTGGGAAGTAAGTTGTCTATGAGACACGTGGGCACTTGTAGAACGTGTCGTGAACCGTCTAGTTCTTAGACCTCCCCGTAATTAGGTCGTTAGGAAACAGTATATTCCTTTGTTTATCCGAATCCAATAACAGGAAGTCCCACTACACTCACTTAACCAAAAATGTTACAAAAACGGTTCCTTGGGTTCGTTTTAATGGTTTTCAAGATTGTCTCTTTAGAACTTACTTATATCATGTTCAAAAGTAACATTTTTCATTTGGTTTTTGTTTATTTTTTTTGAAAATCTTACACGAAACTTAACATCAAGTTAAATCTTATTAAAAACTCTATATATAACAACCTCAAATATATTAATTTCTCTTTTTATCTTTTTTAAGGACTTTTATCATTGAGACGTTTCATTGAATCACAGTTTAATTATTTGTGTATTGAAAAAGAAGAAATCTGGAACGTATCTAAAGTTAAAACTCGAGAAAAAAGAAAAAAAACTCAAGAATTTTGAATAAAAGGAGGAAGTAAGAGGAGATCTAACCCCAAAACTGTGATCTCACAGATATTTATCTAAAAATACTCAGGTATTAGGGACTTTGAAATACGATTATAAACACACAAACATAGACTGACATAAAGAATCTTTTCCATGGTATAGAATATAGTATAAGAGACTTCACAGACACTGACTTATTTACAATTCCCGGTTGTAAAATATACATAGTACCCTTCTTCTTTATACTCAAGTAAATAGGAATAAAACATAGTTTCCTCCGTTTTAACTAAGTTTGATAACCCAAGACGTGTGTCGTCACCAAGTATACTTCTTTGGAAAGGTCCTATATGATAGGTTAATAACTTTTACGTGAACGAATTTCCGAATAAAACAACAATAATTTTTTAAACATTTGATAGAAAGTTTTTTTAGTGGAAGACTTACTGTAAAATTTTTTACACAAGATTATCATTAACTGAGACTGTTCTTGATGTATAATGTTCATGGGAACTTCGAAACGGTATTATGAGGTCGAAACTTCTACTCTGATTACTATAAGGAATTTAGTCTTTTCGGTAACACGTCGACATTAAAGATAGACGAATAAGCAAAGGTCGTCTTTATCCACACGAACGTTCTTTCTCTCACTCTCCAGGATTGAGGGAACTAATTACTACAATGTCTTTACACGGATGTTTAGTATGAGGTGTCGTGACAACAAGTCAGAGAAACGGTGAGAAACACTGGGATGCCGGACATTATGTGGTCCGAAGAGACAGGAGGTGACAGTGGACCTCAAACGAGTCTAAGTACAGGTAACTCAACCACTACGGAAGGTTGGTAGAGTAGGAGACGGTGGGAGAAGAGGACGGGAGTTAGAAAGGGTCGTAGTCCCAGAAAAGGTTACTCAACCGAGAAACGGAGTCCACCGGCTTCATAACCTCGAAGTCGTTGTCAGGAAGGTTACTTATAAGTCCCAACTAAGAAAATCCTAACTGACCAAACTAGAGGAACGTTAGGTTCCCTGAGAGTTCTCAGAAGAGATCACGGTGTCAAGTTTTCGTAGTTAAGAAAGACGACTCGGAAGAAATACCAGGTCGAGAGTGTAGACATGTACTGATGACCTTTTTGACATCAAAACTGATATACCTGGAAACGACCGTTTCACTACAGAGACGAAAAATTATACGAGAGATTCTAACAGTATCAAAAAGAAGGTTCTCGTTCACAGAAAATTAAAGTACCGACGTCAGTGTCAGGTATCACTAAAATCTCGGGTTCTTTTTATTTTGGTCAGTGACAAAGGTGACAAAGGGGTAGATAACCGGTACTTCATTACCCTGGTCTACGGTACTAGAATCATAAAACTTACAACTCAAAATTCGGTCCAAAAAGTGTGAGGAGAAAGTGAGAGTAGTTCTCCGAGAAATCAAGGAGAAACGAAAAACGGCATTCCCACCATAGTAGACGTACAAACTCCATTAACTATAAAGAGGACCGTTAGAACCAAGGTCGAACACGAAGTAAGTCAGACCGTAAAGTATGCTACGTGAATAAAGTGTACTACATGAGACGTCCCACTGTTATATATCGGAACTACATGAGGAAAGAGTTAAAACTTGGTCAGTTAACAAGGTACAGAACAAGATTGAACGAAGAACTGGACGTATGTTCGAGGAGTCCTCCGTCCATTCCAACAGACCATAAGGGTCGAGAAATTCTTAAAAGGTGTGTCAACAGTATATGTCAATTTCCGAAAGTCAAGTCAAGTCAAGTCAGCGAGTCAGTACAGGCTGAGAAACGTTGGGGTACTTGGTGTCGTACGGTCCGGAGGGACAGGTAGTGGTTGAGGACCTCGGGTGGGTTTGGGTACAGGTAACTCACCCACTACGGTGGGTTAGTAGAGTAGGAGACAGTAGGGGAAGAGGAGGACGGGAGTTAGAAAGGGCGGTAGTCCCAGAAAAGTTTACTCAGTCGAGTCAGTCGAGCAACGTACTCCACCGGTTTGATAACCTCAAAGTCGAAGTCGTAGTCAGGAAGGTCATTTGTGGGTCCTGACTAGAGGACATCCTACCTGACCAACCTAGAGGAACGTTTCCGAAATCGCAACAGTTACTTCGTCTTTATCTACAAAAAGACCTTAAGGGGGGGCGAAAGAGGTACTAGGTTGCTAACAACCGTTAAACTGGAGACCAAGGAGACGGTGAACCCTTGGACTTTAAAGATCTCAGAATGTGAACACAAATTTTATCTGTGAATCTTTCAGTCTTTATAACGTCTGAGGAATCTAATCGACTTGAAAGAACCATCGGTAACTACTCTAATTAGGTTTAGTTCAAGAGACCTGATACAAGTTTTTGTTGACATTAGTGTATGTGATAACTATGATACATATTTCATCTATAGATTGCTCTTGTATGGAGTGTTTTGATATGTTGTGGGTCATAATAAAGGTCCCGTGTGACACATCTCCAAAGTTCGGTTTTGGTCAAAGAAGACAAATAACGAAATTCATAGAAAGATTTTCAATCCTCTGCTTTCATCTCCCTTTCAGAGATAAATCTAACAGAGGTGAATCTATCAGAGGTTACCTGGTTTGATTCCTTTTCTACTGGGAACTTGTTGCGCTCAAACTTAACACGTCCAGGTCAATTTGGACCTAAAAAAAAAAGGTCACCATTTGTAAAGTCATGATGTGGTAGACACCGACTAACTTAGACGACTGTGTCTCCTCGGTATCGACTCCTTAACTCATATACCTCCCGGGTGAACCGTGATCACCATTTCTTGGGCGGACGGCTATGACCTCAGTACTCTGCACCCAAACTAGGGACCCAGCCCTTCTAGGGGACCTCTTCTCGTACTGTTGGGTGAGATCATAAGGACGGACCTCTTAGGGTACCTGTCTCCTCGGACCGTTCGATGTCAGGCATCTCGACGTTTCTCGACCTGTACTGACTTCTCTGGATCGTACGTGTGTGATATTTAATACCGACTTTAAGATCTGACCCAGTTCCCAGTTATGGGGATTGGGGTTGGAACGAGGTCCCAATTGACATGTACAATAGACGAGGAGAACCAAAAAAAAAAAAAAAAGGAAAAAAGGACCGTGGGAATCTTTCTCCTTACACTCTCTCTACTGTCCCGAAAATTAAGAACAGGTTTCTTAAGGTCCCATAAAGACAACATTATAAACAAGAGAAAGTGGTTTGAATTTGATCGGACCCTCACTCACGGACTTTCGTAGACTATTTTACTGTACGTGTCTCGACTACACTAGCTGGAACACGTATAGAAGGTGGAGGAGATTCTCTCGTGTCTTCGTTAGCGATTAGGACCTAAATTACATTCTCGGAACCCTACCCCATGACGTTTTCAAAGAGGTTGGTTAAGTATTCACGTGAACCTAAGGACTTCTGACGGTTCCGGATTTTCAGGAACTAAACACTCAAAACCGTCCCTGACAACCGACAGTGGGTTACGAAGAAGACATCGTTATTTGAAATGTGTGAGATCAAAGATCGATTCGTAAACACACGAGTGTTATTTATTATAATAACAGTCGAAGAGAACTTAGGTCAACACTTATACACTGATTCGAAATCTGCTACCCCACATTTACCGTCACAGTTATCATCAAAAACCCTCGACGGCCCCTGGTCGCACTCCTTGAGGCGGGTACCGTTTCCAGTACTCCTTCCTCCGAACCGTATGCGTTTCCGTACTAGTTCGGAGTCCTTTGGGGGACAAGGGCTCGTAGATTGGGGTTTTGGTCTCAGACAAAATACGAGAGTGGATGTGGAGACTGAAATAGCCCCCGAGAGGGGTTATTGGCAAAGAGAGCCTCTTCCTCATTTGCACGTCGAGGTTCCGTTATTTTTAAGAACCCGCACTGTTCTCACAAAGTCGAATGCCTGAGGAGACTTCCAATAGATCGGGTGGACAATCCAAACAGGCCGGCGTACACTAACAAATGTCGGAGGGTTGGACTCTCCGTGCTCTACAAAATCTGAATGATTTCCGTTTAAGAAAACCCCTCAACCTTTAATAATCATATCACCCAACCAATCCTTAATATAACCACTTCCCAAAAAGTAAACAACACAGTTATTAACGACGATTAAGGGAGGGGACCCACCCTGTTCCTACAGAGTCCAGTTTGGAGAGACGACTGTCTGATCGAACACACTGTCCTAATAGGTATGAGGACGGTGTACTAACAAATCATGGAGAGTTGGTATTTGTCGTGTCTCTCAAAACCCTCAGAATTAATCGTATCCCGAAAAAGAAGAACAACTCAGTTACTAACGGCGGTCCGGAGGTATAGGAATCCGTGGACCCTTATATAATTAGTTACATAAACCTTATATAATTTCCTTTATATCATCAAAAACTACAATCGTTATGATCTGAAAAACTCAATTACTTAAAAGAGAAAACATTATCTAGTGACATGAAACAATATTTAGTGACACAGGAACAATATATTTTTACATTGAAATAGTGATAAAATTCTGATTTATCTAGAATTCCCCTCGTAACCACTTTCCTAAAAGTAAACAACCCGACTACGAACGACGATTTAGAGGTACAAGGGATGGGAATATTGCTTATATTGATTGTATATCCTCTTTATTCGTAATTGGAAATTCGTATATCCTCTTTATTCATAATTGGAAATTCTAATTAGTACAATTGGAACCCAATTTATTTAAGGAAAGAACTAACATTGAGTGATGTGGGAGTGGGATATCCTTACATTGAAATAAACCTCCCACTACGGACCAAATTCTTTTTTGTGGGAACCTTTTTTTTTCAAAAGCCAATAGTCTTTCTTTCCTAGTATTTTAGGGATTCTGGAAAAAATACACTTCGTGGACTAAAACTATTTCCAGTCCTGACGACTGGGGGCGCACTGAGACATAAGTGGGGATATACATTGTTTTCCATATATTCGTTTGGGGTTTTATTTCTTTAGCCTAGTCAAAGGCCTTTCTGACTAAGGGGGTACAGCGAAGAAAGAACGAGGGCAAAGAGACCGACTTAAGGGTGGACCTAAGTCGTAGGAAAAGAGGTGATGTGACAGAGGATGATGTGATAGGCAAAGTAGAGAGAGATATAGACATTAATTTATACATAAAAAGGTTTCTACGGCTGCGGTAGGGGTGGAAGCTTAAGGGACCTAGGTGGGTCCGACCTGGGGCCGTCCCTTGGATGGAATTCCTAGTCTACTATCCGTAGGAAAAGGATAAAAACCCCCCCCCCACACCCGAAGGGACCACCACGCTCACCATTTCTTGGACGGACGGTTACGTTCTCTACATCCTCTGGATCCAAGTTAGGGACCCAGTCCTTCTAGGGGACCTCCTCCCGTATCGTTTGGTGAGGTCATAAGATGTTAGGTGTAAAGCGGGAAACTGAGATACGATTTATGTAGAGGATAGACCACGAATGGGATTGTTGTGGGAAGGGGAATTTCAATGTATAGCCTTTCTTTCGACGTCTCGGTGGATTGACGGTCTGAGTCAATAACCCAATGACTGTGGTCAAAGTCTCTTCCGTTACCGTGGGTTGAGGTCATGAGAATGGACCTCTTAGGGTACCTGCCTCCTCGGGCCATCCGACGCCAGGTACCCCATCGATCCTTGGGGTACCTGTGCTGACTCGTTGAAGTGAAAGTGAAAAGTGAAAGTACGTAACCTCTTCCTTTACCGTTGGGTGAGGTCACAAGAACGGACCTCTTAGGGTCCCTGCTCCCTCAGACCACCCCACGACAGAGACCCCAACGTGTCTCAACCTGTACTGCCTTCGCTGAATCGTCGTCGTCGTCTGTGGTCAAATACTGACGGAAACTCATTCTGTTACGTTCTCCTTCTTTAGTTCTAGGATAGTGGAAACAAGGAGTAGTGACTGAGGACTGACACTCGTTAACGGAATATATTCGGGGATCTGAGGAGTACCTCCGCCCCGTGTCAAGAACTCCGAATTCGGATGACACAAGGGGAGAGACGACCGACTCTTATTTTCGGCGGAAAGATAAAAGAGGTTTGAGACAGAGACATAAAAAGTAACCCGAAGTCGTCCGTCTCTTCCGGTTCTAAAACCGACCGTTGTGACCAACTACAGTCGGTCGGGCTAGTGAGATAGAGGAACCAACAAACTAAGTAGAAGACACCGTCGATAAAAGACCTCCCGGGATTGTACACTACGTGTCGAGAAGGAGGAAACACGGGTGAGGATAGACACGTAGGGAAGGGGTCAAAAACGACAGAGACTAGAAGGTCATAAAAAAGGAGGACCCGGGACTGTTTGGAAGGTTCTGGAACGGTAACGGGTACATGAGAATGGAGTCCGGTGAAGAACCTCGGAAAGAGCAAGGAAGAAGACGGTGGACGGTACCGTAAAACCGTACAGACGAAGTGGTGGGTACACGCTAGTGAAAGAGGTTCGGAGGTTCTCGGTCGGATCGTTACACAATCATTACACATAGGATCTTGGACGGACCTGTGTCTCGGATAAACACAGAGACATATAGTACCTTTCCCAAAGGTGTAGTCATTTGAGTGAGATGGTTTTAAATACAAGACGGGTAGAACTAGGTCGGGGCAGTGCCCAGTGAGGATGTGTGAGAGGTCGAAGACGGTTGCGGAGAACCGATCTAGGATATGGAGAAACTCCTATACTTGGGAAAGAACACAATCAGAATCGAAGAGGGACCTACCCAATAAAACATTGAAGTGAGAACAATAACAAGACTATGGACCCTCCCCTCAATAAAGGACTCGTCCAAACACAGAACACATTATCTTCCGAGACTTAACAAAAACTCATTCGCCCCTCGTGTCCAGAAATCCTTCCTCTTCACCCGGGGAAGACGTCCGGGTTTCACAAGTCCCCTTGAGTTTTAAGCTATGAAAGTTAAGTGACTGGGTCTACAGGGGGAACGGTATGTGTCCCAGGGTGAAGAAGAGTTAGTTCCGGAATTGAAACTGTTTCGTCTTAACGGTACTTTTCAGTGGGAAGAGACTTTGAGGTAAACGGAGTATTAATTCGGGACCCGGACTGGCAGACGGAAAACACAGGACACTGAAGTCGTCTATAGAGAGAATATACAACGGTCCCTTCAGGTGACTGTAAGTGTCAAACAGAATCTAACCATCAATTAGTGGAAGTGTGGAAAATAACATAAAGAGGTCATGTCCTTCTCGGGAGTCGTTGTCGGTAGACTTAGGTACATTAACATTGAAGGACATTGGAGAGTTTACAGACTTTATCGTGGGGGTAATGGAAGATACCTATAACACTGGGTTGAACAGGTGACTAGTTCGAAAATTGTAAACGTGTCGATGTCGTACGATCAAAAGTTATGAGGTGAATGATGGTCTACCGTAAAGGCAACGACCAACCGACCAACCGACCGAACATTAGGTCGAGATCTTAGGGTAAAATCTAAAACGAAGGACTCTGGTGAAGACAATCGCTAACCACAGCTTGTGCAAAGGGTCCTTTCTCTGAAGGGACATCCTTCCAAGGATCACTCTCGGGACAACTCCCTCACTTCTTTCGGTTTGACTCGTCTTCCTCCTCAACTTGGTACTTCGTTTACACCGTCGTCGGAGTCGTCTAGAAGCCCTTCGAGACTCCGAGTCTTTCGGGAAGTCTCTACAGGACTTACCTCCGTTCCCCCAACCCGGAAACGTGAAGGTTGAAACCCCCACACCCAACAGGGGTTCCTCCCTCCGTACCGGAACCTGTTCCGTATATGGAAGTCGGTCCTACTCATAGGAACCTCCTTGAGTTCGGGAACCGAAGAGGGTCGTCGGATCCCTCATGACGGAACGATGACTTTTCCTCCTGGACCCGGTCCGTGGTGTCGGAGGTTATTTGTCGAAGACGACATATCTGGAAGGTCCAGTGGGAGGGGTGTCGTCGACCAGGGACGACACCAGTCCTTCGGGACTTGAGGGCTGGCAGGGAGTAGTGGTCCTGAGGGTAGGGTTGTCTCGAGACGTATAGAGGAGGAAACCATGGAACAGAAGAAGTTGATAGATTTAGGAAGGGACCCAGAGGGTCCTGGGTGTTAAAGGTAGTCGTTTTAGAGAAGATTAGATTTTTACACGAGACTTATAAGGAAGTAGAAGAACCCGGATTTAAGAACTTCATAAGTTCCGTCGGAGGTTACTGACGGAAGTGGTCGGTCAAAGACTTATTAACTCTTTATTTTGTTTTTCATTAATACTCCTGGTTTATAATGGAAAGATCTCCGGTCTAACCTCCTATACCCAAATCATATATTGGAACACCTGAACTATTGTAGTGTGAACTCTTAATCTGGTGGGGTGTATAAGTGTGCATAAAGTGTGTACTTGGTGTGCATAAAAAGAAAAAGAGAGGACTTCGGGAGTCAATACGTCAAAATTTATTAAGGGACAACATATATTTAACAGAGTCGGGAGAAAACCTTTGTACACTCCATATTAATCCTTTTTTTTTTTCTCTCCGTCCTAAGAGTCTTTTGTCTATTTACTATTATCCTAGATTACACAATACGTGGTTTATTATTTCAAACCTATAATGATGACCTTAAGACGTTTCCTCCAACAGTGATTTTTTAATTTCGGGGTTGGAGTTCCTCCGATAGGACAATTTTCTGTGAAGGGGTCCGGTAAGTGAAGGGGTGAGAAGATCTACCGATAAAGTGTGGGGAAAAAAAAGACTTAAAGCAGTGGAGAAAGAGAGGGGGAAGAGACAACTACAGGAACGTGTCTTTTTTTATCTTCGTTAGTCTCCTCTTGCTGGTGTTCATGGGTGGTTGTGTCGAACGGGTGGGTGGAGGGACGTAGACACGCGGATATGGGACGACAGGGAGGATAAAGACACTTGGTTGGTGGACACACATAGTTACGAGTCGAGGATGTGATGTGAGACTATGGTAGGGGAACGTGGATGAGTTTACGTGGTGAGGTCACTCGGAGAGGAGAAGGAAGACGAAGTAGTTGGGGGGAGAAAGATACCGAAGAAAGGTTGATCGTATGTTCATTCGTCATTACAGAAGTTAGAATTTTTTTTTAGAACAAACTTTTATTAAAGACGAGAGAATTTTTCAGAACTAGGATAGAGGGACAGGGTGATGATCGAAAAGGGAAGAAAAGAAGTACGGTTTGTAGATCTGACTAATAAGAGTAACAAAGGACAACGAAGAGAGAGTAAAAGAGAACTTGGACAAAGTTAGTCTGAATATGAGGGTCGTGGGGTGGTTGTTACGGAAACAGTCCCAGCGGTTACCGAGAAAATCACAACTCAGGTTACCACTCAAGGACTAAGAGTAGGATAACTAAGTAGTTAGTAAGGGAGAAGGAATTTTTCGAACGAAGTAGACTAGGGTCCTGTGGTGGAGAGAACTAAAGGAGGTGGAGTGATCGAAGGAAGAATCTAAGGGGACGACCAAGAGATAGAAAGAGTGGTTGTTTATAACCTTTCGGGGTACCGCGTCAGAAATTTAGAGAAGAAACCAACTACATGTGGATGAGAGAACCACTAGAGTAAATCGAAGTCCGAAATTTATAGTAGATGTGTAACTTTTGAGGATTTAAGTATGGAAATCGGAACTGAAGAGGGCACCAACTGACAGTTAAACTGTAAAGGTAAATCTACAGATTACCTATAGATTGTGAAATATGCAAGTTGTAGTTCGAGAACTATAGACGGTCGTACAGGGGGGGTTGGGGGGGGGTTGCTTTATATCCGAAAAGGACGTCGAATGGGGTAAGATAGGACGGTTAACGAGTCCTGTGTCTGGAATCACAATATGAACTGAGAAGAGAAATAGAGTGAAAGACGTAGATTGGGTAGTCGTTTAGAACCACTAAGATGGACGTTTACTTAGGTCTTTGAACAATGAATGAAGGAGGAGACGACAGTGGTCCCAGGTTCAATAGAAGCGTAGGATTACCCTGAGGGATGAAAGGAGGATAATGACACCGGAATAGTTGTGTTGTAGATCTCGTTGGGAGGATAAGTTTAAAGGGTGTAGTACATCATATTCTTATTCTAAGAAATGTTACGGTGTTTTCGGGCGTACTATTTCAGGATGATGTAGAAACTGAAGTTGGGGATAAAAACAAAACCTAGTAGGACGGGGTCGGTTGGAGGAACCACAAGAGACGTATATCGTTCGTTCGAGGGTGGGGTCTGGGAAACGTGTAGGACAAGACAGATGGACTTTGAGTACGGGGAGTCTATAGACGTATCGTACGAAAGAGGGAAAAAATCGGAGACAAAGTTCCAGTGGAACAATCTTCCACAGTCTACCTGTTGGAGTGTATGTTATCGTTAGTAAGGGAAGGAACAATGAGGGATAGAGGAACTAGAACGTAAAAAAGGTATCGTATTAATGACAGACTGTATAATATATAAACAAATGAATGAAAAAAAGATATTAGGAAGGGGACTACATTCAAAGAACTTTCATACATAAGACCCACAAAACAAACAATAAGACAGATAGCCAGATCAGGGAATTTAGATAAAGAGTGAAGGTGACATATCAGGATTCCCTAAACTGAATCCAGTATGGACTTACCAGATCACCAAAAGGGGTGAGAGAAGTTAAATTCAGACTTAAACCGTTATTCCTCAAGTACTAAGTTCGGTGTCAGTCGAGGGTCAGAACAAAAACGACTGACATATCTCGAAGAGGAAGAAACCGACGTTTCTTATATTAGTTTGTCACCTTTTAAGACTTCCTCCACCCTTATGGTCTGGTGGACTGGACGGAGAACTCTTTGGACATACGTCCAGTCCTTCGTTGTCAATCTTGACCTGTACCTTGTTGTCTGACCAAGGTTTATCCTTTTCCTCATACCGTTCCGACATATAACAGTGGGACGAACAAATTGAATATACGTCTCATATAGTACTCTTTACGACCCTACCTCTTTCGTGTTCGACCTTAGTTCTGACAGCCCTCTTTATAGTTATTGGAGTCTGCACGTCTACTGTGGTGGTAATACCGTCTTTCACTTCTTGATTTCTCGGAGAACTACTTTCACTTTCTCCTCTCACTTTGTCAACTAAATTTCGAGTTGTAAGTCTTTTGCTTCTAGTACCGTAGGCCAGGGTAGTGAAGTACCGTTTATCTACCCCTTTGTCACCTTTATCACAGTCTGAAATAAAAAACCCGGAGGTTTTAGTGACGTCTACCACTAACGTCAGTACTTTAATTTTCTGTGAATGAAAACTTTCCTTTCAATACTGGTTGGATCTGTCGTATAATTTTTCGTCTCTGTAATAAAACAGTTGTTTCCAGGCGGATCAATTCCGACACCAAAAAGGTCACCAGCACATACCTATACTTTCAACCTGATATTTCTTTCGACTCGCGGCTTCTTAACTACGAAAACTTGACACCACAACCTCTTCTGAGAACTCTCAGGGAACCTGACGTTCCTCTAGGTTGGTCAGGTAGGATTTCGTCTAGTCAGGACCCACAAGCAAGTAACCTTCCTGACTACAACTTCGACTTTGAGGTTATCAAACCGGTGGAGTACGCTGCTCGACTGAGTAAATTTTTCTGGGACTACGACCCTTTCTAACTCCCGTCCTCCTCTTCCCCTGCTGTCTCCTACTCTGCCACCCTACCGTAGTGGCTGAGTTACCTGTACCCAAACCCATCTGAGACCCTCAACTACTACCTGTCCTTCCGGACCGCACGACGCCAAGTACCCCAGAGTTTCTCAACCTGTACTGACTCACTGACTTGACTTGTCAAACAACGAGATCGACTTTGGATCTGGTCACGGACCATGTATCCTGTACGAGTTATATGATCTACTAGGAACTTATTACATCCCCAATCTTCACGACTGACACACACTTCGATTTTAGGTACATATTGAAAACGGAGGAGGTTTTAAATCGTTAATTAACGGATGTCAATGGTCCTTCGGGATGGACAATGTATTTATCAGTTAATTGTATAAATCATACAATATACATAATATAAGACGAAAGAAATATCATTCTTCTATCATAGCGGCTGAGCTACCTGTACTTAAACTCATTCGAGACCCTCAACCACTATCTGTCCCTTCGGACCGCACGACGTCGGGTACCCCAGCGTTTATCAGCCTGTGCTGACTCACTGACTTGACTTGACTTGACTTGAAGAATATCATTTCACTCGATCTCTTTTCTGTTACAACAATTCTTTTAGTACCACCAAGTTACCAATTCTTAGACGAAAGGTTGCGTCCCCTACACCCAAACTAGGGACCAGACTCTTGTCTCTAGGGGATACGGTAGTCCGTTGATTTGGGAGCGTTATGTTGATCTCTTCAGACACGTGGTGTCGTTTCTAGGTTGAGCCAGTTTTTTCTTTTAATATTCCCCCTTTTTATGTAAATGTCTGACATGACATGAATAATTATGGCAATCAAATACAACGGTCAAATGTTCTACAATATGGATGTAGTTATAACAGAATATACTATGTCTTGTACCATTTACAATAAAAATAATGATTATGATCTGTAGTTTTTACTTTTCTCTTACGGTTTTTCTTTAAACATAAATAAACGTCCACATTTCAAAGTATGTAGTTATCGTTTCGTCGTCGTCAAACTAATGAAGTCTCACCGGATCGGATATTCGATTACTTAATTAATAGTGTTTTAAAAATACCGTGTCTTATAATGTCAGTAGAAGTATTGTGTCATGACCTTTGTAACAACGTAGTTTTCTTGTGGGATTGAACACTAGCGTCCCACTATGTCAAATGGGTCAATGGTCTCTCTCCGTAGGATGTATCATTACATTAAGAAACTTTCGTTTCAATACATTGTAATTTTTTTTTTTTCTGTTTTTTTGTGGTGTATAATTAAAATATGGTTTATAGTGAGTGAAAGACGGATACAATCCTATCCGATCATAGATGTATATAAAATATGTCAGGACTATGTGGAAAAAGAAGTTAACAAGTTATAAAGATCCAATACACCAAGTAAACACTTGACAAAGTTTAACAACGTTTAGAGTTTTTTTAAACAGTTGTATAAATAGTGCTTTTACACGTACATTCACCTTGACATGTCAACTTTACATACAACAAGTTCCCAGTTGATATAAATGACTTCCTCATTTTTAGAATTGCATTGGGAACAGACTCCAATCGGTAAGATTTGATAGTATTGAGTACAAGACGTATGACCTCTAATCGGGTCCGATAAAATTTTTATGATTTCCTATCAACATCTTACTAACGAGTAGATAACAGATAAATTTTGATGTAATCCTGTCGAATTGTATTCCACTATATTTTTGATTTAAAGACATCCATTGGATTGAAGACAGAACAGATGAGTGGACTTTGATATCTCGTGTACTAGGTTATTTTAAAAAGAGTTAAATATTAAACGTAATTTTTATGAATGTTTATTGATTTTTTATGAAACACATGTTAAATTTTTAAGAGAAATAAATTCTATTATTGTAATGTATTCTCTTTTTATTTTAAGTTCTTATAAACAATTATCTTACATACTTTTAAACTTTAAACTTAATAACGTCTTTTAGATTCCAAAAGATATGAAGACATAAAAGTCAATAAGTTGACCAAGAGTCTTTATAGAGTATTAAATCTGAGATACAGTCTTTTACCTTATTGTAAAAACTTCATTTGAAATTTATTTCGTAAGGTACTTGAACAATATAACTCAAAAAACGACGTGAGGGGTGATCTACCACGACGATTCTTCAAAAGAAATTTTAAGGTTAAATCTCTATGTGAAAATTGGTCCGTTGTCTTATAGTAAGTATACAAATTACCACCAAGACATTATTGTAAACAAAAATTTTCAAAGTTGTTTTACAAGACACCCGAAGATCTCAAATACACACCTACACTACACCCAGTCAAAATATTTATTATCTGTTAGACTCAACCACTTTTAACCTCTCTCTTAAAGTCGACATTACCGTAAACTTTAATAATTTAAAGGTAACTAGCAGTACATCAACCGAAGGTTATTTGAAAGAGTTTGAATTTTTGAACAATCCATTCTACATGTATTAAAAGAACATCTAGTACGAGTTAAATGTTTTCACACATAAAGTCAATTTTTGGGGTCAACGAATAATAATGTACCAAGTACTTTTCTGTCGAAATAAGTAAGAAACTCAAAATTTTGAACATTAACTTGTCAACATGAATACCAAGAAAGACACTTCTATAAAACAGATAATCTGTTTTTAAGTCACAAAAAAAGTCACATATTATATTCGACACGTACGTACGATTCAGTGAAATCAACACAGGTCGAGAAACACTGAGGTACCTGACATAGAACGGTTCGAGGAGACAGGTACCCTAAGAAGTCCGTTCTCATACCCTCACCCAACGGTACAGGAGAAGATCTAGAAGGACTGGGCCCCTAGCTTGGGAGTAGAGAAATGAGAGAACGTAACCGACGACGACGACGACAACGATTCAGTGAAGTCACCACAGACTGAGACACACTGGGGTCTCTGTCGTCGGGTGGTCCGAGACGACAGGGACCCTAAGAGGTCCGTTCTTGTGACCTCACCCAACGGTAAAGGGAGAGGTTACGTACTTTCACTTTTCGCTTTCCCTTCAGTGAGTCAGTACACGCTGAGGATCGCTGGGGTACCTGACGTCGGATGGTCCGAGGAGGTAGGTACCCTAAAAGGTCCGTTCTCATTACCCCACCCCACGGTAACGGGAAAGGTGGACGTAACCGTCCGTCCAAGATATGGTGAACGCGGTGGATTCTGGTCACATTATCATACTCGAAAACCATTTTATGTCGTTAATCGGGAAAACTGGTAAACGATTCTCGACGATTAAAGTTACCCTTTCGGGTCACCTATGTCCCTCAGTCTAAGATATTAAACGATGTCTAAACTTTAAAATTACCTATAAACTCTAGTTTCAGGACAAAGTAAAATAGGAAATACCTTTAACTTAGAGTAACACTTTATCGGTAACACAAAAAAGAAAGATCTAATTTAAAGGCAAAGAAAAGGAAAATGTTTAACTAAGATAAAAGATAGAAAATTAATAATAACAGAAGCGTCTAAATAACTCTATATTGACGTATGTTGTAACACATTGAAATTCCACATGTACTACTAAACTATATCTGTATATAACCCTCTACTGATGGTATTCTAATCAATGACACAAATAGTGGAGTGTATCAATAAAACACACACACACATGACTCTGGTAAATTCTCTATGAGGCCTCTTCCGTTACCGTTGGGTGAGGTCATGAGAACGGACCTTTTAGGGTACCTACCTCCTCGGACCATCCGACGCCAGGTACTCCAGTGCTTCTCAGTCTGTGCTGACTTCTTGAAGTGAAAGTGAAAAGTGAAAGTACGTAACCTCTTCCTTTACCGTTGAGTGAGGTCACAAGAACGGACCTCTTAGGGTCCCTACCCCCTCGGACCACCCGACGTCAGATACTCCAGCATGTCTCAGCCTGTGTTGACTTCACTGAATCGTCGTCGTCGTCGTTCTCTATCGTTATGTTTTATCATAACAATTGAAATTAACGGTACGACATGTAATCTACGGGTCTCACATAAGTAGAATATTGAAATTCAAATATGGGAAACTGGTGGAAATGAATAGCGGGAGGAAGAGGGGTCGGGGACAATAACAACAAGTCAGCGATTCAGTATAGGCTCAGAAACGTCGGGGTACCTGACGTCGTGCGGTCCGAAGGGACAGGAAGTAATAGAGGACCTCAAACAAGTCTGAGTACAGGTAACTCAGTCACTACGTAGGTTAATATAGTAAGAGACAGCAGGGGAAGTGGAGATCTGGAGTCAGAAAGGGTCGTAGTTCCAGAAAAGGTTATTCAACCAAGAAACATAGTCTACCGGTTTCATAACCTTGAAGTCGAAGTCGTAGTTAGGAAAGTTACTTATAAGTTCTGACTAAAGGAAATCCTAACTGACCAAACTAGAGGAACGACAGGTTCCCTGAGAAATCTCAGAGGAGGTTGTTGTGTCAAACTTTCGTACCCAAGAAACCACGAGTCGAAAGAAATGCCAGGTTGAGAGTGTAGGTTATGTACTGATGACCTTTGTGGTATCGAATCTAACGACGACGACGACGATTCAGTGAAGTCAGAACAGGCTGAGACACACTGGGGTCTCTACCGTCGGGTGGTCCGAAAGGGCAGGGACCCTAAGAGGTCCGTTCTTGTGACCTTACCCAACGGTAAAGGAAGAGGTTACGTACTTTCACTTTTCACTTTCATTTCAGCGAGTCAGTACGGGGTGAGAATCACTGGGATACCTGACGTCGGATGGTCCGAGGAGGTAGGTATCCTAAAAGGTCCGTTCTCATGACCTCACCCCACGGTAACGGAAGAAGCATCGAATCTAATCTACCTAGATTTTGGTATCAAATCTAATCTACCTGGAAACAATCGTTTCACTACAGAGACGAAAAATTATGTGACAAATCCAAACAGTATCGAAAAGAAGGTTCCTCGTTCGTAGAAAATTAAAGTACTGAAGTCAGTGACAGGTGTAAACCTCGGATTCTTATACTTTAGACTATGACAAAGATGAAAAAGTGGTAGATAAACGGTCGGGGACCACTGGTGGTTAGATGACAAAGTTACTCAAGTTAAAAAAATCTAAAGTATATATTCACTCTAGTATATTATAAACGGATGAATCAAGTGAATCGTATTACGGGAGTTCAAAATAGGTTCAACAACGTTCACCGTCCTAACTTAGTAATAACAATGAAATAGGATCACAATGGTCTTAACCCTACTCTTTTCCTTTCCGTAGTAGATGTATTAGTAAACGAATTAGTAGATGTAAATAAACGTATTCATTATATTTAGATAAACTCGTGTGTTCTCCGTCTACCCTCCCCTTTCCTCTCCTCGGACCTCCCCCGTCCCAACCTTGAAACGTTCCCAGAAGACCCAGAAGGGAAAACCTTACACCCTACTGTCGTAGGTCCTTCTGTCCTCTCTGTCTCCGACTGGAGACCTGAACTCCCGTGACCCCGATGTTCCCCTATGTCTGCTACTCTGACAGTGACCTTTCTCGGTTTCTCCTTTCCTCTCGTCGGACGTCCTCGTGTTGAGTTACGTGAAGAAAGAAAGGAGACGTCGACGACAAGGGAGACGGTCACCGGGGTCGGGTCTCTACCCCTTCACCCTCGAGTCCCGGTCCCTAGTCGTCGACAAGACGAACCGACGACCGTCCCCTCGTCGGGTCGTGTGTCTGCAGAAAGAAGAAGGAGCCTCTCTCACCCTCCGGTGAGATTCACCTCGGAACAAAGAACCAGAGAGGTAGGGGGTCAATAGTCTTCCTTTGGAGACACGCCATCAGACAGAGGGTGAGGGCCTGTCCCGAGCCAGTGTCCTGTTGTGTTCTCTTTACTAGGGTCGGATAATCGTGGGAGAAAATTGAAAACTCGAAAATTGAGAAAATTGAGACCCGAAGGGACCACCGAGTCTACCATTTCTCAGACGGATGTAACGCCCTCTCGATCCAAGTTAGGGACCCAGTCCTTCTAGGGGACCTCTTCCTTTGCCGTTGGGTGAGGTCACAAGAACGGACCCTTTAAGGTACCTGTCTCTTCGGACCACCCGATATCAGGTGACCCGATGTTTCTCAACCTGTACTGACTCACTGATTGTGTGTGACAAGAACGGTAAAATTGAGAACTTCTCAATCCGTTAAATCGTCTAGGGTTCCGGTCTCCGACCGAAGTCGACCTCCTCCGTCAAACCCTCCTTAGAACCAGACTACGAGTCTCAGTAAACAAAGAGACGGAGGTCTTCTCAATCGTTTTATCCTGTCATTAACAGTTTGAAAATTCTAATGTAGAAGAGACCAAATTTCTTATTCTTCTCTCGATATCTTACTCACTCTCTTACGTGAGAATCACACTGAATTATATCCGTACGATTAAAAAAGAGAAACCAACGATTCAACACAGACTGAGAAGACCCTGGGGGTACCTGACATCGGGGGGTCCAGGAGAGAGGTACCCGAAAAGGTCCGTTCTTGTGACCTTACCCAACAGTAACGGAAGAGGTCCCCTAGAAGGGTTGAGTCCCTAACTTGGGTGTATAGGACTTGACTGTCCGCACAAGAAATGGTGGCTCAGTGGTCCCTTCGGGTCCGTAATATTAATGGAAACAGAAATAGCACCTTTTTTGAACGTCGGGAATGATAACGTCCCGTGAAAAGATTTATAAGAAGTTCATAAAACAAAAGTGTTGTTGAGACACACCATCCATAATAATCGAGTAAAATGTCTACTCCCTTGACTACGTGTTTTTCTTAAGAACGGATTCCCGTGTGTCACCATTTGGATTCTAAAATTGAATCCGGTAGACTGGTCCGCCAGATACGAGAATTGATCATAAGGTACTCTATATATGAATCAATATTTGTGTGTGTATACGATGACACTAATATGCATCAAATACCTTTGTATCTGTATGTCACTGTAAAATTTTCTACCCCCATTTTTATTTATATTTATCTTAAAGATGATATAATAAAGAAAAAATGGGTCTACCTAACAAAATATTAGGGAGTGGAATCTCTTATAAGACTCTTCAACCTCGGACCATCCGGTGGTGTCCGAACCCCTTGTCTACATGGTAACGTGGTCATTGGGTGACCCGAGGGTAGGAAAGGTCGTGTCCCCGGGAAAATTGTAATTTTCAAAACGTTCACGAGTATATTTTCAATATGGAAAACATATACAACTGACTCTTTCCTGAGTTACTAATTTCGATAGTTCATTGTGAACACGAAAATTTACTGAAGTAAAATAGGTGACGTTGTGACGCCTGTTTCGTACAACGGGAGGTATAGAGTTTTTTACGTGGTTGGACTCTCAATTCATAAGACAAAATAAGTCGCCTGAACGACTCCTGAATTTGGTCCTTGAATTCTGTTGAGATTCTCCGACAGAAGGTCCGAATTCGGAAGTCGTACGAGTCAGTGAAGTCAGTACAGACTGAGGAACACTGAGGTACTTGACATCGGGTGGTCCGAGGAGACAGGTACCCTAGGATGACCGTTCTCATGATCTCACCCAACGGTACGGGAGGAGGTCCCCTAGAAGGATTGGGTCCCTAGATTTGACGTAGAGGACGTAACGTCCGTCTAAGAAATATCGATTCGGTGACCCCTTCGGGAATTCAGGAGTCGTTCAGATGACTTATTTTGTATTAAGAGTTGTAAAATCCAACGTGTAAAAAAATTCAACTGTTGTCATAGATGTAGTACATCTTTTGGTAGGTATATATACGATCAGTGTAAGTAAAAAGTCAGATATATGCAAGGAACCACACCATACCTAAAGGGACGAAATATATTATTAGGGACCGGGGACCCCCATGGGTCAAAAACATCTACAACTCTAGACGTATACATCACCTTTGTCAGACACAAGACCTTGGTCGGTGCGGACCTCACTTAAAGTCTCGGTTCACACACAGGGTTCTACTCATTGTTTGGAAAAACTTCGTCTCGAAGGACTAAACATTTTATTCCTATTGTGTAAGAACGAACAAACAACATTCCTCTCGAGGTGTCCTTTCGGAGACCATCCATGACTGTGTTATGTACCATCATTACCAAGAGTCTCCCGAAGGGACCACCGAGTCTACCATTTCTTAGACGGACGTCACGCCCTCTGGCCCGAACTAGGGACCCAACCCTTCTAGGGACCTCTTCCTTTATCGTTGGGTGAGGTCATAAGAACGGACCTCTTAAGGTTCCTGTCTCCTTGGACCGTTCGATGTCAAGGTCCTCAGTGTATCTTAGCCTGTGCTGACTCGTTGATTGTGGGTGTGGGTGTGGGTGTGGGTGTGTGTGTGGGGGGGGGTGTGTGTGTGTGTGTGCCAAGAGTCTTCATCTAGAGGAGACTTCGACAACGACGATGACGACGATTCACCGAAGTCAGCACAGGCTGAGACACGTTGGTGTGTCTGCCGTCGGGTGGTCCGAAGGGGCAGGGACCCTAAGAGGTCCGTTCTTGTGACCTTACCCAACGGCAAAGGAAGAGGTTACGTACTTTCACTTTTCACTTTCCCTTCAGCGAGTCAGCGAGTCAACACAGGCTGAGAAACACTGGGGTACCTGACGTCGGGTGGTCCGAGGACGCAGGCACCCTAAGAGGTCCGTTCTCATGACCTCACCCCACGGTAACGGAAGAGGATGACTTCAAATTTAAATCAAGAAAGGTTTTGAAATCCTCGGGACCGTTAAAACACTAAACATTAAAACATAAGAAAAAGAATTTCTCCCCGAGATTTTAACATATATAAAGTCCAGGTACACCCAGGAGGGTAATCAAAGGCCGTTGGGAAACTGAGACTTTCCTAGTGGACTCCCAGTTCCACGACATTACAGGCTACTTCACGGGACAGAGAGACTTGATCCTCATTTCCGTCTGTTACACTCGCGTACCCTTGACGACTCAAGGGTCTCTTCTCCGAAGTTGTCGATGACAGGTTCTTCTACGTTTTCACTCTCGTTGTTCATAAATCGGAGTAACCCCACACCCACACCACTCCTCGTCCTCACCACACACACACACATACCACCTCTGTGTGACTCTTCCTCGTCTCTACGAAGGACTTAGGGGATTCAAGACATACCGTTGGTATAGTCGTCCCTAAGGGAAGGGGTAGACGGATGAGTCTGGTCTTAATTCTAGTAGAGAATCAACCCCAGACTTACCATAGGACTCATCTACCAAGAGTTAGGACCAACGTGTCCGTTTAGTTAGACCCCTCGAAACTTTTGTATGACTTTGAACCTGGGTGGGATCTCTAAGGGTAAGTAAGCCGGAACCCAACCCGGGTCTTGGACCATAAAAATGTTCAAGGGATTCTCTAAGGTCGCACACCAGTCCTTTCGGTAACAGATTTAATCATGCTCGTTGAAGTGGTCCTGCCGTCGACGTTTTTGTCGTCGTCCACCGTGACTGGAAAGAATCCTGTTGACACCCGGTCCTTGACGTAATCCTTGGTTGTGTGGAATCTCGAAACTGACACCCGGTGTTCCTTAAACATCGGATGAGTCCCTCTTCGTGTGTCCGACGGTACTACGAACCTTCTCTCTGAAAGTCACGTCGATCCTACACAGTTCCTTCTGAAGGACCTCCTCATTGGACTCAGTATTCACCTATTTCATTAATAGGTCTACTTCTTTTCCCCTTTTTTTTCACCAGGTCTGTGTCCCTTGTTAGGAACTTATTTCTAAGTCTCCATACCTGGTGTAAATCTTCCACACTACCAATTATAGTACATACTTGAATTGACCCGGTACCCCATGGGTCTAAATAATAAAGACCTACACAGACAGTCACCCAAAGACCTACCCTAATTGTGACTTGACCATCCGGCTCATTTTGTCTAACGAAAAGGTCACACTCACCCGGAGTAGTTTAGGTACTTCCGGACTTATCTTACTCTTGGGAGAGAGAGATGGAATGACAGAACCTCGCCCCTTGCCCAGAAAGTCCGTACTTGAACCTGACTTTGATACAGTACCCAAGAAGACCCAGACCTGAAGAGTCAGAGGTATTAGTACACTCAATTAAGGAATAAATTTTTAGGGAAAACCTATAGCCAAGACAAAGAGACCTCTCGGGACTGACTATGTCTTCAATATAACCAACCCCACCCACATACCCTTACTGTACGTAACCTCTTCCTTTACCGTTGGCTGAGGTCACAAGAACGGACCTCTTAGGGTCCCTACCCCCTCGGACCACCCGATGGCAGATACCTCAACGTGTCTCAGCCTGTGTTGACTTCACTGAATCGTCGTCGTCGCCCCCTCTTTTCACTCTGTTACTCTGAGTCCGTCCACCCACTCTCCCAGTTCTCTTGTGCCCTAGTGACCCGTCACTATCGAATGTCATTGACTACAGCCTAAAGACTAGAGGTTTCCAAATAGAAGTCCTGGCCCCTGGTCCTAACTAATGAGTTCTCGAAAACACATCGTCTCAAAGTAATTTCATACTTTTTCCAGTTCTCTTTCGAAGACTGTATCTGTAGCTTCACCTTGTCTCTTACGGGGGCGACCGATCACAATCGTTCCCTCGATGTATAAAAAAATTTAATCAATAATGTCATTTAGTTTTCCTACAGAGTTCCAACATTTCTAGAATGATCTGGGCGAGAGTATTAAATGCAAAATTCTATTGTCCTAAGTCAAGTCAAGTCAAGTCAGCGAGTCAACACAGGTTGAGAAACGCTGGTGTACTTAGCGTCGTGCGGTCCGGAGGGACAGGTAGTGGTTGAGGACCTCAAGTGAGTCTGAGTGCAGGTAGCTCAGACACTACGGTAGGTCGGTAGAGTAGAAGACAGCAGGGGAAGAGGGGGACGGGGGTTAGGGAGGGTCGTGGTCTCAGAAAAGGTTACTCAGTTGAGAAGCGTACTCCACCGGTTTCATGACCTCAAAGTCGAAATCGTAGTAAGGAAGGTTTCTTTAGGGTCCCGACTAGAAGAAGTCTTACCTGACCAACCTAGAGGAACGTCAGGTTCCTTGAGAGTTCTCAGAAGAGGTTGTGGTGTCAAGTTTTCGTAGTTAAGAAGTCGCGAGTCGGAAGAAGTGTCAGGTTGAGAGTGTAGGTATGTACTGGTGACCTTTTTGGTATCGGAACTGATCTGCCTGGAATCAGCCGTTTCATTACAGAGACGAAAACTTATATGATAGATCCAACCAGTATTGAAAGGAAGGTTCCTCATTCGCAGAAAATTAAAGGACCGACGTTAGTGGTAGACGTCACTAAAACCTCGGGTCTTTTTATTTCAGATTGACAAAGGTGACAAAGGGGTAGATAAAGGGTACTTCACTACCCTGTCCTACGGTACTTAAGAAGCAAAAGNTTCATTACAGAGACGAAAACTTATATGATAGATCCAACCAGTATTGAAAGGAAGGTTCCTCATTCGCAGAAAATTAAAGGACCGACGTTAGTGGTAGACGTCACTAAAACCTCGGGTCTTTTTATTTCAGATTGACAAAGGTGACAAAGGGGTAGATAAAGGGTACTTCACTACCCTGGCCTACGGTACTTAAGAAGCAAAAGACTTACAACTCGACATTCGGTTGAAAAAGTGAGAGGAGAAAGTGAAAGTAGTTCTTCGAAAAATCAAGGAGAAGTAAAAGACGGTATTCCCACCATAGTAGACGTATAGACTCCAATAACTATAAAGAGGGTCGTTAGAACTAAGGTCGAACACAAAGAAGGTCAGGTCACAAAGAGTACTACATGAGACGTATCTTCAATTTATTCGTCCCACTGTTATATGTCGGAACTGCCTGAGGAACAGGATAAACCTTGGTCAGACAGCAAGGTACAGGTCAAGATTGACAATGAAGGACTGGACGTATGTCCAAAGAGTTCTCCGTCCAGTCCATCAGACCATAAGGGTAGAGAAAGTCTTAAAAGGTGTCAACTAACACTAGGTGTGTCAGTTTCCGAAACCGTATCAGTTAGTTCGTCTTTATCTACAAAAAGACCTTGAGAGAACGAAAAAGGTACTAGGTCGGCTACAACCGTTAAACTAGAGACGAAGGAGACGGAAAAGATTTTAGNTGTCAACTAACACTAGGTGTGTCAGTTTCCGAAACCGTATCAGTTAGTTCGTCTTTATCTACAAAAAGACCTTGAGAGAACGAAAAAGGTACTAGGTCGCCTACAACCGTTAAACTAGAGACGAAGGAGACGGAAAAGATTTTAGTCGAACTTGTAGTCCCTCAAGTGCCAAGTGCATAACGACTTCGGACCGAACCTCTTAAAACTCGTAATGAAATGATCACACACTCTACTCACGTTAACACACCATCAAACTCGTAAGAAACCGTAACGGAAAGAAACCCTAACCTTACTTTTGACTGGAACAGGTCAGGACACCGGTGACGACTCAAAAGGTTTAAACGACCGTATAACTCACGTCGTGAAAGTGTCGTAGTAGAAAGTCCTAAACTTTGTCGAGTTGACCTTAAGGTAGTGGAGATGATCGAAACAAGTATCACTACGAAAGATTCCGGGTGAACTGATGTGTAAGGTCCTACAGACCGAGATCTACTCACTAGTGTGGTAGTACTAATAGACCCAGCACTTCTAGAAAAAACATGTCAAGAAGACACATAAGAACGGTGGAGAAGAATTATAGAAGACGAGACAATCCAGGTATGGTAAAGACAGGAAACAACTCGGGTAGAAACGTACTGTATAAGGGAACCATAGAGATTAAAAGAACTTCTCTAGAGATCAGAAAGGGTAAGACAAGAAAAGGAGATAAAGAAAGAAAAAAAAAAAAGACACTGAAACAAAAAATTAAGCATTCGGAATATAGTCTGTCAAATGTTTAGACTCGATTTCTATATCGGGGAGATTAGGACGACTCAACCGTTTTCGTGCTAATGGTTAGTGGTATATGTTCATCAAGATGTCAACACAAAGACTTAAGGACAACTCCTGTTGGGACTTAATATTGAATCAGACTGAAACACTTCTTAATTGTTCGTTTCAAACAATTGTATAGAACAGTGTCCCTTAAATTTTTCGTAGACTAGAATTTCTAGTAGATGTTTTAGACTCCACGATTTATGAGAAATAAACTACGATATGTATTTAGTGTGATTTTACGGAAAGTAATTCATTTTCCGATTTAAAATCTATCTCTTAAAATTAATTTAACCGTATCAAATATTTTGGTTTGTCTATTTCACCTGAAACAGTCACATAAAAGTTAGGAACGGAATTGTCCGATTACTTGTGTTGAACTTTGTGCACACTTAGGAGGAGACAAGATACTCTGTCACTTCCCTGGAAAAGTCATAAATTTATATAATTATATTGGTCAATATCTTTAGATTTATATTTTGGTTAGAGAATATCCAAAATTCTTCCTTACGTGGTAGAGGGATTTTTCAAAGTATAAGGAATAAGTTCAAGTTAGTAGAGAAATCTTACCCTTTTCACTATCATGAACGACTTGGTCTTAATGATAGTTTTAATTTTTTCGACTGGTATAAACAAATCGGTGTCTGGTTAGAATAAATTTAGTCCTGACAGGTTGTCTTAATAAGGTAGTCGGTAAGTACTAGACTTAAGATCACATACTCTAGTTAAATTTATACCATGTGTATTTTTCAGTACTCTGTGAAGACAAAGTATTATTTATTCCGTCACCGGTTGATAATGAGTAACCATCGAAAAAACTCTATTCGATAGTTCAGGAGGGAGAGAGGGAAGAAGAATTACGGTCGTTTCTAGTAGAACCAAGGTCCCTACATGAAAAACCCTAAGAGGTTCATGAGGTAGTCGCAGAGGAAAGGGGTCCACTATGGAAACAAAAACAACCGTAGATACATTCTCTTAGGTCGTCGGACTGGACAGAAAGCAGGTTTGTCTGGTACCTCCAAACCGGGTCAGAACACGAAGGGAGGGAAAAGGTGTCATACCGTGACCCGTGTGAAGACTTGTTTTTAGAAGAACGGGAAGAGTTGTAGTGGGTAAAATTTTAGCAAGAAAAAGACACGCACTGGCTCTTCAAGGGCGAGTGTTCGGCTTGCAGGGCGAAAGAAAAAGGAGATAAAGAAACGTAACTAACGACTTCTTCCGAAAGAATAGAGAAGAACGATTAGAGACCTTGAGACGTAAGTCTACGAATATAGAAAGGAAAAGAGGAAACGAAAAGCGGAGAGAAGAAAAGTGTCGATAAACATTCAGGAGGGGTCTGTCGGTAAAACGAAAAAGCGTAAAGAAAAGGTAACCCTACCAGAACTAGGGACAGAGGACATGTTACAGTGCTTGGAGTAAGGGTATCAAATAGTCCGTGAGACAGATAGTCTAGATCCGGGAATTTAGATAAAGAGTGAAGATGACATATTAGTATTCCCTAAACTAAATCCAGTATGGACTTACCAGATCGTCAAAGGGGATGAAAGAAGTTAAAGTCAGGCTTAAACCATTATTCCTCAAGCACTAGACTCGGTGTCAGTCGAGGACCAGAACAAAAACAACTGACATACCTCGAAGAGGTAGAAACCGACGTTTCTTATATTAGTTAGACTAAAGCCACAACTGGTAGACCACTACAGGTACACATCTCAGAAGAGCACACAACAACCTTCTCCAAGAAACGATACTGGTCGCGTAAAAGGACCGTTTTGAGATAATCAGAAACGGGACGAAGTAAGGCGTAAGGTTCCGGTTTAAACGGACAATGAGGTCCACAAAGAACTGAATGATGAAAACGTAAGGTCAGGGGATATTACTTTTCCTGTAGAAAAACCCCACAATCAAGATTTTCCAAAACATCCAGAAGTATTTTGGCAAGTTGAAGTCGAAGAAGTCGTAATGACCAACCCCGTATCTGAACCTAAGGACACTATAACTTACCAAACAGAACCTCTACTTGTCTCTAGTAAGACAGCAAAAACTCTGACGTAGGTTCATGACGTAAAACCTGAAAAAACAACAGGTACTACCGATGAGGTAAAGAAGACTCCCTAAGGACGGGCGTCATCATCTATATTACCAGTAGACTCATTTTAAGTGGGTAAGGCCAGGTAAAATCGAGCGACTAAGGATCTTACAGCTACAAGTGAGAACGGTAGAGAACAAACTGGTGAAGGTTAAACGGAACTAAGTACCTGGACTGTAAGGTCCAAGGATACGTCATAACGAGAAATGTCGTAGCCTGGAACGAAGATAACGGTCAGTGTAGGTGTCGACCCATAACAAAAACGAAACTAAGGTAGGGAAGTGAGAAAGACCTCAATAAAGAGGTGACTAGAGGTCATCGTACAACCCGTGGACGACTGGACCCCTCAAGGAGAAAACCATAGGATAGCAAAACGGAAAAGTATGACAAGTACCCTAAGAGTTCCGTTCTTATGACTTCACCAAACGGTAAGGGAAGAGGTCACCTGGTGTAAGACAGTCTGGAGAGGTGGTCCTGGGCGGGCAGAACCCACCGGGACGTCCGTACCGAACCAAAGTAACTCAATCTCTTCCGACACCAGGATGACACTAATCTAACTGATCAAAAGACACTCATTCCAAAAGTCCTTCCTCTTTGACAGGAGTTCGTCCTATGTAGTAACAATATGTTAGGAATCGTGTCTCAAATTTGACTCGACAACACATTAGTAGTCAAGAGAGGAAGGGAATCAGAATCAAAATACACTACTTCTGATTCCTTTCATCTTTTTTTTTTTTCTACAAACAGGAAAGGAGGAGGAACTCTTAAGGTCTGGGGATTGGAGGAGTTGTCGGGGTCTGGGGAGAGAGGAACCCCTGGGGGTCTGAAGAATAGTTGGACCGGTCCCCGTCCGACCGACCTGACCGACCTCGACTCGGTCCACTCGTCGAGGACACTTCTTTCCCCTTAGTGAGTCACGGTCACACTGGTGTCCTTCGAGGAGACCTGGGGTCCGACCTCCTCCTCCCTGGTGTCCCGAGACCTGTTTGGTCGGTGTCTCCCACTGTCTTGTCCCTCCCCCTGGTGTAAACACCCCAAACTCAAGGAAACTTGACTACCTCTCCGGGACCCATGTAGGACCTTCCCGAAAATCTGTTTGTGTCTCACTCTGAAGTCCGGCAGAACTTTAAGTCGGGGAGGGGAGAGACCGGACCGTTCTGAGAAGGGTTTCGATACAGTCATCCCTCGAGTTAGTATATACAAATAAGAGTTATTATATAAAGCAAACTTTCAAAAAATTTTTTTAAAACATACGGGTAGAATAGAGACTATTCCAGGAAATACGAAGATACCTGTCTTTAAACAAAGAAGAGGTGGTGAATCTATTTGCAAAAAAACAAACAAAAAGATCTAGGAAATTGGTCAAACAAACAAGATCACATATAAATCACGAGACTGAGTACAATTGTGAGAAATGATACAAGACCAAGATACGATTTACGAGATGTATGTAATAAATTCAGTGAGGAGGAGTTTTCATGTGAGTTCAATCCATAATACTCAGGGTAAAATGGTTCTTCCTTTTTCTCAGAATCCTTAAATTTCTTTGGGTAGTTTGAACTAGACTAAGGTTAAAGAATTAATAATATTCATTTACGAAAAAATATGGTTATTGAATGACAGAGTTAACATAAATAATCACTAAGGAAGGGAGTGACAGGATCAAGACTAAACAGTGTATAATTTGAGAATCTTAAACTTAATTAGACAATATAAAAATAAAAAGACTAAGTTGTTGAACTAATAAAAAATTGAACCACGAGGTAACTAAAATATTAATGGTCAGATATTATACAAAACTTTAAATCATTTCGTTTTAGATATCATCCCACTCAGTCATTATTAATACAAATTTTTTTAATAAACCGTAAAAAGAACAATGATAATAACACCTGAAGGGACCACCGAGTCTCCAATTTCGTAGACGGACGTTACGCCCTCTGGACCTAAGTTAGGGACCCAACCCTTCTAGGGGACCTCTTCCTTTACCGTTGGGTGAGGTCATAAGAACGGACCTTTTAGGGTAACTGTCTCCTCGGAGCACCCGATGTCAGGTGTCCCATCGTTTCTCGGCCTGTACTGACTTGTTGAAGTAAAAGTGAAAGAACAATGATATGGTCTCTTAAGGAAAGAAGTAAACAATCCCTGAAATTGAAAGACTCCAAAGTTAACTATTTAGACGTATAATTGGAACCTTTATGATAATATAAATGAAAGAGTTAATTGTCATTGATATCGTGAGTTAAATAATTACTGGGACAGATATTAAAAATACTTATTTGGAACGGTGTTCAATATAGTTAAGGGTGAATAAACCAGAAAAAAAAAAAGGCGATATTATCGTTGTTATCTTAGGTAAAAATAACATAAAGGAACAATATATAGTCATGTATATGACTAAGTATATATTATGTGTATGTGTATACACACTGTACGTCACACACACACACACACGAATCAGCACAGGTTGAGAAACACTGGGGTACCTATCATCGGACGGTCCGAGGAGACAGACACCTTAAAAGGTCCGTTCTTACGACCTCACCCAATGGTAAAGGACGAGGTCCCCTAGAAGGGCTGAGTCCCTAACTTTGACATAGAAGACACAGAGGCGTAACTGCCCACCTAAGAAATGGTGACGTGGTGGACCCTTCGGACATATTATACGTATATATGGATTTTAAAAAACCTCAGTCAGGACGTTGATTTGAGTAATAAAGGTCATTTAAAAATCATTGAAAAGAATCTAAAGAACCAGATATAAGTACAATAAACATTTTGTCTATCAAATCAAAGAAGGAAAGACTATAAATATGGATCGTAAAAGAAAGAAGAACTTATCAATAACTGTTGTAAAGACCTTGTTATTTACACTAAACTCTTTGGTCATACACAAAGAAGAAATTCTTATTTTAGTTGACAAACAAAAGTTATGTGAGATAATACAAATCTGACCTTTAGGTTGTATCGATTACAACGGAATCAAAGGACAAACCTTCTTGACTTCTATTTTTATCACACCGTCATTGAGTTTGTTTTTATTCGGTCTTTTTTTTTTTTCATATAATAGTCCTGAATCTTCGTTAACAAGGATACTGAAAAAGACCCGTAACGACCATATAAAGTATGTGTGCTCAGAGAACTTAAACAGAGAGGAACCTGAGATCTAGGGATCACGGTGTCAGACATCAATACTCCCAGGGACGGGATTCTACGACTATAAAAAGAACAATGGTTATGGAGAAGAAGGTGTAAGGAATGAACCCTTATTTCCTAAATAAGAGTATATTTTCTCCACTCAAATTTGTGCTCTACGTCTCGTCCTAAAACGGAAAGACTACTTAATTACTTGATATAAGGTATTCTGTTTTTCGTTGGGATTTAATGGTTGTGGACGAAAATTTTCGAAAGTAGTCCTTCTTTACTTTTAATATCGATTTTTGAACAAAATTAGAGAAACTTATATATAATAATATAATATACATAAAGGTAAAAGGACAATTTCACTATAGGATATAATGAAAATGAAGAAACATACGTGGACAAAACACAAAAATTTTAATTCGTATCACTGATCATGTACGTTTCACAAAAAGAGACGAAAATGATTGTGTTTTAGAATTGTAAATACAAGTAATTACTCTAACCGGATATTAAACTAAAATAAGAATAAGTCTAGAACTTTAGTAAGTAAAAGTGAAGTACATTATTTAACCTATTGTACGTTGTGTGTGTTTGGACATGTAAGTTCCAAATACACTGTATCTGTAAAAAACAACAACAAGAAACTCTCAAACCCTTTAAAAACACATGGGTAGTCCTGATGCGTAGAAACACCCTCATTGACGATCATAAAGAGTCAATAAATTAGAAAGTGTCCCGAAATATAAAAACATTCGTCCGTAAGTAAAACCAATACGTAATATAAGAATAAAGATTAGAATAATTAAACTTAAAAAAGAACAAAAGTAACTCTGTTATCGGTAAATTATTTTTCGTGAAAAATTTATGTGTAGAACCAAAACAAGAAATAAAATAAATGTATATAAGAACAAAGAAAAGAAAGAAAAAAAAAAAAGATGAGAACTAAACGATGAGCGGGGTACGTAACCTCTTCCTTTACCGTGGGGTGAGGTCACAAGAACGGACCTCTTAGGGTCCCTGTCGTCTCGGACAACCCGACGGTAGATACCCCAGCGTGTCTCAACCTGTGCTGACTTCGCTGAATCGTCGTCGTCGTCGTTGGGGACCGATTTATTAAATCGTAAAATCAAGTAATACAAATAGAAAAATAGATAAATAATTATTTCCACGAATGTCACTAGAAAGATGGTTATTGACCAAACATGTTCCAAAGGGATACGTTGTCACGTTACAAATTCTCGTACCCGAAGTTTCAGTCCGACGGACCCAAGGATAGAGTCAAAATCGGAACCTGTTCAATGACTTGGAGAGACACGGAGGTCAAAGGAATAGACATTTCACCCCTACCAAAGATCCTAGGTGGGACCTCTAGTAAATACATTTCTAATAAACTCTGTCATACTCATGAATCATATCATGTGTCGTGTATCAACAATTATTCACAATCATACCCTTAACAATAACGATAGTAAAAATTAATCTTTTACACCTAATGAATCAAGGAAGACATCCTCTGAAGTTTCCCTTCTCCGTGGAGGTCTCTGTCCATCCTACTTTCTCTTCGGACCGCAACTCCTGACCACAGACCGACTCCCCACCTCTTCCTAGACACTAAGGGTTCGACTACCACACCCAGGGGTCGACCTTTTGGTACATTTGACGAAAGTCCTTGATCTCCAACCAGTTCGTGTTATGTCGTCCCAAGATCCATTAATGTCGAAGACGAGAAAAACGAAAAAGAAGGAGGAGATGGAATAGGAACCCCGAAGAGTCCACCGCGATCACCATTTCTTAGGAGGACGGTTGTGTCCTCTGTGTTCTCTGCGTCAAAACTTTGGACCCAACTCTTCTAGGGGACCTTCTCCTCTACCGTTGGGTGAGGTCATAAGAACGGATCTTTTAGGTACCTGTCTCCTCGGACCACCCGATGTCAGGTGCCCCAGCGTCTCAGTCTGTGGTGACTCGTACGTGCGATGGAATAGGAATGTCGAAGAGCTGAGGTAGAAATAGGGGGAGAATGGGGTCAAGTTTGGGTTTACTTAGAGGTGATTTTACATTTACTAATTATTCTATATTCACGATTACATAAACTTAAAATGTAACCACATCAAGGTTCCATTTAATTGAAAGTACACCCAAAGAGCCCGAGTGAGGTTATTTCACAATCCAAAAAACAAACAAAACAAAACAAACAAACGTTCCCCCAACTGCCCGATTCTCATCCCCTCCCAGAAAGAATTCATAGGTGTATACACGGAATATCGGGTAGTTGGATCGGAATAGATCTGCAGTTTCGGTCTGTCGACTAAACTTAAAAACAATCCCCGTTGCCTCCTCCAAATGTTTCTCTCACCCTTTATCAGACATTTAATTATAGACATACTTATCCCACTACCAAGACACTCTTTATTTTACACTCCGGAGGAAGGATCTGTAAGAACAGAGTCTATTGGAAGAAGGACCGAAGGGTGAGTTGTCCCTTCTTTAAAAATCAACCTTACCAGTCTCGGGTTCTGTACCTAACCCGTCACTCCATCTAACATAAAAGAGTTTGACAGAGTAGAGAGTGTGACAAGAATACTACACTATAACTGTACGAAGTAAGACTCCCCCCAGACGGGAGAGGGAAACTTGGGGCCGTCTGGAAACATTCACGGAGTTGATCAGTGTACATTGTCTTCCCTACGACACACTATAAACTCCGACCCAGTACTTTCAATGATACTGAAGGTGGACCGAAAGAGATCTCCGTGACCGGCACAATCCCCTTCGGAGGACCTCTCCGGTGCACACTCGTGAGACCGGTTATCGGTTGATATCTGTACACTCACTTACGAGGAAATGTGTACAGGTCAGGAATCGGAAACTCAGACGACACCTCTGACGTCTTTAACACCTCGTCTCTGTTCGATAGAAACGACACGGGACAGACTTAAGGAGAACGAGGTAACCTTGGTGTTCCGTATTAGTTGCTAGGAACATTCAGCAATGTAAAACCTCACTAAACAGTGTGTCGTGGCCTATTCCTTTTGTGTGATGTAAATATTGTCCCACACTCGGGTACCCGAGGAGAGGACGCGAAAGATAGAGAGAAGTTCTACGTAGCACGGACCGCTCAGAGAAAAGAGAAGATGAAAGGAGGATTGTACGTGAACCTCCTCGTTTATTCGGTTTGGATAACATGTTTGGACCGGTATGTCCAGGAGATAAAGAATCTGAAGAAGGAGAAACGTGTACTAGTCCCCCGTCCGTATATGGTTCTTCTTCCTCCGAGACGAATGAAGAAATGGTCTCTCGGGATGTAACCCCATACCCGTGGACCCGGGAGGATTGTACCTCCGTAGAACAAAGTGTTGGACACTAAAGAAAGGTAGGAAACAAAGGAACCTCGAATTGCCCTCCCGCTAGTCCGTCACCGTCGTTCCGTCCCAAACACGCAACGACCCAGGAACGGACATTACGTCATAGTTTTGGAGTAGGATTATTGGTTTGTACCCATCTCTCACTTTTTCCTCATTAGTTTTACATTTTACGTATCTTCGTCTTCGGTTAAGGAGAAGTATAGAGATACACCTTCTTTTTCTTGTCGTCGAAATCTTAGTGTTATATACTAAAGAAAGAGATGGTCCTATCTAACATCTTACTCCTCAAACTTCTGGAACCCGTTCAGTCGAGTAGTGAAAAGACGCTAAGGTAAAAGGACTTACAATTTTCCCCTCAAAAGGAATTAGGACAGGTAGACACCTAGGTATTCAGAGACGAGAGTCAGTGAAAGGTTCGATAAATGTGGAAGTCAAAGGTTTGTCTTGTATACGTAAACCTACCCGTGGGTGTCCGCTACGCTCTTCCTACTCCCATCGAGACACCGAGGGCCTTTAGTGTTGTCGACGGTGACCCCGAGTCGAGAGAGAGAAACCCTTCACCTCCTACTTTAAAAAGGACCGTAGTCGACGAGGAACCCTTTAGGTCGACGGTCCCTACTCTTTGTCGGAACCAGAATGAAAATAGAGTGGGATCTACTTGATCGAGACGAGTCCGGACCTTATTGTACTCACGGGGTTTAAGGTGAGTCCAGTTCATCTTTACTCCTCATGTCGTTCGTTCGGAATAAGATAGGGTAACTTTGACCCCGTGTCTTCCCGAAGTAAAATGTTTAGCGATATATTTCTTGGACTTACTTCGGTGGTGTTACAAATCTTGATTGACGTGACTACTAAGAAACACAGACTAAGTGACCCCCACCCTCCCTTTCTCCCCGAAGTCCGTCTTCGAAAGGCACAACAGAGCAACGTACGGTAGAAGGATGTTGATTAAAGTTGGACTGAAAAAACTCTATTTAACTATATATTTCAGTATGAGCAAAGTCAATATGTTGTGTTACTAAACTTTATACATGGATAACACTTTATTAGTGGTATTCGGATCAATTGTAGGTAGTGGCCTGTAAAAAAAAGAACACTACTCTCGAAAATTCTAAATGGTAAAATAGTTGAAGGTTTATATATTGTGTTATAATAATTGAGATTAGTGTTACGACATTAATTAATGTAAGGGACGGCGATGCTCGTACGAGTCAGTACAGGCTGAGACACTGAGGTCCCTGATATCGGACGGTCTGAGGAGACAGGTACCCTAAGAGGTCCTTTCTTATGATCTTACCCAACGGTAAAGGAAGAGATCCCCCAGAACGGTTGGGTCCCCAGCTTGGACGTAGAGAAAACAGAGGGCGTAACCGTCCTCCTAAGAAATGGTGACGTGGTGGACCTTGTAATAGGTGTCCTGAATAATATATAATAATAGGAGTCCTGAATAAAAAGAATGTTATTTTAAAATGTGGAAAACTGAGGGAAGGAGGTAAAGAAGGTGGGAGGTGGGGTACCGAGGACGGAGATCATTAGTGGTTAGACAAGAGTCATAGACACTTAAACGTCTCCCACAAAAACAAAATCTCAGCTGCACATTCACTCTAAGTATTTTCATAAACAGTAAGAGACAGACCAAACAAAATCGTATTACGGGAGTTCCAGGTAGGTTCAACAACGTTTACCGTCCTAAAGGAAGAAAAATACCGAATAATAGGAGTGTGACTGAATACTTTATTGTCATAGTATAAAGACTGTACAAGAAGGTGAGGGTCGGAGACGACCTGTGTGTGATGGACATGTGATGTGGTCCGCACAGTCGGTGTCGTGGAGGGACAGGTATCAAAGAAGTCACCCTCTGACAGACGGACTATTTCCTCGTCAAATCCACCGGAAACGTAGTGCACTGAAGTGAAAGAAAAGGAAGTCAACGGTTACTGACGATTCTACCACCAGTCTAAGAGTGAGAGTCCTTAAGTTTGACCCTCCTTTCTTCTTTTCGATCCAGGATAGTTCTTGACTTAATCTTTCCTAATTATCACCTTTTCTTATTCATCCCCAACTCTGGCATACTCCGGTTTCTTCTTTCGTCTATGATACTCCCTTCTCTTTGAAATTCCATCTGTTGTTTTATTACCTTTTTCACACAAGTACTATACTCCGTTCTTGTCATCTCAGTGCAAAGACCTCGCGTTCTCACCGGTGGACGACGACAACCAGGGTCCCGACGACATATACGTTGGGGCCAAGGACCTCCGGACTTACAAGTTACTGAAAACCAGAAACAAAGAAAAAAAAGAAGGAAAATTTTTTATAAATAAATAAGTAAATAAACCGATACGACCCAGAACCAACACCGTGTACCCTAGATAGTCGAAGCAATGTCATAAACCCTTGTAATCAACACCGTACGCCCTAGATCAAAGGGTTAGTTCCTAGTTTGGACCCGGCGGACGTAACCCTCACACCAGAATTGGTGACCCTAATGGTCCGTTCAGACTCCAGAACCAAAGGAAATCACGTGGTACATGGAGGACTGAAATTTTAAGTGTAACATGTTTCTTGACTTATGCACTTGTGTGTGGGTGGGAGGGTGGGAGATCCTGTGGCTCATGATTCTTGAGATCGTACCTACGAGACACTACTGAGGACAAGAGACTTGTTTTACGACTCCTGTAAGTGACACAGGACCTCTCGGGAAGGTACGCTCTACTACCGGTAATATAGTGACGGTATTACAGACGATGGTGAATTCGCAGAGAAGACACGGTCCTTGATATGAACAGTAACTTATTGGTAAACAAGAGTGAATTAGTGTTGGTGGAGGAGATTTTAACCACAATAGTTGGGACATATGTCGATTCTTTTACGACCGAGTCTCTCGTATGCACTGTAGTCAACCGTTTACCACTTCCGTTCTAAACTTGAATCCCGACGGACTGAGGTTTTGAGTTCAGGAAGAGTGAGACGACACTGTGGAAGGATTCCTTGCGACAATTTAGGTCGAAGAGTTCTTTGACTTAAGTCGAAGGGTGTGACGTGTCTCAAAGTCCACCCAAACTAAAACTATCGAAATCCCTTCCGTCCCTAAGACGTCAAGTATCCAGGGGTAGCGACAGACAATGGAATATAGGTCTCGAGAAGTGACGAAATACAATAAAAGAACCGGGGTTTCCGTCACCTCAAAAGTCGGAGGCACTCACTTCGTGTGATTACACATTCATGTTAAAGAATACGTCTCATGGGATAAAGTCTGAAGAGACTCGGTCGGAGGTTCATCGATAATCACAAGAGGGACTCTTACTAAGGGTCGGCGACACTAGAGGTGTGTAGGGGTCACCTTGAGAAAGAGAAAGGTGCAAGGAGGAAGAAACAAGGGATCGATTGCTGATCACACCAGGGACTTTGAGGAAACGAGGGGCTTTGAGGGAACGAGGAGTCTGAGTTTATTAGGTCTTGAAATAACTAATATGGAGAAGTCCTAAATATGGTGAAGAGGACGAAAGGTAAGGGTGGTAAGTCCGAGAAAAGGGTGGGGTGAGGGGGAGCGGGTCTCACCTTTAACGGAATGGAGAGTAGCACGGGGTAAGTTAAAGAGGATGACCGAGTAAGATCCGAATTATCAAAAATTACCCCATCGATAAAATAAAAATTCAAATTGATTAGTTAAAATAACGTTATTCACCAATTTTAACATTTAAGAGGAACCTATTATGAAACAAATTTTTTTAACTTCATCTCAACAAAATGTTGCAACACAATCAAAGTTCACATATCGTTTCACTAATCATTTTCACTCATATAAAACTTTTTCTATATAAGTATATAAGTATACTTTATACTTATATATAAGTATATACTTTTTTATATTTTCCCGTATATAAGCAAAAGTATAATATAATATTTTATAACTTATATCAACGGACACTATATATCATCCAGGAATAAGACATAGATAAAATATATATCATTACATATATAATATTTTATAACTTATATCAACGGACACTATATATCATCCAGGAATAAGACATAGATAAAATATATATCATTACATATATCCAATGAGACTTTAAGGGTTATATCGAATTTAAAAAACAAATAAATAAAAACCGATACGACCCAGAAACGACAACTCGTCCGAAAAGGGATCAACACTTCTCACCCCCAATGAGAGATCAACGACACGTGCCCGAAGAGTGACGTCAACGAAGAGAGCAACACCGAGGGTCCGAGACCTCGTGTCCGAGTAATCAACACCGCGTACCCGGATCAACGAAACACCATCCACCCTAGAAGGGCCTAGTCCCTACTAGAATACAGAGGACGTAACCGTCCGTCTAAGAAATGATGACTCGGTGGTCCCTTCGGGGGGATTATAAATTTTAAGTGTGAACTAGGACAGTGAGACCTGAGTCTTAGGAAGGATGTAATCGATAGAGAACGACGTATGGTCTAGTAGAGTATCAAAGACACCTAGTCCTTAGACCCACGACGAGTCGATCGAGACGACGACTACGACGATTCACCGAAGTCAGCACAGGCTGAGACACGCTGGGGTATCTCAGCGGGGTATCCTCGGGTAGTCCGAGGAGCCAGGGACCCTAAGAGGTCCGTTCTTGTGACCTCTCCAACGGTAAAGGAAGAGGTTGCGTACTTTCACTTTTCACTTTCACTTCAACGAGTCAGTACAGGCTGAGAATCGTTGGAGTACCTGACGTCGGATGGTCCGAGGAGACAGGTACCCTAAAAGGTCCGTTCTCACGACCTCACCCCACGGTAACGGAAGAGACCGAGTCGATCGAGTCCCAGAGAATTTTGACGTCACTTCCATAACCGATCTTGACAAAGTAGAGTCCTAAGTCAACCCTCCTAAACGAAGGTTCGAGTAAGTAAACCAAAAACCTCGGAGCTCGGGAAAGGTCCCAACCGGTCTTTTCCAGTAAAGGAACGGTACACCGGAAAAGGCATCCGGTGAGTGTTACACTGACGGTCGAAGGGAGTGTCACTCTAGAGACTCTCTCTGTCTCTGATACTGTCGTCTTCGGTATCAGAAACATTGGATTAGAACCTTCACTGAGGTAGTGATGAAAACCACAACGAATTAGGTCAGGTGTGAGTTCCCTCCCTTAATAAGGCTCACACTTATGGTCCTCCACCACTAGGGACCCCGGCACAATCTCCAACGAGTGGTGTTGAACGTGAGAGGACTTCGACATCAAACCGAGACGAGAATACCCCAACGTTTCTTTACTCCAAGATCATAAGGGTTGTTTATACATAGTCGAAGTCACCCTCGTCCCCCTGAAGTGCTTAAACAAAGTAAGTACAAAAGACCACATAAAAATAACTTGTTTCACGAAGATCGACTTTTCATAAAATTTTTAATGACCAAATCTTCTGAGACAGATTTGGAACATCCCGAAAAGTACTAGACAGGGAGGACGGACAAGGTGAGGAGTAGACTTACCGGACAGTTCGTTCTGTCTGAATGTCTCACCGGGAAACGGAAAGAACGGACGTACGTAAGACCGAGAAAAGGTAGTATGGGGTCGGGTTCGACTGACGTAACGGTCCCGATTGAGTAGAAAAGGTACTTTATAAAAAACGAGGTCCGTCTAAAAAGACAAAGGGGGAGTAAGAAAATGACACGAAACAAATTGGAGGAATCTGTTTCGTTAATAGAAAACATAAGAATACCAACCAAATACAAAGGGAAGATTTAAAAGAGGTCGTAGATTGGGTCTCGGACCGTGTGTCTTCTACGAGTTACCGATAAACACCTCGCCTATTTATTCGGACCGTGACCTACGCCCTACGACGGATTTACGGACCCCGGGGTCCACACCTGCCTCACGACTGGCGTCGGGTCGTAGAAGTTCCCAACGTACGCCGTGGAACCGGTAGAGTAAATATTAGGTGCTCAGTCAGTAACATAAGGTCTAACAAGAAGTGACAGTAAAATCGGAAATCGACGAATGACTTTACTCGATTAATTTCGACTTAATAAAATTAACGATTAGTAGTTCTTTTTTCCAAAAGAAAAAAAAAAAAAAATTACCTTTACCGTTTGACACACACAATAGCATGGTAATTTTCTTCGGTCCTACAAGAACAAAGTTTTAATGCTACCCAAACGACGAAGGTCTTCACTCACACCTGGTGACCCCGCATTTCTTTCCAATACGACACACCTCGTGTTTTAACTGGATCTAGGAAGAGGTAATGACAGTGTAGCGTAATGAGTCCTTTTCAGGTCCCCAATAACCCGAACTCGTGACTCCCACACATGTCTACGGGTGGCCCCCGACTACCGAACCGTGTAATTAGTATCCGGAAAACGGGAGGAGAAAATACAAGTTTTAGATAAGACCTCCAATAAAAAGGTGTTTTTTTAAAAGTATCTATTTCTATAAAGAGATCAACTATTCTGTTTAACCCTGTTTTGAACCACATAGGGAAATTTCCCGTCGATTCCCTACCTTACCACTTAAAACTTTTAATATACTTCTACTAGGTGTTTATAGATGGTGAAGGTGACGAAGTTTTTCTGATGTCCTTGACGACAAGACTTAACGAGTCCCACAATGTTTTACCTTGAACCCACACGAAATGATTGCGTTTCGCTTCGGTTGGATGCCAGTAACCCAACACCACTTCCGTTCGTACTCCACGGTTCGCACCGTTTACCCGTCGACTGTTGGACTTAAGGACCTACCGAGGATTCCTTCCCAAAGATTTCCGTTGTAATACCCACTCCCAACACCCTCTGTAAAAAGACCAACGAACCATCGTTCGATTGTTCCACTACAAAGTCCTTAGAGTTAGTAGTCGGAAAAGATTGGTTAGACCCCTGATACCCGAACACTAGTCGTATATCAGTAGTAGAAGGCGACCCACCCCCAGAATCAAAGACATCTTATTACGTTTCTGTACGTAATCTAACAAAATATATATACATATATATATATATATTAGATAAATCTTCTTTGATCTTCAGAACACTGGGATAACAAGATTAGTAATTGATGAAATCAGACAAGAGACTTTGAGTTTCCTTCGGTTTCTTCCCCTCCCGTGTCTCCCGGAACATAGGTACTTTTGGGACGTCCTAGGAAGAGTCAAAATCCCTGGGTAGATGAAACGGAAATTACTTCCACGTTACCTTATAAAACGTCCTTTCGACACGTACCACGTGGTACATCGTCTTCCAATCCCTTCCTGGTACTCATAAATGATACTCAGACAAGAAGAACGTTACGGATTTTAGGGAGAACCGTCTCAACAACGTCGGACCCGGTGAGTGGATATTCTCCAATTCTGTAAGTAAGTTATTCTAATATTCGGTCAAACAATTCGTTCTGAAGAAAAAATTAAAGTTTCCGAAGTATCTTTAGAAGTACAAGACCCCCGAATTACCAAATTTTTTATCTACAAAACGGAAAGATATGACAAAAAACGAAAAAAAAAGTGACAAATCAGTACGTAAAAAATTACACAGGTACGTTTTTATAAACAACTCACAGAAGATCATGGTTCACCATCCGTGTCGTACAGGAACTCATGCCTCCTCACTCTTTTGATTCTTTTCCGAAGTTCAACCGAAGGTCGATCTTAGACTTCCTTTCCTCCCCGTAAGGAGTACATATTTCACTCCCCGTCTGTCAAGTCCCGTTTCTCTTGTCTTACCCCTTTCCGTATCCCCGTCTGTCCTTCCTTTCACATAATGTACAGGTCTTCGTTTCATTGTTAGACCTCTTCTAAACCTCGGAGCCCCTCCCGAAACGTATCGGAGTTCTAAGTCTCAAAAAAGTCGTCCGTTACTCTTCACAGTTTCCAAAAATTCCGGTCTATACAAAACTAACCCGAAGGGTCCACCAGGTCACCATTTCTTAGGTAGACTGTCAAGTCCTTTGTGTTCTCTGAGACCAAACTAGGGACCCAACCCTTCTCGGGGACCTCCTCCCTTACCGTTGGGTGAGGTCATTAGAAGGGACCTCTTAGGGTACTTGTCTCCTCGGATCACCCGATATCAGGTACCCGAGTGTTTCTCAGTCTATCTTGACTCGTGCGCATGTGTGTGTGTGTGTGTGTGTGTGTGTGTGTGTGTGCAAGACTAGTCTAAATACAAATTCTCTTTAGAGAGTCGTATTACTTCCTTCCTAACTTGTATTTCTCAGACATTTGTACCCTCTTTAAACTTCCACAACTCTCCTTCTGACTATAAATAACTTCTAGACGTTACTCGGTCGATAACACGATCTGAGAACTGTACAATAGTATCAATGACTGATGATGTCCGCATACCTTATCCTTAATATTAAGAGTAAGTTCTCTACTTCGATTTATTACACAGGTTCTAGTGAGTCGATCCACCATCTCCTCGACTCGAAACTAAGACGAGACTAAGGTTTCGATGACAAGAAAGGAAATGTAGTTTCACCTACTACTCCCAGACTTAATACGGTCGCCGTTACGATTTCTCCGTCGGAGGGAGGGGTGACTTCTGAGAATTATATCAACGTGGAGTAAACCTTCGAAGAGGTAGGTGAAGTAGTAAGATTAACGAAATTATACTGTTTAACTGGTTAATGATCGTCCAATAAATATTGGTACCACCTTAATCAACGAACCAAGTTAGTTCGTTGATTTTCATTGACTAAACATTACTGAGCTATATAGTTTCACAAGTCTCACCAACCACACGTATCTGTTTTGAGTGTAATCGTAATCTGTTTTTGCACGTTAGCTCTTACCGACTGATAAGTGTTTACTGTAGACTTGGTTTTCCAAAGATCGTGATCGAGGTAGATATTGGTTCACCCGTCTAGTATCAAAACTCACGGTTCTCTATCAGACCTTTTAGTAAAAACAAAACGACTTTTTCTTTGACTTCAGACCTTTCGTATTTACTAAACGGTTCCGGAGGATTGGTCTTTTGTTGTCTCGAATCTGAACTTGGTAGAGGTGACAAGACTACGGGTCAGGGTCTCTTGAACAGGGTGAAACGGACGACGTGACACTGAGACTCGTTCAGTGAATCGGAGAACTTAGGAGTTAATGAAACGGGTGTTTTTCTATCTTAGCCACCTACAGTAGTCACTCGAAAATGAGACATTCTTCGATGAGTTTTGAATCGGAGAACTTTGTTGTCGACAAAATACACCGAGGACTAAGGCACCGTACAGGAGTACCAACGAGACGGGTCCTGACCGAGTCGTCTCAAGATGACCTGAAGAGTGAGGACACTAGTCGTCCACTCAAGTCCCATTAGATCATATCGGAGTGATATGAAGATATGATACGAAGATAACCAACTATCTGTTAATAGACCCGTAATAGTGGACCCCCTTGGAGGTAAGAGGAGGTGTTCCGTAAAGCAGGAGGTCGTCCGAATAAGGTGGTCGAACATATGTAAAACCAGAGTACCAAAGTTCGTGTCTTTCTTTTTCGTTTAAAGTTACTCGTCCAAGAAACCTTTAGAAGATACGTACAAAAGATAAAAGGGTGACCCATTTCGTCACTCTCAACCTGACACTTCTTTCGACTCGTGGCTTCTTAACTACGAAAACTTGACACCACAACCTCTTCTGAGAACTCTCAGGAAACCTGACGGTCCTCTAGGTTGGTCAGGTAAGACTTCCTCTAGTCGGGACCCTAAAGAAACCTTCCTTACTACGATTTCGACTTTGAGGTCCTGAAACCGGTGGAGTACGCTTCTCAACTGAGCAACCTTTTCCGAGACTACGACCCTCTCTAACCCCCGTCCTCCTCTTCCCCTGTTGTCTCCTACTCTACCGACCTACCGCAGTGGCTGAGTCACCTGTACTCAAACTCACTTGAGGCCCTCAACCACTACCTGTCCCTCCGGACCACACGACGTTAAGTACCCCAGCGTTTCTCAGTCTGTGCTGACTCGCTGACTTGACTTGACTTAACTTTTGTCAAGTCTACTACACCATACGTCGCAGATTTTACCGAGGGTCACTAAAGACAGAGGACTATAAATACAGAAACACATTGGAAACGGGGACTATACTCCCGACCTGGATAACTAACCGAAGATTATCTGTCTTATACGTTTTACTACTCCGTAGTGAGACTCTGATCTAATATTTTCTGACTGTGAGAGACTGAGAAAGATGTACGAACGAGAGCATTTCGTACTTCTCCGGATGCTTCTCCGGGTACACCGTTCCTTGATTCCCATCGGTGGTCGGTTGTTGGTCATTTCTTGACTCTGGAAGTCGGGTTGTCAAAAATTACTTAGTCTAGGACTGTTGTTAGTTAGTCACTCGTTCGAATCTTCATCCGGGAAGGGGTCGACTTTGAAGTCTGCTCTTACGTCGGGACCGGGTATGGGAGTAACGTCTGAACAGTCACTGAAACTTCGTTCACTGGATCGGTTCAGTATGAACCTCAAGACTGGTGTCTTTGACACAACACACACAATTAAATCCTCACTAAATAATGTGTCGTCATCCATTGGTTATATGTATCGATTCCAGTCGTAGTCACACCCTCCCTCTATAAGTTCCCATACCAATAACTTTTCCATTAATATCCTTAATAAGTGTGTGTAAATATTTGTCAAAAGATATCTACCTGTAAAAGGTCGGAAACCCTCAGACTCTACCTTATTAAAGGTGTTGAAGTTGTTGTTATTAATTGAGACACAATTCATGACCCTTGTTATACCACTTGTTCTTGTCTCCGGTACAAGGACCGGAGTCCGTGGATGTCAAACATCGTCTCCTCGCCCCTACTCCTTTCTGTAATCGAGTTATTAAGGAAGAAAAAAAAAAAATTGAATTTTTTAAAAAAAAGAAAAATGAAAAAATTAACTTCCTATTAAGGAAATTTATTAAAACAACAAAAGACAATTTGGAGTTGTACTTAGTCGGTATTATTAAGGAAGAAATTGATACATAAATTTCAACAATTCACTATGTTTCCTTCATACATATGTTGAATCAAACCTAACCATACTCTTTTGAACTCTGCCACCGTCTATTCGACTTCTCCATCCGTCCTCTCTTTCTCCGTTCTTTCTCTATTTAAGGTGTCATCTTCACCGTAAGAATTTCCCTTCGACCTATCCACCGGTCCTCGATGCCTTATTCGAGTATAAATACCAGTTTAACATAGGACGATAAACTATTACCATAACATCCAATACAAAAAATTTGAAAGTAAATCTCTATCTACAATTTTATAAATACCTACTTTAATATACTACACACCACACCACCACACCAAATCAGCGATTCAGTCCAGGCTGAAAACGCTGGGGTACCTGATGTTGGACGGTCCGAGGAGACAGGTACCCTAAGAGACCCGTTCTTATGACCTCACCCCACGGTAAAGGAAGAGGTCCCCTAGAAGGGCTGAGTCCCCAGTTTGGACCCAGAGGACGGAACGTCCGTCTAAAAAATGGTCGACTCGATACTACCTTCGGGTACTACACACCCTAGACGAAGTCTTATTAAGTCCCCGTCCCACTCCCAGTCCTCACCTATCTCGACGTCTACTTTCTAAAAGGTTTACTCAATTATTAATAACTTCGACCCACTACCTATGAACACCCAAGTAATATGATGAGATGAAAAGATATAAGGTATTATTTTGAATTTTTTGAATATGGGACTTTTGTGTAGGACTTCCGATATATATACATATTACAAACTCTCCAGTGTCGTGTATATGGAAGAGCACGAGGTAAAACCTTTTATCTCCAATTATTGTAGAAATCCCGTTCCCTTACCTTACTCAAAATACGATGTCTTTTACATTTCTGAAGAGTCGAAGTTTAGTATACCGATTGCATCTCATAAACCCAGTAAATGGAACGGAGGACCGACATTGTGTAATGAAGACGAGTAAAAAGTGATCGAGTCTACCGTACCAAAGTATATATTGCCTTTGAATATTATACCAAGTGAGAACTTATTTTCGGCCACCTTCCTAAGACAAGTTTAATGTATCGTACCTGTCACAATCTCACTTAAATACCCAATCCTTTCCTCTTCTTATCTCATCCTCTCACCCCTTAGGAGAAAACGAGTTTTTTAAGACCCAACCGAAAGATACCGTTATTACCTAATAATTAAAGAAAAAGAGAAAATACGTACAATAAGACTCCACCCAGTCCGACACTTTAATTATCGTCCCTACCTCTGTACTCAGTCCCTACATGAAGGAATCCTATAAAAACCAACCCCTCTCTCTATGGACCCCGACTTCGACTTCTGTACTACGAAGTACAAAGTTACAAGTTAACAAAGTTACAATCCAATAAACCCCTTAGTATCAAACTCTAAAACCAAGTATAGAAGGAACTGTCATGGAAACGGTGGTTTAACAAAGAGAAATCAAGTCAAGTCAAGTCAGCGAGTCAGCACAGGTTGAGAAACGTTGGGGTACCTGACGTCGTACGGTCCGAAGGGACAGGTAGTGGTTTAGGGTCTCGAATGAATTTGACTACAGGTAGATCAACCACTACGGTAGGTTGGTAGAGTAGGAGACAACAGGGGAAGAGGAGGGCGGAAGTTAGAAAGGGTTATAGTTCCAGAAAAGGTTACTCAGTCAAGAAGTGTAGTCCACCGGTTTCATAACCTCGCAGTCGAAGTCGTAGTCAGGAGGGTCGTTTATGAGTCCTGACTAAAGGAAATCCTAACTCAGCAAACTAGAGGAACGTCAGGTTCCGTGAGAGTTCTCAGAAGAGGTTGTGGTGTTAAGTTCTCGTAGTTAAGAAACCACGAGTCGAAAAAATATCAGGTTGAGAGTGTAGGTATTACTGATGACCTTTTTTTTGTATCGAAACTGATCTGTCTGGAAACAACCCTTTCATTACAGAGACGAAAGATTATACGACAGATCCAACCAGTATAGAAAAGAAGATTCCTCGTTCGTAGAGAATTAAAGTACCGACGTCAGTGGTAGACGTCACTAAAACCTCCGGGGGTTTTATTTCGGACGGTGACAAAGGCAACAAAGGGGTAGATAAACGGTACTTCACTACCTTGACCTACGGTACTAGAAACAAAAAAGTTACAACTCAAAATTCGGTCGAAAAAATGAGAAAAGAAAATGAAAGTAGTTCTCCAAGAAATCAAGAAAAAGTGAAAGACGGTATTCCCACCACAGTATATGTATAGACTCCAATAACTATAAAGAGGACCGTTAGAACTAAAGTCGAACACGAAGTAAGTCGGACCGTAAAGTGCACTACCTGAGATGTATATTCAATTTATTCGTCCCACTGTTATGTGTCGGAACTACATAAGGAAAGGGTTAAAACTTGGTCAGTCAAAAAGGTACAGAGTAAGATTGAGAACGAAGTACTGGACGTATGTTCGAAGAGTCCTCCGTTCATTCCACCAGACCATAAGGGTAGAGATATTTAAAAGGTGTGTCAACACTAGGTGTGTTTCCGAAACCGTATCAGTTATTTCCCCAACAAAGAGAAGTTGGGGATAATTTACTTCTGAAGTGATCTTAGTATATATACGTCTAATGTCAATGGTAGAATTCGGTTCCAATTTATTTTCCCTTATGACGAATACCGTCACTTCTAAAAGTCTCGAACTTCTACTTAAACCAATGAAGTTTTGGTACTACTTAGAGGAACAGTCACGTTTCGTCGTTTCCTTATTTCATTACCTCTTCCACCTGGACCCTTATTTGTACAAGGGTGTGTAGTAAACATGACTTTCCGAAGCAACAACAAGGGACTTGAAACCGTTAATGTCCGTAAAAGGACACGAGACTTTTTGTAAACCGTGTGTCGCTCTCCTCCAGGGGAGGAAAAGACACAAGTTCCGACCATCGGAACAACGTCCCTTTGTGATTAAGGGTCAGCAAGAGGGACCCTCGTTTACCAAACAAAAGAGGAGTGCCTTAGGACGGTCCCCACTCAATCGTCGTCTCGGACCGTACCTTTTAGGTAAACCTCGTTGATCGGGGGTTCTCCTTTTTTCCGTTCGGCTAATGCCCCACGCCTCCTGTCGACGTCGGTGGTGGTCCCGGTCAGTGTGGACGACCGGCCCCACCCGTAATTATGTGTTTCCGTGTGTGTCGCAGGTGTCGTTTGTGCTCAGAACGAACATACGGGTGTTGATGTACATGGTATGCGTTGGTTTAGGTAGGTATATATGGTGCGTGCATGTGAGTTATATCGTCAGTGTACGTGGTGTGACGGTATATGTATGGTGTCTGTGTGTGGGATGTATTGTTGACACGGGTGGTGTGGGGTGTATGTGTACTAATGTGTCTTTGAGTAAATGACTGATGGTGTATGTCTTGTATATGGGATGGTGTGTTTTTGTGGGGTGAGTGAGAGGTGTTACCAGTATACGTAGGTATGGTGTATACACGTACATGTGTGTAAAGTGTCAGGTGTAATGTCAGTGTCCGTAGTATGTATGGTGTGTGTACGGTACGTGTGTAGATTAGGTGTATTGTTTATATATGTGCGTTGTGTAAAGTGTATGGTCAGGGTACGTAGTGTCTATGTAGAGACAATGTATGTGTTGGGGTGTCGTGGGTCGAACCATTGAAAGGGCGAATCGTTCGACCCCGACGTCGGAGTCCGACTCTTCCCCGCCCATTGTGTCCGGTACGGGGCGCCCGACCACCGGAACCGGTCCTACACACGGGGTCCCCGGCGCGACCCTCGCCCTCTGTCGGGGCCCCCTCGAGTGCACACAGAACACACGTGCACACGCACGGGGGTCCTCGGCTACACGGGGCTGTGAGACCCCTACACACACACATACACACACACATGCTCCCGTTTCACCCGGCGCGCACCCCGTTCCGACACGCACACACTTTTGGGGCGAGGGTGGACGCGTCCCTGATCGCGTGACCCGCAGGCCCGCCCGCCCAGGAGTTGCACGTGTCGAGAGGCGCCTCACACTTGTACACAAAGCCTCCCTCACACACACACACCCTTCGCACGCACCTTCGACCGCACGCACACTTTTGGCTCGGAGGCTCCGCCGACACAAGGATTGCCGGGAGGCAGGCACCCCCAGTCGGATGCCCCCGACACTCACACGCCGTCGTCGCCCCGGCGGCTCGCACACACTCGTCGGCACACACTCTTCCGCCCCGACCGCCCCCCGGAGCACCGCAGACGGCTTCGATCGCGCGCACACACGCGCACGCACACGTGCACCCCCGCGCCGCGCGCGGTGCCGCCTCCCTCCCTTCCGCCGCCGTCCGGGTCGGGGGCCAGCGTCGCGGGCCCCGCCGAGGAGACGCTCGGGTCCCTGGCGACGCGAGGGCGCCGGCGGTCGAGACGACGGCGGTGGAGGTTCGCGACTGGACTGAGGGCCGGGCGCGGCGCGGGCGGAGCCGAAGGACGGGCAGGTCTGCGGCGAGGAGGGCTCGAGGCCCAGAGCCGAGGCGCCTCCCTCTCCTTTACTCACGCCGGCGCCGCGGCCGCGGGCTCGCGCCAACCTTCTCGCTCTTTCACCTGCTCCGAGTCCGGGACCGCGCCTCAACGCGGCGGGCGTCTGGGCTGAAGGTCGGCACGCTGCCCGAGAGGTAGACACGGTGCGTGTCGGTGCCGTTCACGAAGTTCGACGTGACCACGACAGTGGAGCCTACCACAGTGACATTCAGCTCGGTGCAGAGGAGCGGAAAGAGGCGCCAGGGGTCCCGAGGGCGCCCCGGCAGGCCCCAGCATCGTCCCTGACACGCCGGACCCCCCGCGGACCGACCCGGCCCCGACGGGACGGCGTCCGGCCCCGGCGGCACCCCAGGTCCGCCGCTCTTGACGGAAGCGCGGCCTGGTCAGCCCAGCCGCGAAGGAACCGTTGCTCTACTTTAGACACCCTTTGGATGGAAAAATCGATGAAGATGTTTTCCCCAGAGGGGCAGGGTCCTTTTGACCCCACATAAAAAGGGGGGACAAAAGAAAAAGTTGGCTTTTCTGGTCCGCGCACACCTCTTTCCCATCTGTCGGAAGTCTCAACTGCTGTTGGCCTCCCCTTCAGAAAAAAGTCCCGACCACCAATTTTCTACGTGGAGAAAGAAAAAAGTGAAAACAGAATTGCCCGACGATAAATCTTCTTTCTCTTGGGAACCTAAACCTTAGCATCGGGTAAAGAACATAGGTCTAACTCTTTCGTGACTTCTCACTCCCTGACGAAGGTTCTTCAATTATAATTGTCAAACCTTCCCACTTGAGGAACTTATGGGTCAAGGTCGTATATTTCGGTCACGTAATACCTCTGACAAAATTTTAACGTTTTTATTTTCTTACTTTCATGCGAAGTCACTAGAATTTCATTAAACATCTTGATTTACCAGATCTGGAAAAGAGAATGCAGATAGGACGGACACTAAAAATTTTATAAATTCACCGGTAAATTAGTCTTAAAGTGATAAAATAATCAAATACCATAAACGGGACGATATAGACTACTTAATAAAGAAAAATCTTTGCATAAGATTTGAATCAAAGGTGTATTGGAATATTATCTCCCAAACCTCACGAATAAATCCTACGTCTAAGAGTTTCACTAGAATTTTAATAAAAAAGAAGCAACCAATCTTTTTTACCGAGGGTTGTTCTCTACGTCATGTATTGTCTAGGAACAAATATAATTAACTTGTATTATTCTATAAAATTTAACTACTGAATTCCCTATCTCTTAAGAATGTAAAGAAAATATTTACGTTCTGTGTAACTTGTCATAACTAAGAAACGTAAGACACATGACAACCCAGACAAAACAGGACACAGAGTAATAAGGACAACGAGAGTCGAGGTAAGGATTAACATACCGTAACGAAGGCACCCCCTGTCCCACTTCTCAACTTTCATTGTTGACACCCTTTGGACACTACGATCTCATGTGTTCATCCCACTGAGGCCACCCAGGTAAAGGACACCTTCACATCTTTCTCAGTCTCACACTTAACACTCCTTGTGATTTCTACCAGGTCAAGTCACGGACAGAATAAAGACGTCAGAGGGGAAACTCATGTGGTGATGACTACCCTTTGGAACGTCAGAAGAGTCCGTAAGAGAAGGAAGTAATCTGTCGAAACTGAGAATTTTTACGAGAAGGAATATACCTCGATTTTAGTCAATGTAACCTTAAAGAAGGATGTGGAGGACAAAGATGGAATACTTTAGTATATATTGTTAGAATTGGAAAAAATCTAGGACAGACAAAGTTGAGAAGTCTATGTGTGTACTACATCTGAAAAAAGATGGGATAGAGATCAGTGTCGTAGACCGGACTTTATCCAAACATTAAGTGTAAACAACTTACTGACTTACTTCCATCGGTAACAAAAGGAGAGTTCGTAACAGAGCAGGATAAATATTTAGAGGTAAGGAAAGATACCCGAAGGGTCCACCGAGTCACCATTGCTTAGGAGGACTGTCACGTCCTCTGCGCCTAAGCTAGGGTCCCAGACTAGGGACGCAGTCCTTCTAGGGGACCTCTTCCTTTACCGACGGGTGAGGGCATAAGAACGGACTCTTTAGGGTACCTGTCTCCTCGGACCACCCGACGTCAGGTACCCCGTCGTTCTCAGCCTGTACTGACTCACTGATGTGGTGGTGGTAAGAAAAGACGGAAAGGAAATTACCACAAGTCCGGGGATTCGTAGGACCAAAAAGATAAGACTTGTATACGACTATACCAATACTACGATACTTCTATCACTGGGGATCTTCCCATGTGGTATAGGGTCAACACCATTCTAGACAGGTTTTCATTCGTCCCGACTATAGCGGACACAAACTATACGATAATGACGTCGATCGTAGTGTCATCGAAAAGAGAGAAGGCGTAGCATAACTCGAACAGCAGTCTAACTTGATTCGAACGACACGTGATTCGGTAATTCGGAGAAAAAACAAACACACACACAAAATGTAAACACCGTATTCAATCTCGCGAACGGATAGAGTATCAATATGTATATATAAACCTATACCGATAAGTGTCTAGTGAATCTAGATAGGGAAGGTATATAAAAGGAGAAAGGAATAACTATTTTAACAATTTGTCCTCTTCTGGTGTCTACTTTCAGGACTTGACCGAAAGTCCAAGTATTGTTAAGTAATTACTCGTGAGACAACGATACTAGTAAAATTGTTAATGGAGTGATGGATTAACCCGAAGGGTCCCCCAACTCGATATTAGACGGACGGTCACGTCCTCTGGTTCTTTACGCTCAAGCTGGGGACCCACCAGACCTTCTAGTAAACCGCATCCTTTGCCGTTGGGTGAGGTCATAAGGACGGACCTTTTAAGGTACCTGTCTCCTCAGACCACCCGATGTCAGGAACACCCCAACGTTTCTCAACCTGTACTGATTCACTGACTCGTATGTGTGTGTATGTGGAATAATTGGAAATAGGTGGAAAACAAATAGAATAGATATAACCAAATCACTCTTGGACTAGTCTATGAAACAACTTTAAGAGGGTTGTATGATGAAAATACAGAAAAACTATATACTACAGATAGACATTTGTATGAGAACGTTTTTTTTTTTTTTTCTTTTAATCAACTCACATTACGTCCAACTAAGGTGTTTACGAATTGTAAAAGAAAAATTTCGCTAATCATCGATGAAAAATTTATTAGACGTAAATCTTTCCTGACTGTAACTCATATGACCTAGTAAGCGTCAACAACAACAAAAAAAAAAATTAGTTCGGACTTAAATAAACGAGAGAAGTCAGAAACCGTCGGAAGACCCTAAGGTACGAAGGAGACGACGACCACCAAACCCCTAGTGTAGGTTCTTATCGAAGTCAAGTAAATCTCATCGGTCGACGGGACAAGTCAGAGGAGTGGATATACTCCGTAGTTAAGAAAGATGGGAAAAATTCGAGGTTATAATAAAAAGAAATTCTCTTCGTCTCAATTATATAAACTCTTCGAGATGAAGAAAACCTTACGTACTTGTGTTGTAGTCAGGATTTATTTTAAGAAAATTAAAATCACTTGTACGTAACTCGTGGAAGAGAAATACTCTGTAATAATACCTTTGATCCGTATGTCGATACTTATATCGACCTAGTACTCACATTCCCACACTAAGTAGGATATAAATAAAAACGTAAGGAAATTTCAGTGTTTACTATACTTACTTTTTACTAGTTGAACAAGTGGTTTGACCATTTATACTTTGGTCCTTCTGATGGAACTCTACGAACTCTCTCCTTTAAGCCTTGTTTATTTCCTTTAAGTCAAAATATACCAACTACAATTCAAACACTTTAAATATTGCAATACTTCCTCTTTTCCGACATTCATGTATGGACAAGGACTTTCTGTGTTTGACCCATATACAACTGTCTACGTCACGAACGACATTTCCTTTATCATATAAACCCATTAGCTAAAACTCCTGACACAGACACTACTTTTGACCTATACAAGATAACTACAGAGACAGTCTCTATCTAATAACCCGACTAACTTGATACCGGGACTTAGACTTGGAAACAAAAAAAAATTCCTTGTCATAACCCAACTAAATTGTTTACTTCCTAAGGTTCTTCTCAAAACTCTCTCCTTTTCTGTACCGAACCGATCCCTTCGCCCTACCATTTGTTATTTAGTATACATCTATAACATTTCATCGAAAAAAACACTGACCTCATCTATCTCACAATCTTCTTTATTCTTTAAACTAACACCTCCACAATCCCTCCCTACTCGACCTGTAACCCCTTCAAGGTCAACGATCTCTGGAACCGTAATATTACCACTTTATTCATCACCCCCTTACTTTAGCCGTACCCTCTTATAAAAGTATAATCACATTTTTTTATCCAACTTTAAGTACGTTGTTACAGATAAATTACCTTTAATCTTGTCTAATCTAAACCTCCCCCTCCTTCTCCTATCAATATTTCCTACCTAAGATCTTAAAACGAAATACGTCGAACCTACCTACCACTACGACAAGTAAGTGATTATTGGCTTATGACCTCTTCTTGATCCAAACCTACTAGTACCTTAGTACTTAGGTGTTTCTGGTACTTAGGTTAAAACATAGACAACTCAAATACAACGGAACAGCAACGTACTACTACAGTCATCCGTAAACCTATATCTCCTATATCCCGAACCTTTTCAGACGTGACCTCTATTATACCTTTAGTAATTGAAGAAATATCTAACCCAACATCGGTACTACTTCGTCCTCTAACGGTTGCCTCTCGAATACCATACTCTTTACTTCTTTGGGAAATCCGAAACGGAAATCTTGTGAATTGTAAATCTCCGACCAATGTCCTCCTACTCGACCGTTGACTCAGATTCTTCTACCGGTTTCTTCTTTGTTAGACCTTTCGTACCATAATGTCTCCGGTTCCCTTTCCTCACGAAATTCTTTCTTCTACTTCTACTTTAGGCAAAATCGTCCAATAAAGAATCTATAACCCCTTTGATCTTTATCACTAAAAAAAGAAAAAAAAAATGACTTCTTCTCCTACTTTCCAAATCAAAACGTTGTTATTCCTCATATGAACTAATATCGTATCAGTAAACGCTAGTACTTAAGAAGTTCCATCTTTCCCTTATTTTATGGTCCTATTCTCTTAATCCTCTGTTTCTATCATCAATTATAAATAACTCACCAAATGAAACACGGTCTCATTCGACTAATACGATTCGTAAGTCATTGGTTAATACAATAATACAGGTAAGATATCACCTCTTCTTTACGAATTTCTTCAGTTCATTGAAAGGGCACCCGTACATCGACCATTCTTATCTTGGACCTAAACTTCAGAACAGACAGACTAAGAATCTGGACCTCAGAATTGGTGATGTCCATGAGATCTCGTTAAATTACTCGTTTTAGTCGTCAAAAGACCGAAATAATTTTGGTCACTACCCCTTTCAAAAATTCTTTATCCACCGTTTAACATAGTTAACGGTATCACTTCATGTCTTCTTACCCTCGACATTACTCTAGGGACTTATACCACCCCTCACTTTAGGTTCAATTCTTGATAGTTTCTCTTTCACTACTCTTCCACAACCTCCACTCCCCGCCTCCTACCTATCCATCTCCACCCCAGTACATACACTACACTACACTATAGACATGGTGGTCGTCTTGAGTCGAAATAACCGAATTATTTTAGGGTGTTATCCACTCGAGTCAAAAGACGTCTTCTGTGGAATTTTCTACACAGAAAGTCCAACTTTCCTCCTCACCCTAAACTACATCAGATTATCTACCACAATTGCATAGATTTCTTTCTGACAATTTCGTCTTCCACCTACCCGTCGTAGCTTAATGTCTTTTTACCCTCATCCTCTCCGGTTTAAACCTTCACAAAAAAGGGTCCTGAGAAGTCTCTTCCACCGTGACGGATCTCCGAATTTACAGACCAGGACACTGACCTGATAGAGTCGTTCACAAACCTATATTAAACCGGAGGATAAAAATATACAGGATATCCCTCTCTTTCGACTAATCTCCTAAATTGATAGTCCTGGAACCCCGTTCATATCAAGACGAGTGATCGATCACATAATCGTAATACCAAAAACGTAATGAGATAAACAAGATAAAAGGACGAAGATGAGTTGGGGGGTTTAGTTCAAGACTGAAGGGGCCCCATTACGGTCGACCAAAAGGGTTTCCTGTCGAGTCCGTATAGTCATTGTCTTCGATGTCTTTTATATAAACTCTACAGACTGTCACTTTCGACCGTTTTTTCCCTCACCATCAACCTAATCTACCTCCTCAGCCGACCTCGAAAAAAGAAGATTACTCCGGAGAAAGGTACAGACCATCAATTTCCTTCTCCTAAGTCCACAATCGGTCACGTCTCCACTTCAGTCATAGACTCAAAGGAGTTTAGAAAATAGGTCTCTACCTCTTTCGAGTATCCACAAAAAGGTAGATTCACCACAAAGCTATTATCTATCGTCGTGTGAACAAATATACGTCCGTGATAACATTGAAATACGTACACGATCGAGTAAATGTGAAGTGTTGTCGGAACACTTCGTCCATAACAATAATAGGAGTACAAAATCCACCTTTGAACGATCTCCAGGGTGCTTCATCGGGACCGGTGTACACCAGTCACATAAGCTTAGAGTGTCTCGTCGACCGTTGGTCCGAGACCCAAAGAACCAAGACGAGTTCCATGTCACTCCTCCTAAAGTCGATGAAGTCTAAGAGAAACCTTGTTCCTCCTAAATTTATTTATTCATTTTTATTCTCACCAAAAGAATAAAATTCTCTTCCCGTTAATATACGTTATACTTGAAAGACCTCACCAACGTTTGAAATGTTGATACGAAAATTTTTCGTAAATTACCTCAAACCCTAGATGTACACGTGTGTCGATATAAAATTTACCTATTGGTTGTCCCTGGATCACATATATCGTGTCCCTTGAGACGACTTAAAATACACCGTCGGACTTACCCTTCCCCCAAACCCTCTCTTGCCTATGTACATATATGTATACCGACTCAGTAAACGACAAGTGGACTTTGGTAGTGTTGTAACAATTAACCGATATGAGGTCATGTTTTACTTTTCAATTTATTTTCTATAAATTACCACATAAACAAATTATACTTCCAAGTCAGTATAGAAGTCTACTAGGAATTGATCACGTCCGGAGAAAACCACTCGAAACGTACACATGGTAATTAATAATGACCAAAGGTTCGAACTACTTGAAATTTTCCAAAGTTGGTTTATCGAAAACTCCTGGAAAAATACTAATAAGGACGTAATATTGTGGGAGTCAAATTCAAATAGGAGAGTACCACACCTTGGAGTAATTGTTCTTTCTTATAGAAGCCTCTTTAACACAATAATTAAGGTTTATTTGTGTCCCTGTATACAAATTGGATTGTCAATAGATCTTCTTCTATACGAAAGAACTTTTTATTTCACAAAATATATATTTTACACTCCCGTCTCACACCAGCATCTTTCTCACTCCCGACACCTCAGGCTGTGTGAACTCAAGTCAGGACCAAGAAGGTACGTAACCGTCCTATCGAAGCCTATCCAATGAGTTGGGAAGAGTCGAAGTCACAAGAGAAGACTTTTTGTCCTTATTTTTAGGATGAAGTGACCCAACAACACTTCTAATTTACTGTATTCGTCTCATGAATCACGTCCACAAGTCGTAGTCGGGGAGGAGTTTTGTTCGCTACCTTTATCATCTATCATATCAGCAGGGTCCCTGTCCGAGACGTCAACCCGAAACACAAACTTAGGACCGAGACGGGTGACTGCTCAATGTACCAAACCCCCTTCAATGAATTGAAGGGAGAAAGTCAAAGTAGTAAAAATTATACCCCTATTATTGTATCAATATAATAGTATCACCACTATACAGTTTTTGTGTTTGAGGTCGACGAAGAGGAACGTGTTTACAGGGCCAATTAGACTTTAAGTGAAACATTAGTATGAGTAAACAAGTCAATGTGTGAAGTTGTGTTGTGTCTACCATTTTTGTATGTAAAACCCATCATACTGGAAATCTTTAGTTCAAAAAGTCAACAGGAGTAACACCTTTCCAGATAAAGTATTATCGATGAAACACTATTAATAGATGAAAAATAGAACCTTAAAATAAAACACGAGAAGGTGAGGGAAGGAGATAGGACAAAAGATGGCAACAATTCGTTACTTATTAAGACCAATTAATCTATGTGGTCAATTATGTCTTCATAATATAGTTTGTACCCAATTATACGAAGTTTCCTAGTCTTATAATATTTCGACAATTTCACTTCGACGTGTATGATTGAAATTACTAACGATAGGACATTGTTATGAATCGATAGTAAACCTTATAACTAAAACACATCTTTTTATCGTTTCACGATCAATATACGTTGCACTTCCAAAAACCTCACCAACTTTTCACATATTTTGACACGAAAAATCCTCCTCAGGACCGACGATCTTACCACCTGTTTCATCTAAATTAACAAAAACGTTCAATGAAATGATTTTAAGTATCTTAAAAACAAAACACAAAGGAAACAAGAATAACCACCAAACAAGAAGTTATAAGACTATAAATCGTCATAAGACATTCGTGTGATGGTTTTTACACGTTACAGACTGGACCAGTCGTCGATGTTATTTAGAGAGGTCGACATAGACGTGTCACGGGACTTTTTCAGGCAAGTCCTGTTTAAAAAGTTGGAGGGATCACGAATAACTAAGAACCACACTATATCTTACAATAAAGAAGGAAACATAGAGTAAATTTGTCTGGAAATCACTTTACTTTTGTGATTTTCTCAAAACATTATTAAACCATAAAACACATTATTAAACCATAAAACACATTATTAACACCATAAAACACAGACAATCTGAGTAAACAAAAAAGGAAGACAGACGTGTGTGTGTGTATACGTGTATGTACACGAAAAAAAGAATTCGGTAAATTTTTATTCAACGACTGTACTGTAAAGTGGATTTATACAGTCGTACGGAGAGTAAAAGGATGCTTTGGTGTCATGATTAGTGCGGATTCTGTCATTGTACTTAAGTCGTTGTGGTAGATTGTATGTCAAAGGAATTGACAGTTTTTTAATTGAAACATCGACTGAAAAGCTCTCGGTTAGTTCTAAGTATATAGTGTACCTATAAAATTACCGTATCTGACACCACTACCAATGTGTCCCCATATGAATGGAGACGTCAGTAGTGTAAAATACATAATTTAGACATGTCGAAAAAGACACAGTCAGTATGGAGTCATTTTACCAAATTGTTCACTTTATTTATTTTAATCACCTTATTTTTGTAAGTACGTAGTGTGAAGTAATAACATAGTGAAGTCAGAGGGGAAATTTGTAAGATCTTATTAGTATGAAAAAACCCACCACAACTTCAAAAACTTCTCAGGCCTAATTGACAGACATCATATAGGACACAAAATGTAAACGGAATAATCTAAGTCCAACTTGTAAAAACGAATCAATAATTTAAACACGATAACATAGGGAACGAATCGTATTATCCTCCTCTGTATCCAGGAACACAAGAGGAATCCATCCCACTCCTGACGGAGTAGACAGTCATATCTATATAACAAAGAGGAAACAATGAAAAAAACATCTCGATAAAATTAGTGAATCATTCTTATTCATTGACACCTCAATATGAAACTGTGACTTACTTATAGGACAAGGGGTTATTTGAAATTGGGTAATTAAAATCATAACTGACCTCTCAGACACACTTAGTGAATAATGTCACACAACTATCACTATAAGATTAAGACAGTAAGGATTGTAAACTACCGTAAACTTTTCTAAAGAAACATAGAGAAGAAAAAATCCATTATACTATCTGTTGAACTAAGAAAAATTATACGACATTAGTTCGTAGTAAAAAAAAAAACTACGAGTTTAACAGGATGTAAACCCGTTACTCTCGAAGAAGTTCTACCGAAACACTGGAAAACTGTACAGAGATAGTAAAATGAAATGACGAAAGACTTTGCTCTATAAGGTCTGAATGGATCATTAAAGGAGTGGGTTCCGGTCTTTACTTAGTAAAAGGGTTCTTTGGACACAAGGAAAGTCACTTCTTACCATACCTTTGGTAATAGACCCAAAAATTACACGAATAAAGACGACCCTACGATGATGTGTAATGAAAGTCACCTGTTTGAATCTTTCACACACAGAGGAAGTAGAAAGGGGTAAATCAACACGGACGGAAGAGACACCCATTTTTGGGACCAAAGGTAGTATAGTATTATAAATGAGTAAGGAAGATAAAAGTCGATGGGTATTTGATCCTTAATAATATAACCAAAGTGATGGTTACTGTTTAACTACTGAATTTCAAGTTCTATCTTATATAGGACCCTTCCTACATACATCAGTCTTGTGAGACAAGCTTTCAAAGAACTCAATTAAAAAAAGACACACCAGTACAATAGTCAACCCAAGTAAATAAAGACTAGACTTAGTTAAAGTCCATATGAAGAAAGTAGAAAAAAAATTTAATTTGAAAATTAAAACTCTATTAAACATCCAAGCGTATATCAACACTCTTTATTATGTCTCTAGGGTGTATAAGACATAGGTCAAAGGGTCACCATCGCAAAGTGTCTTGACATCATACTATAGTGTTGGTCCTTTAACAGTAACTATGTATATCCAAGTCCTTGTCAAAGTCGTAACGTTCCTATGGAGTACAACGGAGAAGTATCGGTATGAGTGAAAGGGAAGACGTGGTCGGGATTAATTAGGGACGGTTAATGATTAGAGAAGAGACGAAGAAATTAAAACAGTGAAGGTCCTACAATATATTTATCTAGTATACAATACATTGGAAACCCCCAACCAAAAAAAGTGTGACGCATTATCGAGACCGCTAAGTAAGACAAACAACCCATATGGCTATCGAGCAAGGAAAACTACCGGCTCATCACAAGGTACGACACGTACATGGCGTCAAACAAATGGGTAAGTGGGTGACTTCCTGTGGACCCAACAAAGATCAAAAATCAATAATATTTATTCGGACGACATTTGGAAACACATACCAAATGACACACTTGTTTTCGGAAGTAAAAAGACTTTATTTACGGGTCTTCGTGTTCACGAACCAATACACCTCCAACGTGTAAGTCAAAAATTCTTTGACGATTTGTCAAAAGACACCAATGGCACGGTAAAAGGTAAGGACGGTCGTTACATACTCACTAGGTCAAAGAGGTGACGTAAAGGACAGTCACAGACCACCACGACGACAAAAATAAAGTCACTAGACTATCTACACATGACTAGTGAGTAAAACTAAAATTAAACGTAGATGGACTGTCAATTGTAACCATACGAATAAGTGGTGAACATATAGGAGAAACCACTTCACAGAAATTAAAAATTCTGAAAAAACTCTCGTCAAAATCCAAATGTCGTTTTAGTTCTCCGTCCATCCCTCGAAAGGGCACATAAAACGGGGGCGTACACGTATCGGAACAGATAATAATAAATAGTCTTGACATGTAAAAAAATTTGGGTCCTACTTGGATATGCCTGTGTAGTATTAGTAGATCTCAGGTGTCAAATGGAATCCGAAGTGAGATCCATAACATGTAAGATACTTATACCTGTTATTACTGTATGCACGTAGTAAATATTATAGTATGTCTCACAAAAGTGACGAGATTTTTATGGGACACGTGACAAAGTGGGGCGGGGAACCTTTGGTGACTAAAAAAAGTAACAGAGGTAACAAAATAAAAGAGGTCTTACAGCATATCAACCTTAGTATGTCATATATCAGAAAAGTCTGACTGAAGAAAGTGAATAATTACACGTAAAGAGGTGCAGAAAAGTACCGAACCATCGAGTAAAGAATAATCACGACTTATTATAAGGTAGTGGACCTGTATGGTGTCAAAAAATTAAATTAATAATAAAATGTTTTCATTTAACTCCATATTGACTGTAAACAAAGTCCCCATGTCGTAGTCAAGTCAAGTCAGCGAGTCAGCACAGGCTGAGAAACGCTACGGTACTTAGCGTCGTACGGTCCGGAGGGACAAGTAGTGGTAGAGGGCCTCAAGTGAGTTTGAGTGCAGGTAGCTCAGTCACTACGGTAGGTCGGTAGAGTAGGAGCCAGTAGGGGAAAAGGAGGACGGGGGTTAGGGAAGGTCGTAGTCTCAGAAAAGGTTACTTAGTTGAGAAGCGTACTCCACCGGTTTCAGGACCTCAAAGTCGAAATCATAGTAAGGAAGGTTTCTTGTGGGTCCCGTCTAGAGGAAATCTTACCTGACCAACCTAGAGGAACGTCAGGTTCCCTGAGAGTTCTCAGAAGAGGTTGTGGTGTCAAGTTTTCGTAGGTAAGAAGCGTATCACTAAGTTATAAACACATATGTCACTTTACTAGTAGTGTCATTCAGATCAATTGTAGGTAGTGGTATGTATCAATGTCTAAAAAAAGGGTACGACTCTTGAAAATTAAATTCTACATGAGACCATCGTGGAACTTTTATATGTCATCTCATCATAATTGATAATAATATCAATTTTATTGACTTCGTTGATAAGGGTTAATAGTCCACCACGATTACCATTTCTTGGGTGGACGGTTACGTCCTCTGTATCTTCTGCACCCAAACTAGAGACCCAACCCTTCTAGGGGACCTCCTCCCGTACCGTTGGGGGAGGTCATAAGAACGGACCTCTTAAGGCACCTGTGTCCTTGGACCGCCCGATACCAGACATCCCAGCGTCTTAACCTATACTGACTTTGTTGAACCGTGAGTACGTAGGGATTACCATCAAATAAAATATTGACTTTAAACCGACAAAACTAGTAGAAGTGAGTAAAACGGGGTAAGAGAGTAGTGGTACGAAGACCGTTGGTGGTTAGACAAAGGGGATGGACACTCAAAAGTCCAAACAAAAAGAAAATTAGGTGCACATTCACTCTTATATACCATAAACAGAAGAAGACAAACTAAATATAGTTGAATGACAGCACGGGAGTTCCAGGTAGGCACAACAGTGTTTACCGGTCGAAAGTAAGAAAGAATACTGACTTATTATAAGGCGTGTACATCGTGTAAAAGAAATAGCTAAGTAGACGACCACCGGTGAATCTAATAAAGTCACAGAACCGTCAACATTTATTACGCCGTCACTTGTCCCCCCACGCATACAGAAAGGTTTAATTGTAGAAGTAAAAGAAGTTTATGTGTGGGTCTCGACCTCAACGGCCTAGTATACATCAAGACACAAATTAAAAAACTCTCTGCAAGTATGACAAAAGGTATCGTCGACGTGGTCAAACGTAGGGGTGGTTGTCGTGTGTCACCAAGGGAAAAGAGGTGTCGGAGTGATCGCGAATAACAATAAAGAACCCACAAAAAATTATTGTCGACAAGATCGTCCACACTCCACTATAGAGTAAAAACAAGACTGAACGTAAAGGGACTACTAATCACTACAACTCGAGGAAAAGTACATAAACAACTGGAAGACATACAGAAGAAACCTTTTTCCAGACAAGTCTAACAAACGGGTAAAAATAAATAAATAAAAAAAATAAAAATAATAAAAATAAAAAAAATAAAAAATTTAAAATTTTAGAAATTAAGAATGTACGTAAGGGTTTGTACTTGGGGGGAGGGTGGAGGGAGGGGTATTTTAGAGAGACCCAGTAGGGGTACGTGGTCGAGGTTCGTACGACATAGGACGTAGTCTGTATCTGACCGCTAAGTTAAGAATGTACTATCATATGTACAATCTTACAGTAAGAGGGTTTAGTAGGGTGGGAGAGGGAGAGGGAGACTCAGGTTTTCAGGTAATATGTGTAGACACAGAGAAAGGGACAGAACGTATGTCCCAGCAGTAACGGTAGAAGGATTTAAGGTATATATACACAATCATATGACATAACCACAAAAAGAAAGACCGAATGAAGTGAGACATATTAGCCGAGGTCAAAGTAGGTAGAGTAGTCTTGACTAAGTTTACTTAAGAAAAATTGCCGACTCATTATGAGGTAACACATATACATGGTGTCGAAAGAATAGGTAAGTAGACGACTACCTGTAGATCCAACAAAGGTACAGGACCGATAATATTTGTCACGACGCTACTTGTAACCCCATGTACACAGAGAAAGTTAAGACCAAAGGAGCCACACATACGGGTCGTCACCCTAACGACCCAGTATTCCATCAAGATAAACGTTAAAAAATTCCTTAGAGGTGTGACAAGAGGTATCACCGACATGATCAAACGTAAGGGTGGTTGTCACATTCAATTTGGTCTAGTAAAACCGATAACTTAAATCACTCAAGGAATATACAAAACCTATAATTGGGTATTAGTCAATATACTAAACATCCATAAAAGAGGGTGACCCTTCCAATGAAAAAGTAAAACAATTACCAAGGGAAAGGAGACGTATTCGAAAAATCAAACTACACAAGCGTGGAAGAATAAAAACGAAAACTGTAGTTTAGACTTTCTTAGTAGTGGTTCTTACTTCATGTCAAACTTCGGTCCTTCGTACCATGGCGGTCGAAACAAGAAGAAAGAGTTCTAACAAAGCCGATAGGCCCCAGAACGTGTGATGTCAAAGAAGTAAGTAGATGACTTCCTGTAGAGCCAACGAAGATTACAAACCGTCAATGCTTCTCTCGACGGTATTTGTAGACACACGTCCAAAGGCGCACTTACATTCAAAAGTTGAGGAAACACATTTATTTATGGTTCTTCACACTAACGACCTAACATACCATTCTCAGACAGAAGGTTTCATTGACAATAAAAGTAAAGGTGACCTTTACATACTCTCAACGACAACGAGGTGTGGGACAGGTCGAAACGACCACAGTCACAAGGTAAGGTCCAAACCCGGCAAGGTATACACGCACAAAGTCTATAAAAGAAGGTCAAATACCGAACAAAAGATTAAGAGAAATATAAAAGAAAGTGTCTCGTCTTCAAAAATTAAAATTTATTTAGTTCCAATAATCAATAAATAAAGTACCTAGGACAGAAACCACAATATAAATTTTTCCGTAGTGGTATGGGTTCCTGTAGAGCCAAAAAAGGAAACAATAGAAAATCCTCAAAATATCAAAACGTAAAATGTAAATCCGGACACGAAGTAAAACCCAATTACATACACTTCTCATTTTTCAGACACAGACGTAAACAAACGAAAACGTACAAATACAGGTCAACAAGGCTATGACAAACGACTTCTCTGAAGAAAATAAGAAGAAATTAACCAGAAAAAGAACCGACAGCTCAAAAGTCTCAAGAATTATATAAGACACATGACCAGAAAACAGTCTCGTCATCAAGGGTAAAAGGGTGTCAAGACATCGAACAGAAAAGTAGGAGAACGTCTCAGGAAACACCTAGTTTTAAATTCTTAAAACTACTTCAGTCCAAATACTTTAAAAGGAAAATATCTACTACGAAAACCACGAAAAATCTTGACAAACGAATTGGACTCTAGGATTTCTAAAAAAAAAAGGATATAAAAAAGAATTTCCGCAATCTCCAAAGTCAAAGTGTAAATTCAGATACTAGGTAAAACTCAAAAACATATTCTACAGGTAAAATCTAGTTCCAAAACACTTAAGAAAAACAAAAACAAACGGATACCTACAGGTCTAACGACATCGTCATGAACAACTTTTCCGTCGGAAAGGAAATAACTTGATGAAAACGTGGAAACAGTTTTTTATATAACATCTCAGACCAAGAGATAAGACAAGGTGACTGGACACGCAGACAAAGAGACGACTATGGTGTGTCACAACTAATGATATCGCTATCTTACACAGAAATTTGGACCATCAGACCAAGAAGGATGAAACCAAAAAAAAAAGTCTTAACAAAATCGACAAGATCAAGGAAATGGAAAGGTATACTTAACATCCTATTGTAAAAGACATAGATAACACAACCGATTCTGTAACCAAGTCCAAAAAGGTATGTCACAATGGTTTTTTTTTTTTTTGGGTGTGTTTGACTTACTTGAAAAACCGGTGGGTTATGTATTGAGAACGATCCTAAAACTATTCTTAACACTATTTGGACATTCAGTGGAAACGACGACGACGACGATTAAGCGAAGTCAGTACAGACTGAGACACACTGGGGTATCTACCGTCGGATGGTCCGAGGGGGCAGAGACCCTGAGAAGTCCGTTCTTTTGACCTCACCCAACGGTAAAGGAAGAGGTCACGTACTTTCACTTTTCACTTTCACTTCAGCGAGTCAGTACAGACTAAGAAGCGCTGGGGTACCTGACGTCGGGTGGTCCGAGGAGGTAGGTACCCTAAAAGGTCCGTTCTCATGACCTCACCCAACGGTGACGGAAGAGGCTTCAGTGGAAACCCTCTCAATTTTTAGAAAGGACACAACTGAGAAGCAAGGCACTTGTACCATACAGGGAGGTAAATAAATTTAGAAACTAAATAAAGTAGTTGTAACATATTAAAAATCGTATATTCAGGACATATATAAAACAAACTTAGTATGTATTCATAAATGCTGGGCGGACGTCATACTCTCTGGACCCAAACTAGGGACCTAACCCTTCTAGAGGACCTCTTCTCTACCGATTGGTGAGGTCATAAGAACGGACCGTCTCCTCGGACCGTATGATGTCAGGTACCCCAACGTTTCTCAACCTGTGCTGACTACTGAAAGTGAGTGAGTGTAAATGTTAAAATTTTTAATGTTTACATAACTCAAAAATAAAAAAATTATACTTAAATAAATAAAATTAACCTCCAATTAATGAAATGTCATAACATAACCAAAACGGTATATAGTTGTACTTAGGCAGTACATAACTCAAAAATTAGAACCACAAATAACGGTTTAAATAACGAACATATACAAATAACGATCCTATATCTTTTCATTCACTAAAAGTAAAAAGTAAGTCAAATAAAACGTAAGACACCGGATCAACTTGAGTGAATAATCAAGGTTCTCAATTTTTTTAAGAAAAACCCCACCTAAAAGATAAATCTGTCAGTAAAGAATACGTCCACCGATGTCAAAATAAATACAAAAAACGGAGGTTAAGTATACCGAAAAGGGAAAGGGGGAAAAGACGAAACAACGTGACTGATCTTGAAGACCTTGATACAACTTATTCCTGTCTATGGACACGGAACAAGAAAAGAGGAATCCTCCCTTCGCAATCTAAAAAGTAGAAATTCATGTTACAATCACAATCTAAAAAACACCACAGAAAAATAACTCTTTTAGGGAAAGATAAGGACAAAATAGTTTCAACAATAATACTTATTCATAGTTTAAAACAATCTACACAGTCGAAACGTGGGGACCTTATTCGTAGTGAACCAATACCACACATTAAGAAAACTATATAACGACTTAAGACAAACAACTATTAAACACTTCCTAGAAATACAGATATAAATACTCCTCACAATCAGATATCAAGAGAAAAAATCTGAAACATACCAAAACTATAGTCCCATTATCATTATGATCAAAATATGTCACTTAACCCTTAAAAAATAAGGATCGGATAAAAGACTTTCTTGAATAAATCTTAACTACGAGTAAAAAGAATTTGTAAACCACCTTAAGAGATCACTTCAGTAGACCCAGACCTTTAAAAATTTTAATGATAAAGTCATGACATATTGTGTCCTGTGATATAAGTCACAGAACATTATTTAATATTAACTTTTCTTAGACTTTTTATAATAAGTATATGTATAATATATATATATCTAGAGAAACGACATTGGTCCTTGATTGTGTAATATTTAGTTGACATGAAGTTATTTTTATGATTTTTTAATTTAATTATTAAATCAAAGGAATAATTTGTTATAAGTTTAATAACGGTTACTCACTCAACACCATCAAACATTAAAAACTCCTTAACTAGGTAAAGTAAGATTCAACAGTTTAAACACACACATCTTAAACATCAATCCCTCATGATGTTTGAGATATAAAACTAGTTTAATATAAAACTACAGACTTACCAGAAATCATTATAGGAGAAGAAGTAAGGACCATGACCATCAAACACAGAAAAATTTTCAAAACAAATAATCAGAACGACGTATACACGAATCAACGAGTCAACACAAAAACGTTGGGGTGCCTGACATCGGGCGGTCCGAAGAGACAGGTACCGTAAGAGGTCCGTTCTTATGACCTCACCCAACGGTACGGGAGGGGGTCCCCTAGAAGGGCTGGGTCCCTAACTTGAGTCCAAAGGACGTGACATCCGTCTAAGAAAGGGCAGAACTCGGTGGTCCCATATGGGTAGTCAGAACAATTAAAATAACTGGACAGACGTCTTGATCGAGATACAAAGTAAATAAAAGAGATAATAAAAAGACTCAAGTAACAGTAACTAAAGAAGAGAGTAGAAATAATACAGGAACGAAGAGAAAACGAACGAAACTTAAATAAAACACGACGGACCAAAAATTCTTAGAATTTACACCCTTGAATCTACTGACTTAACTCCGAAAAGGAGAAAAGACTACATACGTCAATAACAATATTTTTAGGTAGAGTTGTTACGAAATCCACATGTGGTGTTAAAATTATACAAAATAAAATCGAAAGTAATTCGAGTACAAAACTAAAGAGAACTATATAGAAAGACTAAGTACCTAATAAATCTTCGTAACAAATCAAAGGTTCACAAACCTCCAAAAGAACTATATTAAAACAATGAACCAAAAAGTAAAATTAGTGTCTTGTGTAAAACACACTAAAATTAAGAAAATTTGAATTTTGACCCTCTTTATAGTTATTGGAGTCTATACGTACTATGGTGAGATTACCGTTTTTCATTTCTCCTTAAATTCTCGGAGAACTACTTCCACTTTCTCCTCTCACTTTTCGACCGAATTTTAAGTTGTAATTTTTTTAATTCTAGTACTGTAGGTCAGGGTAGTGAAGTACCGTTTATCTACCCCTATTTTACGTTTGTCACTGTCTGATAAAAACCCCCCGAGGTTTTAGTGACGTCTGCCACTGACGTCGGTACTTTAAATTTTTACGAACGAAGAACCTTCTTTTCGATACAGTTTGGATCTGTCGTATAATTTTTCGTCTCTGTAGTAAAACGGCTTTTTCCAGGAATATCAGTTTCGACACCAAAAAGGTTATCAGTACATGTCTACCCTCTTGACCTGGTATTCCTTCCGACTTACAGTTTCTTAACTACGAAAACTTGACACGACATCCTCTGAGAACTCTCAGGGAACCCGTCGTTCCTCTAGTTTGGTCAGTTAGGATTTCCTTTAGTCAGGACTTTTATGTCACTTTCCTGACTACGACTTCGACTTCGTGTTTAAGAGACCGGTGGACCATACTTCTCGGCTGAGTAACCTTTTCTGGGACTACGACCCTTTTTAACTCCTGTCCTCCTTTTCTTCCGGGGTCTCCTACTCTGCCAACCTACCGTAGCGACTTAGTTACCTGAACTCAAACTCGTTTGAGATCCTCTATCACTTCCTGTCCCTTCGGACCGAACGACGTCAAGTTCCCCAGCGTTTCTCAATCTGTGTCGAGTCGTTCATTTGTTGTTGTTGACCAGGTTAAGTAGCTAAGTACCCAAATAGCTGTGAATTCTTCATACCCATAAGACAATCCACTTCACAAGATATTGACAGCCAATCTAAGATGACCAACGAACACAACAAATCATGTAGGAACAAAAGATTATAAAAGACAGTAAACAACTTTTCCTAACAACTACAGAATATGAATCAATGCCTAAACAGAAAATGAGGAAAGTCCCAAAAGTCAAAAACGAAGTATATATAAACGTCGGGACAACAAACCACGTGTGTGTAAATCTTAAAGAGACAGAATAATCTACTGGGAAAATAGTGGGAGATTATAGAGACATAGAGACCATTGAAAGAAACGAAACTTCAAATGAAAAACACCATAAATATCTCCGTATGGACGAAAGGAAACTAATTATAAAAGAACTGTATAGAAAGGGAAGGAAAATAAAGATCAGACGGATGTAACAATTTACACTTCACTCCAAGAAATAAAAAATTTAAAGTCAATTAAATAAAAACCGCCGTGATCCAGAAATAACGACTGGCACCCGAAAAGAGATCAACACCATACGTCCCCGATGAGACATAAACACCACGTACCAGAAAAGTAACACCACCCAAAAGAACACGTCTCGTGTCTGAGATCCCGTTCTAAGTCATCAACGTCGTACGCCCGAGTCATCGACACTGAACTCCTGAGATCTCACACCTGAGTCAACAACAATACACACCCGATAAACAGGGTGTCGTGCACTTTAGAAAGACCTCGTACCTAGGTTGGGTACAACGGACGAAACCGTCCACTCAAGAATTGGTGACCTGGTGGTCCCTTTAGGACTTCACTTAAAGAAAATGCGTCGTATTTAACAAAAAAATTTCGGTAAAACAGAAATTAATCTGGTAAATATAAATGCATTAATAACTATTTAATCCCTAATTCAAACCGTAATAAAAAAACAAAAGACAGAAAAAAGAAAAACAAACAAAGACGAGAAAGAAAAGAGACAGAAGGACACTCAATAAACCCGTAAAACATCTGAAGGTAATATAGACATTATAAAAAATCATAAGAGATACAAATTAAAAATCCATATGTATCTGTCGAATAGTACTAGACAATCATAGGAAACTGGTAAAACTCACTTCATATCTTTGGAAGTCAAGTCAAGTCAGCGAGTTAGCACAAACTGACGAACGTTCGGGTACCTGACGTCGTGCGGTCCGGATGGACAAGTAGTGGTTGAGGGCCTCAAATGAGTGTGAGTGCAACTAAGTCAACCTCTACGGTAGGTTGGTAGAGTATGAGACAGCAGGGGAAGAGGAGGGCGGAAGTCAGGAAGGGTCGTAGTGCCAGAAAAAGCCACTCAGTCAAGAAGTGTAGTCCACCGGTTTCATAACCTCGAAGTCGAAGTTGTAGTCAGGAAGGTCACTTATAAGTCCTGACTAAAGGAAATCCTACCTGACCAACCTAGAGGAACGTCAGGCTCCCTGAGAGTTCTCAGAAGAGGTTGTGACGTCAAGTTTTCGTAGTTAAAAAGCCACGAGTCGAAAGAAAACATCAGGTTGATAGTGTAGGTATGTACTGATGACCTTTTTGGTAGCGAAACTGACCTGTCTGAAAACAACGTTTCATTACAGAGACGAAAAATTATACGACAGATCCAACCAGTATTGTAAAGAAGGTTCCTCGTTCGTAGGAAATTAAAGTACCGACGTCAATGGTAGATGTCACTAAAACCTCGGGGGTATTTATTTTTATTTATTTTTATCTTTGGAATGAAGGGAAATATAGGGAGTAGGAGATGGGTAAATATCATATTGGTAGAATTCATAAAGAAGGTGTACAAATCTTGGTATAGTCTGTCATAATATTAAAGACAAAATTAACAGTTTATATTGACTCTTTTGAGTCCTCGTTTTATTTATATAAATAGATGAAAAAACAAAAGGATATAACAAAAGAGACTAAAAGTCTTCAAGGAAATAACAACGGAAAAACAAATCTTTCTTCCTTTACCGTTGGGTGAGGTGAGAACGGACCCTTTAGGGTGCCTGTCTCCTCGGACCATCCGACGTCAGGTACTTCAGCGTTTCTCAGCCTGCGATGACTCAGTGATTTGAAAGTGAAATCGGGAAGAAAGTGTCGTTCAGACGACCACTGTAAAGAGAATCGAAAGGAAGTAAAGTCTTGCAGAACTAAAAAGGAAATAAGGACTTCCTACACAAATGACCCACATATTAAGAATTGACTCGTTGATTTGACTTGACTTAAGAGCTAACTACAAGAAAAGAAAATCGCGAACTTTTTTTCAGCAAGATGAAGGAAGACTACTATTTACTATTTACCGAAGACTACTATTTAGGTCACAACAAACTTAATAAAAAGGGTAAATCCATTCCTCAACAAAAAGAGACCGAGGGAAATTCTGAAAAAAAGACAAGTAAACCAATACGTTTCAAACTTATACTACCCGACTGAACTAAAGAAACCTAAACAGATTAAACTCCAAACGAGTCGGGAAATTAGAACATCCAATACGAAGGTCAGTTTAAGTCCTTCAAAAGTCGGTAATAAAGAAGACGAAAACGTTGGAATAGACAAACAGGATAGGTAAACCCTGTAGTTATTTTACGTACAATCTAAAAAAAAATTAATAATATTAGGACATCACGAACTTAAAGACAAGTAAGAAAAACCCTTATAAAAGAAAGACAATTTTAACCCATTAAAGATAATAAGAAAGAAGGTCAAGTAACTTTGAAAGGAGAAGGTAAGAGGACAACTACGGACAAGTGTCCCTAAAAATAAAACCAATAACATAGTTAAGAGTATAACAAACCAACAAATAAGACAGAGAAACTCTACTAAAGACTCTGAAAGATATAAAAAGAAACAAAGTTCGTAAAACATTACTGAGTGACTTCGTGACTTTTCAGTACGACAAAATTTAAGGAACAGTCTATTAAGATTATAGAGACAGTAGAACCATAACCGTAAACGATATTAAAGAGCAACCAAACTCAAGAACAAAAGAACGATACTGATGACTAAAAGTCAACTTTGGACCTGTAAGAACAACAATATTCTAAGACCTAGAATTTGGATAAAAAATGACTGAAAGAACCATGGTGAGATCGTCTCATTCCTTTCACGACGGAGAAATTAACTGTGGCTTACCTCACCGACGAAAGACAGTGACGACCCACCCTCAACCCCGAGAGGTACACCGGAGATGACTGAGCTACCATCTCTACTGGAGTAGGACAGAAAGGTGAGTCATAGACTAAAATGGACAAGTCTCACAACTCTATAGAGTAATCTTAGAAAGTTCTTATCTTCAGATCCAAGAAGGGTGAAAGGACCGGAAACGACAGTATTTAGTCCCATGTCAAGTCAAGTCAGCGAGTCAACACAGACTGAGAAACCTTGGGGTACCTGACGTCGTGCGGTCCGGAGGGACAGGTAGTGGTTGAGGTTCTCAAATGGGTTTAAGTAAAGGTAACTCAGCCACTACGGTCGGTTGGTAGAGTAGGAGACAACAGGGGAAGAGGAGGGTGGCAGTTAGGAAGGGTCGTAGTCCCAGAAGGCCCTCGGTCGCACTCCTTAAGGCGGGTACTGTTCCAGTACTCCTTCCTTCGACTGTATACATTCCAGCACTAGTCTGAAGTCCTCAAGGGGGACCGCAAAGGACTCGTAGTTGGGGGGAGGGGGGGTTTTATTCTTAGACGGACGAAAAGGTGAGAAGATTATAAGAGACCTTTTTCAGTTTAGTCCCGAAATCAGAAGACGTAAACTTTCCCTACAAAGTCAATTTTGGGGGGACTATCGAGAGATCGAACGGATTGTCCAGGGGACCTGGAGAATGTCGAACACTTAACGAATGTCGGGGGGTTGACACTCTCCGTGTTTCGAATTTTCGCAGAATTTCTATGTCTCGGAAAAGATTTCTCGACTTTTAGTATAACCACTGCCCAAAAGTGAGAACTGAGTTACTAACGGCGGTCCGGAGGTATAAGAAATAGAAAATCCGTGGACCCTCCTACAATTAGTTACATTTGCCCTATACCTTTTTCTATATATCATCAAAACTACAATCGTTGTGATCTGAAAACTCAATTAACGAAGAGAAAACAACATTTAGTGACATAAGGGAAATGAACAATATTTGACGACATAGAAACGATACATTCTTACATTGAAATAAATCACGAAAGACTCTTACCGTGGTCTGAAACCCTTCTAGTTGTGTTTATTCAGAAGACCAACTGTTTGGGAATAGTCTTTTTTCCGACATTTACAATTAACCGGGAAAACCGACCTTCTACTACATTTAATGGATTCTGAACACATATGTTAATCCATACGTCTCTCTTTTCGGACCAAAACTATTCTCAGACCTGACGATTGCGACGTATTGAAACACAATGGGTAACTAGAGGTACAAAATAGGTTTCATATTTTCCGGAAGACTTGTTATCTCCTGTCTCGGTCAGCGACCTGACCAAAGGGGACACAGAGAGAGAGAGAAAAAGGAAAAGGAGAAATGAAATTAAAGTCCGACTTAAGGGTAGACCCCGCGCCTCCGAACGGTTCAGATGAATGAACGGGACCGACAATTCTGGACGCGCTTTCCCTCGGATTCCGCTCCGTGGGAATCTATAAGTTCGCTCGCGGTCACCGGGTTGCATCTACCACGTTTAAGGAACAGACCTTAAAGTAACCAGAAGGTGCATTAGGTTCAAGAAGTCGGGAGAAGGAGGTGAATTAAAAGGATGATGTGACAACAAAGAATTAGATTAGAATATAGTTAGTTATTTATTCAGAAAGGAGCGGTTACGACAGGTGGGAAACTTAAGGGACCTAGGTGGCCCCGACCTGGGACCGTTCCCAGAAAAGGTCACTCAGTTAATAAGTGTAGTCCACCGGTTTCATAACCTCAAAGTCGAAGTTGTAGTCAGGAAGGTTACTTGTGAGTCCTGACTAGAGGGAATCCTACCTGACCAACCTAGAGGAACGTCAGGTTCCCTGAGAGTTCTCAGAAGAGGTTGTGGTGTCAAGTTTTCGTAGTTAAGAAGCCGCGAGTCGGAAGAAGTGTCAGGTCGAGAGTGTAGGTATGTACTGATGACCTTTTTGGTATCGGAACTGATCTACCTGGAAACAACCGTTTCATTACAGAGACGAAAAATTATACGATAGATCCAACCAGTATTAGAAGGAAGGTTCCTCATTCGCAGAAAATTAAAGTACCGACGTTAGTGGTAGAAGTCACTAAAACCTCGAGGGGTTTTACGGTACTAGAATCAAAGGAGTCACAACTCGAAATTCGGTCGAAAAAGTGAGAGGAGAAAGTGCAAGTAGTTCTCCGAGATCAAGAAGAAGCGAAAGAAGGTATTCCCACCACAGTAGACGTATAGACTCCAATAACTATAAAGAGGGTCGTAAGAACTAAGGTCGAACACGAAGTAGGTCGGGTCGTGAAGAGTACTACATGAGACGTATATTCAATTTATTCGTCTCACTTTTATATGTCGGAACTACATGAGGAATAGGATAAACCTTGGTCAGCCAACAAGGTACAGGTCAAGATTGACAACGGAGGACTGGACGTATGTCCAAAGAGTTCTCCGTCCAGTCCACCAGATCATAAGGGTAAAGAAAGTCTTAAAAGGTATCAAACAACACTTAGCCCCATGTCATGTGTCATAACAGAGACTATAAACGGACCTCATCTTACTAAGTACGACCCAATAAAGAAAGGAACAGGAAACCATTCTCTCTTGTCCAAAAACAACTCTGTAGTGGGATTCTTTTTCTTTACGTTTTTCCGTTTTACCAACAGACTCCTCCGGAATGTTTATCGACTCTTTTCTCTTCGATTTCCGTTTCCTCTTTTCCTTTCTACGTGGGTAAACTTACGTCTCAAGGTTTCTCATCGGACCTCTCTATTCTTTCGGAAGGAGTCACTACTTACGTTTCTTTATCTCCTTTTCTTGTCTTACCCTTTCTGATCTCTAGAGAAGTTCTTTTAATCTCTATGGTTCCCTTGTAAAGTACGTTTCTACCCGTGTTATTTCCTGTCTTTACCATACCTGGATTGTCTTCGTCTTATATAATCCTTCTTCACCGTCCTTATGTGTCTTCTTGATATATTTTATCTAGAAATACTGGGTCTAAGGTGTTACCACACTAGTGAGTGGATCTTGGTCTGTAGGACCTCGTACTTCAGTTCACCCTGAATCCTTCGTAGGGATGTTTGTTTCGATCACCTACACTACTTTAAGGTCGACTCGATAAAGTCTAGGATTTTCTACTACGACACTTTCACGACGTGAGTTATACGATCATTTAAACCTTTTGAGTCGTCACTGGTGTCCTGACTTTTTCCAGTTAAAAGTAAGGTGAGGGATTCTTTCCGTCACGGTTTCTTACAAGTTTGATGGTGTGTTAACGTGAGTAGAGTGTGTGATCGTTTCATTACGAGTTTTAACAGGTTCGCTCCGAAGTTTTCATACACTTGGTTCTTGAAGGTCTACAAGTTCGACGATAATCTTTTACGTCTCCTTGGTCTCTAGTTTAACGGTTGTAGACGATCTAGTACCTTTTTCGTTCTCTCAAGGTCTTTTGTAGATAAAGACGAAATAACTGCTACGGTTTCGGAAACTGACACACCTAGTGTTCTTTGACACCTTTTAAGAAGTTCTCTACCCGTATTGTCTGGTGGACTGGACGGAGGACTCTTTGAACATACGTCCAGTCCTCCGTTGTCAATCTTGACCTGTACCTTGTTGTCTGACCAAGACTTAACCCTTTCCTCATATAGTTCCGACATATAACAGTGGGACGGATAAATTGAATATACGTCTCATGTAGTACTCTTCGTGACCCGACCTACTTCGTGTTCGACCTTAGTTCTAACGACCCTCTTTATAGTTATTGGAGTCTATACGTCTACTGTAGTGGGAATATCGTCTTTCGTTTATTCTTGATTTCTCGGAGAACTACTTTCACTTCTCCTCTCACTTTTTCATCCGAATTTTGTGTTGTAAGTCTTTTGACTCAAGTACCGTAGACCAGGGTAGTGAAGTACTGTTTATCTTCCCTTTGTCACCTTTGACTCTCTAAAAATAAAAGAACCTGAGGTTTTAGTGACTTCTACCAATAACATTGGTACTTGAATTTTCTGTGACGAGGAACCTTCCTTTCAATACTAGTTAGATCTGTCGTAAAATTCTTCGTCTCTGTAATGAAACGACTGTTTCCAGGTAGATCAGTTCCGATACCAAAAAGGTCATCAGTACATACTTACACTTTCAACCTGGTATGTCTTTCGACTCGCGTCTTCTTAACTACGAAAACTTGACACCACAACCTCTTCTGAGAACTCTCAGGGAACCTGACGTTCCTCTAGGTTGGACAATTACAGGTTGTTCGTATAATTTTTAGTCTCCGTAATGAAAGGGTTGTCTCCAGACAGATCAGTTTCGATACCAGAAGGGAAAAAGGAGTCGACTATCTCTTAGGTGGACGTCACTCCCTCTGAACCCAAGTCAAGGACCCAACCCTTCTATAGGACCTCTTCCCTTTCCGATGGGTGAGGTCATAAGACCGGACCTCTTAACGTAAATTAAAAAGAGCATCAACACATACCTACACTTTCAACCTGGTATGTCTTTCGACTCACGTTTTAACTACGAAAGTTTGACACCACAACCTCTTCTGAGAACTCTCAGAGAACCTGACGTTCCTCGAGTTTGGTGAGTTAGGATTTTCATTAGTCAAGACTTATAAGTAACCCTCCTGACTACGACTTCGACTGTGGGGTCATGACACCGGTAACTACACTTCTTTACTGAGTAACCTTTTCTGGGACTACGGCCCTTTCTAACTTCCACCTTCCTCTTCCCCTGTTGTCTCAACCTCTCGTAGTGGTTGAGCTACCTGTACTCAAACACGTTTAAAACCCTAAACCACCACTTGTACCTGTGGACCACACGACGTCAGGTACCTCAGCGTTTCTCAGCCTGTACTGGCTCGCCGACTTGACTTGACTTGAATCGAAGTTTGGACCTTATATTTGGGGGTGTTTTTAGGGGTCATTGAGTGGTGGTTCAACAACGAACTTAGGATTCTATGATTGATCAACCAATCGAAAGGAAAGAGGGGTTAAGTTTCAGTAAAAGACAAAATAAGTCATATATATTACACATCCCAAAAATCAACATCAATCACTCTTTCGTATCCTTTTTCGTAGATGAGGTATAAGGACCTTCATAATCAGAGACAGAAAAAATAAACTAAAATTGAAAACTGATATAGTTTTCAGTTTCGATGTATATTTTCTTACGACTCTTTTTCAGAGTAAATATTAAGACATAAAGGGTGAGGGAAGGTCACGTGCAGAAAATTTATAAGTGAAAATAATTAAAAAAGACAATAAGACATAAAAACGTTTTATTGAAGTAAGACACATATAAGTGTGTACATATAAATACCCACAAATAAATATATGAGTATGTGTAAAAATACAAATGGACAAAACACTTGATTTAGATCAGTATGAAATAACGAATAACGTAACACAAAAACAAACTGTCATATAAGATTTTAGTAAGGGATGAGTAAGTACCTCCAGGAAGAATATGAAAAACGGACATATCATGAGAAAACATAAATATACACGTCCTCCAAAAATTTGTAAAAAAAACGAACTGTAAAACAAAGAGTATAAAATAATGTTTGGTACATTGTCACTCATTGACCATGTACATAACAATACATAAACATCTCCATACGGAAATCTTATTTTAGGATCTCCTCCCCAACGATCTAGTTCTTATTTACGTATGTATCAAGACAATCTATCAAGGTCTAAGACGAAGTGTCCCCAACAACGAGACCGGTCGTTGTATGTTCTTACGGTCAAAGGAGTGTCTGAATCCCAATCTCACACAGCAGTTTGAAAACTCGAAAACGGTTATACTATCCTATCTTTGTCGTAAAGCAAATTCAAAATTAAAGAGTATAATACTCACCTCAAATCGTATAAAAACAAAAATGGGAATAAGAAGTTTCTATACAAACATTTGCATCTGAAGATAGATCATGTGACTTCTTTAGTAAGACAAAAGACGATCTAGAAGAACAACGACGTCCCTTCAGTAGACAGTTAAACAGTAAGGAAACTTCCAATAGATAGAGAGAAAGACAAACGAAAATTCTATCACAGAAACAGAAACTACAAGATGTAAACTGACACACAGGTTGTAAACTAACAGACAGGTTTACACCTTAAGAAAGAGAAATAGGACAAACACTAAGTAAATCGAAGAAGTCAGACACCTAACTACAGAAAATAGTCAAGGTCTTTTATGAACTGGTGAATGAGAAGTATATCATACAAAAGGGATAAGAGTGATAAAAAAAAGAAAAAAACTTGAGAATAGTCTACAAAATTTACAAGTAAAATGGTAGGAATAGAAAATTAGAGATAAAAAATAATACTCAGGGAAACAACGATATATAACGTAAAAGTCATTAAATAAACCTATACGGAAGATCAAATATTAGAGAAGTCAACATAAATTAGACAATAGTTTAATTAAGTAACTCAAAAGGTGAATAACATGACATAATAAATTATCGATGACAGAAACCATCAAAAAGTCCATCAGTAAAACTTTTTCTGAACGAGTAAAAATCATCCATGAACAAAAATGAGAATAAAAGTCAAGGAAAATAAAGACACCTGTATTGTCCTTATGAACAAAATATAAGACAAAGACTAGTGAAGTCATAATTTTCGGAACATCTAGACTAAGAGGACCTGAAATGTTTCTCGGAATAAATAAACATATAACTCAAAAACTTGACACTCGTGGATAAAGAAACTTACAATGGGTACCTTTAAGGAGGTCCGTGCTAAACGAAAACGAAGACGGTCCGTAGATCTCCGCGAGTGATAATCACGTCCTGACGAAATTTGATCTGTGTATGGAACTGTATAAACCTGGTGGGTCCTTCATATTTCAAACCGATTTTGGAAAACTTCCTGTCGAAAACAAATACTCAACAACCAAAAGAGGGGAGTAAGGAACACACAGGTTCTAAGTTCTATACATTTTCAGTATGTGACGACGACGAGGACGATTCAGCGTAGTCAGCACAGGCTGAGACACACTGGGGTATCTACCGTCGGGCGGTCCGAGGGGGCAGGGACCCTAAGAGGTCCGTTCTTGTGTCCTCACCCAAATAAAGATCACATGAGAATGTGAGGGGTATGAGGACAGACATACCCCTTGAATGAAAATCCGATAAATACACTTCCGAATGCAAAAGACGAGGACTTGGGAGACAAAGGTTTTCCAGGATCTTTGGTTCCGAGTTCAAGTGGAGAAGGATGTTTATAGGAGTTTCATTTATATAAACAAAAATATGATTGAAGAAACTTAAAGATGGAAATGAACCCAAAATCAGACTATTAAAGTATTAAAAAACCAGTCAAAAAATCACATCACCCTGATAATTTTAAAAAAAGATCACAAAGTTTTAACAAAAACCGTCCTCTTAATCAGATCAACTGATCATATGGTATGTTAGTCCTTTTCAGATAAAAATTTTCAGGATGATACACCATAAAAAAAAAGTTTCGTAAAATCTTATTTTTTATATAAGTACCTTGTATCTATATACGTGTATACTTAAATCATATTACTCTCCGTCATTCATATAATTAGTAGATAAATTGGTCTGTAGTCTAAAGTTCGTTTGAGACAAAATTCTTCTGTAATAGTGAATCAAAGAAAAATAACTCATGTTGACTGGTAACCTGTCACGTCCCCGATCCCCATGACTTTTAGGTGAATATTGACATATAAGTCAACAGATGTAAGTACAAAGTTGTAAACACCCAAGTCAGTTAGAGTCTAACACATCATGACATCATGGACAGTTAACTTTTTTTTTTAGGTGTAAATTCACCTAGGTATGACAAGTTTGATTATAACAAGTTCCCGGTCGACATCACCCACAGAGGTAAGGGAAGTAACCTCTTTAATGGTGGATTAGTATACAATTGAAAACACAATTTAATGTCGTTGAAGACATTTTAATAAAACTAAACTAATTCTACTGTCAGTAAACTAACAAAATGTCAAAATCTGACACTTTGATAAACTCTATAACGAACAGTGGGACCCACAAGAAACCTTCCTTACTACGATTTCGACTTTGAGGTCATGAAACCGGTGGACTACGTTTCTCAACTAAGTAACCTTTTCTGAGACTACGACCCTCCCTAACCCCCGTCCTCCTTTTCCCCTGTTGTCTCCTACTCTACCGACCTACCGTTGTGGCTGAGCTACCTACACTCAAACTCACTTGAGACCCCCAACCACTACCTGTCCCTCCGGACCACACGACGCTAAGTACCCCAGCGTCTCTCAACCTGTGCTAACTCACCGACTTGACTTGACTTGACTTCATCCTACCGTCATTATGTTTTCTGTCTATTTTTGTTCACAATCGCTCGTACACCTCTTTAAACTTGGGAGTACGTAACGACCATCCTCACACTTCACCACATTAGTAGAACCTTCTGTCAAACAGTCAATGAGTTTTTGTCTCAATGGTATACTGAATCGTCAAAGTGAGGATGTATATATGGGTTCTCTTTACTTTGTACAGATGTGTTTCTGAACATGTGTTTACAATGTCTTCATAATAGGTATTATAGGTCTTTCACCTTTGGTGTGTCTACAGAGTAGTCAACTAATTACTACCGATTTGTACCACACCATACAGGTATGGACATGATAATAAACTGTTATTTTTCCTTACTTCATGATTTCTTACGACGGTGTATCTACTCGAAACTTTTGTACGACTCACTTCAGTCACTCTGTGTTGTGGAGGTATAACATACTAAGGTAAGCATACATTACAGGTCTTATCCGTGTCCCTGTCGTTTACCTAATGACCAATGGGACCGCCTTCCTACCTTCTTATCTGTCACATAAGTCAAATCAAGTCAGCGAGTCAACACAGGCTGAGAAACGTTGGGGTCCGGAGGGACACTTAGCGTCGTGCGGTCCGGAGGGACAGGTAGTGGCAGAGGGCCTCAAGTGAGCCTGAGTGCAGGTAGCTCAGGCACTACGGTAGGTCGGTAGAGTAGGAGACAACAGGGGAAGAGAAGGACGGGGGTTAGGGAGGGTCGGAGTCTCAGAAAAGGTTACTCAGTTGAGAAGAGTACTCCACCGGTTTCATGACCTCAAAGTCGAAATCGTAGTCAGGAAGGTTTCTTTAGGGTCCCGACTAGAGGAGGTCTTACCTGACCAACCCAGAGGAACTTCAGGTTCCCTGAGAATTCTCAGAAGAGGTTGTGGTGACAAGTTTTCGTAGTTAAGAAACCGGGAGTCGGAAGAAGTGTCAGGTTGAGAGTGTAGGTATGTACTGGTGTCCTTTTTAGTATCGGAACTGATCTGCCTGGAATCAGCCGTTTCATTGCAGAGACGAAAACTAATACGATAGATCCAACCAGTATTGTAAAGAAGGTTCCTCATTCGCAGAAAATTAAAGTACCGACGTCAGTGGTAGACGTCACTAAAACCTCGGGGGGTTTTATTACAGACTGTGACAAAGGTGACAAAGGGGTAGATAAAGGGTACCTCACTACCCTGGCCTACGGTACTAGAAGCAAAAGACTTACTACTCGAAATTCGGTTGAAAAAGTTAGAGGAGGAAGTGAAAGACGGTATTCCCACCACAGTAGACGTATAGACTCCAATAACTATAAAGAGGGTCGTTAGAACTAAGGTCGAACACAAAGAAGGCCAGGTCACAAAGAGTACTACATGAGACGTATATTCAATTTATTCATCCCACTGTTATATGTCGGAACTACATGAGGAAAAGGATAAACTTTGGTCAGACAACAAGGTACAGGTCAAGATTGACAACGAAGGACTGGACGTATGTCTAAAGAGTTCTCCGTCCAGTCCACCAGACCATAAGGGTAGATAAAGTCTTAAAAGGTCAAATAACACTAGGTGTGTCAGTTTCCGAAACCGAATCAGTTAGTTCGTCTTTATCTACAAAAAGACCTTGAGAGAACGAAAAAAGGTACTAAGTCGCCTACAACCGTTAAACTAGAGACCAAGGAGACGGAAAAGATTTTGGTCGAACTTGTAGTCCCTCAAGTACCAAGTGCATAACGATTTCGGACCGAACCTCTTAAAACTCGTAATGAAATGATCGTACACTCTACCCACGTTAACACGCCATCAAACTTGTAAGAAACCATAACGGAAAGAAACCCTAACCTTACTTTTGACTGGAAAAGGTCAGGACACCGGTGACGACTCAAAAGGTTTAAACGACCGTACAACTCACGTCGTGAAGGTGTCGTAGTAGAAAATCCTAAACTTTATCGAGTTGACTTAAGGTAGTGGAGGTGATCGAAACAAGTATCACTACGAAAGATTCCGGGTGAACTGAAGTGTAAGGTTCTACAGACCGAGATCTAATCACTAGTGTAGTAGTACTAATAGACCCAGTACTTCTAGAAAAAACATGTCAAGAAGACACATAAGAACGGTGGAGAAGAATTATAGAAGACGAAGACAATCCAGGTATGGTAAAGACAGGAAATATAACAGGTAGAAACGTACTTTACAAAGGAACCATAGACTAAAAGAACTTCTCTAGAGATCAGAAAGGGTAAGACAAGAAAAGGAGATAAAGAAACGTAACTAGTGACTTCTTCCGAAAGAATAGAGAAGAACGATTAGAGACCTTGAGACGTAAGTCTACGAATATAGAAAGGAAAAGAGGAAACGAAAAGTGGAGAGAAGAAAAGTGTCGATAAACATTCCGGAGGGGTCTGTCGGTAAAACGAAAAAACGTAAAGAAAAGGTACCCCTACCAGAACTAGGGACAGAGGACATGTCACAGTGCTTGAAGTAAGGTATCAAGTAGTCCGTGAGATAGTCTAGATCCGGGAATTTAGATAAAGAGTAAAGGTGACATATTAGTATTCCCTAAACTAAATCCAGTATGGACTTACCAGATCGTCAAAGGGGATGAAAGAAGTTAAAGTCAGACTTAAACCATTATTCCTCAAGTACTAGACTCGGTGTCAGTCGAGGACCAGAACAAAAACAACTGACATACTCCAAAAGGTAGAAACCCACGTTTTTTATATTAGTTAGACTAAAGTCACAACTGGTAGACCACTACAGGTACACATCTCAGAAGAGAACACAACAACTTTCTCCGACAAATGATGCTGGTCACGTAAAAGAACCGTTTTGAGATAATAGGAAACGGGACGAAGTAAGGCGTAAGGTTCCGGTTTAAACGGACAATGAGGTCCACAAAGAACTGAAGGATGAAAACGTAAGGTCAGGGGATATTACTTTTCCTGTAGAAAAACCCCACAATCAAGATTTTCCAGAACATCCAGAAGTATCTTGGCAAGTTGAAGTGGAAGAAGTCGTAATGACCAACCCTGTATCTGAACCTAATGACNGACGAAGTAAGGCGTAAGGTTCCGGTTTAAACGGACAATGAGGTCCACAAAGAACTGAAGGATGAAAACGTAAGGTCAGGGGATATTACTTTTCCTGTAGAAAAACCCCACAATCAAGATTTTCCAGAACATCCAGAAGTGTCTTGGCAAGTTGAAGTGGAAGAAGTCGTAATGACCAACCCCGTATCTGAACCTAAGGACACTATAACTTACCAAACGGAACCTCTGCTTGTCTCTAGTAAGACAGCAAAAACTCTAACGTAGGTTCATGATGTAAAGCCTGAGAACAACTGGTACTACCGATGAGATAAAGAAGACTCCCTAAGGACGGGTGTCATCATCTATATTACCAGTAGACTCAAGTCAAGTGGGTAAGGTCAGGTAAAATCGAGTGACTAAGGATCTTATAACTACAAATGAGAGCGGTTGAGGACAAACTGGTGAAGGTTAAACGGAACTAAGTACCTGGACTGTAAGGTCCAAGGATACGTTATAACGAGAAATGTCGTAGCCTGGAACGAAGATAGTGGTCAGTGTAGGTGTCGATCCATAACAAAATCGAAACCGAGGTAGGGAAGTAAGAAAGACCTCAGAGAAGAGGTGACTAGAGGTCATCTCACAACCCGTGAATGACTAGACCCCTCAAGAAGTCATAGTATAGTAAAACGGAAAAGTATGACAAGTACCCCAAGAGTTCCGTCCTTATGACTTCACCAAACGGTAAGGGAAGAGGTCACCTGGTGTAAGACAGTCTGGAGAGGTGGTACTGGACGGGCAGAACCCAACGGACCGTCCGTACCGAATCAAAGTAACTCAATCTGTTCCGACACCAGGACCACACTAATCTAACTGGTCAAAAGACACTCATACCAAAGTCACACAGACGGGAGACTACGGGAGAACGTTGTGGATGGTAGAATGAACCCAAAGAAAATGGAACCCGCACCCCATAGAGAAGTCCTGACGAGGTCGTTTCGCGTCGGTGACGGGGAATGGAACCTGCTTCCCATAGAGGAGTGACGGCGGGAAGGACTGGAAGTTGCACCCTTTCGAGGAGATCCGGGAGGAGGGCGCGTCGGTGGCGAGGAACCTGCACCCCAACGAGGAGGGTCGGCGGTGGGGACCGGAGCCCGCGCCCCACCGAGGAGGGCCGACGACGGGGATTGGAAACTGCGCCCCATCGAGGAGAGGCGGCAAGGACGCGGCAGCGTCGGACAGTGAGAGCCGGCGACGGGGACTGGAACCTGCGCCCCATTGAGGAGAACCGACGGCGGCAAGCCGTACCCCAGGAGGGCCTAAGACGGGGACTGGGACATGCACCTCATCGAGGAGAGCCGGCGCGAACGAATCACGCGGCCCAGTGTCGGCGGGCACGAATCGCGCCGACACGCGACCAGCGTCTCTCACATAATCCCAAGAGTTTTTTTAATCTTGGTCATCCTCTGAGTGTGTGTGTGTAAATAATGCCACTTAACAGATACACTAATACCTCCGACTCTTCGGGATACTACATGTCGAGTACGACCCCTGGATCCTTCCGACTATATTAAGTCAGATTTTGAAACTACAACTCTGTCAACAATAAATGTACCTTCATTAGTTTAATTCTAAATTTTAATAAATAAATTAATTGAAAATAAATTGAAGTAAAACTTGACTCCCTTTTCAATATTTTATTATACTTAAATACACAGTCAGACTTCACGGTAGAAGTGGGTCCAAAGGGATTTATAATTATAACTCGAATGTAAAAATACCATACTAATAGTTTTAGTCCGAATGACGTATAAAACATTGCAGACATTCAATTCTGCCTAATATGTAAAAATTTCTTAATAAAAATTTTTTCCGTTTCTCCCTATACATTGTCTCTGTAATACATCGGGTGTCTAGGATTTTGTAGACGACAGACCAGCAAATGTGTCTTCTCAAGTGACTGGGGACTAGACTAAAGTATCCGACAAGTTCGACGGGGTCAAATAAGTGACTATGGGAAAAGACCAGGTTCTAGTTTAAATCCTACGGTACAACGTAAATCAACGATACAGAGGAATCAGAATTAAGCCTTGTCAAGGAGCCAGAAAGGAACAAAAAAATAACCACGAAAATTTCTCAAACCAGTTAATAAAAAATCCTACGGGAAGTGTAACCCGAACAGACTATAAAGGAGTACTAATTTAAGTCCTTTATATATTAAACCATTTGATTGAAAAATTTTTTAACTTGTAAAATACATAAGTAAAACTTTAGTATTAAATAACAAGGAGTCAAAAATTAGACTCTTGTTATGTTTAACATCTGATAAGGAGAAAATAATGTGACAATTTCACTAATAAAAATATATTAAAGACCTACCACAATAATCGCAAAAAAAAAAGTTGTTATCAGTCCTCTATGAGAGACGACAATAAATATTACCGGAAAAAGAAGTTCTTGATGACTGATATAACCTTGACAATTGTTTTCACTTCAAAACAGAAACGAAATTCGATTACAATTTATAATATAAATCTAATTCCTCGATTCCGGAAATAATATTAAAACATATCAAATTACAGTGGACTGTCACTTAGATGGATATTACACGAAAAATAATAAAATATTACATCGTTATAGTTCGGAGTAAATTTATTTTTTCCAATAATCGTCAAAAATCGTCGAACTCTTCGACACAAAATCTTAACTAGACGTAAAGTTTAACACGTACACTTTAATATCGATTGCGACCTCATGAATACAAAATGAAATTTCAATACTAATTACATTAATTAAAGACATAAATTGAAACCTAAATGAAATTTGTCTTAATACCCAAATACTCGGAGGGACTTATCGATAGTAAAACTATCGGGAAATAAAACTTTCCTACATTTTTACTATAAGTGATTAGAGTAAATTAGTAACACTGAGAGTTTTGACATTATTAATTTCCGGTTCAAATATATGAATCTTTGAAAGACAATTTCTTTTTATCCATTAACTTCCTTTTTTCTTTGATAAACAATTTACTAAATTAAGTAAATTGTAATGAAAATTAATGAACCAATTCATTTACAGTATATAAGTATCACACTATCTTGAATGCAGATTGAAGAGATCTTGAATCTTTTCCTTCATGGATCTCTGGTAGACAAAGTCCCAAAAGTTTAATACGAGATTTCATCCCAAGGTATCTACACGGACCCTTTAAGTATAACTCCTGTGTCGGGAAGGTGAAGTCTCTCCGTAGAGAAATAGACAAAATGTACTTCATTTTTTTGACTTCTTTAATAACTTCCTTTCAATGTACCGAGTTTTATCGGACCTCAGTTTTGAGGGGAAGTCCAGGAGGGGTGGTAAGATACGTTTTGTTTCTTGAGAGAGTGGGTTTCTTTCTTTACCTGGAATTCCGACTAATGAGGGTCGCGGGTCGTCCAGGTCAGAGACCGACTAGAGGTCTTAAGGAACGGGATCAACAAATTGTCTAATGATGACCCTTGTTAGAACCTCTTCTTGTCCGGGGGAATTCTGTCATCGAAAGGTGTATATACGGATATATATGAATCAGAAAAGAACCACCCAATCACGTTGTCGAGTGATTAGATTGACGACGGGGAAGAGCGGAGTAATTTCCACTAGACAAGGACATTTCACGGCCAGAGAAAAAGGTTTGGAGCGGAAGAGATTGAAGAAATGGGATGTTAATAGTCGTAGTACTTTACTTCTTTCAATGTAAAAAACATAAGTCACGGGAAGCGTTCCAATTAGTCTATTTTCGAGTAAGTAAAAGTCTTTTTCTCTACATTTTGAGACTTTGAATAAATAATATCACAAACGATCTATCTTTTACCGGAGTAAGTAAAATTAAAGATTCGTCAAATAAAAGTAATTCGAAGAAGTTTCCAAAATACCATAGACTTGTAAAATCAAAATGAAGTCAATGACATTCGGATGGGAAAGTAGACACTTAAATAAGGAACCGAACCGTACTCACAAAGATATGACCACCTAATTAATATAAGTGTGTGTTTTGTCTTTTACCTCCGTAGACCTTGTCAGTTCTTCGGTCTCTTAGTCTTATAAACAACATAACGTTCCCCCTTGCACGAACCGTTCTAGGGTCGGATGTAAGGATTTTCTTATACACTTCTACGGAGTATAAGAAGTTATGCACTTTCATTGAATGTATTTTAAAATTCGTACGACGAACAAAACATTTGTTTCACGTTATTATCATGATAGTGGTGATTGTAAAGAAAATCTAGGAAAAAAAAAAAGGGAAAAGGATCAAGGGAAAGAAAAAGAAAATACAAATTGACCGATGGTCCCCATGGTAATTGTATCGACCAACATAACCCGACAAAACTCTTACCTAGAACATGGTTTTCAAACGATCGTCGAAACCTATAAACGATCATCTAACAACTTTATTGACTAAAGTTTAAGAAAACTTGGATCTTCTGTCGGAGTACCTTGTAAAGAAAATAGGAAGAGTCATAAGATTCTGGAGATTGGTAATGACAAGGAAATTTTTAGAGAGATAAACACTCAACGGAGAGGTCTCTATAAATTACAGAAAAATCGACATTCTCAGGAAGAACTCTCACAGATAAGACACCTATCAAAAATGTACTCGATATCGAGACGAATAGAGAATAGGGACGTGAAATTTCAACATACACATGTTAGAGATCTTTTGTTTCGTTGACATATAAACGTCATATAAAGTATACAAAATTACGTTTGGATTCCATATAAAAAAAGATAAAGGCAAAAGAGTTTTGTATTTGACAACGCGACAACTTCTCATATGAAAAGGGATGTTTAAACAACAAGAAAGAAATTAACGACACTCTTGATCGTGAACTAAACAAGAAATGACATATACAAACTGAAAATCAGTGTAAGACTGTACTTACTCTTAATGTCTTACACAGAACGTGTTCCGTACCACGAAAATTATTAAGTTGAAAGGGTGGCACTAATGTCTTCAAGACATAAGAACCGACACGGCGCAGAAGTAGCGACGTGTCCGAAGAGACATCAACGTCACGGGTCAGAAGAGTGACGCCACTGAAGGGAACAACGTCTCGTGCCCGAGACCCCTGACAGTCCTCAACACCGTGTACCCGAGTCCTCAACACTGAGGGCCCGAGATCTCGTGTCTGAGTCTATCAATACCACGAACCCAAATCAACGAGGTTCCGTACACCCTAGAAGGACCTAGTCCGAAACTTGGGTACAGAGGACCTAACCGTCCGCCTAAGAAATGGTGAGTCGGCGGTCCCTTAGGGACGGTGATATTTAAAAACGATAAGCAAGCTGTTTATCAATAACTTATGGAATACCACGGTCCATGATAAGATCTTCGACTCCGAAGTCGTCACTTGTCTTATGTTTTTAGGGGTAGGAGTACCTGAAAGATCACCAATAACTGTCACTACTATACATTCAAACAACGAAAATACCCTAGTGATAGCAATTTTTTTCAGAAACCATAATAGAGTCCATGATCCCTCTAAACAAATACACACATCAAAGAAAAAATTTGTTCATTATAAACCTATCATACAATACTAGTGTCGTCATAATATCTTCCATAATTCTTACCCTTCTCGTACCAGAAATAACCGTCAGTCCAACTGAGTTCAAACTTAAGATCGAAAACACGAATATAAGTAAAACGATACACCAGAACCCATTTATTGAAGAGACTCGAAATTAATGATCAAACAGTTGATCTCCATTATGTATATAACATCTTAATCCTTGTTACATTATGAAGCACCTTAACCATTGCTGAAGTAATATCAATAGCAACATAAGAGACATCAAGTATAAATATCGGTTGTTACTGTATTTGTTATTCTTCCGTCCCGGATCCCGGGTTCTAAATTTACAAAGGTCTGTAGTACACTCAATGACGAAAGTAACCCTCTCCTTAACCTATGAATCTCATTTCCTCGTAAAAACCTTTAGTCACTCCGGAAATTTTACGTTTTTCCAACTAGTCTAGTTGAACTTGTTGAACGTAAATTTTCCATCATCTTCGAAAAACTAACAGATAGTAGTCACACCAGTGTCTATCCTTAAAGACAACCGACGACACTGGTTCCCGGAACCCACGTTTTAAAAAGTAGTGTCGAAAACAAGAGTCGAAAACCGTATTGGAATAGATGAAAACATATGATGGATGTCGACTCTGGTCGAAAAGAAGTGGAACATGGTACACAGACCGAAGTATAGCCAATTAGGTCTACCAAACTCGAACAAAATGAGGAAAACAGTACCCGGTCTCTGGAACTTTTATATTGAGAGTCCTCTACATAGTTTCAACATCGATTTGTGTCGTCGTCCTATGTGTCACCATATTCTCACTTTAAGTAGTACCTAAAAATTTTTTAAAGAGATTCTAAAAACAATGTATAATTTTAGACAAATAGGAATCACTGTAAAGTTTACAGTCTAAAACTGTGGTGTCCGTCAGACAGTGAATCTTCGACCGACTGTCACAATAATTTAAACGAAAAAATCAATCCATCTTATGTGAAAAATTTCTTTATAACAGATTGAATATTAATCCCAGAATTTCATCGATGATTCTAAAATAGCTGTCGTATAATTTTTCGTCTCTGTAATGAAACGGAGATTTCCAGACACATCAGTTTCGACACCAAAAAGGTCATTGGTACATACCTATACTCTTGACCTGTCATTTCTTCCGACTCGTGACTTCTTGACTACGGAAGTTTGACCCCACGACCTCTTCTGAGAACTCTCAGGGAACCTATCGTTCCTCTAGGTTGATCAGTTAGGATTTCCTTTAGTTGGGATCTATAAGTGACTTTCCTGACTACGATTTCGACTTCGAGGTTATGACACCGGTGGACTACACTTCTCGACTGAAACTACGACCCTTTCTAACTTCCGTTCTCATCTTCCCCTACTGTCTCCTACTCTACCAACCTACCGTAGTGACTCAGTCACCTATACTCAAACTCGTTTGAGGCCCTCTACCACTTCCTGTCCCTCTGGACCACACGACGTCAGGAACCCCAATGTTTCTCATCCTGTACTGACTCACTGACTTGTTGTTGATGTTGTTTCTAAAATAAGTTGTGGATTTTAAAAGGGTCTACCAACTAAAATAACACCATTATGACCTTCATGTTAGTATAGCTTTGAACCCCGAGGATCCCGTCCCTCTTGTCCATTGAGATATGTACCATCGCATTTTGATACATAAAGGAAGACTATGTCTTATAGAAATACGTTCTGACTTGGTTCTGTGTACCTACGGGATTCGTACACTAATACAATCACAAGAAGACGTGACTATGACGAATTTATAAGACAAGTTGTAAATAACCATCACTTCTTTTTATTTACTTTAATCTAGAAATACAAGTCTTTCTTCCTAAAGAATATATAATGGTTCACCTTATATTGTGAACAATGTACGTCCTAAGTCTTATGATTCTTTATCCACCCGAGTCGTTAAAGGTACATTTTTTGACAGATGGAGTCCGTATCGTCTTGGTTAAATATGAAGTGATATTTTACACTTTAGGACCCTAATGATCCCGAGATAAAGGTTAAATAGGGAATCTTTGACCGTAGCACCCAGAACGACAGGACAAGGAATAAGTTGTGACAGAGGTAGGGACCCACTTTCTTTTTTAAAAAGATAAAAGGTCATAGAAACATCCTGTTCTTCTAGGATGATCTGGTCGTTATCCAGTTTAACCTTTTATTTACTCAGGGATACGGGGGTACACCCACCCCCGACCGAGATCTACTCAGAGAAGACGATAGGTAAAATACCTGCCAAACAGGGTCACCCAGTTCACGTACTTGTGATCTGAGTAAATGTCGTCAGGGAACCATAGACGTTCCCCCTCGTCCCCCTGACCACCAACCGAGGTCGTGGGGCGGGGACGGTACGTATGGTTTTAGGTTCTTCAGAGTCAACGAATATATTTTACCACGTCATAAACGTATCTTTGATACGTGTAGGAAGACATATGAAATTTAGTCTCCAGGGGTTGGAAAAATCGTGGTCCTTGACCAAAGCACCCTCTGTCAAAAAGGTGCCTGTCCTCACCCCACCCCCTCACCCCACCTCCTCCCCCCGACCCCCTCCCCCCACCAAAGTCCTACTAAGTTCATGTAATGTAAAGAACTCGTGAAGTAAACATAATGATAATGTAGTCGACGTAGTCTCGTAGTCTGTAATATAGGGTCTCCAACCCCTGGGGACGAAATTTAGTACAGATCTATTGACCATCATGTATTACGTAGTGTTTATGTTACACTTATCAATACTTATGTTATATTTATGACACATTTATCAACGGATGAATACCGTTTAAATTCAAAACGGAAACCTTGAAAAACTTTAAAAAAAATAGAGAAAGAAATTTTTTCATTAAATTAACCTCCGATTAATCAAATGTCATAACACCATCACCAACGGTATGTCGTTATTCTTAGTCGGTACCCAGGTGTACACAAGGGGGTAGGACTTAGGGGGTGGGTAGACGGAGGGGTGAGGTACGGGGAAGGGAGACCCAACAGGGCCTCGTGACCGAAACTCACGAGACGAAGTACGTAACTTGAACGTGACCAGTAGATAAAATGTATCCCATTATATGTACAAAATCACGATAAGAGATTTTAGTAGGGTTGGGAGTGGAAGAGGGTATCTCAGATCTTCAGACAGGAAATGTGGGTACAGAGAAAACGACAGAGCGTATGTCTCAACAGTAATGACAGAAAGATTTAAGGCATATGTACGCAATTATATGACATAATCACAAAGAGAAAGACTGAATGAAGTGAGACATATAATCCGAGATCAAAGTAGGTGGAGTAATCTTGACTGAGTTTACGTAAGAACAAAATATCGACTCATCATAAGGTATCACATATACATGACATTGAAGGAATAGGTAAACAGACGACTACCAGCAGATCCAACGAAGACACAGGACCGATAACATTTGTCACGACGTCACTTGTGACCCCGTGTACAGAGAAAGTCGACACCAAAGGAGCCACACATACGGGTCGTCACCCTAACGACCCAGTATACCGTCAAGACAAAGGTCAAAAAATTCCTTAGAGACGTGACAAGAGGTATCACCGACATGATCAAACGTAAGGACGGTTGTCACATTCTCACAAGGGAAAAGAGGTGTAGGAGAGGTCGTAAATAACAAACATCTGAAAAACTACCATCGGTAAGACTGACCACACTCTACCATGACGTCACACCAAAACTAAACGTAAAAAGACTATCACACACTATAACTCGTGGAAAAGTACACAAAAAATCGGTAGACATACAGAAGAAGTCTCTTTACAGACAAATTAAGAAACCGGGTGGAAAACTAACCCAGTAAATAAAAAGACCACAACTCGACGTACTTGACGAACATATAAAACCTCCAATTAAGTAACAGTCAACAAAATAAACGATAATAAAAGAGGGTAAGACTTCCTACGGAAAAGTAGAACGAATATCAAACGAACCAACACGTTTTCGAAAATTCAAATTAATCCAGGGCAAACAAATAAAGACAAAAATAAAGGTAATGAGACCCTCCACCCAGTATCTCCTAGAACGACACTAAATACAGTCTCTCACAAAAGGAGATCCTCAAAATATCAAAGACCAGAATGTAAATCTAGAAATTAGGTAAAACTCAAATAAAAACACATACCACAATCTTTCACAAGATCAAAGTATAAAATGTTCATCAACTGGTCAAAAGGGTTGTGGGGAACAATTTCTCTAACAGAAAAGAGGTAACATATAAAAACGGAGGAAACAGTTTCCATTCTACAGGTATCCACACACCTGAAGAGAGACACTAAAGACAAAACACCTTGAAAGATAAAGACTAGGTATCAACTAACTTATGTACCTACGTATCGGACACCTTTACCTCCCGATTGTCATGACTAGTGGAAAATAAACGATCCGTGTCATGATCTAAACAAGTCTCTATTTTTCTCATTTTTTGTCGGAAAAGGAATCTCCTTAAATCCCAGAGGATCTCTCAACCCTAAAGTAACCTTCCTTACTACGATTTCGACTTTGAGGTCATGAAACCGGTGGAGTACCTTTCTCAACTGAGTTACCTTTTCTGAGACTACGAACCTCCTTAACCCCCGTCCCTTCCCCTACTGCCTCCTACTCTACCGACCTACCGTAGTGACTGAGCTACCTGCACTCAGACTCACTTGAGGCCCTCAACCACTACCTGTCCCTCCGGACCGCACGACGTGAAGTACTCCAGCGTTTCTCAACCTGTGCTGACTCACTGACTTGACTTGACTCTCTCAACCTCTTAGAGTCCCTGTCACCTCGGACCACCCGACGACAGATACCCCAGCGTGTCTCAACCTGTGCTGACTTCACTGAATCGTCGTCGTCGTCGTCTCTCTACCTTCTCTTGATTAAATTGCTCATGGATGACATACGACCCGTCACACAATTTTCGAAAATGTACGTAATAGTTTGTACTAGGAGACACTCACTCATAGTAGTGGAGTAAAATCCCATGTCTGTCATGACCCCAAGTCTTATACTTCAGTCGTCGAACTGATAAACCTACATCTGAGGGGTTGTACTGAAGTACGTCGTTCATCCGATGAATTGAAGATCCCTCTAGTCAAAGGAGTAGACATTGTACATTATTATGTCGGTCGGAGAGTCTCAATGACACTCTTAAATTATGTAATTATACTCGTTTCCCTAATGTTTTACACCGTGTATCATTCACAAGTCATTTACAGTAATAAATGTCTACACAGTGGACTCTGAGTCTTCAATTGATTGAACGATTTCCAATTTATCGACTTCGAATTAACTACCTCTATCTTAAATTGACAAAGAAAGGGAAGTGGACATGATTCACCTGTAACTATATTCTGTCACCATAAGTCTCTCAAACTCTCCATATTTACCAATTGTCATTAAGTCTTCTCCCTCATGAATTAAGACGTAACACTTAATCTATTTCCTTAGGAATTAACCGATATAATTCCTATGTACTCCTTTTAAGGTGAACCCTTTCCCTATAAGGTCTTCCGTTTGAAGTCATTTCGTCTCTGATACAGAATTATTAGAACATCAGGTCCATGGGTCTTGTCACTGACCTTACGTCACCTGTGAGTCATCTACCGACAACTTTGACTCGACTCGTTCACCTCTTACCTCTCACTCGTAACTCCCACTTACCCAGTTCGAACCTCAGAGGGAAGGAATAAACAGGACCTCTCCAACTGAAAAAGAAAAGTAGTCAGAATTATTCCTTACTGGAGTTAATGGGTATAGGACACACTTACAGTTACAGTTACCCGAAGGGAGTATCAAGTTAACCATTTCTTAGGCGGACGTTACGTCCTCTGGACCCAAGCTAGGGACCCAACCCTTCTAGGGGACCTCTTCCCTTTCCGATGGTGAGGTCATAAGACCCGATTTCCTACGGTACCTGACACATCAGGAACCCCACCGTTTCTCAACCTGTGCTGATTTGCTGAAAGTGAAAGTGAAAGAAACACAGTTACATTCAATTTTAGTCAATTCCTTTGTAAAAGTGACATGAAACAACAAAATCAAATCGTCTTTGACCTTTTCTTGTAGGCTATTCGTTTTTGTCAACGAAAGGAAAGAAACTTTTACATATTTGGTTTTGTAATAAATGATAAGACCAGGTGTTTCAATCACTCAGACATCCAAACCTTTCTCTTCCGTCTCTGTCTCTGAAACATAGACTCAGAATCTACTAAATCAAACAATGGTGGTTTTTACCGTTTACCTCATTCATCCAAACTTCTCTTATCTAACCCGTCTCCTTCGATACGTCACAAATCTAAAAAATAAAGTCTATATTGAGGATCACGTTGCTCAGTATAGACACACACACACACACACACACATCTATATATACATACATACATACAACGACAAGTCAACGAATCAGTACAGGCTGAGAAACACTCGGGTACATGACGTCGTGCGGTCCGAAAGGACAGGAAGTGGTAGAGGACCCCGAACGAGTTTGAGTACAGGTAACTCAGCCACCACGGTAGGTTAGCAGAACAGGGGTAACAGGGGAAGAGAAGGACGGAAGTTAGAAAGCATCGTAGTCCCAGAAAAGGTCACGCAGTCGAGAAACGTAGTCTACCGGTGTCATAACCTCGAATTCGAAGTCGTAGTCAGGAAGGTCACTTATAAGTCCCAACTAAAGGAAGTCCTAACTAACCAAACTGTAGGAATGTCAGGTTCCCTAAGAGTTCTCAGAAGAGATTGTGGTGTCAAACTTTCGTAGTTAAGAAACCGAGTCGGAAGAAATACAAGGTTGAGTGTAGGTACGCACTGATGACCTTTTTGGTACTGAAACTGATATACCTGATATACGGAAATATCCGTTTCATTACAGAGACGAAAAATTATGAGACAGATCCAAACAGAATCGAAAGAAGGTTCCTCGTTCTCAGAAAATTAAAGTACCGACGTCAGTGGTAGGTGTCACTAAAACCTCGGGTTCCTTTATTTTCAGACAGTAACAACGGTAACAAAGGGGTAGATGAACGACACTTCACTGCCCTGACCCACGGTACTAGAATCAAAAAACTTACGACTCCAAATTCGATTAAAAAAGTGAGAGGAGAAAGTGTAAGTAGTTCTCTGACAAAACAAGAGAAACGAAAGACAGTATTCCCACCACAGTAAACATATAGACTCCAATAACTATAAGGAGGACCGTTAGAACTAAGGTCGAACACGAAGTAGGTCGGGTCGTAAAGTGTACGACATGAGACGTATATTCAATTTATTTGTCCCACCGTCATATGTAAGAACTGTAAGAGGAAAAGGTCAAACCTTGGTCGGTAAGAATGAACAGGTCAAGATTGACAAAGAAGAACTGGACGCATGTCCAAAGAGTCCTCCGTCCATTCCACCGGACCATAAAGGTAGAGAACTTCTTAAAAGGTGCCAAACAACATTAGGTGTGTCAGTTTCCGAAATCACATCAGTTTTTTCGTCTTCATCTACAAAAAGATCTCAAGAGAACGAAAAAGATACTAAGCGACCCACAAACATTAAACTAAGAGCAAGGAGACGGAAAAGATTTAGGTCGAACTTATAGACTTTCAAGAGTCAAGTATATGACAACTTCGAATCGAACCTCCTAAAACTTGTAATGGAACGACCATACACTCTAATCACGTCAACACACCATCAAATTTGTAAGAAACCGTATGTATATATATACATACATATTTATCTTCCTCAGTAAAAACAACAAAACAACAAAATCGTATCCTCAAGAATTAGAGTGAAAAAACATAGGACGAAAGTTTCCCTATACAACAAAGACCAACGAATAAAATTACAATAACTTCTATCACAGAATGACCGTCCAAAAAGATGACCAAATTTTCCAAAAATCCTATCCCATCCCTATTTAACAACTTACTAAAGACCCTAATTTATATAAGGAAAGATGGACCTACATATGACAAAGAAGTACTGGAAAATTTTATAAAAATCTCCGTAACAAAAATGTTGCTATCAACGACGAATCAATAGAGTCTTTATTTCCTATACACACAACACTTATTAAATAAATGTTGTCTCATTTTAAGTAAAGACTAATCCAAAATCTTTATTCTTAATTGACAAAATATCTAAACACCTAGTATTTCCATGTTGTAGACCAAACTACTTCAAAAAGTGAAAAATGAGTCAACGAAATAATAAAATATTTTCGTGAGCGATTTGAGAAGTCTTGACTACGTGAAATTTTTCAGATATAACACCGTGACTCATGGTACCAGTTCAAAGTTCCTCTTTAATTGACAGAAATTTTTTTGTCGTAATAAACAGTTTAATTTAATCATAACGATTAAATAATAACCAAAACAACGAACACACAAATTGAACTTTTAATCAAAGACTAAACATGAACATATTCTCGATATTCGTATTCTCCGAATATACATCAAAACAAACAAAAAGTCACTATGATATGATTATTTTTTTTAACTGTAATCGGAACTCCCCTTTTAAAAGACCCGGTTTATTAGGGTATTGGAATTGAGTATTTTTTACAAAGAGTCAAAAAATAATGAACACAACTAGATGAGATATACAAGAAGTATACGGTTAATGTATCTAAAAAAAAAACTCTCTTATTAAAATGAATCTGAATTTTTTAAAAAAAGAATCAAGGAAAAATGTCCCTTGATTAATTGATGATTAATTAACATAGAAGAGTTCCACAATCTCTAATTAATTCTGAAATTTTTAACTCTATTTCTATATTTCTTGAACGTAAAAACGTATGTAAATCGAAAAGTCATCATGAAAGAATAAGTAACAGAGTATATATCCGGGTGAAAAATTTGACTAATTAAAGAGAGACATTCTCAATCGAATAAAATCAAAATTACAGTCTTACTCAATCTATAAAATGAAAACGAAAATATAGGACACCAAGACCTATCTATCGTGTATTACTAGAAGTCCCCATACTTTCCCTGTGGAATCTCTCCCATTACCTTTCCATAAGAGACAATAAGGACCCATACTCTATTCCCTCTACCCCTTAAAGTTATATTTTCAATCTATTTTCTATGGACCTTTTGAAATGACCTGTGATTTTACCTAAAAAATTTTCGACATCTTAGAGGAGACCTTTAAACTTTGACTTCTATTAATTTATTATGAAGACATCATATTAGTAGTCATTTCCTTACCTGTTCTCTAGAGAATGCACAAATACTGCTTAAATAGTCACTTGACATGGAAGAGGGGACCCGACGAAAAAACCGGTGCACTGATACGTCAACCTGTCGAGACGAGAATTTTCCCGAATCACGAGTCAAATTACTAAACGACAACAACCGAATTTTCAAAATTCAAAACTTGTACCCCGGATGTAAAAGTAAAATATGATCCTGGGTATTCACTACATCAGCCAAGACGGAAAAGGATGCTGACAAGGTGAGGTCCGTCTCTTTGTGTATACCGGAATTATATCTTCTTTTATTACGGACAAAAGGTACCAACAAACTTCCATACTACTCGATGTACACTTTCAGGTAAGACTCAGAGAAGTCATAGGCTACACTGAAGACAAAAGACAATGAAGGGTCCAGAGAGAAAGGTCGACGTACATGGACCTCCGTGGGTCTCTTCAATAAACCCTGAGGAACAAGACTGTACTTACTGGAACAAGATATCGGTAAAACGGTGTATAGGGACTTGAAGTGAACAGACTTTTCTGTCGAGGAAGTCAGACACTGAGTATATAGGGAAAATAGTAGAACGTTGTTTAAGAGATTCGACAGAATGGATCTTTTCCTCGGACCTCGAAAGTCGACATCTCAAAAATAATCGATGTATTTCTGTGACCGTCGCACTTGGATCTGGTGAGTGACATAATACAGTAAACTATAAAAAATTTAAGTCCTTTAATCCAATTTCTCACCAAAATTTCTTTTTTTTACACATTCTTTGACAAAAATTTTCAACTCGTAATATATTAACATTTTATAAATAGTAAAAATTGGAAGTGATAAAAGTCACCGTAGGAAAAGAGGAATGGTACTAGACACGAAAGAAAAGGAAAATATTTCAGTCCAAGTAACTTCACATTGAGTCATTTTAAGTGTGTAAAAATACATATGGGTACTTTAAATTTGTATATATCAACACATTTGTAGTGGTATGGTTCCACATTTATAAAACTCGTGGGGGTCTCAAAAGAAGTTCGGGGAAACAATAGAGAGGGGGTTGGGATTTCGTTGGAAATCAGACAAAAAGAGCAATATCGAAACGAAAAGGTCTTACAAAATATTTACCTTAGTATGTTATACGTTGGAAAAATGACATCAAAAATATTATAAGGTCTTACAATATATTTACCTTAATACATCACACATCGAAGAAGGTGAATTGTATTACGAGAGTTCAAAGTAGGTACGACAACTCACATAGTCATGAAACAAGGAAAAATAACGTCAAAGCATAAGGTAACATACTTATAAGGTGTCAAACAAGTAATCAACAACCTGTGAACCCAACAAAGGTCCAAAACTGTTACTTCTTATTTCAAAGATATTTGTAAACTTACGTACATTGACACCTCTACGTATAAAAATAAAGACAAGTCATTTATAGACCCTTATCCTAACAACCCAACATATACAAATTAAAAGATTTTTTAGCGGTTTGCAAAGGTTTCAATCGACATGACAAAACGTAAGTGTGACAGTCACTTACTCATACGGACAACAGGTCGTAGGAACAGTCGTGTACCATAACAGTCGAACTTTTTTGTTAGGTAAATTTATACCCACATCATCATAGAGTAACATAGAAATTACACTAAAGAGATTATTGGTTACTATGACTTACAGAAGAGTATATAAATAAACGATAGACATATCAGAAACCACTTTATAGACTAGTTTGACAAACGAGTTAATAAACAACATATAAAAAACGTCAATCCAACACTCTCAAGAAATATATAATACCTACAGTTAAGGTTGAGGAACAGTTCATGTACAAACGTCTAACAAGAGGATTAGACACCTAAAAGAATATCATACATCTTTCCTCAAAATTTAAAACTACTGTAGCAATTTGAAAACAAAAAATACCAGGTACGAAAAACACAAGATAAATACTTTAGAAACGGACAAGGTTCTAGTGTTTCTAATGGAGGATACACAAGAAGATCTTCAAAACGCCATATTCAAAGCACAAATCAACTGAGGATGTAAAGTTCAGTCAAAATCATATATCACAACCCATAATCAACTCTAAGTAAAAAAAAACTTTGCATACCTACAAGTCAACATAGTCACGGAAAGTAACTTTTGACAGGAGGGAGGTAACCTAACGGAACCACGGAAATAACCTTTAGAAAACTGACATTCCCACGATTTGAGTCATAAGACAAGATAACTAGACACAGACAGGAAAGTGGTTATGGTGTGACAGAATTAATGACAAAAAACCATTCAGAACTTTAGTCTATTACAACTCAGGATGAGTGTAACAAAATAAAAAAAAGTTTTAACAACTTTTTATATGTAAAATCTTAGTTGAAGAGCTAAATATTTTGTTTCGTTCAGAAGACCCTAAACTTAATGTAACGTAACTTAAACATCTAGTCAAACCTCTCTAAACTAAAAGGAAGCACACAAAACTTCGAGATTACAATCCGATCTATAAATCCCAATAATACAGAAGAATCAGTCAACCGGGAGAATACATTATAGGAAGAAATAGGAACCATTATCAGCATGACTTTAGATGAAACTACAATATCATTGAGGTCAAAGGAAAACCAATTGAAAACATATCATATTAGAGAAATAGAAAAATGAAAAACGATCAAATACAGATTTATAAATTTCACCCACAAAATATCTGTCGCATAACAACCCGGAACGGACCGTAACATTGAAAAACTAACAGGACATACTAGAACCAGAACAACGAAGACGTCGGAGTGTATGGACTAACGTGAGACGGAAAAGTGACAAGAGGGTACTCTGATCGGACTTAAGGCGAACATCCTGAGTGTCTCGTAAGAAGGGACGACATGTGGTAACAAAAACGACGACACAGACGGAACTTATAAGAGTGTGGGGAACCATAGGATGATAGAGAGGAGGGAGGTCGGAGGACACGACATTCGACCACTACCTTATGTGTGGGAAGAACACGAAGTATGGTAGGGAAAATATGTGGTAGAGAAGGGTCTTCGGAAAGGACTACTAGGATAGAGCTCATCCGGGAGAGCTAGGAACCATTATCGTAGTACGAAAAAAAGGAAAGATCAGTGTCAGTCACAGACGTATAAACGAAACCTACAGACAAACAAACGATATGCGAGAAGGAAGAGGGTGACCTTACGGTCACAACACCTTCATTTCCTTAGACAAAATGTGACTTGCAAATTGTAAGTGATTAAGTTACAGACTATATGTTATATACAAATAACTTACTTATTTACTTATGAAAAAGTTTTGGAACGAGAAAGACCCACAATGTACTGGTATATATACATGGGAAAAGGGCAACATATATAATGGTAATCCGTCTCTACGCAAATATGAACGAATTAATGGGAAACGAGTAATCGTCAGTACAGAGAGTTCATTGGAAATCACTACAATCACAAGACACTGGATCATATCCTAGAAATCTTCTGTAAATACTTTGAATCTAAGTAAAAAGATTTTCATGGTTGTAAGACTTTTTACTTCTATGTTTCTGTTTTGATTTTTATCTAATCACTACATGAAAATTTAAGTAGTAACCTAATTAACTTTCGGATGGAGTTTTGAAGTATTAGTGAATTTGTGCGGAAGAGTCAAGTAAAAATGTAATTTTACACCATGTGACAAACTAGAGAGTACTGATTGTTTCACCATCATTTGATCTACAATCTCGGTCACATAGTGGTCAGTAATCCTAGTCATTCGTAACAACCACCCTTCTCCCTGTTTCAGACAAATCTTTCATTCATTATGAAAATAAAAACTCCCTGAAATCACTCCTGAATATTACAATTTCTACCGCATAATCTCTCATTGAATAGTGTTAATCTTTGAAGAGACCGTCTATTACCTTATTCTTTTATGTCCTTACAGGACGACGACGTCGTTTGTGCCTATGTAAAACCTAATTTATGTCGTCGTTCTTTTTTTAAAAAGTACGTACTGGTACAAACTTCTGTCCTTTACGTTTAAAGAAACACGGTCTCCCTTGAGTTCTCTAACCTTCAATTTCAGATTTCCGGGTACTCTGTCATTAACCTGACCTATAACCGGAGACCCCAAAAGTGAGTCCAGTCCCTTATTCTCACCCCTCGTACCCGACGTACACAATTCATCTTTGATCTTGTTCTGTTGAAGGATTTTTCATAAAAATAGAGTACTTAGTTTAGTCTATGTCCTTTCTTTGACTTTTTTTGTAAAGAGTTAATCACAGTAGGCCAAGAACGACAAAAGGTCACTCTTTCACTAGACCGGTACCCAAAAGGTCTAAACTTCGACTTAGACAAGGGTAATGAGACAAAAAGCTTTAAAAATAAAATACAACCTCACATCAATAAAATATAACCTCACAACACAATCGAAGTCCACATATCGTGTCACCACGTCAATAAGTATATATACATAGATAAGTAAAAGTTTAAGAAAAGGGTAAATTCAATAATGTCTTATGACTTGTCTTATGACTTGTCTCATCCGGGAACCAATAGACAAAATTTATGTCGTTACACATATACGGTTAGGGTCTGAGGTTTCAACGGACAGTGGAGTGCGTAGTGGAGGCCATTGTTATCCAAACAAGAACTTCAGACACTCAGAGGAAACAAAACATTTATACAAGTAAACACACTAAAAAAAAAAATCTAAAAGGTATATTCACTATAGTATACTATAAACAGAAACAGAACTGAAGTAAATCACACTATTAGAGGTCCAGGTAAACGACGTTTACCACGCTAAAGTAAGAAAAATTACCGGCTCATTATTCTGTCGTATAATTTTTCGTCTCTGTAATGAAACGGTTGTTTTCAGACAGATCAGTTCCGATAGCAAAAAGGTCATCAGTACATACCTACACTCTCAACCTGACACTTCTTCCGACTCACGGCTTCTTAACTACAATACGAAAGGTTGACACCTCAACCTCTTCTGAGAACTCTCAGGGAACCTGTCGTTCCTCTAGGTTGGTCAGGTAGGATTTCCTTTAGTCAGGACTTATAAGCGACCTTCCTGACTACGACTTCGACTTTGAGGTTATGAAACCGGTGGACTACGTTTCTCGACTGAGTAAACTTTTCTGGGACTACGACCCTTTCTAACTTCCGTCCTCCTCTTTCCCTGTTGTCTCCTACTCTACCAACCTACCGTAGTGACTGAGTTACCTCTACTCAAACCCATTTGACGTCCTCAACCACTACCTGTCCCTCCGGACCGCACGACGTCAGGTACCCCAGCGTTTCTCAGCCTGTGCTGACTCGTTGACTTGACTTGACTTGTCAGGTAACATATAGACATGGTATAGAAGAAATAGGTAAGTGGACAGTCACCGAAAGTACAGAACCAATAACATTTGTCTCACCATCACTTGTATCTCTCCGTCCATAGGAAAACCTGGCATAAAAAGAGGTCAACAGACGGGTCCTTACCCCAACGACCCAGTATACCATCAAGACAAAAATCAAAATATTCCGTGGAGGTACGACGAGAAGTGTCACCCATACGTAAGGGTAGTCGTCACATCCTCCCAAGGAAACAGTGGTGTACGAGAAGTCGTAAATAACAAACATCTGAAAAACTACAACCGGTCAGACTGGTCACACTCCACTATGGAGTAGCATCAGAATTAAACGTAGAGACATTATTAATCGTCACAATTCGTAGAAAAGTACACGGAAAACCGGTAGACATAGAAGAAACCTCTTTACAGACAAATTCAGAAGACGGACAAAAAGTTTACCAAAAAAATTTGAAAAAACTATAACTCGACGTACTCGACAACCATTTAAAACCTCTAATTAGGGAACAGTCAACGTAGGAAACGTTTATAAAAGAACGTAAGACATCGCACAGAAAAACAAAACAAATACTAAAGGAAACGACACGTCTTCATAAACTCAAATTAATCCAGGGTAAACAACTAAAAACCAAAATAAAGACAATGAGAATCCTGTGTCCAGTTTTTTCTATAACGACACTAAATCAGTTTGTCACAAGACACACACAAAAAGAGATTCTCAAAATATCATAAACCCGAATATGAATCGATTGAAATTAGGTAAAACTCATATAAAAAACTTACCAAGATTAAAGTAAGAAAATGTACCTCGACAAGTCAAAAGGGTCGTGGTAAATAACTTCTCTAACAGAAAAGATGTAACATCAGAACGGATAGAACAGTATCTAATTACTGGTACTCCCACACCCAAATAAAGACACGAAGGATAGGACAAGACAACTAGACGCAAAGAGAAAAGAACACGGTTATGGTATGACAAAACCACCGACATCGAAACATCATATCAGACTTCAGTCCCTCGGACTAAAGAGGTCGAGACAAAAAGAAAGAATCATAACGAAACCGACAAGTCCTAGAAAACACAGAGGTATGTCCAATTTTATGACAAAAAAATCAAGACACTTTTTATGGTAACCATTAAACTATCTGTAACGTAACTCACACTTAACTGAACCCATGATGTCAATAAGACTGTTATAACTAAGAAGTTTAGGTTCTTGTCCTAATTAAGAAAGATGGATAAACACAGCAGAGGCTAAAGAAAGTAGTCGTAAAATGTCTAAAAAATGGTAGACTCGGTGCTCCCTTCGGGTATCAAAAGTCTCATGTTCAGAAAATCCAAAACAAAGAGCCATAAAATAAGAAAAACTACACTACCATTTACCCTAACAAAGAAATTAAAGAGGTGATGTGGAAAACAACGATCACATATCCTGACGTTCTCCAAAGAAAGACACATAATTAAAATATAGGACTTCGAAATGGTTTAAGTAATTATTCGAGATTATCAAAAGAAGAAGGAGGAACCCAAATAGGACGGACCCTGAGAGACACGAAGAACCTGAACCTACTGAGAAAGGAAACGGTATAATCCCTGAAAAAGTCGACAGTAGAGAAGTTTATAAAATAACCCAGGAAAGAGAGAGAGGGGAAAAGACCATTACGATATTACACTTAAAACTATACAAATTACAACAAAGTCTCCAGAGAATCCGACAGGAGTAAAGAAAAGTAAGAAAAATAACAAGGTACCGTCACTAAAGGTGGTACGAGAAAAGGTCGACTGAATGGGTAAGAAGACGGAGTAAAAAAGACGATAACTAAGGAACATCGAATAAAAAGTAAAGTCAATGACATAAGAAGTAGAGAGACAAGAAATTCAAAAAGATCCGGAACAATCGCAGAGTCAGACACGGAGGTAATAAAAACGTTCTGACACTTAGTAGAAATGATAGCATTGAGACTTAAGAAAGACCCCTATCCAACGGACAGAAATGAATCAACGAGAAGACGTCAAAACAGAATGAGGAAGTAGACTTTGTCTCGGGAGACGGCAGAGAAAAACACATTGAAGGACACTAACGTCAAAGACAAGACGTCCCAACATCAAGAACAAAGACGACAGTCAAGGGATCACCTACTCCGACACATTCTCCGAACACGTCCGGAGGACCTCTCACTGATCAAGGACGGGTGACCAGTTACCTCGACCCAGAACGGGGAGACTGCCCGTCCCGGCACAGTTCCCCATACCAATCCGTCGGTACACGAGTCCTTCTGAAAATCGTCGGACAGACGACTATCTACCCCGACACAAGAACGGGACAACCAATGAACCAGACCCCGTGGGGTCACGACCTCGGACACCAGACAACCCACCCTACTCCAGAACCACTCTTCTACCACCGGAGGTCCTCTCAAATATGGTTACTCGGGAGGGGTCTTAATGACGACGGTCACAGAAACAGGGATGTCTCTCGGTGTCGGTGACGTACGGAGACGTCCTCTGGGAGGTCATGATCGTCCATCCAGACCGGGTCCGAGAGTACTCTAGTGATGAAAAAAGGGACCTATGACCATACATACTCTGGATCATACGAGGGAGGTGTTCATCTCAAAGATATAGGGGGTCAGGACACTTAAGGACCGTAGTTCGGAACGACCGGAAGTTTCGGTCTACGAGACTCCCGAAGAGGTTTACGGTCTGGGGATCCGATCCCTCAAACTACACCCCGAGTCTTGAAAATGAGGACGACCTCTCGTAGACACTATATCAATAAAAGGTAAAACTCATAACGCAGACCGTCCATACCCTAAACTAAAAATATCGTAAACTCGGGGAGGACAACAGAGCTACACCGAAGGAGAAACAGAACCTACATCCCATAGAAAAGACCATCCAAGATCGTAAAAAAGCCAGTCGTCAACAAATCGTCAACCAACAATAAAACCACACGAGTATTCTTCTCCACTTGAGGACAGGACGAAACAGTAGAACAGAGACAGGTATGGACGATACGAGATTAACGGAAAGACTGCTGAGGTTTTGTAACAACCTGCAGGAGACACTTGAAGAAAGTTCCACCAGCAAGGAGACACAAACTGCTTTAATCTCCTCATAGTACCAAGATACTCAACTACTTCCTTTTATAAGACACGAGAACCGGAACCCACAAATACAGGAACCAGGAAGTCACAGAAAAAAAATTCCTAGAACAGACATTTGGTATATTGAAAGTCGTAGATGAAGGGTGTGTATCTTTGACTATAGGAGTTATTCGTAGAAAAGACGAGGGGTGAAAACTCACAGAAGGAACCTCGACACCTCTTACTGTGTTTCCCATTATTTCCCGTCCCTCCTACTCCCTCCTCCTCCACGTCCATCTCCCCTCAACTCTTTCACCGACGAAGACGTTCATCACTCCACAGATGTCCGTCCCGGTTGCCGTCGTCGTTGTCTCTCCCAGATACAACGATTCTCCGAAAACCAGAGAAAGAGAGGAGGAGAGTGTCGGTTTCTCCTCCTCCTACCTCCCACGAACCCTCTCTCCGACACCTCCCCACTACCCCATCCCCAGGACTTTCATTTTCAGCTAGTCAGCACAGGACTGAGAAACACTGGGGTATCTAACGTCGGTCCGTCCGAGGAAACAGGTACCTTAAGAGGTCCGTTCTTATGACCTCACCCAACGTCAAAGGAAGAGATCCCCTAGAAGGACTGGGTCTCTAACTCGAGTACAGGGTTGCGTAACTCTTAGAGGACGTAACGTCCGTCTAAGAAATGATAGACTCGGAGGTCCTTTCCCCAAAAGACCCACCAAAAAACTTCTTCTGTGAGGAGGAGACAGTCCGAATTACGGGGAGAGGGGTAGTGAGAAGAAAATCCAGGATAGGCACAGGAGAGAGATGGTCAAAAGTAAAATGACGTAAAATTTATTTCAACATTCTATCCTTTTTCCTCTCAAAGGACCAGTAATTGGAAAATAACCAAAGAACTTTCGAAACCAACAAGACCCAAATCCTCTCACCGAACATTCATCCCGTTTGTACATCAGTAAATACTCGACACTATCTTCGTCGGTTCATTGTTTTCGAAGGTAGAAATATAACAAAATTAATACAGGTAATTTCTTAGTAACCTCCTTGTAAATTACAAAGTTTTCAGACCTCCCTATCTGTTACACAATTCTTTTTACTCCAACGAAATCGTTGATTGAGAAGAAAAGTTATATTCCTGGATCCTCTCTAAATATCTTCAGTAATTGTAGTAGACATTTTCCCCATTTCAGTAAAAGACCGTTTAAGAATTCAATTTTATAGGAAAGTTATTACTTTATTGTACCATCTCACCAAGAACTCTATTATAGTAATAAAATTTTACTGAGTTGAACGTGGTTCATGTTATAAGTTGAAAGGATAAAAGAATCTTGACTAAATAATAAAATTTAACAAAAAAAAATCTAAAATATATCACAAGACTGTGCCCGAAATTTTAAAACAATAATTTCGTGTGGTTCCTCTTCATTGTAAAAAAATTTTCGTTAAAACAATTCAGTGTCAGGAAAAACTTCTGGAAGTTACATTAAATTTACAGTCACAAATAAAGGTCGAACTAAAATAGGGATATTACAAAAGTGATTCATCTCCAAACACGTCTGTCCACACTTGGATACATTATTTTACGTCACATACGTGTAGACATACGTGACTTTGGAAATGACTTACGGGGAGATACAATCCGCGAACACCATGGATGTCTCGTATATGTCTACTGTCTGTGTCGGGAATAACCCTCTCAGTGCCGCTCTCTCTGTTTATTTACCTTTTGATGGCAATTCACATATACGGTATACTTTTACATAGGTCCTACGATACTCTCGTGTCTTTTCCTCATAGATTGAATCTGAATCGTCGTTACCGTGGTGTGAGGTCATGAGAACGGACCTTTGAGGGTACCTGCCTCCTCCGACCGTCCGACGTCAGGTACCCCAGCGCTTCTCAGCCTGTGCTGACTCGTTGAAGTGAAAGTGCGTAACCTCTTCCTTTACCGTCGGGTGAGGTTACAAGAACGGACCTCTTAGGGTCCCTACCCCCTCGGACCACCCGACGGCAAGGACCCCAACGTGTCTCAGCCTGTGCTGACTTCGCTGAATCGTCGTCGTCGTTGAATCTGAATCCCTAGTCCCTTCTGAAGGTCCCACTTCCTATGACTCGACTGAAAATTTCCTTTTGTCCTTGACTGGTCCATTCCTTTCCTCCCAGAAATGCCTAACCTCTATCGTGACACTTTTCTGAACAATCTACATTTTCTTGAAAGTAAATAAACTGTCTATAAATAACTCGTAGACGAAATACGGTCCGTATATATCACCCTGCATAAACTCGTACTTTTGTGTGTGAAGGACAGGATTACCGGGAATGTCAGACATACCTCTTTCTACTTATTTTACCAGTGTGTACTAACGCTTACGAAGCTGACACTATTTTCGTCACTTCCTCTCCAAATTCCATGCCACTCTGGTAGATAATCTCAACCCCAACCCCGACACCAGGGACTCCTTCACTGGGACCTGGACAGTTGACTTCCTGCCCAAACATTTGTCTATGATACGTGTCGACACAACTAGAGTGAAAATGAGAAGAATATGTTGTATCCAAGTACCCTTACCGACCTTACATCCCAGACACACCCCTTCCCTGTCCTTTACTCCGACGTCTCCACCCGTCCTTGTTCTAGTACCTTCCGAAACGCGTGGTAAGATCCTTTAAAACAAAATAGAACTCCTACTACCTATAACACTTGGTTGGTGACTTCCTAAACTTCGGTCCGATCCTCTTTGTAGTAGTTTAAACATAAAATCTTCCCACCAGAACTCTTTCGAATGACACCTTCTAACTAACCTCTTCCGTTCTAATGCAATTATTTGGATGGACAAAGAGACGGTTCTTTATGTACGATTCAAGACATGGAAATTAATTGTAAAATCAAGGGAGTGAAGACACGACAGTCACCGGTGAAAAAACACAGAAGTGAAAAAACAAAAACCACCATGTATACCATTCTTGGTACCAAAAATGGAAATCAACACCCGTACCGAAGACTCCTGAAGAATATCCATAATGTTCCTCCTTTACATAAAGTACACAAATTTCACGATACAGTACCGAGGTCTTTATTAATGACTAATTACAAAAGTCCTCCCTTTTTGTTCATCCTTTACCGACCCAATACGAATATAAACGTAAAAATAACTGTTCCAACGACTAAAATTTTCATTCTCGAAGACAAAGTTACTTACTGACCATTATTTATTATTATAAAGGAATTGACAACAAAGAATAGACTTTTAAATCTTACAACCTGGTCGACTCGAGATTACTGGAAAGACCGGTAACATTTGACACTAAGACACAAACGAGAAAGTCTTCCATCAGTCAGTGCGAAACCGAAAGAAGTGACTGTTTAGTTTAATTCCGTCACCAAAAGTGGTCACGTACGAAAACGATGGATCCTCTATGAACCGACACAGACCTCTGTAAGAACTGTGAGTGTTGGTCCCCCCACGATGAGGATAGGTTACTCATTTCCGATCCCTACGTCGATTTGAAGAATGTCACATATCCTGTCGAGACGTGATTTTCGTAATAATTATTTGAAAACCTGTACTACCTATACAATACTTTATCTGACGCCACTACCAAACTGTCTCGTACGAATAGAGATATGAGTAGTTCGACACATGTAGCATATGTAATTTTACACATGTCAAAAAACATACAGTCAGTATTGAGTCATTTTCACCAAAAAAAAAAAAAATTTCTTAATCAAAAGGTAGGGTCTTACAACCCTTTGGGTCTTTATTCTGTTCCAACTACTTTGAAGGAAACCAATTTTATATTAAGAAGTCATCTACACTACAAGAGAGAGATGGTAACAGAATCAGTGGAACCCGACGACATCGTTTATACGGTGTCCGACCTACCAAATTTGTCGTTGACCAATAAATAATGTCGAGACCTTCGATCTTACGTCTCTAGCACAAGACCTAGAGACGTGTCAGCACAAGACCTCTCCTGGGCGAAGGACGAAATATCTACCGACGGAAAAACGACACAGGAATGTACCACCTCTCTCTAATAAAGAGGAAACAGAGAATACTCCCGTGGTTAGGGTAAATACCCCCGAGGTGTGAGTACTGGGTCAATGAAGGGTTTACGGGGTGGAAGATTATGGTAGTGTAACTTCCTATCCTAAAGTTGTATGCTTAAAACCCACCTGTGTAAGTCAGGCATTGTCGATATTGTAAATAAATGAGGAAACAAGTAAGTGAGTGAGACTTGTAACGGTCTAGTGATTCGTGTAGTAGAAACATAAAAACACTATAATACTTTATGTCTCCTCCAGAACAACTCTATAGACTTCTTGCGTTATTTATCGTAAGGAGAAGAATGTGACTCAAGACTTCGTCAACTCTTTATTCTGTTCTTCGTCAGAGACCCTTGGTTTTAAAGTGGGAGCAAAATTATTTTAGCTTCAATCTCCTACGTCGAATGTAAACGACCGTCGATCCGAAGGTCTAAGGCTTCGAGTCTCGACCTTCCGAATAGGTGGGACAGTGTCGTCGTGACGTGACTCCACTCACGGTGACGTCTCTGACAGGACTCTCTTCACCCAATCTGAACACAAGACCCTACCCGAGCAAAGGTTCTCCATTTCCTCCCTCGACTCGGTCCACAGGTATCAAATCAGAAGGTCTAAACAGTTCACCATTTGGTAAGAGAGAAAGGAACCCACCTTCCTCCTTTCCGTATCTCTCCCGGTTCTCAAACTATGACTAACTCGAGGGAGATATCCTGTGCACCCCGAAGGGTCCACCACGATCACCACTTCTTAAGTGGGTGGTCGCGTCCTCTGTACGCTCTATTCCCAAACCAAGGGCCTAACCCTTCTTGGGGACCTCCTTCCGTACCGTTGGGTAGGTCATAAGAACGGACCTCTTAGAGTACCTGTCTCCTCGGACCTCCCGATGTCAGGTGTTCATAGCGTTTCTCAACATGTACTGACTTCGTTGAATCGCGTACATCCTGTGTGTCCCTCTCTTCGTCTGTGAAAGAGACATTGTCCGGAGTCATTTACAATGCCCCGACACCATATCTTAGATGGGCATGGAACTCACAGACTTTCCAGATCTTTCCCTGTCAAAAAAAAGAAGAGAAAGACCTAAAACACGTAAATAACACAAATTAGATAGGTAATTGGGTGTCAGTCTACTGATGTCGATTTTGATCCTCTTTACTTAATCTTAAAATCTATTATTTTCTCTAGAATGATTAATGAAAAAGATCACCTAATATTAGAACCAACGTGTAACCTTAGTGAACCTTTCGTAAATTTTTTATAACTACGGTTCCGTGGTAGGGTCTGGTAAATTTTATATTAGAACGTTCCATCCTGGACGCATAACGACAAAATATTTTTCGGTGAGTCTCCTAAGGCGACGTATCGGTTCTGACTTGAGAGTCTCTCAAAACCATTGAACGGATTCCGATATTAATATCACTCTCGACCTCATTCTTAGACCGGAACACGGAGCCTCAGGTCACGAAGATTTGTCTAGAAAACCATCCAGACGGAAAAAGAAAAAGAAGTATTAAAATCGAGTCGTTTTCTTAAACGTTTTCGTACAGTCCTTAGGACCGAGACCACGAGAGACTGATTCAGTAATCTGAAATCAAGGAATGGAAAATTTTACCTCTGCAATCTGTTCTAGTAAAAGTTCCAAGAATCACTTTGACACAATCCCTTAAGGGACCGTCAGGTCACCAATCCTAAACCGTGAAACTAACGCACCCAGGTCCAAGGTAGGGACCCAGTCTCTTGATTCTAGAACGTTCGACACGTTTCACCAGTTTTTTTTTTTTTTTTCTGTTTTTGACTCAATCTATTCCAAATGAAAAAATCAATCATTTTGACACATGAAGATATCAAAGTTTCGTACTCTAAAAAAAATTGTTTAACAACTAAAAACCGACACGACCCAGAAGTGAAGACGTGCCCGAAAAAGAGATCAACGACGTCCACCCCGGATAAGAGATCACGTGTCCGAAGAGAGACGTCACCGAAGAGAACAACCTCTCGTACCCGAGATCCCCGTACATCCGAAGTCATTAAGTCCGAAGGCCCAAGATCTCGTGTCTACACGAAACAACGAGGTTCCGTAGACCCTAGAAGGGCCTAATCCCTAGCTTGGAGAACAGAGGACGTAACCGTCCGTCTAATAAATGGTGACTCGGTGGTCCCTTCGGGAGTCACGTACTCGAAATAACGAAGAATCTATCCGAATTAACGACAAAGACAAAATTGAAGACAATTCTCAGATCGTTCACACTACGATCCACAAAAACTATGTAATTAGGTAAAATTAACTTTATAACATCCTATCCAAAGGCCACCCCTTAGAAATTTCACTCACTTCAGTGAGTCAACACAGACTGAGAAACGCTGGGACACCTGACATCGGATGGTCCAAGGAACCAGGTACCCTAAAAGGTCCGTTCTCATGACCTCACCCAACGGTAAAGGAAGAGTTTCATTAGTAATTTAGATCGACGACGGTGGTAAATTTTAATATTATGGAACTTATAGACTCGAAGAAATTAAACAACGTAATTAAATGACATGTCCATCGGAAATCCCTCCACAAATGTACCATACCTTATAGTCTCTTTTTACGACGGTTAAGAACCTATAAAGGTTCAGACCAATATAAGTTTATAGACTTATCAATGGACTTAGAAAAAAAAAAAAATGGACTTAGAAAAATTACATTAGGATTATAGGGACCACTGAGTCTCTTATTTCTTAGACGGAAATTACTTCCCTTGGAACCAAGCTAGTGACCTAGCCCTTCCAGGGGACCTCTTCCTTTCCCGATGGGTGAGGTCATAAGAACAGACCTCTTAGGGTACCTGTCTCCTCGGATCACCCGACGTCAGGTAGCCCAACGTTTCTCAACCTGTTCTGACACGTCCTCACTGAATCGTGAAAGTGAAAGGTATAAGGAGTCACATGTTTATTTTGAACTCTATTTTACTGAATTAGGTTAAGACAGGAAAATCAATAAAAACAAGTAAATAAAAGAATATCATTAGTAGAATCTTTCATGATAAACTTTAAATTTAACAACTAAACTTAACAAAATCGAAGACTGAGAATTCCCGTCCCAGACACAAAATGTCCCCAACTCAATAATACATGGAGGGCGAAGGGACGGGATGTACCAAGATAGTGACGGCGAATTCTTCACGAATTACTTACAACTAATCGAAGTGACGACCCGAAGGGACTTTCGAGTCAACCATTTCTTAGGCGGACGTTACGTCCTCTGGGTCTAAGCTAAGGACCCATTCCTTCTAGGGGACCTCTTCCCTTTCCGATGGGTGAGGTCATAAGACCGGACCTCTTAAGGTACCTGACATATCAGGTACCCCAACGTTTCTCAGCCTGTACTAACTCGCTGAAAACGAAAGTGAAATCGAAATAATGACAAAATGTGGAACCACAACTATCAGGTGACACAGAAAAAAGGTACACATAGTATTGACCCTAAAAGGAAAACAGTGATAGACCGTTACGTAAGATGATTTTTGAGTGATTCTTATTACTTATCCTAATAAAGTAATCTCCTAAGATGTTCACAATAAATATCTCGGAAAATACGAACAGGTATTAAGATACTGACCTATTACAAAAAGATTGAAGACTTATTTGGAGTTCACTCCGTCCTTAGTTCTGGGACGAGAAAAGTCGGTACAATCTTCTTTTCCTTATGAAACAAATTCGTTAGACACAAAGAAAGTTGAAGACAAGAATATTAAGATTATACTGTGTCAATTAAGAAATGTTCAGGGTGAAAAAAAGCAAAAATTGAAAGATGGACAAAAAGGAAAAAAGATCACATCCACTTTCAAAGACGTCCTTCCGTTTATAATCTATCCGATGAAACCAAAACAGGGTCAAGAAATATCCCAAACACACGTACAGTTCACCGTCGATAGTAAAACCCTATTTTTACAATTTTTAAATTGAGTACAAGTCACTCAAGTCCAAACTCTATTACGGTACTCTCAGAGATGTAAACGTCTAAGACCCTAAAAAAAAAGTTCATGGTACCAATAATAACTAATAACAAATATATATGGTTTTCTTTCATTAATCAGATACATACCTATTCAGGTCCCTATATTACTACAAAACGTACGATTCAGCGAAGTCAACACAGGTAGAGAAAAACCTACAAATCTGACCAATTTTATAAAAGAAAAAACATATAATATTTTTATTAGTTATTATTAGTACAATGAAGTTTTTTTTTTAGAGTCTTAGACGTTGACGTCCTTCTAAGGGTACTGTAATAAAGTTTGAACTCATGACTTGTACTCAATCTAAAAATTGTAAAAACAGGGTTTTACTATCGACGACAAACTACAAGTGATAGTAAAAACCTATTTTTGATAAAGGAGGTGACATAGGTTTAGACTAAAGATGAATACCGTCAGCGGTGCAAAGTGCACTAGTTCTCGATGGTCACCGGTGACCTTTATAAGTCACATGGATTATGACGTATCGTATCCTGATCCTGTACCGGATTTATAATAGAAAAGAATTTTTAGCTGTCTATCAAGGACAGATATGAATGTCCACTCTGGTGAACAACGAACCTCCCTGATTTTCACAGTACACGGGGGGGGTTTTTTATATATATATATACATAATCTATCTTGTTCTATCTCTCAGGTCTCTATATGGGTACGTGGATACTCATGGAATATAAAACTGTCTCCTCCGTTCTTATATGTTACCCCGTTTCTATTGGAGAATTTATTCACCACGACCCTTTTGACCTGTCGATCGATGCACGTTTTCTTGCTTTAATTTTGTGAGTTACCGTATTTAGTTACGTTCTAGGAGATACTGGGTGGCGGATCTCTTTACCTTTATTTTTGTTTGTTCACCCTGGATTAATTTAAATTTTCGAAAACGTGTCGTTTCTTTTGATGTTTGTTCCACCTTTCTGTTGGGAGTCTTCCCCTCTTTTATTATCATTTCCTTTGTTGACTGTTTCTTATTTAAAGGTTTTACATGTTCGTCGAATATGTTGAATTATCGTCTTTTTGTTTGTTGGGTCAGTTTTTCATCCTTTTTCTAGATTTGTCTGTAAAGAGGTTTCTTCTGTATGTCTACCGATTGTTTATGTACTTTTCTATGAGTTGTAGCAAGTAATAATCTCTTTACGTCTAGTTTTGATGTTACTCTATAGTGGAGTATGACCAGTCTTACCGGTAGTAGTTTTTCATATGTTTGTTATTTAGGATCTCTCCTACACCTCCTTTCCCTTGGGAGAACGTAATAGCTACCCTTATATTTAACTGTAACGGTGATACCTTCTACCATACCGTTAAGGAATTTTTTGATCCTTATTTTGGTGGTAGTCAAGTCAAGTCAAGTCAGCGAGTCAACACAGGCTGAGAAACGCTGGGGTACTTAGTGTCGTGCAGTCCTGAGGGACAGGTAGTGGTTGAGGGCCTCAAGTGAGTGTAAGTACAGGTAGCTCAGTCACTACGGTAGGTCGGTGGAGTAGGAGACAACAGGGGAAGAGGACGACGGGGGTTAGGGAGGGTCGTAGTCTCAGAAAAGGTCACTCAGTTGAGAAGTGTACTCCACCGGTTTCATGACCTCAAAGTCGAAATCGTAGTAAGGAAGGTTTCTTTAGGGTCCCAATTAGAGGAAGTCTTACCTGACCAACCTAGAGGAACGTCAGGTTCCCTGAGAGTTCTCAGAAGAGGTTGTGGTGTCAAGTTTTCGTAGTTAAGAAGTCGGGAGTCGGAAGAAGTGTCAGGTTGAGAGTGTAGGTATGCACTGGTGTCCTTTTTGGTATCGGAACTGATCTACCTGGAATCAGTCGTTTCATTACAGAGACGAAAACTTATACGTCAGATCCAACCAGTATTGAAAAGAAGGTTCCTCATTCGTGGTATACTTGGTCGTCAGGGTGAGGATCCGTATATGGGACCCCTTTGGTTTTAACTTTTTCTGTGTACATAGAGTAACAAGTGACGTCGTGATCAATGTCATCGATCTTGTACCTTCGTTGGATCGACAGGTAGCTGTCTACTTACCTATATTTGTTCAACACTATGTATATGCGTTACCTTATAATGAGTCGTTATTTTTCCTTGTGTAAACTCAGTCAAGACTACTCCACCTACTTGGATCTCGGATCATATGTCTCACTTCATTCAGTCTTTCTCTTTTTATTCATAGTATATAAATATGTACATATACCTGAGATCTTCCTACCATGACTAATTAAATAAACGTCCCGTCGTTACCTCTTTGTCTGTATCCCTTGTCTGGATACCTGTGCACCCTTCCCCTCCTCCCTCTCCCATTCTACATACCTCTCTCATTGTACCCTTGAATATTATGGTATACATTATATCTATCGGTCGCCCGTAAACGACATACTCAGTCCCTCGAGTTTGTCCCGGAGAAACTGTTAGATCTCCCCACCCTACCCCTCCCTCTACCCTCCCTCCAAAACCTCCCTTCCCTCTATCCACATGGATTACCGACTAAGAACAACTACAAACTGTCTTGTTGTTTTAAGACATTTCGTTAATAAAAAGTTAATTTTTTATTTTTGTAATCTATCTTTGAGTTCTATCTTCAATAGAGAACACCACTATCCCAGACCTCTCCCTCTCCCCTTACTTTAATCCTTACTTAGTGTCTTTAAAGTTGATATAACGATCAAAATATAAATTTGAATTCACCACCCACGTACCTTCAAGCAATACAAAAAGAAATATGGAAACACATTCTGTCTATCAAGTGTCAATAATAAAAGTTTTGCAACTTTCATCTGACATATTCTTATCCAACTTATACGTCTATGGGATTTACATTAAAAAAATGGGTTAACCCGTACGAATATACTTAATAAACAACTTTTCGAAACGTCTTTATTTATAAGATCCATTTAAACTTTTATCACCTTAATAAACCGTTACCTTTGGATTACAAAGTTCAGATTTTCTGTCCTACTTTCTTTCGGTCTTATTTCTTCTCACTACGAACGACCCTTTATTCCTTTACTCTCGTCCACCGTCTATAAGTGAATTGCTCAAAGAACAATATCAGTCTTACAACAGTGTGTCACTCGGTGTCTCGACATGTGTTCAGTAGTCACTGTTGACAGGGTTCAGAATCCTGACCCCCCCTACGTTCGCTTTCTCTTTGTTCAGACTTGAAAGGATTTCTTGTTGGATGTGTTCAAAGTGAATTCAGACAGACAAAACCCCCCAAAAAGGGAACAATTATACTCGACTAAATAAAAGAGGGACTCGTACAGTAAAATGTAGTTCCGAATTTAGTCATGGAAAGTGAGGTACATTCTAAGAAATAGAAAAACCTCATCCTCACTGAGTCCTCGGGTCAACTTTAGAGTCGGAGACAACCACGACTGTTTGTGTCCCGAATGGGTCGAGACTTCTTCAGTAGGTCTGAAAGGTAACCGTCCCAAGGTCTCGATCGGACGAATTCTTTAGAAAACCTTTGACCTGACGGAAGATTCTTTAAACTCAGATGTTATGAAAATTTTTTTTATTATTTTTCATCTATCCGTACGTTGAACGTACTATTTTATAAAAAACGTGTCAAAGGTAATGGAATAGAGTCTTAACTAGAAACCGTTAAGAGAGGAAACAAGCGAATAAGAGAAGACACGAATGGTGAAAGGTGACCATAGCGTTTTTCTCCGTCCGAAAGTCATTTTAATACTTTTCAAAGAGGGAAGTAGTCGTAGTCTTACGTAGAGACATGAACATTTTTGGTTTAGTTTGGAGTTTGTTCTGTTTTATTTTGGGTTGATCTTTTGATTTGTTTTTTTAATTTTGGGGATGATCTTTTTTATACTGATAATTTGAAAGACAGATCCATTCAAAGGGGTAAAAAAAACAAATCAAAAGAAATTAACCCGTTTTATGACTTCAAACTTTTGTGAGGACTAAAAGTGTCGACACAAATTTAGGAGACGTATGAGAAGTCCCATACTAAGGATGTTGACGCGGAAGATGAGACCGTCCGGACACTGGTCTTGAATTGTTATACATAGGGTAAGGGACTTAGGAGTACTGTCACATTGTGAACTTGGTGAATCTAAATATCAACGTATTGAAGGGAATCTTAGAAATAGCATTCAGAATTACCCACTCGAAATCATCCGGTTCTTGGAAGGACACCCCCCTAGAGATTTATTCATACACGATGTATGTAATGATTAAAATCCCATCTAAAGGTTCCGTTTTAAAAAGATTGTTTAAATCAAAAGTTTAAACATAAAAGAGTCGATAAACGAAACTCAATGGACTACACGGTCTTGTCAAGATAATTTTCGTCGAAAAAGTAACTACGTAAAGATTGAAGTCTCATCGACAACTCATCTGTAGTCAAGTCAAGTCAGCACAGGCTGAGACGCTGGGGTACTTAGCGTCGTGCGGTCCGGAGGGACAGGTAGCGGTTGAGGGTCTCAAGTGAGTCTGAGTGCAGGTAACTCAGGCACTACCGTAGGTCGGTAGAGTAGGAGACAGCAGGGGAAGAGGACGGAGGACGGGGGTTAGGGAGGGTCGTAGTCTCAGAAAAGGCTACTCAGTTGAGAAACGTACTCCACCGGTTTCATAACCTCAAAGTCGAAATCGTAGTAAGGAAGGTTTCTTGTGAGTCCTGACTAGAGGAAAAAAATCTTACCTGACCAACCTAGAGGAACGTCAGGTTCCCTGAGAGTTCTCAGAAGAGGTTGTGGTGTCAAGTTTTCGTAGTTAAGAAACCGTGAGTCGAAAGAAGTGTCAGGTTGAGAGTGTAGGTATGTATACTTTCCTTTATAAAAACATTAATCCTATAGTGTATAGAAAGGTTTCACAAAGGTAATTCTGTGTGAAGAAACTTGACTTGACTTGACTTGAAAATTGAATATCAGTAACTTATTTGTAAATAAATCATGGAAAATATACTGTCGTTACCATCGAGTAGACGAAAAGGAGACGACTTCAGTATAATATATCTTATACGGTGGTGTCCTCACTACTAGTACAATAGATGAGTTATTGATAGAAACGGAAAAGAAAAATTACAAAATTAAGTCAACCCCATATTTGTATACGACGACTATGTTTTATGACGTATTTCTACGTCTAAAGAAATTTTCCCCCCCTATATCGTAATCTTTATCAGAGATATATTTATAAGTAACGACCTAAGTAATTACAGTTAGCTCACACCAAACTAAATATTATAAATGAGAACTTGTAAAAGGGGGAAACGAATAAAAAAGTGGAAAATTTTTGTTTTTTAATTTTGAAGTAACACCAAGGAATTAAATTTACGAAAAAATTTTTAAAATTTCACTCCTATTACAACCTGTCCCTTGTTTTACAAGGGGTATATTATATCCCTTTGACAGTTATCCTTTTCGTGACTATCCTAAATTTAGTCATTCCATACCATTAACTCGGTAAATTACTATATTTTATCTTTGATATCGTACTTGAAATCGGATTGATTAATCGATAAGGGGATCACAGTAGAATGACGTTCCCTCAATTAAAACTTCTCTCTCATTAACGACAAGAGTCACATGTGAGAGTCCCTACTATTACAAGCATAAATACCGGAGTCTATGGAATACCTGAGAATTTTAAAACATAGAGGAAGTCTATGTAGAGAGGACACAAAATCCATGTACAGGATCGTCGAATAACCTACAGACGTGCACTTATAGGTGTCCATGAAGTTCAAGTTGTACATGTTCTGGAATATGCAATAGATGGAGGGAGGGTTTTAGGTGAGGAGAGTAATAAGAAATTGTCGAAATAAACTTATATATACTATCAGTCATTTGACGTATATAAATTTCTCATGTTGAACTATTCAAAAATGCATACACGTGTCGGGGATTTGTTAGTTGTGTCAGTTCTATCACTTACATAGGTAGGGGTTTCAGAACAACACAGGGAGACATTCGGGATGAAAGAAGTAGGGGAGGACACAATGGGTAGAAGGAGAGGTGGAGGTCGGCGTTGGTGACCAGACGAAAGACAGTGACATCTCATTAAAGTTTAAAGATCTCGTCCCAAACGGTTTCATACCGGACGACAGTACAGACGTTCATTTCCAAACGATCTTGTGACGTTTTGGACTAGACACAAGATAGATACCGACGAAAGCACAATATTACCGTCTTAACTCACAAACGTTGTCTTTGAAATACCCAGTGTTTCGGATTCTATGAATGATAAACTGAGAAACGTCTTTTTTGAACGACTATCGACAAAGTCTCAAAGTCTCATACCATAGACTTTAGTATGACTTAGCGTGTCCTACATGAAAGGGGTTGGGGAAGAAAGTAAGTCGTATTAACACTCTAAACAGGTACAGAATATGTAAGAGTAATCAAGGAAGGAAAAATAACAATTCATTATAATGGAACAGACCTATATGGTGTCAAATAGACAAGTGGTGGACATCTACCTGAAAACATAATAACGGTCCAAAACTGATAACGTTTATGTTCACGTCACCCGTCAGTATGAATCATTATTCTTATAGACCTAGTATACAGATTTCTTACAAATTTGGAAGTTTCATAAAGTGTTTCATTATAGTTTCATACAGAAGTTTGTTCCATACTCTCAAGATCAAGGAGGTATAGGACGATCGTGAACCATGTCAATTAGAAAACTTAGACTCGGTAAGATTATCCATACACCCGAAGGGTCCACCGAGTCACCATTTCTTAGGCGGACGGTCACGTCCTCTACGTCCAAACTAGGGACTCAGCTCTTCTAGGCACTTCTTCCTTTACTGTTGGGTGAGGTCCTGGCTCCTCGGGTACCCCAGTGTTTTCTCAGTCTGTACTGAATCGCTGATTTGTTGTTTTTTATACATCACTAAAAATTTAACCTAACACGTAAAATTTAACGTAAAGGTATCACTGATTACCACAACTCGTACGAAAGTACACAAACGATAGACACATAGAAACTACGGACATAAGTTAAAAAAACGAGTCAAAAATTAAACAAAATAATAATAACTCAAAACTTTCAAGAAATATATAAAACCTATGATCAGGAAATGATCTATATACTAAACGTTTATAAAAGAAAGTCGAACAACGAACAGAAAAATAAGAGGACTGTGACAAAAACCTCTCGACTGCAAACATTAAAACTACTTCAGATCAAATAGTTAAATAAGAAAACTTAGTACGAAACCTACAGTAGATTTTCGGAAGGTGTCGGATTACAGTATTTTTAACAGGATACAAAAGAATTTCTTTAAATTACCAAAATTCAAAATGTAAATATAAATACTGGAATCAAACTCAACTAAAAACATATCCTACAGTTCATACCTAGTCTACATAAAAAATTTTTTATAGGTCAACAAAGTCATAGTCAACAAATTTTCTGATCATAGAGAAGAGACTTAACAGAAAGGTAGGAACAGTCTTTAATCAACAGGTAACATACATACCTTGACAAAGACCTGAGAGCCAAGACAGGGTAACTAGAGGGACCGATAGAACTACGGTCAACACGACAGAAGTAATGAACAATATTCTTCAGACCTATAGTCCATAACTATTCGGAGGCTGAAACAATCAAACTGATTAGATCCGGGAAGGTGAAAGTATACTGAAAATGTACTGACTCGCTGACTGTGTGAATTACTGAATGTTAGTGAAAAGTCAACAACTCGAAAGCTAACTCTAACACAACCTAAATATGCAGTCAAACCCTCCTTAACTGTTGTTATGACTCAGAAGTCTGGACACTTATTCTACGCAAAGAAGAATAAATCCAGAGGAATTAAAAAGAGTTGTCATGAAACATAAAAGGTCACACATACGACATGAGTCAAAGCAGGTTGAGAAACGTTGGGTACCTGACGTCTGACGGTCCGAGGAGACAGGCACCCTAAGAGGTCCGTTCTTATGACGTCACCCAACGGTGAAGGAGGAGGTCCCCTAGAAGGACTGGGACCCTAGTTTGGACTCAGAGAACGTAACCGTCCGCCTAAGGAATGGTGATCGTGATGGTCCACATAAAAGGTTCTATACCAGATTAAACTTAAATACCAGTTCCTTGGTACGAAACATACTGTACTTACATTATTTAAATTAAATGACTCCGACCTAAATATCGGAACTTATTCCAGACTGAACCTTTTATAAAGTATATGTCAACTCATATTATAAATAAGACGAGAAAGACCCTCCACACAACACATTGTCAGTCACTACAGTACCCCGTCTATCACATTAAATTAAGATAGGACAGGAATAACTAAAAGGAAGACGAACAAAAGAGTGAATAACTCTCTCTCGATACCTTTGTAGAATAATATTTACAACTAAACAGACAAAGAGAAACGTCAAGGTAGTCAAAAACGAAGTTTATAAAACTTTGTAAAATCCTCGTATTGAAAATTTTAATACAGGAACATTAATTAAATGGGACAACAGTAACACTTTACTGAATAAAGTTTAGGTTCCATTATAAAAAACGAAACTGCAAATAAAACAGATTATAATTACATCACTGAAATCAAAAGAAAACTAACCACAATTACAGGAAAACGAAAATTAAATAAACACAGAAAGACAAACTTTAGTATCAAAATCTGTCGTACACACGATTTAACGAAGTCAGTCCAGGTCGAGAAACACTGGGACACCTGACATCGGACGGTCGGAGGAGATAGACACTCTAAGAAGTCCGTCCTTATGACTTCACCCAAAGGGGATGGAAGAGGTCTCTTAGAAGGACTGGGTCCTTAACTTGGACGTAGAAGACGCCTAGGACGTAACGACCGTCTAAGGAATGGTGACTCGGTAGTCGTCTTCGGGTCTTAACCCATAAAAAATTTTTGGGTTGAACTATTAAAGAAAATCAACTCAAAATTGGAAAATGTAAATAACATCAATAACTACACGAATCGAAATGTTCACGTCACAACCATATAAATAAGAAGAAGGGAAAAAGAGAAAGGAAGACTTAATCAACTAAGGTAAAGTAAAAGAAACAACGGGTCAATCCACTAAGAAACAATAAAATGACCAATAAAATCCCAAATTCCATAGTTTGAATGGTATCAGATGAAAGTTACTATGTATCACATACATATATGTAGTATAATGTATATCATATTCTCGGAACACTATCATATGAAGGTAAAGAGGGGAAGACCGGAAACACGATAATAACAATACGTATAATGAAAATAAGTACAATATAATCATTTAAGGTATTATGTGACCCAACAAAAACAACAGGTTTACTAGTAAACGGAAAATTATTATTTTATTATTATTAAAATACATATATATGTACTCCAAAGGTAAAGGTCACAAGAAGTAATGAAACACATCTAAGTATCAAGACAGACAATGGTAAAGGAAGACGGACTTCCTACAGGAAACTAAAAAAAAAAAAACCATCACACCCAGATGACGATTACTTAAAAAAGTGGAAAACATATAGACTTGTATAGAAATAAATCGGAAGTGAAGACTTTCCATAAAGGGTCCCATACCTTAAGATCCAACTGTCATGAATTTTTTACAACAAGATGACCAAATAGCAAACGTATAAAACCGTTCTTTAAAAATAAGGAAGAACAAAAGCTAGGAGACAGAAAAATGAGACCGATGAAGATTTTTCCATAAGGGGGGTTTTATGAGACATGGGTAATAGTCAATAAGGGGACCCTGAGGGGGGTCGGTAGAGAGGTCTGGATCCTTTGGTGATTACATGAAGGAGAGAAATACCTATAAGGACAAGACTGTAAAGTATATTTCACTCAGTGTGTTGTATGCCAAACAAACAGACTGAAGAATCGTATTAAAAAAAGTACAAAGAAAAAAAAAATTAACTTCCTATTAACGAAATATCGTAAAACAAAAAAAGACAGTTTGGAGCCGTACTTAGTCGGTATCCATATGTATATAGGGGAGGGAGGATAACGGGTGGGGTGGGGTGAGGAGATCCGACTATGCCTCGGGGACAAACTCAAAGGACTCTGTGTGTCGTTTAAGGGTAACCGATAAAATGTGTACCATCCCATGCAAAGGTACAGTGAGAACGGTATGTAGGGTGAGGGAGGAGGGGGAGGGGTACAGGTATTCAGATAAGAGACACAGACAAAGAGGTAACGACGGGACATTTATTCAAGGAGCCATGGTAAGAAGACCTAAGGTATATATATACAATCTTATACTATAAATAGAAAGAGAAAGACTGAATGAGACATATTATCCAAGATCCAAGTAGGTGGAGTAGTCTTGACTGAGCTTACACAAGGAAAAAACCGACTCATTCTCAGGTAACACATATACATGGTGTTGAACAAATAGGTAAGTAGACAACTACCTGTCGATCCAACGAAGGTATAAGATCGATAACATTTTTCACACCGTACACAGAAAAAGTCAAAACCGAAGGAGTCCCATATACGAATCCTCATCCTAACGACCCAATATACCACCAAAATAAGAATCAAAAAATTCCTTATAGGTATGGTAGAAGGTATCACCGACATAGTTAAATGTAAGGATGGTTGTCACGTTCTCGCAAGGGAAAAGAGGTGTGGGAGAGGTCGTAAATAACTGAAAAAACTACTACCGGTAAGACTGACCACACTCCACTATAAATAACATCAAAACTAAACGTAAAGACATTATTACTTGTTACAGCTCGTAGAAAAGTACACAAACAATCGGTAGACATACAGAAGAAACCTCTTGACAGACAAATCCAGAAAAAGGGTGAAAAATTAACCTAACAAACAAAAAGACTGTAACTGAACACACTCGACGAACATATAAAACCTTTAATTAGGAAACAGTCAACAAAGTAAACAATAATAAAAGAGGGTAATACTCCCAACAGAAAAGTGGAACAAACATCAAAGGAAACGGCACTTTTTCGAAAAGTCAAATTAGTCCAGGGTGAACAAATGAAAACAAAATAAAGGTAATGAGATCCTCGACCCAGTATCTCCTAGAATGAAACTAAATACAGGAGCTCACAAGACGGAACAAAAGGAGATTCTCAAAATATCAAAGACCAGAATGTAAATCCATAAATTAGGTAAAACTCAAATAGAGACACATACCACAATCCTTCACAAGATTAAAGTAAGAAAATGTACATCGACAGGTCAAAAGGGTCGTGGTAAATAACTTCGTCGACAGAAACGTGGTAACATATAAGAACGGAAGAACCAGTTTTTATTCCATGGGTATCCACGTACCCAAATAAAAACCAACAAGGTGACCAGATATGAAGACAAAAACACGGTCATGGTATGACAGAACTACTGACATCGAGACATCATATTAGACTTTGGCCCTTCCAACTGAGGAGGCTGAGGTAAGAAGGCAGAGTTCTGACGAAACCAATAAGTCCCAGAAAAAACAAAGGTATACTTAACACTTTAAAAAACAAGATCAAGACACTTTTTACGGTAACCACTAAACTATCCCTAGTGTAACTTATACATCTAATGTAAATCATCATATTAGTAAAAGTGTTATAACCAAGATCGATGAGTCCTTGTACCTTATAGAAAGGTAGACAAATACAGTAGAAACTAAAGAAAGTAGTCACAGAATATTAAAAGATACATGTCAAGAAAACAGAGGAATCAATACAAATAAGGATCTATAAATTAAGAAAAACAACGTTACCACTTACTTTAACTGAGGAATTAAAGAGAAAGACTAAAAAGTAACGATCATATATCTTTACGTTCATTAAAGACATAACTAAAACATAGGACGTTGGAACGATTTAAGTGACTAATCGAGATCATTAAAAGACTATGACAGAATTCCCAAAAGATACATGTCATAGTATAATAGACGTCTGTCACTCTCGAAATGAAGAAAAAAAGACTAGACCTAAGGAAAATAAAGAAAAAAAAGAGACTAACGACATCGATCCTGAAGGTCTTGATACAACTTATTATCACCACTTTCACCTGTGGGAACAGAACAAGGACTAGAATCCCCCTTACGAAAGTCAAAAAGTGGTAACTCTTATTACAACGACATCCGAATAGTATATACCGGAAATGATACAACTCCATCCAAGGAAGATACGGGTAAAAAATTTCTCAAAATTCGTGTTTACCCATGACTTAAAACAGTTTCCGAAACAGACGTAGACAACTCTAATAGTATACTAAAAATAGAAAGTTAAACAATTATACCACATAGTGTAACTAAACACATATAACTTTTTAGGAACGTAACGACCTTATTTGGGTTGAACTAGTACCACACACTCGAAAAACTACACAACCATTTAAGACAAACGATTTTAAAACAAGTCCTAAGAATGTAGATACAAGTAGTCACTATAACGGGACATCGAAAGAAATAACCACAACAGAAACAGACCAAAACCATAGTCCCACCACCACCGTCGGAGTATCTTACTCAAACCTTCACAAGGAAGGAGACGTTAAAAAACTGTCTCAAAATCTTCCTATCCGTAATCGAGAAGAGAGTTACAAACTATCTTAAGAGGACACTTCGGTAGACCAGGACCCGAAAATATAAAACCCTCTAAAAACTAGTGTCGAAGTTAAGGTCACGAACATTAACCCAACAAGTATTAAAGACAAAGAAGGACCAAGTCATAACCTTCTAACTTGAAAAGATTCTTAGACAGGTAAAGAAGGTCCAATAGGTAAAATAACGGTATATCAACAATTATTATCAGAGAATATTAGGAAAAATAAAGACGTAACAGACAACATTGGAGAGGAAAAAGTAAAGATTAAAACAACTAAACTAAGAAGAGAGAAAAATAGCACTACTCAGACTGATTTCCAAACAGTTAAAACAAATAAAAGAGTTTCTTGGTTGAAAATCAAAATAATTAGAAATGATAACAAAGAAAGTAAAGAAAGAGTAAGTAAAGACGAACCTAGAAATACTAAAGAAAGGAAGATGATTAGAACCCCCAAAAAACCAAGAAGAAAAAGGTCAACAAAATCCACATTTCAACCAACAGACAAACTACAAAAAGAACAAAGAACCCAATCCTAACATAACGATATTTGAAGGGAGAATCTTGACGAAAACGACGTAGGGTATCAAAAACTCAACAGTACAAAAGTAACAGTAAACTAAGATCTTTCAAAAACTAAATGGAAAACTAAAGAAGTCATTGGACAACAAATAAATCTTTACACAACAAATTAGAGGTACACAAACACAAAGAATATCAAAAAAAGAACATTAATAGATCAGAGTATCGTAACATTAGCCTCTTCTACGAATTATGTTAAGTCAAAAAGAATTTAAATGACTCCAAACGAAACACTGGGTTCTACACCAGATAGGACCTCTTACAAGGTACACGTGAATTCTTCCACACAAGCAGACGTAAACCCACCTTACAGAACGTCTGTAGTTACTCTAGGTAGAGTAGATTACATAGTAAATTCTGAACATAAGGGAATAATTAAAAGACAAAACTACTATACAGGTTCCCACACTCATCCCACAATTTCAGAGGATGATAATAACACAATGACAGTCAAAGAGAAAAATATAGACAATCACAAACAGATTTACATAACTCTACGAGGATACAACCCACGTATCTATAAATGTTAACAATACAGAAGGAGAACCTAACTGGGGAACTAGTAATTCATCACAGGAAGGAATAGAGGACACTAGAAGAAATGAAATTCCAACTAAAACAGACTGTACTCCTAACGATGAGGTCGAAAGAAAACGAAGGGTAAACGTACCTTATATAAAAAGGTAGGAGAATGAAAGTCAGATATACACAGAAATCCAGACTTCACCCAAAGAACATCTGTTGTATATATAACCAGAACAAAAACATAGGTAGGTCGGTCAGACACAGAAAACCAACCTCGTAAATTAGGTAAATGTAAATTTCATTAATGACTATATATATTAAGGATAACAGTAAAAGAATCCAACCAAAACATCTAGAAAAAAGAAGAGAACATAAAGAACTGATACATTCAGGGAAATTGTAAACAACATTTCCACCAAACCACCATGACTTAAGAGAATTGAAAAGGAACAGACCTTTCGAAAGACAAAGAGGTGGTTAAAACTTACTCTAGGAACGGTCCATGTCTTTAGAACCAACATCTAAAAGGGGAAAGTCACGAAATTTATATAGGACGGTAAGGGAAGACCGGACGTCTCAAAGACGACTTTCTAATCGACAATTCGTATACCCCAAAGGGAACATACAATAAACAACGAAGAGGGAACGACGAAAATTATAAGAAAGAAACACAAATCACAAACAATCAAACTAATCATACACAGAACCGTACAAAGAGGAACCCAAATAGGACATACCCGTAGAGACACGGAGAACCTGAACTAACTGATAAAGGAAAAGGGACAACCCCTTTAAAAGTTGATATTAGAGAAGTTTTTAAAAGAGTATAGGAAAGAAAAAGAGAAGAAGAAGACCCAGGGGATACTAAACTTACAACCACGTATACTATAACAGGGTCGTCAGAGACTCTGATAGGAGTCAAGAAAAGTAAGAAAAATGAAATAAGACGAGAAGTCTTTATAAAGGTGGTAAAATAGAAGGTAGAGTGACTAAGTAAGAAGACGAATTCTATAAGACGATAACTAAGGAAGATCTCATAAAAATTAAAGTCATTAACACAACAAAGAAGATCCAGAAACAATTAACTAAGAAGGTAAAAGAGGTAAAACAAAAATTCCAAAAACTAGTAGAAATGACAGTAATAAGACTTAAGAAAAAGTCCATCAAACGGATAAAGGAGAAGTAAATAAACCTGAATACACAAAGATCAAACAAGGAAGTAAACACATCATAAAGAGATGGAAAAGTAAAAAAAAAAAAAAGGAAAAAAATTGAATAACACAAAGTCCAGAGGAAAAAGGTCCAAAGTCCCAACTTAAGAAAGTAGGAAAACTAAAGACGGGAGGAATCCAACCAGGTCACCAAACACATTCGAAACATATCCCACTCTAAACACGACTCAAAAAACAAACAAACTAAAAGGAGACTACCCGTTTCGACTCACTCCACCATTAGGACAGACGACTACTAACCCAAAGACAAAAACAAAATAAACAGTAAATCTACTCCACAGGACGTGTCTCACGAGGACCCCCAACCCACAACGACCCAGAACATAAGTTCGACAAAGGAAACACACTCAAGAGTGATAAACTATGAGGGATCCCAATCAAGAGACCATCGCATCCCAGAACCTCAGTCACGAGGGTGGGGTTTCCGAGTCCCGAACTAGAGAAACCACCCTACCAGTGACCTCCTCCACCAGAAAGAGCCCACGATTACGGTAAGACGAACTATACAACAACAAGAGTAAATAGACCACACATCAGTAGTAAGTCGGTCCGAAACCCAAAAAATTCCTCCTTTAACAAAGTATTCACCGACATCTTGGTCAAACGGGTACCCAACTCCACTCAAGTCCTAGAAGGATGTAGTGTTAGAACTCGACCTTGGAGTAAGAAATAGACTAGGACACCGGTAAGGACCACTCAACCTGAGTGAGGGAGGTGACTCAGGTCAACCCAGAGTCGAAAGACTTCTCAGTCCTGCGGATGGACTTTCTCTTGGGCCTTATGACAGTGCACCGTACGGAGGACAAGCAGAGGCCCAAGGAAGCGAGATCGGGCCGGGTCGGAGGTCAGACCGACCGAGTTCCCCGGTCGTACCAACCTTATAACGACCCGGGAGGTGATTACAACGTCTTTGGTTATTAGCTCTTTGGTTCGTGGTATGAGTCTCTCAAAACCTCTTGAGTCCAAATAATGTGGTCGCCCGGGTCTCTTCAATTGTGAGATTCGAGACTCGGACTCGTATTACAAAAATTCTAAATAGGTATAACATCTGTCATATTAAAAGACGAAAAATACTAGAATATTCATTCTAAGGTAATATACCTAATATGATGTAAAACAAATAGGTAAGTAGTCAACTTCCTGTAAACCCCATAAAGATGACAAACCGACGAGACTTATTACAACGATATTTACAAACACGTGTTGAAAAAAATACCTGTTTAGAAAAGGTAAGAGAACCAATATATAGATCCTTACCTTAATGAACCAGTATTCCATTGATATAAATCGAAAATCTCTTTGACTTTTTAAAAGGTTTCGTCGACGAGGTGAAATCTAAGGGTGTTCGTTAAAAAGGGTAAGAACGACTGGGAATAACAACAGACCCGAAGGGTCCACTGCGATCACCATATCTTGGGTGGACGGTTACGATCTCTGTCTTCTCTACACCCAAGCTAGGGACCCAACCATTCAAGGGGACCTCTTCCCGAACCGTTGGGTGAGGTAATAAGAAACGACCTCTTAGGGGTACTTGTCTTCTCGGACCCTCCGATGTCAGGTATCCTAACGTCTCTCAGACCGTGTTGACTTCGTTGAATTGTGTGACGACAGATCAAAAAAGAAGAATAATAATAATATCAGTAGGATCATCAACACTTGACCATCGAGTAACACTAGGATTATCGACTACAAAAACTCGTAGAAAAATGTACAAACACCCGGTCAACATAAAGAAGAAATCTCCTTACACATAAGTTTAGAAAACGGGTAAAATTTTAATCTAATGAATAGAAAACAACTCGATATTCTCGAGAAATATATGAGACCCATCTTCAGTAAAGAGTCTATGTACTAAATGTCCATAAAAGAAGGTAAAAATGTCCAACGGAAAATTGAAAGAACTTCGTACTCAAAAACCACAATATAACTCGTTTTGTGACAGATTACGTTCCAGTGTTTCTAGATTAGGACATAAAAGAAGATTCTTAACACATCAAAATAGAGAATTTAAACTCAGACACGGGACATACGTTCTGTCGTTTTTTCTGTGTCTACACATATTGCCTGAAAACCTGAGTCTCCCTCTCTCTCTCCCACCCTACTAAACCCTCTTACCGTAACTTTGTACATATGATAGTACATTCTTAGTTTAGCGGACAGATACAGGCTACGTCCTATGTCGTACGAACCCCGACCACGTGCCCCTACTGGGTCTCTCTACAATACCCCTCCCTCTACAAACCCTTGCGTACATGTGGGCACCACCTAAGTACAGTTACATACCGTTTTGGTTATGTCATAACATTTCATTTTATTTCATTTTTATTTTTAATTTTTTTTTTAAACCCAGACACCATGTAAAACTTTACTAAAGGTATGTACAATATGTCATCCCTAGATTGAAGAAAGAAAACGTACACCGATAGCTCAACAGGGTGGTAGTTGAACGAACAACTTGTACTCCTAATGTCAATGTCATTAACATAAACACAGACGATTAAAAGTGTAGGAATAGTAAAGAACTATCTCTAATTAAATAACTATAAAAAGTGTAATTTCCAATATAAAGGGAGGAATAAACTATACAGACCATTGGAAACCAACCAACGGTCTTACCACTTATAATAGAACAACCACCGACTCACAAAAACATAAGAATTTCTGTAAGAACGTGAATCAAGATCCTCCATCAATTCAATTAACCTTTACTAAAAAAAGACCAAAACGAAAATACTAAAAAATCCACCCATTTTTACTTACGAATAAGATCCCGATCAAAAAGACCTTTTTGTTGTTGTTGTTGTTGTCTTTTGATTCATGATTCTTTGTCATGACTCTTTCTGGAAGGACTCATGACAGGAGTCACGGGATGTTTAATGTTTACACCGAGCCCCCTGGACAAGACTCGCCGTCCGTAACAAGGGAGATTAGGAGAAGTTAAAAAAGGAGTCGTCGTACACGTCCGTATGAAACCTCTATAACACCCAAACTAAGATCTGGTGACACTATTTCGTTTATACTGTTTCACTTAGTACGCTAACAAAACAAAGGGTCACGGATATCTTCAATAGAAATACAGATGCCGACTCAGGGAAGAGACAAGTGGACTTTGATAGTGTCGTAGTTATGTCTTATTTTTCAAATTTTTTTTTCTCAATGTAGATGAGATATGTTAACAGAAAATTTTGACCCTTTTTTTACACGTATGGAATTAAAATTTTACAATGGTGATATTTTACCATAGTAGACTCGGAAGTCACTCAACATTAGAAAAACGTCATTATTGTCTAGTACCTAGTGTGAGTAGTATTGTTTATGTCGTCATTACTTTTCCAAACTTTATAACGTTCCTAATGGTTCTACAGTGTGTCTCTGTGTTTCACTCGTTTACGACAATCTTTTTTTACTTTGGTCATCTACAGAGCCACGTACCAACGGTCAGAAGTTAAACAATTGTTTTATACATCATAAAGGTTTTACGTCATTCCACTTAGTGTGTCACGGACATGAGTAGTCGTACGATAACTTATAAATACCCCCGAGAGACGTCCAGAGCCCTAAAGAAAAAGCACGTGTCGAGAAAGGAGGGACCATGACATCGAAAGGATCAGGGGGAACTGAACGTCGAAACAGAAGAATAGAGTCTCACATAAAAAAACTCCGAAAAGGGTCCAACAGGAAGGGATACGAGACCGGTCCTTTGACAGAGTTCCGTCATTCAAACCTTTGAACATTCCGAATGGAGGAAACAAAAGACAGAGAGTCCTCTTTTAAAAAACCAGAGACTATAAGCCACAGGACTTTTGGTGACAAAGTCTATAAAACAGACAACCCAAAAAAACGAACAAACAAAGATACAGTAACGAATTTGGATCCTCAGTCTTTGGATCCTCAGTCGTAACCGAGAATGAAGAGGGAAGTGCATAGTTTAATAGTACAGAATTTTAAATAGAGAAAGATTGGATGAGGAAACGGTGACGGAATTAAATCCGAACATAAGTAAAAAGACCACTTCAGGTAAGAAGACCCGAAGGGACCACCGAGTCTACCATTTCTTAGACGGACGTTACGTCCTCTGGACCCAAACTAGGGACCCACCCCTTCTAGGGGACCTCTTCCCTAACCACTGGGCAAGATCATAAGAAGGGACCTCTTAAGGTACCTGTCTCCTCGGACCACCCGACATATATCAAGTACCCCAGTGTTTCTCAGTCTGTACTGACTCACTGATTGTGTGTTGTGTGTGAGTAAGAAAAGGAGATTGGATCCAACAGGAGGAGAGAAGGACTAGGAAACTAGAAAGAAGGGAGGAAAACCGTCTCACCAGAAAGATTTCGTGTCTATGTGAGACTGACGAAGTCTAGGAAGGCACTAAGGGGCAATAGAAGACCCATTTCAGAGATACAGGTTAGGGATATCGTTCCGGACCTAGTAGAGAAAACGTAAGAAAAGGAAGAATATAGAAGACGAATAAGGTCGGTATGAGTCCACTAAATTAGGAAACTTTTGGAAACGAGCATACGTGAGGACACGAGAATGTGTGACGCAACAGACGAAGTTTACGGGCTGGAAAAGGTCGGGGTGGTCCGGAGGTCGGTGGTCTGAGTCGAGTCTGTGGTAGAGAATGTTCACAAACGAAGGGAGGACGGGAGGTCGTCATCCAAGGAGAGAACAAAGAGACAAGGAGGAGACAAGAGAGATGTAGTAGTGAATGGTGTAACATAATGTTAACAATAAAGAAATGAGAATATGTTCTATCTTTACTGTCGACAAACGATTACTACTATGTCCCAATGTATGGGTAACACATTGATCTTTTCCCTACGTTTTAAACCCCATCTTAGTATACTGGGAACTATAGTTTTAAGTTTTATATATTTCCTTTATTGACTTTTATTCACTTTATTGAGTTTTATAAACTCTATGATTTGTATTAAAAATAAACTAAAATATTACAACTTAACCTTGTGTTCTGAGTCTTACGTCAAACCACTTTGACGTATTTTTTATTGTAATCTTTTTTAATTATAAATTTTTATGAATTCTTAACGTACATAACAATTAGATTCCTTCGTCCCTGTTATAAATAATCTTTTGAACTACCTTTATGGACTTCTTATATTGGGTAATTACAAACACTCAAGGTAGTAAAACAATATCTTCTTAGTCTGAACTAGTTCAACATAGTAACTTAGTGAAACTTCATATATTATGTGTACGTACAAACGGGAAACTTTTTTAAAAATTTTTAAAATTAAAAATAAAGTATAAACCCACATCAACTAAATGTTACAACACAATCAAAGTCCACATACCACTTCACCAAGTCAATATGTGTAAGAAAAAGTTCAGAAGGGACTATCGAGTCGACCACTGCTTAGGTCGACGTTATGTCCTCTAGGACCGAGATAAGGACCCAGTCCTTCTAGGGGACCTCTTCCCTATTCGACGGGTGAGGTCAAAATAACCCGAAGGGACCACCGCGTCTACCATTTCTTAGACGGACGTTACACCCTCTGGACCCAAGCTAGGGATCCAACCCTTCTAGGGGACCTCCTCCCGTACCGTTGGGTGAGATCATAAGAACGGACCTCTTAGGGTACCTGTCTCCTCGGACCACCCGATGTCTGGTACACCAGCGTTTCTCAGCCTATACTGACTCGCTGATTCGTGTCATGTAACGAAAGGGGTATATCCAATAATATCTGATAACTCATCTCAAGGGACACGATATATAACCCAGGAACAACTAATAGTGAAGTACCGTTTATCTACCCCTTTGTCACCTTTGTCACAGTCTAAAATAAAACCCCCCGAGGTTTTAGTGACGTCTACCACTAACGTCGGTACTTTAATTTTCTGTGAATGAGGAACCTTCCTTTCAATACTGGTTGGATCTATCGTATAACTTTTCGTCTCTGTAATGAAACGGTTGTTTCCAGGTAGATCAGTTCCGATACCAAAAAGGTCGCCAGTACATACCTACACTCTCAACCTGACACTTCTTTCGACTCACGACTTCTTAACTACGAAAACTTGACACCACAACCTCTTCTGAGAACTCTCAGGGAACCTGACGTTCCTCTAGGTTGGTCAGGTAAGACTTCCTCTAGTCAGGACCCACAAGTAACCTTCCTGACTACGACTACGACTTTGAGGTCATGAAACCGGTGGAGTACGTTTCTCAACTGAGTAACCTTTTCTGGGACTACGACCCTCCCTAACCCCCGTCTTCCTCTTCCCCTGCTGTCTCCTACTCTACCGACCTACCGTAGTGCCTGAGCTACCTGCACTCAAACTTACTTGAGGCCCTCAACCACTACCTGTCCCTCCGGACCTCACGACGCTAAGTACCCCAGTGTTTCTAAGCTTGTGCTGACTCACTGACTTGACTGACTGACTTACTTACACATATACGATTATATTTGGAGAATTAAATAGGGAGTGGGAGAAGAAAGGGGAAACAATTGGTATTCGAACAAAAACTTCAGACCCACAGACAAAAACAAAATATTTATTCAAGTAAACATAGTATAAAAATCTAAGGTGAATGTTCACTACTATATACTGTGAACAGAAACAGACGGAATGAAGTCAATCACACTATTAGAACTTCAGGTAGGTATAACGACGTTTACCGGAATAAAATAAGAAAAAAATTACCGACTCATTATAAGGTAAGACATACACATGGTGTAACAGACAAAGGTAAGGAGACAGTCACCCGTAAATCCAACGAAGGTACAGAACCGACAACATTTATCACGACCTCCCTTGTAGCCCCACGTACATAGAAAAACTTAATACCAAAAGAGACCTATATACGGGTCCTTACTCTAAAGTCTTAGTATATCATCATGATTAAAATCAGAAAGATGAGAAGAAACATCACTAACGTGGTTCAATGTAAGGGCGGTTGTCATATCCTCCCAAGGGAAAAGAGATGTGGGAGAGGTCGTACACAACAAACATCCGAAATACTACTACCGGACAGACTGACCACACTCCACTATGTAATGATATCAAAACTAAACGTAAAGAGATCATTAATCACTATAACTCCTAGAAAAGTACACGAAAAACCGGTAGACATACAGAAAAAACCTCTTTACAGATAAAACTGGAAGCCGGTAAAAAACTAACCCCAAAAAGAAATATAACTCGACGCAATCGACAAACACATAAAACCTCTAATTAGGGCACATACAACGGAAAAAGGGTCTATAAAAGGGGGTAAGACACCTAACAGAAAAGTAGAACAAATACCAAAGGAAACACGACGTTTTCGAAAATTCAAATTAATCCAGAGAAAAGAAATAAAAACAAAAATAAAAACAATGACTTCCTCTACCTAGATTTTTTTATTACGTCACTAAGTACAGTTTCTTACAAAACGGATAAAAAGAAGATTCTCAACGGTTTAGGTAGAATGTAAATCCAGAAATAAGACTCAAAAAAAAAATTAATCTTATATTAACTGAATGTTACAATACAATCAAAGACGACATGTCACTTCATATAGTCGACATACATATACAAATAGGGGAGGGAGAACTTTGAGGGAGGGTGAAGGGACCCAGTAGTGTCTCGTGAGAGACACGAGATCTCATCCAAGGGTGATTGATCGACAGAATATGGACCGTCATACATATGCACAGTCAGGGTCGGAGGGGCGAGTAGCGTGGGAGGAGAAGGAGGAGACACAGGTGTAAGACAAACGATACAGACGCAGAGACAAGGACAGGACATTTGTCCAAGTAGACATGGTAAAAAGAAATTTTTTTTAACAAAAATAATATCAACTAAATGCTACAACACAATCGAAAAAATTTGATCTTCCATTAACGTAATGTCACAACACAATGAAAGACGACATGTCGTCACACTTAGTCGACACTCATATGTATGTATGGGAGGGAGAACTCGGAAGGAAGGTGGGGGCAGAGCAGGGAGTCCAGTAGAGTCCCGTGACTCGGCGGGACACGGACACGCCGTCGAAGGACGGTCGGTACGAAATATGTGTCGTCACATGTATACTGTCACGATGAGAGATTTAGGTAGGGTGGGGGAGGAAAGGGATGACATAGGTGTTCAAGTAAGAGATACAGACACAGAGATAAGGACGGGACGTTTATCCAAGTAGTTATGGTAAAAAGATCTGAGGTATATATACGTAATTATGTGTTATAAACGAAAAGAGAAAAACTGATTGAAGTGAGACAATACCTGTCTGAGACCCAAGTAGGTGTAGTGATGTTTACTGGGTCAAAGTAAGGAAAAAATACCGACTCATTATAAGGAAACATATATACATCGTGTTGAAGAAATAGGTAAGTAGACAACTACCTATAGATCCAACGAATGTACAGGACCGATAACATTTATCACGAAGATACTTGTATTCCCATGCACAGAGAAAAACTTAATTACACAGTAAATTCGGACACAAAGGAATACTAAAAGACAGATGTACTACAAGGACAGGTAATTACACTCCACTATTTCAGGGGGTGATAGTAACAGAATGACAGTCGACGAGGAAAATACCTACAATCATAAACGGAACATATAACTCCACGAGAATACAACCCACGTATACATAAATGTCAACAATATAGAAGAAAAACCTAACTAGGGAACTAGTAATACATCACAGGAAGAAACAGAAAAGATTGTCCAAAACTTCAGAGGGAACCGACTTTACTCATCACGTGAAGGTCGAAAGAAAACTAAAGACAAACGTATCGAAAAAGACAGGAGAATGAAAGACGAAGACGAAGTAACTGATGTGATTACGGAAACTGACACACCTAGTGTTGTTTGACACCTTTTAAGAATTTGTTTTCTAGCCTTATGGTGTGGTGGAATAGACGGAGGACTTTTTGGATATACGTCCACTCCTTCGTTGTGAATCCTGGTCTGTACCTTGTTACCTGACCAAGTTTTAAACCTTTCCTCATGTAGTTCCGACATACAACAGTGGGACGAATGAAGTAAATATATGTCTCATGGAGTACGTTTTACGGTCCGATCTACTTAGTGTTCGACCTTAATTCTGACGATTTTCTTTATGGTTATTGTAGTCTATACGTCTACTATGGTGGGATTACCGTCTTTCACTTCCCCTTGATTTCTCGGAGAACTACTTCCACTTCCTCCTCTCAATTCTTCGACCGAATTTGAGTTAAAAGGTTTTGATTCCAGTACCGTAGACCAGGGTAATGAAGTACCGTTTATTTACCCCCCTCTTCACGTTTGTCACCGTCTAAAATATAAGAACCCGAGGTCTTAGTGACCTCTACCACTGACGTCGGTACTTTAATTTTCTTGAACGAAGAACCCTCTTTTCGTCACTGTTTCGGAAACAACAACAAGTCGGTGAGTCAGCAACAACAGAGAAACGTTGGGGTACCTCACGTCGTACGGTCCGAAGGGACAGGAAGTGGTAGAGGACCTCGAACGAGTTTGAGTACAGGTAACTCAGTCACTACAGTAGGTTGGCAGAGCAGGAGACAGTAGGGGAAATGGAGGACGGAAGTAAGAAAGGATCGTAGTCCAATAAAAGATTATTCAGTCAAGAAACATAGTCCACCGGTTTCATAACCTCGAAGTCGAAGTCCTAGTCAGGAAGGTTACTTATAAGTCCTAACTAAAGGAAATCCTAATTGACCAAACTAGAGGAGTATCAGGTTCCCCGAGAGTTCTCAGAAGAGGTTGAGGTGTCAACCTTTCGAAGTCGAAAAACCGTAAGTTGGAAGAAACACCAGGTGGAGAGTGTAGGTATGTACTAATGGTCTTTTTGGTATCGAAACTGATCTACCTGGAAACTACCGTTTCATTACAGAGACGAAAAATTATACGACAGATCCAAACAGTATCGAAAAGAAGGTTCCTCGTTCACAGAAAATTAAAGTACCGAAGTCAGTGGTAGACGTCACTAAAACCTCGGGGTTTTCTATTTCAGATAGTGGTACAGGTAACAAAGAGTAGATAAACGGTACTTCACTACCCTGGTCTACGATTCTAGAATCAAAAAACTTACAACTTAAAATTCGTTCGAAAAAGTGAGAGGAGAAAGTGGAAGTAGTTCTCCGAGAAATCAAGGAGGAACAAAAGACGGTATTCCCACCACAGTAGACGTATAGACTCCAATAACTATAATGAGGGTCTTCAGAACTAAGATCGAACACGAAGTAGGTCGGACCGTAAAGCGAACTACATGACCTTAACTACAAAAACTTGACACCACAACCTCTTGTGTGAACTCTCAGGGAACCTGACGTCCCTCTAGGTCGGTCAGGAGGATTTCCTTTAGTCAGGACTTATAAGTAACCTTCCTCACTACGACTTCGACTTCGAGGTCATAGACCGGTGGACTACACTTCTTAACTGAGTGACCTTCTCTGGGACTACGACCCTTTCTAACTTCCGTCCTCCTCTTCCCCTGCTGTCTCCTACTTTACCAATCTACCGTAGTGACTAAGTTACCTGTACTCAAACTCGTTCGAGACCCTCAACCACTACCTGTCCCTTTGGACCGCACGATGTCAGGTACCCCAAAGTTTCTCAACCTGTACTGACTTACTGACTTGACTTGACTTAAGACGTACATTCAATTTATTCGTCCCACTGTCATATGTCGGAACTGTATGAGGAAAAGTTTAAAACTTGGTCATATACATGTCAAGACTGAATAAAGAACTGGACGTAATTCAAAGACTCCTCCGTCTATTCCACTAGACCATAAGAGTAGAGAATTTCTTAAAAGGTCAAACAACACTTGGTGTGTTTACGAAATCGTATCAGTTACTTCGTCTTCATCTACAAAAAGATCTTAAGAGAGCAAAAAAGCTACTAGGTCGCCTACGACCGTTAAACTAGAGACCAAGGAGACGGAAAAGTTTTAGGTCGAACTTGTAGACCTTCAAGAGTCAAGTGTATGGCTTCGGACCGAACCTCTTAAATCTCGTAATAGAACGATCATACGCTTTACTCACGTAAACACGTCATCAAACTTGTAAGAAACCATAACGGGAAGAAACCCTAACTTTACTTTTGACTAGAAAGGTTAGGATACTGGCAACGACTCAAAAGGTTTAAATGACCGTATAACTCACGTCGTGAAACCGTCGAAGTAGAAAATCCTAAACTTTATCGAGTCGACCTTAAGGGTAGTGGAGGTGACCGAAACAAGTATCACTACGAAGGAGTCCGGGTGAACTGAAGTGTAAGATCCTACAGACCGAGATCCACTCACTAGTATGGTAGCACCAATAGACGTAGTACTTCTAGAAGAGCATGTCAAGAAGACACATAAGAAGGTGGAGAAGAATTATAGCAGACGAAGAGAATCGAGGTATGACAAAGACAGGAAATAACACGGGTAGAAACGTACTGTACAAGGGAACCATAGACATTAAAAGAACTTCTCTAGAGATCAGAAAAGGTAAAACAACAAAAGGAGACAAAGAAACGTAACTTGTGAATCCTTCTGAAAGAATAGAGAGGCACGATAAGAAACCTTGAGACATAAGTCTAACCAAGGTTTCTTATCGTTCCTCACTATTCTTTCGGAATCCTTCTTTCCCATATGGGTAGACTTACATCTCAAGGTTTCTTATCGTTCCTCTCTATTCTTTTGGAAGCATTCACAAGTCAAGTTTCTTTATCTCCTTTTGTTTTCTTACCCGTTCTGATCTCTAGAAGGGACCACCGAGTCTACCATTTCGCAAACGGATGTTACGCCTTCTGGACCCAAGCTAGGGACCCAGCTCTTCTAAGGGACCTCTTCCTTTACCGTTGGGTGACCGAAAACATAGGTAAGTCGGTCAGACACAGAAAAACATAGGTAAGTCGGTCAGACACACAAAAACATAGGTAAGTCGGTCAGACACAGAAAACCAACCTCGTAAATTAGGGTAATGTAAATTCCATCAATGACTATGCATACAAGAATAACGATAAAACAATTACCAAATCCTAAACAAAAACATCCGGAAAAAAGAAGGGAAGGAGAAACGAAAGAAAAGAACACTAAATTACTAATAGTAATATCTCAACACAAACCTAACGAAAAAGAAAAAACCACACATAGACAATGTACAAAACCAACACTAATGGTACTCCTCGGAAACTATATCGTCAGATATATATATCAACAAAATTCAACGACCAGAGAATTAAAGTTTACACGAAGGTTATAGGACGTAAACTTGAAGGAAGAAGATTCCTAATGAACAAAACTATGGTACGAACACACACCTACTATAGGACGGAAACGACATAAAACGGAAATGACCACACGAAAAGACAAGTTTTACGAGAACAAAGATCCACCGGAAAAGAAAAGACAAATCTCTTCAAGGAAATCGTAAACGACATTAGGAGGAAACCACCACGACTTAAGAGAATCGAAAACGAAGAGACACTTCGAAAACTAAAAAAGGAACTTAAACTTACTCTCAGAACGACGCATCTTATAAAAATCACTATCCAAAAGGGGAAAGTAGTGAAGTTTATATAGTCCGGTAAGGGAAGACAGAACGTCTAAATGACGACTTTTTATTCGACTATTGGTACACCCCTAAAGGAATATATAATGAAAAGGAAGTAACGAAAATTATAAAAGAGAAACAGAAATTAAAAACAGTAGAGAGAAAAACGTACAAGGAGGAACCGACCTCTTCCTTTACCGTTGGGTGAGGTTACGAGAACGGACCTGTTAGGGTGCCTGTCCCTTCGGACCATCCGATGGCAGGTGCCCCAACGTCTCAGCTTGTGTTGACTCACTGAACTGACTGAATGAAGGAACCGAAATATGGAATACCCTGAGACGTGAAGGACCCAAACTCACTCACAAAGGAAAGGGTACAATCACTTCCAAAACCGATGGAAGAGGTCCATAAACGAGCCTAGGAAAGAAAACAGAAGACCCTGAGACACATTACGTTTATAACCACGTAAATTACTACCAGGGTCTCCAGCGAATCTACGAAGAGTAAAAAATTTAAGAAAAAGAGACAAGACAAGACGTCGTAACAAAAGATGGTTAGACAGAAGGGTGAAGGAATAAGAAAGAAGACGGAGTCAATAAGAAGACAACTAAGGAAGATGATATGACAAGTAAAGTCGATAACACAAGAGAGAGAAGAAGTTTAGAAGATCGAGAAACAATTTATAAAAAACCGAGAAGAACCAGAGACGGGGGTAAGAAACAAATAGAAAACCGGTACGGTACGCCGTACGTCCTAGAATCAAGGGACTGGTTTCTAGTTTGGACGCGGGGGACTTCATCTTCACACCGTAGGATTGGTGACTGGTGGTCCCTCAAGGAACACGGAGATAAGAAAAAGGCTCTAAAACCTAGTAGAAATGATAGTAAAAAGACTTAATAAAAAGTCCGTCTAACTGATAGAGGTGAAGTAAACCAATAAAAAGGGATCCGAAATAGAACAAGGAAGTAGACCTTGTATGAAGAGACAGTAAAGTAAAACATATTGAAAGACACTAACGTCAGAGACAAGACGTCCGATGTCCCAACATCGACGAGGAGAACGAAGTCGACAGTCGGGGGACCACCCACTCCGACAGGTTCTCCGAACAAGTCCGAAAGACTAACCTCCCAGACCGTACGGGTGACCACTCACCTCGACCCAGAACAGGGAGATTACCCGTCCCGGGACAGTTCCGAACACAAATCTCCGTCGACCGTAGTAGTTGAGTCACCTGTACTCAAACTCGTTTGAAACCCTCTATCACTTCCTGTCTCTTCGGACCGTACAACGTCAGGTACTCCAGTGTTTCTTGACCTGTGACTAACTGGTTTGTTCACGTAAAGCCTACGTGAACAAATCGTCGGACAGACAGAAACCCACCCCGACAAAAGGGTGGGACAACCAACTGGAGACCCTGACGAGTGGATTACTTATAAGGAACCCCGGAGACGGTGGTCACAGGAACGGTGGGGCGACGGAGGTGGTGACCACTCGGTGTCGGTTGAGGACGGAGGAGACCTCTGGAAGGTCTTGGGTGGTCATCCAGACAAGACCCGAGGACACCTCAGTGACGAAACGAAACCCAGAGTCCCGTGACTTTGGAATACACACGGAAGGTTCCACCACAGAGACGAAGGAAGTCAGGATACCTCGAGAACGTGGGTTTGGGGAGACCGGACCTTTCGGTTTACGAGACTCTGTGAAGGAGGACTAACGTCTGGGGTCCGACTCCTCGGACTACACCCCTAACCTTGAGAGGGAGGACACCTTCTTTGACACCGTCAAACACCTAACGGACAGGACAACCATACCCTAAACTAAAATAACGTTTTCGCGGGGAGGATAACAGAGCAACTCCGAAAGAGAAACAGAAACTTTCATCTTATAGAAAAAAAAAACCATCTAAGGTTTTTTACTAAAACCGTAAAAGCAGTCTCCTCCACTCGAGTCCAAGAAGAAGAGGTGGTAGAACAGGAAAAAGGCCAAAAGGGACTTTTCTTGTTTCAAACCTTGAAGAGTCACGACGAAGAGTGGTCGACCGGACTCTCTGTCAATTTCGACTTCATCTTCTAGGGAAAGACCCCACCAAATTAGTTCTTTTTTACCTGTGATTTGATTTCTCAACCCATGGAACAAAGGGGTCATCATCTCCAATTACAAGTTGTCCAATATGTTTGGAATAGGGGTAACGCTCATTTTAGTCAAGGTGATATAATAAGTCCACGAGGTCTCTTTGTTATGGTCATCCTACACACACGTATGTCCTTCTGTAAATGATATACTTTAGCTGAGTGTGTTAATACTTCTTATCACTCAGGTTTTTAGCCGTAACACCTGACCGTCCAACCTCTGAGTCCTGTCAGTCACAACATCTACTTCAGGGTTTGTCAGACGAAACGGAGAACCGATCCTTCCGACCAGAAAGACGAGAGAAGTACGGAGGTCGACCAAACCACCCCGTGTGGACGTAATACCTGCCACTAGACGAAATGGGTCTCCAATGGTTAAATTTACAATCAGAGTAGGCTTTTTGGGAGGACACTAGGTGTATTAAATGGTAGTGTAGGTGGTTCGACATTTCACTTATCAAAACATTATTTAAAGGAATCCGTCATGTCATATACTTATACAGACGGGGGTTGGGGGGGGGGGGGCCCAAATATTTTTACAAATGACATTTCCCTTTTTTCAGAAGGAAACAGTGTAGTAAAACATTAGGAAATTCCAAAATACCCTTGTGATCTAAAAAAAACTTAATAACCGTAATTAGTCACTTGAGAACCTCTATGAACAAAACTTATCTTACACCGGACAAACATAAGGTCTGTCTTCGTTACTTTCGGAGTAATTAGAAACAAACTTTGGTAGTTCTTCTAGAGTGGACTGTAAAATCCAAGTACCAGACATTTCCTAAGTGTCCTTAGGACAAACTAACAAATAACCGTTGTAAATTTTTTAATGCGTTAACCACACGGAGACCACCCTCGTCGACCCCTGGAGAAACTCGATCGGTAGACGTGTCTGTTAAGAGTCCTACCGAAATAAACGACTCTAATCAGGTCCGTGTATTGTTGTTGACGTGGACCTATACGAAGTAGGAACGACATTCCCACCACAGAGACCCTCACAAAAATTCGGTGGTAGATCGGGGGTTTCCGGACACCGAAACAAAGACAAGTCCCCTCTATAAAAACTACTACCATGTAAAAAAAAGGAACATTTAAGTTCACTATTAAACTTTTTGAGTAGTTTGGGTCTCTTTAGAATAAGTCGGAACTTTTAGACGCAAGTAATAGTACAATAGTTTAGAGTGACAACATAGTATTTCGACTTGGGTACGTCTGTTGGAGAGATCAGTATTTGCTGGTGTGTGTTACACCCGTTTATCGACATTTCGAGCGTATCACGATTCGTACCACAACTAACCCTTCCTAAAGAAGTGGACGACGAGGACGTACCAGGTCAATACAGATCCTGCAGTGCACATTAACCCTAAAGAAAAGAGTCTACCAAGAGAATACAAGATGTACGAAATGTCCGTCCCGGTGAGAGAGGGCCAGAGAGAGATAACAGGAGAAACATCCGTCAACATAAGGTCCGAGGTCCCTTCTCGAGATGACATGAAACGGTCGGTGTCATAAGACGAGAGTAAGTATTTCCATGACTTACGATGACGATTGGATGGAACTCTCATATTGTTAATATATTTACAATTATCAAACTAAAATGTAATTTAGAGTAACTATGAATCTTACACAAAATAATAACACTGATTCTTTTTTATTTTCAAGGTCTTACGGTACAACCAAACAGATTTAAACTTTTACTGCAAGAACTGATTGTATGTCTGTGTGAAGAATGTTTTTATTGGAAATTGTTTCTACATAATAAAATGTAAGCCATTTGTGGATGACTCAGGGATGCCTCGGGGACACGTCTCGTGTCTACGAAGTTCTAGCATGAAAAGAATCTAGTCCAACTGATCAATCGCAGGAAACGAACACTTAAAGACTTGTAAAATAGGGGTCTAGTTATCTATTTACACCGTCTACAGAATATGATAAAGGGAATCGAATCGACATCTGACGGTCCTTGCGGACAGGTAACCTAATTGCCGACGGTCGTTGAATGGACCCCCCCAGACATCTTAGGGTGTCGACACACGATCGTTTTACCGTCTTTGACGGGACCTCAGAAGCACGGGCGTCAGAGGTGAACACGGAGGAAGGTAGCCTTTGAAGAACCAAGAGTTAAAAAAAGATAAACTTTAAAATCTATAGACAACAGGTCAGACCATTGAGTAGGGTAGGTGATAACTAAAAGTGTCTCTTTCCATCCTTTGACTCTACCAAATGATTTTACGGTCATTCCAGTTCCGAACAATATTTCTTTAGTTTCCATTACTAATAGTAGTAGTAGCAGAATAGGAGTCCGTCTTTTTCCCTCCATTGTACGGTGAAAGGAATCGAACATTACGATGTAGTAGTCGGTGGAAAGAGGAACGAGGAGAGAGGGAGGTAGTTCGAAAAGAGGGTCGCAAAAGGACACGTCGTCGCACGTCTACACCCTATGGATGACCGACTCCGAGACCACGAGACAGTCGTCGGTGGAAAAAGAAAGACTTGGATACCGAAAGTACAAAATAAAGGGGGAGTCAGTGGGTAGGCATCTTCTGAGGGAGTCGGTAGGGAAAAGATTAGTTAATGATATAATTTTGGTCGGGATGTCTTGTCGAGGGTCACCCACTCATCCTACAGAGTCTGTATAAACAGGGTACTTTGGAAATAAACGGGAGCTTTCCCTGACCTTCGGATTCTCTGAAGAGTTAGAGACGGAAAAAATAAACGGAAAAAAAAAAAAAAAAAAAATGATACCGGACAATATCGGTCTGAACGGACAACCTACAAAGACTTGAGAGACCAGGCTCCGAGAAAGGGTAGACCTTAACAGACTCAGATGTCTAAGTTCCTCAAGGTAACACAGTCAAATAAGTCGTCTTACCGAGGTGCCATAGGTCAGAAGGAGCCGTTCCCTTCCCAGGACGAGAGAGAGGTCTGACAGACCCACCGTAACCACCATGTCACCACTTGTGTCGACGGAAGGTCTAATGGACCCACGACCCTGACCAGAGTCACTGTTCCCTTGGAGACACCGTCAGTCCGACAAGTGACGTGGCACGGAGTCTGTAGGGTGTGAAGCAGGTGGAGACCTAAAACGTGTCTCGGACGGTGAAATGAAGGAAAACAGGTTCGGGAGCGAGAATTCACATGTAAGGCACAAAGAGTCGGGAAGTTGGGAGCGAAAAGAGACCTGAGGACGTGGCATATATCACTTATGAAGGACTGAATTATGAACAGAAAGGAGAACACGAACGTGCGCAAACGCACTGGACTTAATCTACGATCCTCCCTACACAAAATGTGAAGAGAAATGGGAATCAGCAAGTACCATCAATGAATGATTTTATGTGTTTTAAGAAAACCTGTATATAGACGGGGAGTGTGGTCTTCTACACTGAAGTCCATCCTAATTTGTATTAAAGTTTTCCCTATCTCGGAAGTAGAACAGAGAGAAGTCTAACTGACGAGATTGAATCATTTACACCCCTTCTCGAAGAGAGAGACAACAACCAAATACCGTGAAGGTCTTTACAATAAAAATTCCGTCCGGAGTGGCATGGTCGACGGGCGTGAAGTCCCACAGTCTTAGCACCGGGTCTCGTCACGTCTGACACCCCCAGACGACCACTCCGAGGACGGGACGCGGCCGACGACGTACCAGGAAGGAGGTGGAGAAGGTGAGGAGGAGAGTGGTCAACCGGAATTGAGGTCTAGACTCACACTTTTGTTGGGTCTCTCCCACCATCGAACCAACGGCTTCAGACTAAACGCGAGTCTGATCGAAATAGACGCGGACAGGGAACTTACCTCGTCTGTCTTTACCTTCACTCGTCTTTCGTTCCGACCCTTCGGAGAGTTCCCCGAACCTCTGCACGTCCGTCGAGGACAGAAGATGTTCGTCGCGGTCACCACCCTTCAGACGTCACACGGGCTGTGACTCAGTCACGAAATCTTCCCTCTCTTGTGACTGGCGAAATGGGGCTCCTTCACCTTTCGCCCCCTGGACTTACTAAACCATTTCCAACCCGTTGGTCATGATCGTCTAACCCAACGTTTAGGTCCACGTCACCCGAGGGGTCAGGAACGGGTACTTGGGGGTCTCAGACAGTGGAACGATCCTTGCAGAGGACCCAAGGAAGGCTCAGACTCGGTCCAGCGAAATCAGTCTACAGTACGAACTTTTGGGAGTCTTCGGAGGGAAAGGGTAGAGAAGAGAAGGGTCAGGGAGACGTGTAGAGATGGTCTGACTTAATAGACCAGGGAGAAAACAACAATGAACATAGGAGTCCTTAGACGTTACGAAGGGGTGACAATGGTTTTGTGTTTGGGAAACCGGAACGTAAGGTTCGGGACAGGTCGGAGACAGAAGGAGTGCCTGAAGTAGGAGGAAACGAGAGAACCACCCGGGACACTTGGGCGTACGGTCGATGTACGAGACCGAGACGTGTACCGGACCTCGTCAGGGTGAACGACGAGGTGTCCACGTACAGAAAATTGTCGGTCCATGTTCGGAAGACACTTCGGACCTTAGGATATAGCGCCGTACCACTTCCGGGACGTATGAATGTTGAAACGAGTTGACGACATTGGACGGTCCGAAGAGGAGAGTTACCCGAAAAGGTCCGTTCTTATGACCTCCCCCATCGGTAAGGGAAGAGGTCCCCTAGAAGGACTGGGTCCCTAACTTGGGCCCAGAAACCGTAACGTCCGTCTAAGAAATAGTAGACTCGGTGATCTCTTCGGGAATAAAAATGAAATAAACAATAAAAGAGGGACGTGAAACTGACTTTCGGTGAATTTCGTACTGACGTGTAAAAGCCACTATTCACTTCAATGAGTCAGTACAACCTGAGAAACGCTAGGGTACCTGACATCGGATGGTCCGAGGAGGTAGGTACCTTAAAAGATCCGTTCTCATGACCTCACCCAACGGTAAAGGAAGAGGTCCCCTAGAAGGGTTGGGTCCCTAGCTTGGATCCAGAGGGTGTAACGCCCGTCTATGAAATGACAGACTCGGTGGTCCCTTCGGGTTTCACTTTCACAATTCAACGCGTTAGTAAAACAGGTTGAGAGACGCTGGGGTATCCGACATCGGTGGTCTGAAAAGACGTTCTTATGACCTCACCCAACCTCCCTGAGAAGAGTTGGGTCCCTAACTTGGGTCCAGAGGGTGTAACGTAACGTCCGTCTAAGAAATGGTAGACTTGGTGATCCCTTCCACCATCAGTCATTTGTGACCAATTTATTCATCTATTTGGTACGAGACCACGAGACAGAGTGATCCCAAAACGAAATGTAATCATATACAAGGTGGTGTGATTTCCAATGTGTTAAACTTTTTACTTCTTTGATCCTAGAACGTATTTAAAGACTAACCCCTGCAGTTATATAACTCGATATATACTTGAAATAACAAGAATATCTAACTATATTTTTATAACCATATAACTAACGAGCACCTCGTACCACCTCCTCCCACTCCGGTGTTTTTTATAACCAATGTTATTTACAATACAAGAAAACGGAAATCGAATACTATACGATCTATTGATTCATTTATTACGTGTACCGTCTTTATCGACCTATTCTAATAAATTATAACGAAAGTTATATTACTAACGGGAACCCTGATTTAATTCGTAAGACACTAAGTGATATATTTCAGTCTCTTGGTTTTGACACCGACATCAAAGGGAATCCGGTGAGTCAAAAAAAGTCATCTAAATGGAAAAATTAATACAAAAGGAATCCGATTAAAATTTTAGTGAAACGTAAGGGACTCTCGTCACAAGAAGTACACAGTTCCCCTGTGTGTAAATTGTCAGTATTTTGACAGACATTTTCGTTTTGAGAGTAACGGGGGTCTCCTAGAAAAAAAAAAATTTCTTAGTTTTACACGTTCGAGGATTTTTTTATCGAATTGTTTCATGCATGTTGTCGAATTCCCCGATATATTTAGTAAAAGATGTAGGAAATGAGGTGAAACACGAGATTTTGGTTTTTTTGAGGAAGTCCCTTTACATAGATGGGACGATGTTTAACCTCATAATCGACTTCAATTACCATCTCCTATTGTCATATTTGATTATTCTCGTAATTTATTTAGAATAATTAATTTTTATTCATATACTCTCTTATCGTGACTTTGTAAACATAATGGTATACATTTTATCTACTGGTCACGTTTAAGCTACGTACTTTGTCCCATGGGTTTCGACCACGGGACATTGTTGGGTCTCCCTACCCCACTCCTCCCTCAACCCGCCCCCCCTACCAAAGTCCTGCCACCCTGTGTACATATGGGTACCGACTAAATACAGTTACACACGTCTTTGGTGGTGTTATAACATTTGACTAATAGGAAGTTAATTTTATTTATTTAATTAAAAAATTTTACTCATAAGAGTACTTCTTTCTTGTGTCCTACAGTATTTCGAACCCAGGACCTTGACTGGAGACTGAATAATGTACTCAAACTCTTTCATTAATTCAGAGGGGAGGGTGAGCAGGAGGGAGGTGGTCCTACTTTTGTATTTAGAAAAAATCCCAGAGCAACTCAGTAACACCTTTGTCATACATGATGTATAAGAACGATTTGTGGTAACCCTTCTTATTCGTCCTTTTAATACTTGGTTCTGAAATTTTCTCATCACATTCAATGAATGAATCACCAAAACTGACCGGAAACCAACTCTTTCTCGACTTTCACAACTTGGTCCAAAGGACTTTTCTTTATATATGTCTTAAATAAAAAGTGAATCACTAGTGTCTTTGGAAAAGACTAATCAAAGTAATAACTCTTACACTAAAGTCGAGGGCACGTTTTCTAGGGTCTATTTATTTAACCCAATAGTTCAAATAAAAATTAAGAATATAATAAACTAAATAATAATAAAAAATTTGTGTGACAAATAAACTGACATGACCCAGAATCAACGTCGTGTACCCTAGAAGACTAGAAACAACTCTGTGTACTCTAGAACATGATTATCAACTCGCACACCCTAGGAATCATCGCCGCACACCCTAGGAATCATCGCCGCACACCCTAGATCGAGAGACTGGTCCCTACCTTGGGTCCGGGGACGTAACTCTCGTGCCAGAATCGGTGACCTGGTGGTTCCTTCAGGGAAGAATATAATAAAAATTTTTACTCACAATTCATCACATTACTCCAAATCAGGAGTGAAAGGACACCTACTTAAAACACTCACTGACTCAGAAATCGTTTGATTCTAAGACGAAGTGTCCTCATAAAACTCTTATTCGAAATCTGACACATTCAAGAATTCTTTCCTCAACCCCGAGAAACCTCTTTACCGACTAAGATACTGACCCGGTCCCCTTCGTTCATTTGAAGAATGCGACAGTGTTTTACTCCTTCAACAGTACTTTTATACCCGTACAACTTTACTGTGTCCCCGAGTGACTTTCCTCGAACGTTCTTGATTCAGACCCTATCAGACTTGTGGTTTTATTCATTATCATCATTGCCTAATGTTAGGGATCTTTTTTATTCATAGACACTCAGGCACGAAGACACTCGTTTATTAACTCATGTAAAGTTGACTCATGTAAACTTATTTATTTACTCCCTCTTCCTCGTCGAGGACGATCCCATCTTAAGAGTAATCATTTATATCTTCTTTACTACCTTTATCTTGTAGTGATAAACCGTCGGTCGTGTCATCACTGACAACGCCTGGTGTAGGTGGATACATACATACAGACGACTTTCATTATCTACCTCCATACCATTCTTCGTCCTATAAACTTTATAGAGAAGTGTTCTATGAATTGTAATGTTTCTCTTTTCTTGATTGAAATGTCACCCCTTTGGATCTGTTTATGGTGTAAATTTGTTCACAAGGTTCAACCGTGGTAGACATGACTCAGGACTGGTATCGCACGGGGAGGACGATGTCAGGACGTACTACTTTTCCCGCGTCACAGTGGAGTCACTACCACAAAGAGGGGTAACAAAAGTTAATATGAAAAAATAGAACTTTTTTAATATCTAAGTGTACGTAAACATTCTTTTTATGTTTCTCTCTCGGGTACATAGGAAATGGGGTCACCGTTGCCATCAACATTGTGTCGTCACATCACAGTAGTGACTCTGCGACTGTCACCACATTAGTTCCATGTTCGTAAGGGCAGCGGTGTCTCTAGTGAGGACAACGGGACCAGATCGATTGGCGGAAAAGTTTTCAACCCAATAAAGGGACCAAGACTCAACATTCTTAAGAAGTATATAAGACGTAGTATGTCTGAAAATAGGAGTCAGACGATTCTCTCATTTAGTATGACTAGTAATAAAATTTAATATGATTTTACGTGTACTATAAACGGTAGTATTGGTAAAAAATCATATGTCATGTCGTCATAATTCATCTAAGTATCACAACACGTTGGCAATGGTTGTCGGTAGAGGTCTTAAGAAAAGTACGACGTTTTGACCTTGGTTTTGATAGGGAGAATTTGTTGAGGGGGGATTCGACGACCTTTTCTGGTGAGGTGGAGGAAAGAGACACTCAAACCGATAAGATCCACTGAGTATGTTGACCTTAGTATTTCCCGAACATAAAAACAGTGACCGGACAAAGTGCATTGTACCACAGACGTCCCAAGTAGGTGTAATACCATACCAAAAGGAATGAGAGACTCCGACTTATCGTAGCGTTACATACATATATGGAATATAGAACAAATAGGTCGGTAGGTATCTACCTGGGAGTCTACCGAAGGTGGAAAAAACCAATAACGTTTATTGTGACGGTCCTCACACCACGTCTACAGAGAAGGTCTGAGACGAAAGTCAAGAAAACCCACACAAGGGTCTCCACCTTACAACCCAGCGACACCATAGATCTAAGAAAAGAGAGAGAGATGAAAAGAGAAGAGGTTCCGGACTGACAGAAACTCATAGAAAGGAAAATCCCTAAATTCAAAATTTTCAAACATGGGTAAAAAAAAAGAAAATTTATTGTGTCATTTGGAAAGTAATTCTGTCAACAAGTCTCTTATGTCACCAATGACTTAAAGGATTCACCGGTCTTTGGGGAAGAGACGGGCACAAAACCGTAGACATGGGGTTGTAGTGGTCTATTGTCCGACAGTAAGGTCGAGACTTATTTGTGTGAATCATCCACATTGAGCATCTTCTTTCACAATAGACCTTACGTCGTAAGTGAAAAGAGAGGTTCGACGCAAAGAGAATGAAAATGATGTGAAGTTCTTTCTTTTTACCATAAAACCTCCCCTCTCCTAATCTCTCTCATTGTCCATCTTCTTGGCTCTTTTTTTAATACTTCTTTGTGTTTCCTCCCATTCCCCGCCCCCGTCGTCCTCCCACTCACTCACATCCTCTCCGACCCGTCTGCCGGGTCCCAGTCCGACGTCCTACGGGAGGTGGAAACCTACTCCGTCTCGGGGCCAGGGAGACCCAGAATTCTAGCAGAATACGACATTGTTCACCCACTGATTGGGTCTCCAATGAACCCGGTCTTACACAAATTAGTCGTAGACGTTGTTCGTAAAGAACTCGTAGACGGTAGGTGTCGGAGGACTTGAGTCATTGGTGGTCAGATGGTCGGTTCCTCACTTTTCTGGTTTGGCGGCAAAGTCCACAACTCAAGTGATGAGACACCTGTCATCCGGGAATTTAAGAGGGTCAGGGGAGAGACAGAGGACGGGTCGGAGTAGAAAGAGATTAGGACCCCGACCACCTAGTCTCCACTCCGGACTTCCAGACGGAAAAACGAGAGAGACGAATCTCCGTCTCCAGGACGACATTGTTTGACAATCTAGAACGGACTGAACTTGAAACGGACTGTTCCTCATTACGGGAGGAAATGTCTATTGTCATAACTTCTAAGGACTATATAAATTTTGTCAAAGGGTTCGTTCGTACTACAAGAAGAACGAACATAAAAACCATTGGCATCCTAAACACACTTTGTATAGGTCCGAACCTTCGTCTGGACCCTGGGGTTTCCAAATTGTCAAAATCGGGGTTTAATTAAAAAAAACAAAAACAAAAAACCGACGTCATGCGTCGTACGTCCTAGATCAAGGGACTGGTCCCTGATTTGAGTCTGGGAACCGTCACTCTCGTTCCTCAGGATTGGCGACCTATCGGTCTCTTCAAGGGAATGAGGTCTTACTTCGGGTCACATAAAAATCTTATTACATTAATGTTTCTTCAACACCGTAGATTCGGATGAAGACACATGTCCTCGGTTCTTTGTCTCCATTTTTTATGTCCGTCCGAACTAACTAGAATTATGTACTCACTACAGCATGACAGAGACCGTGTCAAACGACAAATGTACAGACTAGATTTCAAAGAGAAGTTTTTAGATTCCATCAAAAGGAATGTTTACGCTAGGGATAAGATCTTGAAAGTTAAACTGCCTCTTGATTTTGTTTACCCTCGTCTCGTGTCACTCACTAAACGGATGTTTCTCTACGAGTACTCCAGTATTTGGTCGTCAAAAGTTGTTCCCAATAAAACGGAGGTCCTCGTACATTGTTGTTGACCTCTGTGAAAACTACAGTCGGGACCCTCCTCCAAGACAACCGTAGATCACCCATCTCCGGTTCCTACGACGGTTTGTAGGACGTCACGTTCCCCGTCGGGGAGTCGTTTCCCAACAGACCAGGTTTTGCCACTGTCGTGACTCCAATTTTTCGTCACTATTCATACGCACCTGTTATAGGGTACCTGACTAACTATTTGGTCAATGTGATCCTTATTTGGGTCCCACCACGGGTGTAAACACCGAAATGAGAGATCCTGAAACTCATGAAAAAAGAAGGTCTAAATATAAAAATTTAGTATAAAACAACAACAAGTCAGCGAGTCAGTAACAGACTGAGAAACGCTGGGTTACCTGACGTCGTACGGTCCGAAGGCACAAGAAGTGATAGAGGACCTCAGACGAGTTTGAGTACAGGTAACTCAGTCACTACGGTAGGTTGGTAGAGTAGGAGACAACGGGAGAAGAAGAGGACGGGAGTCAGAAAGGGTCGTAGTCCCAGTAAAGGTCACTCAACCGAGAAGTGTAGTCCACCGGTTTCATAACCTCGAAGTCGAAGTCGTAGTCAGGAAGGTCACTTATAAGTCCCAACTAAAGAAGTCCTAAGTGACCATACTAGAGGAACGACGGGTTCCCTGAGAGCTCAGAAGAGGCTGTGGTATCAATCTTTCGTAGCTAAGAAACCACCATTCGGAAGGAAGACCAGGTCAGAATGTAGGTATGTATTGATGACCTTTTTGGTATTGAAACTGATATGTCTGCGAACAACCGTTTCACTAGAGAGTCGAAAAATTATGTGACAGATCCAAACAGTATCAAAAAGAAGGTTCCTCGTTCGTAGAAATGGAAGTACCGATGTCAGTGACAGGTGTCACTAAAACCTCGGGTCCTTTTGTTTTAGACGATCACAAAGGTAAAAGAGGGTAGATAAACGGTACTTCACTACCCTGTTCTACGGTACTAGAATCAGAAAACTTACAACTCAAAATTCAGTCTAAAAGTGAGAGGATAAAGTCGGAGTAGTTCTCCGAGAAGTCAAGGAGAGAAGAAAGACGGTAATCCCACCACAGTACACGTATAGACTCTGACAACTATAAAGAGGACCGTCAGAAAACTAAGGTCGAACTCGAAGTAGGTCGGACCGTAAAGTGTACTACATGAAGCGTATATTCAATATATTCGTCCCACTGTTATATGTCGGAACTGTTTGAGAAAATGGTCAAAGCTTGGTCAGGTAACAAGGTACAGGTCAAGATTGACAACAAGAACTGGATGTATGTCCAAAGAGTCCTCTGTCCACTTCATCAGATCCTAAGGGTAGAGAAATTCTTAACGGGTGTCAAACAACACTAGGTGTGTCTGGTTCTGAAATCACATCAGTGACTTCGTCTTCATCTACAAAAAGATCTTAAGAGAAAGAAAAGGATGCTAGGTTACCTACAACCGTTAAACTAGAGACCAAGAAGACGGAGAAGATTTAGATCGAACATATAGACCTTCATGAACCAAGTACATGACAACTTCGGATCGAACTTTTTAAAACTCGTAATAGAACGATCGTACACTTTACTCACGTTGACACGTCATTAAACTTGTAAGAAACGGTAACGGGAAAAAACTCTAACCTTACTTTTGACTGGAAAAGGTCAGGACACCGGTGACGACTTAAAGGGTCAAACGACCGTATAACTCACGTCGTGAAAGTGTCGTAGTAGAAAGTCCTAGACTCTATCGAGTTGACCTTAAGGTAGTGGAGGTGACGAAACAAACAACATTACGAAGGATTCTGGGCGAATTGAAGCGCCAGACCGAGATCCACTAACTGGTACGGTAACACTAATAGACCCAGTAATCTAGAAAAAACATGTCAAAAAGACACACAAGAACGGTGGAGAATTAGAGAAGACGAAGACAATCCAGATATGGTAAAGACAGGAAATAACACGGGTAGAAACGTACTTTACAAGGGAACCATGGAGACTCAAAGAACTCGAGAGATCAGAAAAGGTAAGACAACAAAAGGAGATAAAGAAACGTAACAAGTGAATCCTTCCGAAAGAATAGAGAAGGAACGATAAAAAACCTTGAGACGTAAGACTACCCACATAGAAAGGAAAAGAGGAAAACGGAAATCGAAGAGAAGAAAAGAGTCAATAAATATTCCGGACGAATCTGTTGGTAAAACGGAAAAATGTAAAGAAAAAGAAGTCCTACCAAAACTAGTGGTGGAGGACATGTCACAATGTTTGAAGGCAGGTATCAAGAAGTCCGTGACATAGTCTAGACTAGGGAACTTAGATAGACAGTGAAGGTGACATATTAGTATTCCCTAATCTAAATCCAGTATGGAATTAGTCAATCAAGTAAGTAAGTCAGGACAGACTGAGAAACGACGGAGTACCTTACGTCGTACGGTCCGAAGGGACAGGTAGTGGTTGAGGGTCTCGAACGAGTTTGAGTACAGGCAGCTCAGCCACTACGGTAGGTTGGTAGAGTAGGAGACAGCAGGGGAAGAGGGGACGGAAGTGAGAAAGGGTGGTAGACCCAGAAAAGATTATTCAGTCAAGAAACGTAGTCCACCGGTTTCATAACCTCGAAGTCGAAGTCGTAGTCAGGAAGGTCACTTATAAGTCCTGATTACAGGAAATCCTAACTCACCAGACTAGAAGAACGTTAGGTTCCCTGGGAGTTCTCAGAAGAGGTTATGGTGTCAAGTTTTCGTAGCCAAGAAACCGTGAGTTGAAAGAAATACTAGGTTGAGAGTGTAGAGATGACTGAAGAACTTTTCGGTATCGAAACTGATCTGTCTGGAAACAGTCCTTTCATCACAGAGACGAAAAATTATACAATAGATCTAACCAGTATCGAAAAGAAGGTTCCTCGTTCACAGAAAATTAAAATACTGATGTCAGTGGTATACGTCACTAAAACCTCGGGTTCTTTTATTTTTAGACAGTGACAAAGGTAACAAAGGGGGATAAATGGTGCTACACTACCCTGATCTACGGCACTAGAATCAAAAAACTTACAGCTCAAATTCGGTCGAAAAAGTGAGAGGAGAAAATGAAAGTAGTTCTCTGAGAAATCAAGGAGAAACGAAAGATGGTAATCCCACCACAGTAAACGTATAGACTCCAATAACTATAAAGAGGGCCGTTAGAACTATGGTCGAACACGAAGTAGGTCGCACCGTAAAACGTACTACATTAGACACACATTCTCAGCCTGTGCTGACTCGCTGACTTGACTTGACTTAGACACACATTAAATTTTTTAGGTAGACGGGACACTACCTATTCCTATTCTTCGAACACCTTCGAACGACTACCCTCCCTGACCGATATGGACTTACTGGATCACCAAAAGGGATGAAAGAAGTTCAACACACTTAAAACGTTATTCCTCAAGTACTAGACTCGGTGTCAGTCGAGGTCCAAAACAAAAATGACTGACATATGTCGAAAAGGTGGAAGTCGACGTTTCTTATAGTTAGACTAAAGTCATACTGGTAGACCACTACAGAGACACATCTCAGGCAGAGAACACAACAACCTTCTCCCACAAACGATTCTGGTCACGTCAGAGAACCGTTTTGAGTCAATCAGAAACGGGTCGAAGTGAAACATGAGGTTCCGGTTTGAACACAAATGAGGTCCATAGAGAATTGAAGGATCAAAACGTAAGGTCAAGGGATACTACTTAAACTGTAGAAAAAACCACTATCAAGATCTTTCAGAACATCCAGGAGTATTCTCACAAGTCGAATTCGTACAAGTCCCGTATCTGATCCTAATGACATTATAACTTACCAAACGGAACCTTTGAATCTAGTAAGACAGTAAAAACTCTACCGTGGTTTCATGACGTAAAGTCTGAGAGAAAATTGACACTCCCGACGAGGTAAAGAATATTCACTAAGAACGGGTCATCATCTATTTTAACAAATCAGTGATTCAGCACAGACTAAGAAAAAACTGGGGGACCCGACATTGGGTGGTCCGAGGAGACAAGTACCCTAAAAGGTCCGTTCGCATAACCTCACCCAATGGCAAAGGAAGAAGTCCCCTCATCTATTTTACCAGTAGACCTAATTTAAGAGGGTAACGACAGGTGAAATCAAGTGACTACGGTAGAGGAGAAACTGGTGAAGGTTAAATGAACTAAATACCTGGATTGTAAGGTCTAAAGTCATGTCAATATCAAGAAGTGTCGGAGTCTGAAATGAAAGTGGTGGCTTGTGTAGGTCCTGACCGACAACAAAGAAGAAACCGAGTCGGAGAAGTAAGGAAGACCTCGACAAAGAGGCGAGAAGAGGTCATCGTACGACCTGTGGTCGACTGGACCCCCCAAGTAGAAAGTCACAGTATAGTAAAACAGAAAAGTATGACAAGTATCCCAAGAGTTCCGTTCTTACGACTTCACCAAACGGGAAAAGGTCACCCAGTGCAAAACAGTCTTGAGAGGTGGTACTGGGCAGACAAGACCCACCGGGATGTGGCGTACCGAGTATCAAAGTAATTCAATTTGTCTCGACAGTAGGTACACTAGCAAAACCAATCCGAATGTCCATTAACAATGGAGCTAAAAGAATTGTGAAATATGTCTCTACCGAAACAACTGACAACTCACTTCTTTTACTCCTTTCTCTGTCATCCTTGTCTAGGTCAATCCAAAGTGGAGGTGTATTTAAGACACTCTTTGTGAACTCCCAAGTCTCGTCTCCCTTCCAAACCCCGATTCGAAGAACTAAAAGACGTCCAGTGAGAAACGTAGACGGACACGGAATGGAAGACGAACCGACTCCAACACGGACACTTCGACCGTAATCCCTCTTATAGAGGACAAATCCAGTGACTACTCGAAACCCAAAATTTTCTCTAGCAAAGTATGAGACGTGGAATGGGGTCGGTGACTCCCACTGGTCCTGTTAGGATATCCGACAATGGATAATTTACACACACATACACACACACATAAGACTAAATGTAAATCTTTGGACTTCTTACTTTCAGAAGGTATTAGGACAATTATTTAAACTTTATAGGTAACAACGAATGAACGATTTAAGACAGATTGAAAAATACTGGGGAACCTGACTTCGGGTGGTCCGAGGAGACAGGAACTCTAAAGGGTACGTTCTTATTACCTCACCCAACGGCAAAGGAAGAGGTCCCGTGGATAGAAGGGTTAGGTCCCTAGCTTGACCTCAGAGGACGTAACCGTCCACCTAAGAAAGGACCACCCGGTGACCCCTTCGGGCAAATTCAAAGATATAATCGTAGATTAGTGATTTCTATTTTACCTTAATATTAAATACCACATAATATGATAAAATGTGGTATTTTATTCTGACTACGACTTCGACTTTGAGGTCATGAAACCGGTGGACTACGTTTCTCGGCTGTATGATTTTTTCTGGGACTACGACCCTTTCTAACTTCCGTCCTCTTCCCCTACTGTTACCTACTCTACCAACCTACCGTAGTGACTGAGTTACCTGTACTCAAACTCGTTTGAGGTCCTCCACTAATTCCTGTCCCTTCGGACCGTACGACATCAGGTACCCCAGTGTCTCAACTTGTACTGACTTATTGTTGGTCTTATGATAAAATGTCACACAAAAATGGTATAATATAACATTTACAAGAAATAAGACCGTACTACCCATTTAGTAAAGTTCTACGGACATTTTATTCCTACTATCATAGGTGGGTGGATGAGGTCTTCGTAATTTTTCTGAGTTTATATTTTAATTCTAAACATTTCACACAACTCAAAAACCTACTTTTGTGGTACTACAAATACATGGTACGACTTAAAAACTAACTAATATTGGAACAACTAAGATAAAAATCAAAGAAACCTCTACCAAAACTTTATAAACATTTTTGTAAGACTCAGGAGGCTCTCTTTGGTAATACCGATGGAATCGGATCGTCGACATCACGAGAACCTAAAGTCAACGGAAAGACACAGGGGGTGTCCGTTCATACACATAGTCGGCTACTGGGGACACCTTGTCGACGGGTCGTGACTCTAAGGACGCTTCGGAGCCCTCGGACGCTTGTGGTAAGTCTAAAGCCAGAGGGAGTGACTTGTGAAAGACTTTAAGCGTAGACAAAAGGTCGGGGGAGACGGGGGACTGAGCGGTTCCATGACATACTAGAGTCTGGAGAAATAACTGTTGATAGTCCAATTTACATAGTTACCCTTCTACACAATGCACGTCTTCGTCGGCCGCGGTGTAAGGGTGTCTTACTCGGGGCTCCTCCAGAGACGTGTGCTACGGAAATAAAGTTTTCTCTCGTCATGTGGTTTTTATCTAGTGACGAGAAGAGGGAGTTCAAGGCTCCTGAGACCCTAATTGCGCTAGCCCCGAGTGATACACCTTAGCACACTGCTCCTGTGTCTCCTTCCTCGCCTTGACTCGAGTCTCCTTCTAATGTCGGGTCTCTCGTCGACCCTCGGTCTACTCACGTGGGAGGAAAGGGGGAGCGTCAGACTAGACCTTCACTAACTCTGCTATCTTTGGTGGCACACTCCCGGACCGCCCCTCGCCGCGGAGACGAGGTGTGACTCGAGGGAACGAAGACAGGCTACCTGGGAAAGTCAGTCACAAAGGACGGGGAGACATTGTTGGCATCGTCAAGTCACCAGACGACTAACTCGAAGTGAAAATTTAAGCAGAATATCGATTCTGTAAGAAAACAATATTTACCAAAAGAAAACATAGAAGTGAAGGAAGGATACATCGTAGACCACAGTACTTAACACTGGGTCGGAATTAAAGTGACCCTTGAAACTTTCGCTACTTCGCTACTAGTGTCTCGCAGTACCTAGTCCAACTCCTCTATGGGTCTCACTTCCTCTGCGACGAGAGATTCATCGGTTAAGAACCGTCTTGTTGAGGGACCGTCAGGAAGACCGTACGACTACTCGTGGCACTGGGACGATCGGGGCCCTCCTTTTAACCAAGTGCACTGGTCAAGTCCCACACGAGACCACGCACGGTAAGACAGCAAAGGAGTAGGGAGGTGATGGACGTGACCGAGACCCGGTCACACCGGTGCCGAAGGACCTCCGGTCGAGTCGGGGGGCAATTCCGTCACAGACGTGTTGGTCGGGAAGTACTGGACCCCGACCCGATCCGGAGCGAGGTCTTCTCTACTGTTGTAGACAAAGTACGAGTCAGGTCGAATCGAACTTACGGATAGGGGAGAGGTCCCACGACACCTATGTCTTACTTATTCCGGACTGAGGATCGTCCCTCCCTGGTATCAGGTGCTCCCTTCCATTAGATACGTCCACTCCCCTGGAGCTCACGGGACCCTTGGGCCCCCTCCGTCTCTACGTGAACCGAACCCGACCGACCTCTTCCTCATCGTAAACTCGACCGGAGTCCCCACCGAAGGGGTTGTAAAGGGACGAAAAATTTTAACAAGTTTAGACGCCCTCTGAAAATCCTTCAGTATATCCATAATATAAATCCTCCGTCGGTGTAGACTACAGAATTCCTTTTTTTAGTTATTTATCAAAATCAATCGTACCTTTACGATTTCTGTCGTCAGGAAATCCCTAATCCTTACTTAGATTATCCAAACTACTTGAGACGAAGTAAACCAACATACTTCGTAATCTTACCGAATCCACTCTTTACCTAATCTTAAGTCATACTACGTACCTAAAAAATACGGTTACGTTTTTGACAACTTTATCAAGTGACGATTCAGTCCTCTTTTATAAAACACATTATAAGTAAGGGAAATGATGTCATTATAAGTACCCGATAACATTTACAAGAAAAAAGAATGTGCGTATTTTATCACTGACTAAGAAGGAACAAATCGAGAGAAGTCTTAAAACGAGGATTAGAGGTAAATATTGTCCACAAGGGCACACTCAACCAATAGACGGTAAGGAGGTCTACGTGACAGACACTCCGTATCAATGCTCAGGCCCCCTAAACTTTGCGCCGACGCACTCTGACTTGACGGGTTCGACCTCTGTCTCTCAGCAGAGGACCCGGGACTCGGAGGTGCGCACGCGAGGGCACCGTAGCAGGACACGAGCAGCCGCAATGCTGCGCTGAGAAGACACAGTACAATCAAGTACAAAATTCTTTGTTCTTCTCCGGACACCACAGGGAAGGACTTCGGAGGTGAACCGTAGGACGTGTCTAGAGAGGTCCGTCTTGGACGAAAGGATCAACATACACGATGTAAGTCGTTTTACGACCTTGTAAAACAATCCAAGTCCACGGGATTTGTAGGAATTCCCAAATCTTTCGTCTCACACACACAAGGAACCTTTCGTCACAATGAATTGTGAAACACACGATCCACTCTTGCGTCGGTCGTGCTTCAAGGGTGAGTGACTCTATCTTTCTGAGTCGTGCAGTTGGGCTCTTCTACCACAGACCTCGAGGTCCCGGTCGCCCCGGGTCCTCTCCCGCTGTCTCCGTCCACACCCCTCTGTCCGAATCCCTGTCTCGACTACTCGGGACGCGACCCGAGAGTCGCGGCGGCCCTGACTGACCGGTGGACGTTAGTCCCAGGACAGACGTGGATCGGCACCCACTCGAGCAAAGTGGGGACCGGTCCTTATGCTCCGAGACAAGGGTGACAAGGACAGTCAGGAGAGGAGGTAGACAATTGCACAACTATCAACCCCAGTTGGTCGTCCAGAGGTCCCGGTACCCTTAGGTACCCGAGGCCCCGTGCGAAGAGTCCGACCGACACAGTCCCAACCCGGCAAGTATAAACATAGACACTGAAAACGGATCCAAGGACAAAAAATTTTGAGGACTTGACGGTAAGTCTAATCGGTCCTAAAATTACCTTAAAAACCTAAATTGTGATCAACTATTAGTGAAATTTATGAGCGTGTTTGAGAAATATTAATTTTTGAGTGATCCTAAGTGAATGATGATAGTTAAAATATCTTAACCTCTGTAGGGTAACCTAAGATTTATATTTTACGAGGACCTAGAGTTTTATCGGAAAAGATTTATTCGTGTTTGTTCTTAAAAAAAACAGGATAGTGACAATTATAATTATTAATAGACTTTTAGTATATACTAACTTGGTCTTAACAAAGGAATACGAACGTAAAGTTTTGTTGACTATTCCCATATTTTTATACATCAAAGTTGAATTTAAGCTCCGGATAAGACAAGATATAATATACTTTCTTAAAGAGACATTAGGACTATGATGTAATGAGTAAACATATTCGTATAAATATCCGTGAAATCTTTTACAAATCTGACGTCACACATAATATCTGTAACTTGTGTCAATACAATTTGTCCGAAAACTAATTATGAAGATGTAACTCTCTATACTTTGGAAATAGTGAACCTGGAAACGAATGGACCCCGTTTCTCAACCCGACACACTTACCTTTTTGACGAGAGAGTCCGAAAACAGTTTTTGACTGTGGTAAGGGTGAAAAACTTTCAACCACATTTTCGACAATCCATCTTCTATGCCTTATTCATGACACACCTCAAATCGAAAGACTAGCTTGGTTCTAAAGAAAATCGTAAAAGCTCAAAGTGTACACAAGTACTGAAAAGACTCTTTATTGTTTCGTTAATTTTACGAAAACACCAAAATTGATAAACCATGTAATTGTTACCTTCGAAATGTTATTTTTTAGATCCATATAAGTTCTAAGTTTTACGTATAGACTCTTTTTGGAGACATCTTTTTGACGGCGTAAGGATCTTCCCCTGCTGGACATCAAGTTCCATTACGTCATGGTTTATTTGAGTCGTCCTGGTCTTGTTTTGGTACTTCAACAAAAGGACTTCATGGAAAAACCTAAACTAGATCCTAAACTAAAATAGAACTCTCACCATCAAAAATAAAGAATTAGAGACGAAGGACCGGACAAACTTGGTAGTATCAAGGAATCTAGTATTGGAGGAAAATACGTTTATAGAGATGAATCCGTTATCCTACGTTGATCCATTAAATCTTTCGACAGTTTTATGGTCTATGAAACCACCATATTTATGAAAATCCGTTGTCCCCTTTTTTCGTGTTAATTTTTTTTATAAACATGACAGTTGTGAATATTAAGGTAGAATAAACGTTTTAAAACAACTGTGCAAAACCTAGAAATGTGCTCCTTTGGCTTCGGAAGAACCAAAAAGGAGGTTGAGGTCTCCTCCACAGTCGCGTCATTCTTCCGGTCGTCACAAAGGCCGAAAACACACGACACAGAGAAGGGGCACTCCTCCTCTCTTTCGTCACGGCGGTCAGGTCCCTACAGACACAAAGAGTGCAAGTTCGTACTCATGTGCCCGTGTCTTGATTGAAACCTTCTTGATTAGAAATCTTTTAGACACAGTGACGAGGGAAAGTAATAGTGCCCATTAGCTCTCAACCGACACGACCCTTCCCCGGGCAGAGACCAGCACGAGTCAAGAAAGACGAGTCTACCTTCACGGGAGAAGTGTCCGACCTGGTCAGATTTTCGTCTAGTGGTGATTGCCAAAATTGCGACTCGAAGGTATAGTACCACAAGTATACATGAAGATTCCGACAAGCATGGAACATTATAAGTGAATGACACACTAAAAATTTTGGACAGACAAAAGTTCAAAATTCGTGTTACAACTAAGAAGAGATTAAAGGATTTTAATGTAACAAAAGGATGTTTGTCGAGTTGAAAGGAGAGACATATTATGAAATCCTCTTATGATAGAACATTTTATTTGCACTAAAAAAGGAAAAAATGGTCGTGTTTATGCGATAAAACTCAAAACCTTATAGGAAGGAGGGGTGGGGTGGGGGTGGAAACCTCTTCAAGACAGACTAATTTATCATTGTGTTACACTCGATTTACTTTTTGTTTTTTTGGAATAAACCTTTTACACTTTCGTAAATATAGTCACGAATGAAACACGATCCTTTAATATAGTCACGAATGAAACACGATCCTTTATTCAGTAAATGCAGTAATAAGGCAAATTTAAAATGTCTTTGAATAACGTCTATTAATAATAATACATGTGATATGTGAGTTACGAGTCGTGAGCACTCTTGAGGGCCTTGGGAAATTTATTGACAAAACAACCGACGTAAGTCAAGTCAAGTCACCAAGTATGTTTATTTTTAATATAAGGGAGTGTTTATCCTAAATAAAGTGTGTCTTGACATCAGACACATAAGTCGAGTGTACAAGGTGCACTCTGCCGAGACTGACGTCCGACCGCCGGTGCCACCGGCGACGGGACGACTCGGAGCCCTGGGCCAGTGAACCAGTGGTTCCGAGTCGCACCGTCCAGGTTCTCGAACTAAAAACATAAGTGTGGTTCTCGTCTCGTCGAAACCCCAACCGAAAAGGACTTATTGGAGTACCCCTCACGATTTATTTAAACAAGTAGTCATTATTTTCATTATGGTGACAAGTATCGTTGTTACGACGTCGACGGAAGGACGAAGGACTCAATAGGGGTGTCGTCGGGAGGTCCTCTCCCGCGTCGTAGGACAGTGTGGTCCTTTTCCGGAGTCCTTCATTTGTAAACGGGCCCCACCACGTCGAACGTTCCTTCACCCTGAACCTAAACTTGGGTCAGTCGAACCGACACCTCGGGTACACGACCCGGAAAACGAAGGAGGAGATCCGGAAGGGTGAGAGTCCTGGAACCCCCGACTCGGTCCTCCGTCTGTCACCCGTTCGTCGTCCCGTGTCCCAGGGGAAAGACAGGGACTGGGTCGTCTGTGGAAGGGGGAGGAGTAGGTCTACGACGGTCCGAAGAGGGAGGGAGGACGACAAGACACGAGGTGTACCTCGGGGTGGGGGTGGGGGGTCCCGTGCACGTGCGTGTGTTCGTGCACGTCACGGACGTGTGCGGTAGAAAGACATCTTTAGAGTCACGAACCTAGGCCGGTAACGACGAAGACACAAATTAGTACTTAGATCCGATCGAGAAGGACGGAAGTGTTTTCTATTGTAGAAAATTTTACTGAAAACATCTGTCGATTAGAGTAGTTGACACACACATAAGATGATTAAATTGAGAGATGTATTAACATAAAACGGTTCAAGATCTTTGGTAGAGTAACATCGTAGAATGTCTACGACTGATGTGTGTGAAAATAAGACGTTATTTGAAATTAAATCGTAGAGCAGGAGTAATGTAAAGTTAGTGACCCTTGACCATTACGGAAATTGGGAACCTCACGGTGAGACTAAAACACGGCTTACTTCCCTTTACCCTGGAATCCTGAGTCCGAACGACCCCACTCCCAGTTCCTCTTCGTTAATCTTCAGTCTTAAGAAGTCTTTGGTCCGTCTAGTCTCATGTACGGACGTATAAGTACCACAAAAAGACAAACGAAAAACCTTAAAAAGATCAAAAGTTTCTTACTCAACTATTAATGAATACATGAGTCTTTGTTTGGGACATTCGACCTTCTACTCAGGGTCCTGTCAGTCACGTCCACCTCGGACTATAACGACCTCCAAACACCCTCCCTCACTCCTAGGGCACTCAGACCCGTCGAAGGGTGGACGAGGGGACGGACCCCCTCCCCGATGACTTCCGACCCGACGCCTGACACACAGGACCTTGGTGGACCGGAGGGGTCCCTGACTGGGGTCAGGTCCGGAGGTGGGTACTGACCTTCCCAAAACTCGGTCACCCAACCTCTCCCCTAAACAAAGAGTAACAGCAGGAGTCAAGGGTCGGGTTTTGACATGTACACCTAAACCTCTACCGTCTAGTCTTCCAGGGACCACCCTGTAAAGTCAGGAGAGACTGTTACTCGGTAGTGGATCTCACACACGTAGGGTCTCCTAAGTACGAGCCTTCCAGACCTGGCAGTGACGTCCTACTACCGTCTTCACGTCGCCACACCTAGGAGCTTCGGTGTGTCGTAGACTTCCCCTTAAATCGTTCCGTAAAGGTGTCTATGGTAGAATGGACGGTTTGCGTCGTTGACACACACGGTCCACCCTGTCCTATTGAAGTACTCAAGTACCGACTTCGTAGGGTCGTGATTCAACTGTCATTTCCGTCCACTCAGCGAGTATTAAACGTCCATCCATCGTCCAGGTCTCGAACCAGGTTTGTAGGTTTAGGTCGACCACAATCGGGAGTGACCAATTCGGGGACGTCAGTGCGGACGGGAGAGGACGACGAGAGGGAATGGACGGAGAGGTGGGGTGTGGATCGGAAGGGGTGGGGAAGGGTCGGGACCCAGGTCCGTCCCCGTAGGGCCTTGGTGTCGGGTCGGGAGACCCGTAGTGGACTACGTGGGCAAATGACGACATCGAAAGACGGGTCGGACCGAACTGGAACCGGAGCTAAACCGACTCTGGGTCCGAGTCCTCACCGGGTGGGACCTAGATTCTTGGGAGAACCCTTAACCGGACCTTAGAATCGTGAAACCCACAATCACCCGAAGATGGAAGAAATCGAGGGTCGGAGTGACTTCACCCCGGAACCTATGGTCGACGAAGGACACCATTCGTGGTCGGGAGTTGATGGAGTCCGAACGGAGGACCCCCGTCGACTGGGGTCCCCTGACACCGGGTTGAGACTACTAGGTCGGCACTTGTCCCTTCTCGGGACACATCATCTGATTCCCAAAGCCGGGACAAATCTCAGACGGATACACTTGATTACGGTTTTAAGTAGTTCACTTACATCCATGTGGTACATAGCCGTCTTCTGGAACCTTCTTGGTACCGTCACGAGAGTCTCCGGTACGCCGCTCCGGACCTTGGTAACCCTCCTGGGTCCAGACCCCAAGACACCATGCAGATCTCCCACCCGAAGGACGCCGGTGTACCCTAAGTGTCCCTAGAAGTCTCGGACCAAAACGACCCTTAGATCTGACAACTCACCACTGACATCGAACTACATCCTCGACGTGGCTTACATCCTTCCTGACCCCAAAGGGTTTCCTGGTTCCGGGTTAAGTGACCCTCAGGAAAGACTAATGACCCCCAGAACTTCTCCAGTCAAGAAGGGGTCCCCTAAATCGGAGTGGGTGGATAGGGTTCTCGGTGTCCGTCCGTCGTAGGTTGTCCGATCGTGCACCCGGGGTACGGTCGGACTGTCTCCTATCTCCGGAGTCTTCCCTCAGTGCCGCAGTACCGTTCCAGCCGCCGTCCCTCCTCCTTCCCTCCTTCAACTGACCTTCAGTCCTTCAGTGACAACGTCCACCTCCACCTCGACCTAACCCCCTTATAACTTCTTACTACCTGACTGAGTAAGAACATGTTCTCTCTCCGGCCCGACCGTTTGGTACTCCAGGAGGTCCAACGATCCCCGACCCTAGACCGGGAGGTTCTAATAGTCGTGGTTTAAGACTGGAAACTCTACCTACACCGTCTCAAGACTCGCTTGTCTGTAGTCCATCCTTGTCCCCGATGACCGAAACAGGGACTCCGACCTCTGTAAGCAAATAAGTGTGTCCGTCCGTATACGAGTTTTTAGAATTAATATGGACGGGAGACTGGGACTTTTTAGTGAGGATTCAAATCTGGGTTGTCTTTACGTATGTATACAGGTGGTTGTTCTGTCCTTCTGTCATGACCTTTGTCGAGTTAGTAGGTAATTGTTATCTTACCTATCCAATAACACATAAGTATGTTGCCCTATGAGGAACCGTTATTCTTACTTGTACCCATTTAGAGTCTGTATTAACTTCATTTTTTTTTTTCGGTGAAGGTTTTCTCGTTTCCATGAAATAAATATACTTCAAGTTTTGTCCGTTTTCATACCAAAATATGACGTGCTACCACCGATTGAAACCCCACCCCCCACTACTTGTCTTAAGTCCCCTGTAGATCCGCGACCAGTAAAGACAAACGAACTAGACCCACGACCAATATGTCCACACAAATAAAGTACCTAATTAGGTCGAAACGTGTACACCAAACACTTGTAAACACAGGTATTTTTCAAATGGAATTTTTCTCTGAATTTTCTACCAACGTCGGTCAGGTGAAAGTCGTGACGTTACACTTTCTACGTCCGTACCTGGTCTGTGTCAGCACACGGGAGTCCTCGTTACCTCCGTCTGCCCTGGTGTGGGTTCACCCCTTTGGTCCGCTCAGTTTGACGACGAGAGGACCCCTTCGCCCGTTCCGAAGTCTCTCATGACCTCACACCTCCCCGACCACCGCCTTTCTACGGTGGCTCCGGGACCTCTCCTCCCCGGTGCCTGTTTGGGAGACTACTTAGTCTTGGCGGGGGACTGAGGGACGTCTGAGGGGTCCCAGTACCTCAGGAGGAACCCGACGGGCCTCCTGTTGTGTCGTCCGGAACGGACGTCGGCACGCACGCAGTGTCCGTAGAGTAAGACCTCTGCGTGAAAACCTTTTTGTAAAAGTCGCCCCTCTCGGCTCACCTTTGTATGACGAAGATTTTCCTAGGGGTTTCGAGACTTAATAAATAAGTGACTCGTAAGTAGTAACTACTCCGGGGACAACCGAAAGGAGAAGGTGTTTGTGAAAGGGAGGGACAGAGTCGTACCACCCGACACCAACCATTATACAACGGAAATGTTTCGTAGAGGGTGTGTAGTGGACCCGGAAACGACGTCTCCCTCGTTTACATAGACAAAGAGTCTCCGGACACCCCCTGGGGGACTGACCTTCGGGTCCCGACAGAGGTAGTCAGGTAAGACGGAGGGCACCCCTTAACCCACTCTGACGTGGACGGGGGGTCGGTGGTGCCGTCCTCCTCCCCCCGTGAAACGACTTCGACCCTCGACTCATTGGTAAAAGTCTACCAGGAAAGTCTATGAAACCTCTTCCTTTACCGTTGGATGAGATTATAAGAACGGACCTCTTAAGGTACCTATCTCCTCGGACCACCCGATATGTCAGGGGCCCCAACGTTTCTCAACCTGTGCTTACTCGCTGATTGAAAGTTTATGACAAATGGTCCATGTTTCTTCTCTGCCCGACACTACCTGTAACGACACAAAACCGGTTAGTCTTGGGGAGGAAACAAGAGAGTCCTGGGACGAAAGGAAAGGCTCCTGGGGGACGGGAGGGGACCCCGCCGTATCCTCCTCGGCCGAGTCGAGTCCATGTACGGGAGGGATTTACCCACGGACCTCAGGCGGAGGGGTTCTAGGAAGGAGGACGGTGGACAGTGTCGGGTCCCCACCCGTGCACTGACCTTCTCGTCGACCTCGAGACGTGACCCGACACACGACTCCCGACGACAAGACGTGGGGACGTCACTCGAGGGGGTCGGGGTAGGCGTCGTGTCGACGGCTGACTCGGACCTACACAGAGGTCTCTTCAGAGGGGACACCTTGACGAGACTTCACCCTGGGCTACAGTGACGTCTGATCCTGTGCATAATTCACGGGTCCTCTCCCCTGCATGATCCGGATGGAGTCCGACCGTGCAGGGTCCCGGGTGGTCACGGGTCGGTACCCCAGCCAAAAAGTGGATGGGAGTCTACTCTGTCCTCCCGAAAGGTTTAGGTTGGGTCTTCCGTACTGGACCCATATTTCGACAGTCGGAGACAAGTCACCACGACACTGAGCTTACTTTTCCTTGAGAACCCTGACTATTCAGTCCCTCCCCGACCTCCTCTCGGCACGACGACAAATGACCAGGACCACACTTGTCCCCGAGCCCACGGTCTCTTGATTGACGGAACCGAGGAAGCTCATATCTGACTCCTTCCCGTCGTTCGCGACGCAAAACGAAACTCTAACAGTTCGCGAAACCGAAACTAAAAACTGAGTAGTTCTTTGGAAGACTATGTCTCAAACACCTCACTGTAGTGACCGAGACCTGAGTCAAGACTCAAGTCTAGACACTAACCGGTGAAAAACACGCAGTGGAACCAATTTAAAAGGGCACATTCGGAGTCGAAAGAACAGACATCCGGGAGCACGCAGACTAACGACCAGAACATGACACCGGAGGAACGTGTGTGTGAGGGTGGGGGTGGGGCACGGTGACGGAACGCCCTCAAGCCACGATTCTCGAGTCGAGTGTGTAGACCCGTCATGCCGTGTCCAGATGTGAAGCGCAAGAATCCGTGCCCGAACAAATCAGAAATAAAAATTTCTTTGACTTCGACTCTCTCCACTTGACTGAACCGAGTCCTAGTGTCGGTCCTACACCGTCTTCGTCCTGAAGAAAAGATAAAGATACATCAAAGATATAGTTAAAGGATCCCCAACAAGGTCCCCTAGTCTTTCCCGGGTCCCACTACGGACCGTGGACCTCACGATCCCACATCTACCAATGACCCCACCATCCTTGACACCCGTAGCCTGGACCTCGACCTGACCTCGTGACGAGATGTCGAGACCCTCGGACCGGCCGGGACTCAGACGCCCCTCCTGTGGATCAGAGACGGACACACCACACGAGAGGACGTCACCAACCGAGTTACTACGTGTTTCAAGAACCCCGTTCTTTACACTTTCAGGACGAGACCCTCGGGCCCGGGACCGGCTCCTCACGGACCCACCGACCACCAGACCTACCTCGGACGCTGCGCCGACGAATACCTTATTTCCGTCCCGACGGGGTCAATCCCGGAAACTGAAACTCGATTATCTTGACTTAACACCGGTGTTTCCAAGACTTGCAAGAAACACTGGACCATCTGTCTCTCACTCTGTCAGTCATCCGGACGTCCCGTACTTGCCTTCCGTAAATAACAAACAATCTCTGCCGTCTACGATTGTGAGTTTGCCCGAAGTTGTGTTTGTACTCCGTCCCCTCCACGGGGCCGGGGGCGTCGGGAAGCGAGGGAGGTCGCGTCCAAAGGAACTACGACGTCGGGTCGCGGGTGACAGGGAGACCGTCGTCCTCCGTTGCCGTGGGGTATGATTGGGCGTGGTCCTCTTCTCCCCGACCCCACCGGTGCCTGACCCGACGACGGGTGTCTCGAGACGGACAAGAGGTGAGAACCCCCTCTCACGTTGTCTGTTTTTGCGTATAGGAATTTATTGACCTACCTCCATGTAGCACAAGTAAACGAATTATTCGTTTTGTTAGTCAGACCACGGGTCCGACGTTGTTGTAGCCCTCCCGGTCTCAGAGACGCCGACCCCCCGTACCTCAGGAGTCCACTGGGGAGGGGAACGACCGGACAGAGACCCGAGGTCCGAGTCCTTTCTGAAGTCAGGAGCCAGTGGCCCCCTCCCTACTCGACGTCGACCTTCAAGAGGAAGACCTTCTACGACAACTTCCGCCCCGGTGAGACCCTGGGAGGTTTGCCGGACGTCGAGAGCGGTGACGCTAAGACCCTCTCAAGGCACTCCTCCCGGTCGACGTCTCCTCCCCTGCGTCAGTCGCCCCCGACCTCCATTCCGGCCCGTACCTGGGGTGTAGACGGAGGTCGATTGTCAGTGCCACTCAGACGTGTACAGGTGCAGGAGACCATTCCGGATTCAACGGAGGAGATTGCTGCTCCTCCGACCTCAACCATTCGGAGGTCCACACTGCGAAGGACTCGGAGGGAGTGCGACACATGGGCGACGTCTCCCGTGCTCCGGGACAACGGGTCGAGTGAGGTTTGAGGGAGAGAGGAATCACCCGAAAGGAGTCTCACCCACCACTAGAGACCGAGACGCGGGAACGGAAGTACGAGGTCTATCGAGGACTACCTGCGGGGTCGACGGTGAGGGTCTACGTGGAAGAGGAGATCCACGGGAGGGACGAGGCCACAGGTGGTCACTGTGGGAGGGACAACGTCCGAGTCACGACCCCCTGGACGGTTCCTTCCGTCTGACAACTAGATCGGACGGCGAGCGGCCCTTCTAATCCGTGTCTCGGACTACGGGATCGGGGTTCTACGGGAACTGCCAGTCTCCTCTCGCCCCAGGGTGTCGACTTGAAGTGGACGTCTCCGTCGTCGACACTCCTGACTCGGTCGTGGATGCCGCCCCGTCCGGGGGCCGCGGTCCTGACGGGGTCGCGGAAGGTCCGATGATCTAGTACGATGATCCAGAAGGTGTACTTTACACAGACTAGGAGGTGTTGGTGGAAGACGCATTTTTTGGGTCTCGGGACTCTCCACTTCATTGCCAGTGGGGTCCCCGCTCACCATCGGCCCCCAAGTTCGAGGCCAGGGACCCTGTCCAAGACCCACCGGCCCGCCGGACGCCGAGACGGAGGGGACCTCTACCGCCGACAGTGGACGCGAGAAGGGTGAGCGGGTCCGACCGACAGAAGATGACGGGAGGCTGGAGACTATTCCCAAGAAAGGAGTGGATCCACTATCACCATCCTCCGAATGTGCACACACAGGAAGACAACTTTTGAGTGACGTCTCCGACACCATTGACCCCTCTGTAGACTTCTCGGAGCCGAGTGTCGGCTAAATGGATTTTATGAGGTCGTGGACCGGGACGAGTCTGTGCACTGACACCAGGCTCCGTCTCAGGACTTGGTCCGAGGGGCGTCCCTGGGGGCGGCGACAGCTCGTGCAACGTCTCCCCCCAGGGCGCGAGACGTGTTCGGGGTGGGTGCGGTGAGGGGTAGAAGACATTGGGAGACCCGACGGGTCGGGGACCGTAAGAGACGTTCCTGCTGAGACTACGGTATTCTCCTGTTCGTTGTCGCCGACGTACTTGTGTTTCGAGAAAGTGTAAGTCTGTGACTTCACTTTCCTAGTTAGTGTTTTTATAAAAAACAAAAGGTGAAGACATGGAATTCACAAGACCTTTAACTACCCCGGGTTTCTCACCGAGTTATCACATTTCCTCTTGAAGGACTCTTAGTTTCCGGGTCTTTGGGGTGAGGGCCCGTCTCGGCCCGAATTCGACCCTTCGTCGCTCCACTCCGGTCCAGTCACTTGGAGGACCTTCTTTTCGGAGACAGGTCTGGTCGAGAGTCTCTACCTTGTGGTAAAAAGGAGACCCGACGGTGGTTGGATCGTCCACACACCCCTCACCCTTTTCCCTCACGTCGTGTTTTCGTTCTCGGTCAGACACGTTCGAGTTCCTTTCACGTCCCTTCCTTAGACCGGGTTGATCTTAAGTCCACACTGACCCCCGCGTCTCCTCGAACAACTCATACTGAGGTGGACGTCCCCGACCTCTCGGTCCTTTCACAATATTCGGTCCCCGATTGTCCTGAATCCCCGAACCTCTACCACGGGATGTTCGTCGTCTTAGGGATCTCTCCCTGTCTTCACTGGAGGCACTCGACCTCCCTTTCCCCTCTTTGTCTATCCTCTGGCGGGATACCTCACCCACCCCACCCTTCCTACTCGGGTCCCACGACCGTCCACTGATCTACTGTTTATTACGGTGTGTCTGTCCGTACCCGTTCCTTCTCGTCCCACAACACCGTACTGACGGTCATCGGGAGATTTATACGTGAGAAGAAAATGTCCTCCTAAGTCATTAAAATCCCGAAAACCTTAATTCTGGTCAAAGGGATCAGAGGTGACGTCAATCCAGTGCACAGATTCATGACCTGTTTATTCACCTTCACCACATATGTCAAAGATCCTTGATAGGAATTTATCTCCCGAATACTTGAAGAAGGAAAAGAAGGTGGAACGATTGTCCTTACGTCTACACTACCAACCTCGACCCCGTTGGTACAACTTGGTACACTCATAGTAGGTATATAATCTCTACTATCTTGGTGTTTTATCTTCTTTGGATCTCTCTCTAAGTACCTTACACGGGACCCTAGGGACGTAAACGTTAAGATAGAACCAATTCGGTGATGTCAAACCGTAAATAGAAAGTACCGGTTTTGTTTAAGTTGGTCACGTCTACATGTCCTCTCAAACCCCGAGTCCCGTCTAAACACCGTCAGTAGTCATTTTTGGTTCCGAGGGTCTACTCCCTGACCCGAATCCGGACGAAAGAGACCTCCGTCGTGTTTGTGTCTACGGGAGGACACAGGAGTCGGGTCCCATTCATCCCCTGTCTCTAGAAGGGTGAAGGAGACGTAGGGAAACGGTTCAAGAGTCACCGGGGACCCCAGTCCCGAGGTGTGTGGGACTGTCCCTACGGTCCCGTGGAATGTCTGACTCCTCCTCCCACCTCACTCCTGGACCCCGTGCCGCAACGGTTTCGTCAGTAATATTTATCCCTTTACTTGTAAATCTATTGGTACACTTGTAATGGGACCTTGAAGGAGCCATCTCTACCGTCTCGACTAGTTTACGAACCTAAACGACACCTAGGTCTTGTCCAAGACTCCAACGGACTCTTCAGTCTTTGCGATCCTAATTATTGTAGGTTCCCGTCGGAGGTACCTTGTACTACGTCACGAAGGAAGCACGTCCTTCTTTTGGGTACGATGGTCGTTAGGTCTTGAAGGACTGGGTCCCTAGCTTGGGCCCAGAGGGCGTAACATCCGTCTGCGAAATGGTAGACTCGGTATTCCCTTCGGTACTCGATCAAATGACTTATAAATAATGTTCACCGACGTGTGGGGGAGCCCGGGAATCACGGTCGAGATCCGACTGTTGGAGGGATTCCGAAGAGGGACATCGGATCACAAAGGTATGTTCAAAAGGAACGTGGGGGTATAGGTCGTGACTTATGTCGGTCGGAAGAAACACGACCACCACCTCTATACAATGTTTACTTTTTAATACAGTAAAGGGACGGAATAACATTTCGACCATCGATGGGTTCCCTGACTCTAAAATCAGACGAAAACCCTCCCCCATTCAGATTGAACGAAGAGGTCGTCAAAACGGAACAAGGTGACCAATGACACGGTTGTGGCACTAGGACGAGAGACACCTCGGTTAGGTCGAGTGTCGACCTCCTTCTTTACCCCAGGACCGTCTGCGGCGACATCCGAAACGTCAGTCTCCACTGGACTTTATGTTCAAGACTGTGATTGGACGACCCACTGGGAATCCGTCCAGGGAAGGGACTGAACACTCTCTCCTTTTACGAAGGAATACCCGAAAGACTTATAATTCAATCTACTCTAGGAAATATATTTTACAGAAAATAGACGAACGGTGGCGGTGGGGGGGGTCGTATTCCCGAGTCATATACGACCAAAAATAATAATGTTAAGTCTCGTAGGAGTCAATTTACTACCACACAAAGTTGCTCCTTCCACAGTTGTACTCGCGGATAGGGACTCTCGACTCGAGACCCTGAATTCCCGACGTCTACCCCCAGACTTCTGAACAAGACAAATGTCCTTCAGGACCGTCCTTGTCCCCTCCGTCTCTTGTTCATTTGTTGTGAACCTTGACAATGGTACATGACTCGCAAAGGACGCACGGTCCGGGACACACGACAAACACCGACTCGAGCGACTTGGGAGTATTGGCGAGATCCTCCTTCCACGACGGTACAGACGGGGAGGGTGGGGGATTCCTCGACTTGAAAGTTTTCGTAATGTCACAATTCTCCAATATATTTGAACACAGGATCCTTACTGAAACGAAGAGAAGAGGTTTTAAAAGGGTGGGAACCCCCTTCTTGGGATTCGTGCTTCTGTCTTACCTTTATTCGTGGTGGGGACTTATTTGGTACGAACACTCACACTTTGTCGAAGTGTCGAAGTAGAAGGCACTTTCTTACACAAAGTTCTAGCTCTCTCGTCGACTGTCATTCCTACGAGTGTCGTGGACCCGAACACCTTAGGACGACACGATAGGACCTCAGGCCGGGTCCGGCGTCCACGGATTTCAGAAGGACTACGAGAGTCACTGTACCCCTACTGCCTCCAACCGGGTACCCTTAGGGTTCGGTCCGGCGGTCTTTCTCTCCTCCTATCTGGTGTCTCCGGGGTGAAAAGTAAGATCTGAGTGTGGAGACCCAGAGGTCTGTGTACCTCCCCTAGTGAGAGATGAGAACTCTTACAAGGTTGAACGGAACTGTGAAATTCTTTGTGAAGAGTTAGATTAAACCATCTTTTTACTAGGACAAGAACCTCTCTTTAACACACCTCATAGTGTGAAGTCAAATATGATTCATTCTACGTGTCCCCGCAAGGTTCGATTTCTACTAGACTTCCAAACTTTTTATGACGTTTGGTTCGAGGTTGTTCGTTCTTCTCTTTTGTGTATTTATGAAAACTCTCTGAATTGTTGCCTTTTGTACCAGGACGGGGCTAAAAGGTGTAGGGAAGTCATGACGACCGTACTTGACCCCGGTCCTGACCAATACCTGTGGACGGAAAGTGACCGGTGTGTCGTGGAGTCGACAACCCCGGACGGTAGGGGTGTCAGGTATACTGTTCCCTGGTTTGGTGGGACTAGAATGGAAACGACTAACACCAATGTGGTACTATTTCAAATTTCCTCCCAGATTCACCTTGTCTCAGTCCTTACCTGATCCATTCCACCGCGGCCCACCCCCACAACTCCACCAACTAATTTTTCTTCCAACATTTTCGGTTCGACCTTTTATTGTTTCACTGTTTTCGTTCTTTTTCTAGAGCACTTTATGTGACGACGCGAACAATTCTTTTACATCTACTGCTCGGCGACTTCTTTGCGGGTAACTTGGGACGCGACTCTTTTTGACATAACCTGTGTTAGTGATCAACAGGTCTGAAAGACGGTTAACACAAAAGACAAACGAAAACAGTGTTTCCTTGAGTTTCGATTCACCAGTCGATGCATTCTGATTGTCGACATGTCCTGCACCATCGTTGGTCTAATCCAAAATGTAATAAAAGGTATCCGTGTAACAAAAAAATTTAGATATAAAGACGTAAATAAAGTAGTAACCTACACAAAACCTTCGGTTTAGTAAAACACTTTCACTTCCAGTACACTCTAGTCCTCACCTTTTCCGTACACTGTGTCTAGTAAGAGTTACCACTGTTCGATTTTCGTAAGGAAGATTCCAATCCTTGTTCTGTTCTACAGGTGAGAGTAATGAAAGTAAGTTGTACCAAAACTTTCAGGATCGGTACCGTGAGTCTCTTCTTTTTCCTTTCCTGAGGTTTAACCTTTTCTTCATTTCGGGAGTAACAAACGTCTACTATATATGATATGTATCTTTTGGGATTCAGGCGATGGTCTTTTGATGATCCCAGTAGTTACTTAGACCCTTTCGACGTCCTGTGTTTTAAATATGTGTCTTTAGAGAACGTAAGAATATGTGATTGTTACTTCTCTTTAATTCCTTTGTTAGGGTAAACGGTAGTGTAGTTTTTTTTTAGGTCCGTATTTGGATAAACTCCTCCGTTTATTGGAGATGAGACTTTTGATTCTGCGACTATTTTCATGACTTTTGTGTTTACCTTTCTATATGGTACATGAACCTAACCTTCTTAGTTGTGAGTTTTATTTATGTGATGGGTTCCGTTAGACGTCTAAGTTACGTTAGGGATAATTTAATGATTACCATAAAAGATGTCTTGATCTTGTTTTTTAACAATTAGACATACCTTTGTGTTTTCCGGGACTTAATAAGGAATTTTTTGATTTTTACCTTGATGGTATACTAGGTCGTTAGGGTGTACCCGAATATAGGCCTCTTTCGTTTTCATTTCACCGAGTCAACTCGGGCTAAACCTGGGGTACCTATCATTCATCAGACGTGGTTCGAGGAGGTAGGTACCCTAAAAGTTCCGTTCTCATGACCTCACCCAACGGTAAAGGAAGAGGTCCCCTAGAAGGGTTGGGTCCTTAGCTTGGGTCCAGAGAGTGTGACGTCTGTCTACGAAATGGTAGACTCGGTGGTCCCTGTAGGTAGACCTCTTTTGGTATAACTTTTTCTGTACACGTGGAGTCACAAGTAACGTCGTGAGATCGATTCTGTATATTACAGATTTACAAGTAGTCGTCTCGTCTGCTTACCCATTTCTACATCATGTACATTGTTACCCTATGATAAGTCGATAGTTTTTCTTGTTTAATACGGTAAACGTCGTTGTACCTACCTGGATCTCTAATAGTCTCAATCACTTCATTTAGGCTCTTTCCATTTACATAGTGAGTATATACCTTAGATTAAAATTTTTACTATGTTGACTTGAATGAACGTTTTGTCTTTGTCTGATTGTAAAGTTTTTGTTTGAATACCAGTGGTTTCCCTTTTACACCTTTCCTTTACACCTTCCCTCCCTATTTAATCCTGAAAGTCTAATTGCATATGTGTCATGGTACATATTTTATCTATTGGTTGTCCCTGGGGAAGACAGGTACCCCAGCGTTTCTCAACCTGTGTGAATCAATGACTTGTTGTCATTCTTGTTCCTTCTGGATGACATACGTCGTGTCCGTTGAGATGAGTCACACGAGATTGTTGGACATACCTTTTCTTGGACTTTTTCTTACTTGTGTACATTACATATTGACTTAGTGAACCGCCATGTGGGCTTTCATTGTTGTAACATTTATTTGACATGAGACTATCTTGAAAAAAATTTTCATCTTTTACTATGACAATTTTTGTCGTAGCACGAAAACGGGGGTCCTTCGTGATGTATCAACTACTCAGATAAGGTCCGTGTCTTATTTGAGGAAACCCTCAAACGAGTGACTCCGTCGTTCACATCCTCAGAGTTTACGACCAGGTTGAGCACAAAAGACTAGATCGAGAAGAAGTCATAATTACACATATTCTTGGTGTCTCTCTAGAGGAATGTTACGTCTAAGATCAATCTTCCACACCCCACCCCGGGCTCGGGGGTCCGTTGTGAACGTCATCGTGAGATTGACATGGGTCTCGGTGAGTCGTGTCGATCTGACGGACAGGAGTAGGGCAGGATTCCCCTCGTCCCGGGCGAGTCGAATGCCCGCAAACGGAAGAAGGGTAAGTTGAAGGGTAAGTTGATATGGTGTAGTTGGTCTGTTGGTCGTAAAGAGAAAAAGATTCCACAGGGTTAATCCATACAAAAGTTGTAAGTAACTCAAGTGAAAGTAGAATCGTTGGGAATCCATGTCATTCTTTTAAATTACAAAGACGGTGTACCAAATGACCTAAATTAACGTTCGGGATGTGGATGGATGAAATGGTGCATTCAATTGTGTCAACACTTGTGACTCCTCTTTTTCCGATGCTCTGGACGGGTTATCCTTAGTTTTTAAGTGTTAGTTCCCAGTATTGTTCTCGGAGATGGAATATTTGGGACCTCTCTTTTCGACCTCATTATTTATGCAAATTCACACGTGTGTTTGTGTATGGGCCTTGGTATTGACGTTTGTACTATACGGTTACGTTCCACCGGGACTCAGGGTCCGAACAGCAGCATAAGACGAGCTCCGGGAAGTGAGGCACCTCTATGGATCCCTTCCTGAAAAGGTTACGCAGGAAGTCTTTGACTCTTTACGCCAACAGGGTACCCACACTTTATTGACTTCCACTGTCCAGGAAAGACCATTGTGGTCGGTGGTAGGACTCGTTGGGTCTGTGGCTCGCTTCCACGGTGCCGACCCCGGTGGGACCTTGGGAGACCTTCGTCTCGACGACGTCCTACCCCTACGGGACAAGGACCGGTCCGGCACGACAGAGACACCTTCAGATAGACGCTTGTCCAGTAGACTCCTCTATCGTCTCGATAGATATCTTCACGGACCCTGGGTCGTCTACGAGTGGACAGAATTGTAGGACGGACCTTGTTCTGTCTCGGAAAAATTTTTTTCCTTCGTAAGTCCCTTACTGATTGTGGAGTACTTCCACTCCTAAAGACAGACGAAGAGGAACCCACGTCGTCACTTCTCCCCATTCCTCCTCCCCGTCCTGTCCCGGGACCCTCCCCCGAGCAGGTGTCTCAGGAAAAGTCGACCAAATACAGGGTGGGACACGTCCGAGCAGGGGAGAGTGGAGGCCCGGAGTACTTACCCCTCGGTCAAGAGACCAAGTCCATAAAGACCCTGGAGACGAAATAATCGTGGGCCCCATATTTCTACTCAGTTAGTTCTCCTCGAATTGTAGAGTATCTAAGACTCTGTACTCTTTAGGTATCTTCTAAAGTAAAAGAGGTCACAACTATTCGTTTCGCACTCTCTAATGACTCCATATTATTGGTATATGTGGTATAAATGGTCCCGTCGGAGCAAACTTTGTTACGAGAGTGTAATAGATGTATATAGCAGTTTTACAGGGACTTTAATGTGGTAAGACCCCAAGTCTAATGTGAGAACGTGTGTACTCTGTGCCTTCCGAGCCGAGACCAGGAGAGACTCGTGAAGACAGTTATTTATTCGTCGGTGCACCGGCCAGGCATTGATGTGACACGAAGGACATTAACAGGTGGACAGAGGGATAATCGGACACTTGGACTTATGGTCTTGATGAAGAATGAGTAGGAAGTAAAAGTCAAGACACGTCGGTCTTTTACAAGTTGTTTGTAAACGACTTGTAGGGTATAGGAAAATGAGACTCGACAGGTAGAATCCTTAGTCTCGCCCGTCGTCGAACGAGAGGGACCTGGTAACACTTTAGAGACCGTAACAGAAGGATAAAGATTTTTGAACTAAAACATTTCTGAGAAACACTGAAGACCGTACAAATAGGACAAAGAGTCACTTTATAGATAAAGTAAAATAAATTAAGTGAAATTCCCCTTCCTAATAAAGAGTTTACAGTCTTTTATGGTCGGGAAAATTCTTCCTTCCCTTTAGATGGTTTGGTCACCCTGAACACCAATTTTCGGAGAAAGACGACAATAGACCGTATAGGACACGACCTGGGTGGTAGCGTACACTGGTTTCGGACGGGCACTGTGACGTCACCGACCGTCGGTTTTCGGACCCGAGATCTCGGACGCACGGACACGGGCGTGGGGTCGTAGTGGTAATGACCGTGACGTTAGCGACCGTTCAATGGACAAGAGAGACTCGATCCCAAAGATACTCGTGTCACTTTTGTCGACGGGGTGTATTTCACCGACTCTTCTAATTCCTCAAGTGTCATCTCCGGATCCTGAGGCGTTCAGGAGTGATTCACAATGATTGGCCTCGTGTCCTCCCGGAGGGGCAAATGTGTGTGATGACGAGTGCATATGGATCAGGGTGACACCGGTGACTCGTGTCTTTCTTGTCTCTACAGTCTCGTGTCCCGTCTGTTCGGACCGTCGAGACCGTTACTCGCCCGACCGACCCACGACGTCCTCTCTTCCCCGTCACTCCCCTCGGAGCTCGTTCTTCGCGGGGCTCCTGTCCCGCGACAGAGGGTGAGTGCCGCGGGTCGTGAACCAGGCCATGCCTTGTCGATACTTTACTGATAGGAGACTAGTTTGGTTACCTCCGCACCCTTCCCACTCGTCTAAAAGATGAAGAATGTATCAGTGACTCCGCAAAGATTTGGTGGACCTTGAACGTTTCGTCCTTCCCCTTACATCCCACACTGAAGTGTGTCGGGACCGAGGTGGACCTAAGACACTACTAATCACTCGTCAAGACCGACTCAATAAATCGAAGAGAGTCCGTTACCGTGGGGTAAGGTCATGAAAACGGACCTTTTAGGGTACCTACCTCCTCAGACCATCCGACGTCAGGTACCCCAGCGATCTCACCCTGTACCGACTCGCTGAAGTGAAAGTGGAAAGTCAAAGTACGTGATCTCTTCCTTTACCGTTGGGTGAGGTCACAAGAACGGACCTCTTAGGGTCCCTGCCCCCTCGGACCACCCGACGGCAGATACCCCAGTGTGTCTCAGTCTGTGCTGACTTCGCTGAATCGTCGTCGTCGAAGAAATCGACGTTTTGTCATGAGAGGTCTTAACACTCCTAGTGTGACTGTACACCCAGGTCGTGGAAAATCCACCAGTCATTTACCGGCACTGACGACACGGACACCATACAGACACGGACCCCCTCGTAGACCTTCCGTGTCGTGACCTGACTCTTATACCTTTGAACTCACGATTAGACCGGTATCCAGGGACATATTGGACTCGTCCAGGGTGACGAGACAACCCAGACACAAGACTAGATAGGTTCCCGTCACGATAGTCCCCGTGTGACGGTAGACCCACGGCACTCTGGTGTCCGTAAGCCCCGTGTTTCCGACTTCCATCACCACAAATGACTCCGATTGACCCCTAGAATGACGTCGTAATCTTCGTTTGATTCCGTTGGTTGATCCCCGCGACAGTGTTTCTGGGTACTATCCCGACTTCTCTTTGTCATCTAAGTCGGATTCTACGACATGTCTCTTTGACTAAACGAATTAGTCACGGTACGAGTTTTCTTTTCACCCTCGCGGTTTGAACTTGTGTCAGAGTCAAACACGAAATGTCAGGAAATAGGAATTTGTATTTCGTGGTATGGATCTGGTAGATTGGGTGGTCCGTGTCTTGACTAGACCTCACTAAGAGGTTAACCTTCTCTTTCTATGATAGACGATCTCGTTTAAAGAAAGGAGGGTACATTGCTTCAGGTCATTGTTCTCGACTTTTAATTTGATCGACTTGTACTTCTTCTTTACTGTCGGGACCTGTACGGGAACATTGTGAGTCTTAATTTCATTTAGGTCACCTTTTGCTCCGGGACTACTAGACCCTCTCCGGGTCCCTCTCCCTTCGTCCCGTCTCACTTACACGATCGGGTAAAGTTTCGAGTCACGGAGGGTCTACCCGCCTTCATCGCGACATTAATGTAGGCGACGTTCGTTCTTTTGTTTGGTCCCGAAAGCCCTAAGTGTCCGGAGCAGTCGTGTAGTTCGAACTATGTCCTTTGTTGAGTCTAGCGACGGTCGGGTTTCCGACTCAAGGATCCTTATACCTATTATTGTGGTCCGTAAGCCCTATACCTCGAAAGGCTCAGTATGTGCGTCTGTCTCCTTGAGTACCCTCTGACTCGAGACGGACAAGTACAGAATGAGAAGTGTTATTTGTTCCGGGACTTTATTTTTAGGGTCGTAGAGGCAAGGATTAACAGAAAGGTGTACTCTTCCGACTCGGATCTTACACTCTCCGTAACCGAGAACCAGATTAAAACACTATGTTAACAGAGGAGCCGTGAGGTCCTCGGAAGACGACCGCCAAGACATTAAACGACCATCCCTACCCTCGTCTCAACCTCGTCTTACCTGCCTTACTCTCGGTACAAAGGGTGGAAGAGGACGGAACCGAGGTGATAGTTCAGAAAGAAATAAAGAATATGTCAATTCTGAAAACGATGGTGGATTCGGTTGAGGCAGATCAGTTCCGATACCAAAAGGGACACCAGTACATACCTACACTCTCAACCTGACACTTCTTCCGACTCGTGGTTTCTTAACTATGAAAACTTGACACCACAACCTCTTCTGAGAACCCTCAGGGAACCTGACGTTCCTCTAGGTTGGTCAGGTAAGATTTCCTCTAGTTGGGACCCTAAAGAAACCTTCCTTACTACGATTTCGAGTTTGAGGTCATGAAACCGGTGGAGTACGCTTCTCAACTGAGTAACCTTTTCTGAGACTACGACCCTCCCTACCCCCCGTCCTCCTCTTCCCCTGTTGTCTCCTACTCTACCGACATACCGTAGTGACTGAGCTACCTCCACTTACACTCACTTGAGGCCCTCAACCACTACCTGTCCCTCCGGACGGCACGATGCTAAATACCCCAACGTTTCTCAGCCTGTGCTGACTCGTTGACTTGACTTGACTTGACTTGACTTCAGCTGAAGTGAAAGTGAAAAGTGAAAGTACGTAACCTCTTCCTTTACCGTTGGGTGAGGTCACAAGAACGGACCTCTTAGGGTCCGTGTCCCCTCGGACCACCCGACGGTAGATACCCCAGCGTATCTCAGCCTGTGCTGACTTCGCTGAATCGTCGTCGTCGTCATTCGACAAAGTTCCCCCGAAGGATCCACCACGATGACCATTTCTTAGGTGAACGGGTACATCCTCTGTATTCCCTGTGCTCCCAAATTAGGGACCCATGTCTTCCAGGGGACCTCTTCCCGTACCGTTAGGTGAGGTCATAAGAACGGACCTCTTTGGGTACCTGTCTCCTCGGACCACCCGATGTCAGGTACCCCAGTGCTACTAAGTCTGTATTCGTGTGTGTGTGTGTTCGACAAAGTTTGATCTCCAGGAATTATAAATTGGTAAAACGGATTTCACTTTGACTGAAGTCTCTATCCTCACTGCGGCATGAAGGACGAGGTGGACGTTTGTCTTTGGTAGAAAGGATTTTAAGGGTGGATGTTCCGTCAGACAAAAGTGTGTCTTGGACTGGAGAGTGGAAGTAAAGGGTTACGACGTTTTGAGAGTTACTCGAGTGTCAATTATTACTTAATCCACTTCTTTATTATTTTATTCGACCATACAACGATTCGACTGACCTCTGTCCGCCCTTTGTGGACCGTCTTGTAGAGGACTCCTCTAAAGAGGATCGTGGTCGACACTCCCTTCTTTCACACTCCGACCTGTACCTTTAGCACTTTCTGACTGACGCTTTATCGGTGACTTTTGGGGTGCTAGATGTTCTGGTGTTGACTTTTCGCTGTCGTGTCACTGAAACGTGTCGTCTCCTTCTTTTCCGACCAAATTCAAAAGACACTACACCTTTCCTCACTGGTGGCGACGTCGCCGATTGTCCATACCCCGTTCCCTAGTGACACGCGGTCGTACGAGACTCGGACGTGAACCCAATAGAGTCGTCGCCGATTGTCCATACCCCGTTCCCTAGTGACACGCGGTCGCACGAGCCTCGGACGTGAACCCAATAGAGTGGAGTAGACTAGTAGTCTGTGGGATCCTCCAACCAAGAAAACAGTGGGAGTAGAATGTACACTTCCTTGATTCCAGGACTCACGTCCTCCACGGGTTCCAGTGTACCCAACCACCGTGTCGGGTCTAGACTTGACCCATCAGGTCCGGGTCCCCAGAGGAGGTGAACGGTACGAGAACCATAACCGGACCTTTTTCGGATTGTCAGTGAAAGTTCCCTGGGTCTTCAAAAATGGGTGTGATCTATGTTTGTCGAGTACATCGAGTCATAGTTTGTTTATTGGGTTAGTTTTGTATCCATTTTCTAGATAAATAGATAAAAACCGTGGACCTGTCCCTGAACGTGGGACCCGGGAGACTCATTTTTAGACTACGAGATGGTCGACTCGATGGACCCGTCGGTTTTCTAGATTTGTCTGTAAAGAGGTTTCTTCTGTATGTCTACCCGTTTTAGGTGAACTTCTCTACAAGTTATAGTGATTAATGATATCTTTACGTTTAGTTTTGATGTTACTCCATAGTAGAATGTGACCAGTCTTACCCGTAGTAGTTTTTTAGATGTTTTGTTATTTACGACCTCTCCAACACCTCTTTTCTCTTGGGAGAATGTCGTAACCACCGATACATTTAATTATGTCAGTAATAGCTCTTATCATACCTCCAAGGAATTTTGTGATTTTTATCTTGATGGTATACTGGGTCGTTAGGGTGAGGAACCGTACATAAACCTCTTTTGGTATTAAACTTTTCTATGTACGTGGTAATGACAATTACAATTACCGTCGTCGTGATAAATGTTATCGGTCCTGTACTTTCGTTCGATTTAAAGGTAGTTGTCTCCTTACCTATTTCTTATAATAAGTTGTTATAACAATTCATTAATCGGAGGTTAATTTTATTTATTTAAAAATTTTTCTTATAGTGAGTCGGTATTTTTCCTCACTTTGACTTAGTAAACATCTCTACAACTACCAGGATCTCTGACAGTATGTCTGACTTCAGTCTTCTTCCCTTTGTTTATGACATTATGACTATGTATATACACCCTAGATCTTTTTACCATGTCTAATAAAATAAACGTTTTGTCTCTGTCTCCATCTCTTGTTTACATATTTACGGTTCCCCCTTCCCTCCACCCTACTCAATGCTCTGACCCTAACTACACGTATGTGATGACTATACATATTGTATCTGTTGCTTACCCTTGACTGACGTGACGTGTCCCTCGAGGTGAGTCGCGAGACACCGTTGGGTTTACCCTTCCTCGAAGATTTTCCTCCTATATATACATATACATGTCGACTAAGTGAGACGACACAGTGTGTAATATTTCGTTGATACGAGGTTATTTTTAATTATTTTTTCGTATATACATACGTGGTACCTTATAATAAGTCGGTATTTTTTAGGCTTGTTACTGTGACCGTCGTTGTACCTACCTAGATCTCTAACAGTATGGGTCACTTAACTCAGTCTGTGTCTTTCTGTCTGTAGTATACTGTAGCGAATATACACCCTAGATTTTTACCCTTCTCTACTTGAAGAAATGTTTGGTCTTTATCGATACTTACATCTGAATGCGAATGGACCCCTGTTTCCTCCCTCCCTATTTGACCCTCTAACCCCAACTGTATATTTGTAATGGTATGTATTTTATCTATTGCTTATGTTTAGACGACATATCGTGGTCCTCGAGATGAGTTATGAGACATTGTCGGATATACCCTTTGCTTAGAAATTTTTTTTTTTTTCTCACCGATATACGTATTGACTCAGAGAGACGGCACGTGGACTTTGATTGTGTTGTGACGTTTAGTTGATATGGGGGGGTTAGTTGTAATTTTTTTTCCTCGTCATAGACTCGGTACGAGAACTTTGTGACTACCGGAGTGGAAGAAGTCCTCTAGGAAGGGGTAAGGCAAAAGATCAATTTTGTTGTAGGATAGTCCGGACACTCCAGAGTTGTTTTTCGGGTCCTCCGTCGTCCCGTCTACTTTTGGGAGATGTCGACAGTCACAGTACGGATGTTCGCGTAGAACCTCCCAACCCGACGTCTGCAGGACACTCCTGGTCGTCACGACTCCTTACTCGACTCGAGAACGTCCCTCTGTGGAGTACGCACCACTCTTCTATCAAAATACGTGTAGTCCAGTACTTACACAAGACGGTCGTGTCTTTTCCGAGACTCGCACCGACTGTGATTAGACAACACAACTATGTTAACTCCAGTCAATAGAGTAGATGTTTTGTCTTTGGACGTATTGGAAGGAGTGTACTCCCCTCAGCTGCCCTCCCTTCTTCCCTTCCTCTTCCTTCTTTGCCTCTTTTGTAAAGGACAGTAGATAAATTCAGAGACAGGAATAAGATGGTGAAAATACAAACTACACGTATAGTTGGGTTGTCCATCTGAACTCACAGACTAAATGTGCCCTCCTCCAAGTCTGTACAATTTTATGCTGAACATTCCCCTCGAGGACTGTTGTCCAGATTAGGATTCGGGTGAGAGGTGCAATCATTATTGTGCTCCACGAGGTTCACACCTCCACAGTCCGTGAAAGACTCCTGTCGGACTCGACCCCCACACACCCCCCGACTCTTAGGGACCCCGGTGACTACTCCAGTCGTGGTGTCTCGGTAAAGTGATATGTCTACTGTGTCACCAAAAAGAATAAACCAACAGGCGGGTAAAACGAGGGAGTGTTTTTCGTTACAGGGGGTCAACCAAAGTTCAGAGACTACGGACATATGTGGTGGACAGATACGAACCGATGAGGATTGGACGAAACCTTTCGTTGTGGGACCCTTTCTAGATACCACCGTTTTTCATTACTAGAGTGATACGAGTCAAGTCAGCGAGTCAGCACAGGTTGAGAAACACTGGGGTACTTAGTGTCGTACGGTCCGGAGGGACAGGTAGTGGTTGAGGGCCTCAAGTGAGTGTAAGTGGAGGTAGCTCAGTCACTACGGTATGTCGGTAGAGTAGGAGCCAGCAGGGGAAGAAGAGGACGGGGGTTAGGGAGGGTCGTAGTTTCAGAAAAGGTTACTCAGTTGAGAAGCGTACTCCATCGGTTTCATGACCTCAAAGTCGAAATCGTAGTAAGGAAGGTTTCTTTAGGGTCCCAACTAGAGGAAGTCTTACCTGACCAACCTAGAGGAACGTCAGGTTCCCTGAGAGTTCTCAGAAGAGATTGTGGTGTCAAGTTTTCGTAGTTAAGAAACCGCGAGTCGGAAGAAGTGTCAGGTTGAGAGTATAGGTATGTACTGATGACCTTTTTGGTATCGGAACTGATCTACCTGGAATCAGTCGTTTCATTACAGAGACGAAAACTTATATGATAGATCCAACGAATGTTGAATCCGTTGACACCTTACATCGGACTCGAAATTTATTGATTACATCAAGGAACCAGTTTAAGTATTTGGAACGGACAACAGGATTGTCGCTAATAATAATAATGTCTCGGTTAATCACATTACCTTTCGAGTCTGAGGGGTTGTGTAATTTTTTATTAACGACCCACAGCGGTGGGGGTATAGTACCTCCGTAATAGATTTCAACCGTAATAGGTCTCTACAGTCCTGTGTCTGATCCTGGTAACCATTGAACTTTCCTTTTTACTTTCATGGTCCTTTACGTCACCTACTGTTGATCCGACCCTGGGGGTTAGAGGAGGGAAAGACCCCCGTGACAGGATACGTTTGAAAGTAAGAACGATGTACCATATAATACCAGGGAGGTAAGAACGAAAAAGAAAGACAGTCCCTTTCTTTAGATTTTCTTAGGTCTTTCTGAATAAAAATACCCTTCGTCTCAATGTTTCTTTTCGAGGACTCACCCCACCGTAAAAGACAATCAGTCTTTAGGGGGAGACAGAATAATTTTTTAGTTTTGTCCCTTAAGTATATACATTAATTCCGAAGGATGGGAAACTAATAGATTGACTAATGACAGATGAATTCTCCTTTCAGTTTGCTAATAGAACTATCTACGACGACACCCCATCGTTAATCCTGTTTCGAGAGAAGGCTCCCGTCCCAGGAATTACTAAAGGATAGTCTCAGGACTAACGACTGTGTAAAATTTAAGGTCATAAGGACGGGTAAAATTGACCTATTGTACTAATGGACTATTGCTCTCCTCATTTCTCAGTTGACCTTTTCGTTCAAATTGGGATTGTAATATATCGGTTTCGGTTAAGTTCAATTGTTACGTTAATGTTTGGATTCCTTTTTCTTGTGCACGTGACACCGACATGGGATAAAGAAAATCTGTGGTTAAACGACAGACGGCTCTCTCTCTCTAACACCCGGTAAAGAGGAAAACCTAGAACCAACAACCTTCTACCTCCCATCCTTCACTTCACTCTTCTTTCAATTCTTTTCCATGATATAATTTGATAACATTGACTCCCCTTTTTGGTCGTTTGGCCTTTGAAGGTTTAGAACGGTAATATTTCATTATGACGACTTGGTCTCATCGAGAGGATTGTAATCATCCATGTTTTAGTCGATATATATTTATATTTATATAGTCAATAACGGTTCAAACCCTGTTTTCCGTCTCGGCCTGACATTAGGAACGGTCTCCCTCTATGTGGTTTCCACAGGACACTGACGGGACCCCAAGATGGACCTACGTGAAAGACCTGACGTCGTGTCCCTTCCTCTCCGGTTCCCCTTTCGCCGTCAGAACGGCTCAACTTCTTAATTTCTGTCCTCCGACCCCGACCCGTTGCCCATCTTAAAACATTGCCTCCTTCGACTTAACTCTTCCTCGAGATCCTGAGATATATCCTCAGGGGAATTCGTCTCACAGTGGTCCTCAGCCTGTCCTGATTCGTGTTCGTTTCATTCACTTCGAAGACTGGGTAATGAGTCGACGTGTATACGTCCGTTCTGAGGTCTCCGGACAGTCCCTTTCTGACGACCCCTAGTCGAGAGTTGTCGACACTCTATTTGCCTCGACGACCTCCCACGCCTCACGACCTTCTGTGCCCTTTGATTGAAGATTCCACTTTTCCGGAACTATTTGTGGACCCACAGGTGACTCTGTTTTTTTTTCCGGTACATAATCCTAGGACCTATAAGATCTGGACCGGTTTGTTTCCAATTTTCTTTCGGAGTTTTTATACATCGACTAAATTGTCATTTAATTATTGGATAGTCTTGTTTTGAGAGATTTCTGTTGTTTTAGGTCTACTATTGTGTAGTAGGCGTTACTACTCATATCTTAGTCTTCAAAGGTCTATACACCTTCTCCTGTTACACTTAAGATTGACCCTTTCTTCAACTATCTTTGTCTGAGTCTCTACTGTTTATGACCCAATCGTCTGTTCCTTAAATTTTGTATATTTATACGAATCCTTTCCTATCGGGATTGTTGAGTTATATGTTCCCTTGGAGTGATCTCTTTACCTTTGGTATTTTTCTTAATTTACTACCCTCTAATCATTTACTTGGAGATCGTAACGTTCCAAGGATATAAAACACAATGCATCATTTTATAATTGATTAGTCTAACGTTATTTCTACATAAGACATTAAGGATGTCGTTGGTGATTTTTCTATTTCTTGTTGTCTTCTTAGTTGTTTTTATGATTTTTTATAAGTTTATCGGGGTTTCTTTTGTTCCTTTTTCCTTATCCTTTCGTTTTATGTCTATTTAGTTTTTTTCTTTTTCCTTTTCCTCTGTCTATTTAGTTGTTAATATCAACCTCTGAAAATTGTGAGAAGTCATTAATAGTTATTAATTTATTGATTTGTTTTTTTTAGTCATTCGTATGTCTTCTATGTTTCTTGTAATTGCTGACGAAAGTGAATTAACTTTAAATATTCTTAATATGGGTTGTTGACATCTGATGTGAAAACTTACTTACTACAAGTAACTTATTACAAGTGTACTTATTACAAGTGTGACTCTTTGATATACGAACCGGTATTTTTTCAGAGTTACTGAAAAGTTTCTAGATATAGTATATCACATACAAGAAACTGGAGTTGTCTTAATTTAGTCTTTAGGTGTTGTCATTACATAGATCATACTGGATTTAGTTCAGGGAATACTAATATGTCACCTTCACTGTCTATCTAAGTTCTCTAATCTAGACTATCTCACGGATTTTTTGATAACTACCTCCAAACATTGTGACATGTCCTCCGCTACTAGTTTTGGTAAGGGCTCTTTTTCTTTACGTTGTTCCGTTTGCCGACAGACTCCTCCGAAATGTTTATTGACTCTTTTCTCTTCCCTTTCCGTTTCTTCTTTTCCTTACTATATAGGTAGACTTACGTCTCAAGGTTTCTTATCGTTCCTCTCTATTCTTTCGGAAGGATTCACTTGTTCCGTTTCTTTGTCTCCTTTCGTTATCTTATCCTTTCTGGTCTCTAGAGAAGCTCTTTTTATATCTCTATGGTTCCCTTTCTGTCTCTATGGTAAAGTACGTTTCTACCCGTGTTATTTCCTGTCTTTGTCATACCCGGATTGTCTTCGTCTTCTATAATTCTTTTCCACCGTTCTTATGTGTCTTGATATACTTCTCCCAGAATTACTGGGTCTGTTGGTGTTACCACACTAGTGAGTGGATCTCGGTCTGTAGGACCTCACACTTCAGTTTACCCGGAATCTTTCGTAATGATGTTTGTTTCAGTCACCTCCACTACCTTAAGGTCGACTCAATAAAGTTTGGGATTTTCTACTTCGACAATTTGACGTCGTGAGTTATACGGTCGTTTAAACCTTTTGAGTCGTCACCGGTGTCCTGACCTTTTCCAGTCAAAAGTAAGGTTAAGGTTTCTTCTCGTTACGGTTTCTTACAAGTTTGAAGACACGAGTAAAGTGTACGATCGTGCCATTATGAGTTTTAGGAAGTTCGATCCGAAGTTGTCATGTACTTGGTTCTTGAAGGTCTACATGCTCGACCTAAATCTTTTCTGTCTCCTTGGTCTCTAGTTTGACGGTTGCAGACGACCTAGTATCTTTTTCGTTCCCTTAACGTCTTTTTGTAGATGAAGACGAGGTAACTGATGGAATTTCGGAAATTGACACACCTAGTGTTGTTTGACATCTTTTAAGAAGTTCTCTACCCTTATGGTTTCGTGGAATGGACAGAAGACTTTTTGGACATACGTCCAGTTCTTTGTTGTCAATCTTGGTCTGTACCTTGTTGTCTGACCAAGTTTTAACCCTTTCATCATACAGTTCCGACATAAAACAGTGGGACGAATAAGTTGAATGTACGTCTCATGTAATACGTGTTACGGTCCGACCTACTTCGTGTTCGACCTTAGTTCTGACGACCCTCTGTATAGTTGTTAGAGTTTATACGTCTACTATGGTGATATTACTGTCTTTCATTTCTCCTTGGAAAACTACTCCCACTTTCTCCTCTCTCTTTGTCGACCGAACTTTGAGTTGTAAGTTTTTTGATCATAGTTTCTTAGACTAGGTTTATGAAGTACCGTTTGTCTTCCCCCTTTTCACCGTTTTAGTGACGTCTCCCACTGATGTCGGTACTTTAAGTTCTACGAACGAGGAACCTTCCTTTCAATACTCTCTGTTACATAATTTTTCGTCTCTGTAGTAAAACGACTGTTTCCAAGTATGTCAGTTTCGATGCCAAAAAGGTAATCAGTATATACCTACACTGTCGACCTGGTATTTCTTCCCACTTACGGTTTATCAACTATGAAAGCTTAATACGACTTCTTCTGAGAACTCTCAGGGAACCTGACGTTCCTCTAGTCTGGTGAGTTAGGATTTCCTTTAGTCAGGACGTATACGTGACCTTCCTGACTATAACTTCGACTTGGAGGTTATGAATCCGGTGGACTACGCTTCTTTACTGAATGATCTTTTCTGGGACTACGAACCTTTCCAACTTCCCTCCTTCTCATCCCCTGCTTTCTCCTCTTCTACCAACCTACCGTAGTGGTAGAACTACCTGTACTTAGACTCGTTCGAGACCCTCAACCACTACCTGGCCCTTCGGACCGTACGACGTCAGGTACCCCAGTGTTTCTCAACCTGTGCTGAGTTGTTGAACTTGACTGACTTATATAAGTTAAAGTTGTTTGACAGGACAAAGTCTAAGTCAAGTCAGAGAACCAGTACAGGTTGAGAACACTGAGAGACAAAATCTATCGCCTCCAATTTTCAAAAAGTAAGTTCTAAGGAGGAGAGATTTAAGAAAAGTCGATGATGATTTCAGATGAGTTCATATAAAAGTAAAACAAGACTATGAAAGGTAATAAAAACAGGAAAAGACGACAAACGTATAACTTTTAATGGAGTTTCGTCGACTCCTCTGTCCACCCCATATTGTATAAATAATTTTTTTTTTTTTTTTCCGGCGTTGTTTATTGTTCAATCTTTCAATCCGGTCTGTGATTTTTACTATCTGTCATCAAATACGGTTCATGGTTTACTTCATACTCATTGTCAACGATATTCTTAAGTTTCCTTCTCCAGTTTCTGTAAATTTAAGTTATAATACTTGATTCACCCAAAGGACTAATAGAGGGACCGGATAAGTGAGACGGTGACACGATGTCCAAAAGGAGAGAGAGGTTTGAGAGTTGTAAGGAGTGAAGGAAGTATAAGAGTTAACTAAAGAGTCACTTGATCTTTCGCTCCTTCTTTTGGAGAGGTTTACAAACGGTGGTGTCGGTGTTACGCCCTGGGGTCCGTCTCGCCGGAGACAACGAGGGTCCAGTGTGGCCGTGGGAGCACGAAGGTCTGGAGACGTAGACGACGACGAAGACCGACCTTACGAGAAAGGTGAGTCCGAGTGTGCTCACTTTCACCTTCGGCGAGTCCACACAGACTGAAAAACGCTGGGGTACTTCAAGAGGTCCGGTCTTATGACCTCTCCCATCGGAAAGGGAAGAGGTTATAAGGGTTTGGTCCCTAACTTGGGTCCAGAGGGTGTGACGTCCGTCTAAGAAATGGTTGACTCGATAGTCCCTTCGGGGTACTGACTTGGAAGTTGAAAAAAGTCCATCTTTTGCAATCGTTAGTTGGAAGCCACTGATGAGGTAAATTTTTACGTTAGAAGGAAAAATAGAGGGAGTAACACAAAAAGGAGGTATCGGAAAAGTCTTATATTATGTGGTATATAGAAATTATAAAGGGGAGACAGTCGACTTACACTCGAGACACTTTCGTCTCTAAACCGAAACAAGGGACCTCCTAGGGGAACGTGTATCTGGCCACGGACCAACATGTCTTCCATGAACTATTTAGAAAAAACTTACTTACTTCGTCTTAAACTCGACCTCCAATTTTTATTCCGTAGTGAATACTCCTCTCCCTTCCTTCCTGTATGGTCTGATGTCTTTCCTCTCCTTCTCGTTTATGTACCTGTACCCTAAGTAATACGAATTCTTTCACTCTTTAAAGGAAATCAATCTCTTCTTCCTTTTCTTCTCTTCTACTCCTACTTCACACCCGACCACTACGTAGTTACCGGATCTGACAGTTAGATTTGAATGAGTCTGAATTGAAACAATCGTGGTTCCTCGTTGACTTCAAAAGAGTCGTATCTTCCCCACCTCCTCCCCCCTGACCTCGAGATCCTCTGTCTCCGTCACCCCAGTCACTTGTCTAAGAACCTTCGTCTGTCCATGTGACTGACCCCTTAGTGTTGTGATGGCTTCGTTTGCCCTTCTCATCCCTTTCTCTGCCAACCGTGACAACTTCTTCCGAAGAGTATCGATTTTCGTTTTGTTTCCCTTAATCTCTCAAAGAAGGAAGGAGGATTTCTGACGTTTCTTTAGAGACTTAACGGGACATATCAAGGTATTCTTCCATCCGAATTGACTTAGTTCGTTATTTCCTTTTTCAATACACTGAGTTGGTAAATCTCACCCCAGAGAAGAAATTCTTTTGTGACACAGACCTTATTATCGATGATAATTGTCGATAAAGTGGTGTTTTGGGCCCCCGATTTTGCATAAGTACAGTTCTGTCTTAGTGTTGATCTTACGGACACGCTATACACGTCTTTTGTTGTTTTGGGTGTCTTCAGGGTTTCGTCCCTGGATAGTCTGTCTTGTGTGGTATAATTCATTTATGGGTGAGAAGCAGAAGAGAAGGAAATTGGTTTCTTCTAGAGAGTGACAAACGACATGTATGAGCTAGGGTACAATACTATAAGGTACTTTGCTGACCCTCGAAAGTCCCCATTGTATCATTGACTAAACCCTGTCACCAGGTCTGTCTTCCGACATGAGACCCATTGTCATATAGTCGGTGAGTCCTTGTAGTGCATGTAATTTCGTTAAGTTTGAGACGTTTCGAGACGACAAACCTCAGATACTGGAAATGTTTATCCACTATAAAGTTGTCTCACGTTAATTCTTACCGGATGACTCAACAAAAATTACGTTTTGTTATTCGACAACCGACGAGACAGTGTGTACGACTTCTCTTTTCTTCTAAAGACGGTACATAAAATCCTTCCGACTTTTCGAAGTAGTCCTTATGACAACCTCCCCTTTCCGGGAAGACATTCGACGAGTTATGAGAACTTGACACCGTCCCAGGTTTTAAGGTTCCTCTACCATCTGTACTACAGTGATGAACAAAACGATTCGTGATGAATAATATATGAAGGTATATGACTCTCCCCTGGCTTCTCTCTTATTTCTTTGTGGTGACCGAGACTACACCAGAGTGTATGCAAATACTAGAGTATACTGACCTAAGATGAGTCACCTTTGTTAGAACAGTTGATGATTATTGATTCTTCGTCTTATAATTACACAGTGTAATTCTTCGACTTTTTAGTGTAGGTAATTGGAAGTTGACGGTTTCATACCACGGATTATTTACACTGATCCAGAGAGTACTAGTCGATGTCCCAAGATAAGGACCGAAACAAGCCATGTTTATAAAATAGGTACCGAACCTATTTGTATTTTGTCCGGTTGTACGTACCACACTTTTATGTACTGAGGGTTTCCAATATTTGACTTTATTATGTTCTTTTCGGGACATAACTGAGATCTTTGACTAAATAAATGTATCCCGTCCTGGTCGTCGTACGTACTTGTCTTAGTCCCCAAACGATAGTTTGGACCAACTTAGTAGGAATGGTTTACCGACGATTTTTTCCATTACACGAAGACCAAGTTAAATGTCTTTGTCTTGGATCTCTTCCTTTTCCGACGTGTGACAGGTTGTTGTCCTGTAAGACCTTTTCTTTTTTTGATACATCTGTCAATTTTTTGTTTGTTTGGTTTTTTGGTGTCGTCGACGGTCTCGAAACGTCCCTCCCTCCCTTACTACTAATCCACTACATTTGACATGTATACTGACATCACATTTGATAACTAAAATCAATTATTACACCGAATAATTCACATTATATGTATGGTGTCTTTACGATCTCCATTTATTGTGCCTTTTAACCCCATTCCCCTATATACCATTGACGTATAAAAGGTATTTGGACTTTGACGAGATTGTTTTAAATAATTAATTTTTTTTGTGTAATTAGTTTTACGATGTAATCTTTTATAATTGAATTACGTTTTCTTTACCCACTCCTTACCCTAGACGTGTGACCGGGACTCTGGGAACCGATCAGAGTGAAAAGTTCGGTCTTCTATGTGTGTTAGTGTCATCTCTTCCTAATCACAGTATTTGTTTACGAGTGACGACAGGAAGGACCATTGACAAAGAGCTACTGTAAGAGAGAAAGGTGGACTCCTGATTGTCCGTCCAAGGTCTTTTCGGGTCCAGTGCCTGAAGTCCAGTATTAGTGCCTTTTCTTCCAAAAAGATATATATTATAGTACAGTCGACGTATGTCACTGTACGTCGAATGCGTACGTCAAATGGAGAAGGGAAGGTTAAACCCACGGAAAAAGAACAGACTGACGACACCGATCCTGAAGGTTATGACATAGCTTGTCTTCACCTGACTCTCACCCGTAGGAATAGAACAAAGTCTGAAATCACCCTTGCGAAAGTCGAAAAGTGACAACTCCTGACATAACCGACACCCAAACAGTATTTATTGAAAAGTATTCAACTCTATGTAAGGGAGACATAGGTAAAACCATTCTGAATAGTACTTTTCTACAACTTAAGACAGTTTACCCAAAAAAAAAAACGTAAATAACTCTACTGACACACCAACAGAAAAGAAAACAATTACATCATATAGTGTAATTAAACGTATACGACTTGATAGGAACACTTGAACCCTACTTAGGGTGAACCGGTGACACATACTAGAAATCTAGTGTCTACACCAATTGATTTTAAGACAACACTTTAAGACGTAGATATAAGTGATACTTTCCATAACCGGACATTAAAAGAGAAAACCACCATAGAGACCAAAACCATAATCCCACTACCACCGAAACCCTCACGAGGGAGAAGAAGTCAGAAAACCTTCTCAGACTCTTCCTAGTCATTTTCAAGAAACATACAACTCATCTTAAACGGACACTTCGGTAGACCAAGACCTGAAATCAAACATCCCTCAAAAAAAACCAACAAACAAAAATTTAATGTCTAAGATAAAGTGAAGATCACTAACCAGACAAGTTTAGTAGATAAAGAAAAAATAAGTCAAAAGTACCTGGTACACAAAGATCTTTCAACAGATAAAGAAGATCCAGCAGTTTAAACAACTGTATATTAACAAGTATAAGTTTAACCTTCTCCTCCATCTTGACAGTAAGAGACATCTACTGTACTATGATATATATTTTTTAGAATCTCTGAGGTGTGTTTTTGATAGTCTTGACTATTTACTTAAGTCGTTGTATCGTCCCGTGTTCTAATTGTAACTCTTTAACCAACGTAAAGAAATGTGACTGTTACTTTATCGTCTTTCTCTTACATCTTTTTGTTGTGGAAAATCTTTACTATGTTTACTTGAGTTGTTTTGTCTTTCTCTGAGTTTCTGAATGTTTTGCTTGAATACCAACGGTCCCTTCGCTATCAATCCCTCAAACCCTACCTGTACATGTGTGACGATATGCATTTTACCTAGTGGTTGTTCCTGGATGACATGTCGTGTACCTTGAGACGAGTTACAATACACCGTCGGACCTATCCTCCCCCCAAACCTCCTCTTACCCATGTACATATACATACCGACTCCGAGAAGTGACAAGTGGACTTTGATAGTGTTGTAACAACTAGTCGATATGCGGGTATATTTTCTTCATTCAAGTTTTTTATTTTGATTTTTTTTTTTTTCTACGTGGGTATACTAGTGTCGTTGTGGTAAGTGTTATAGGTTCCGTGTCTTTGTTGGACTTACAGGTGACTGTCTACTTACCTATTTATTCTACACCACGTATATGTGTTACCTTATGATAAGTCGGTATTTTTTCTTGTTTTATTACGGTAGACGTTATTGTACCTACGTTAATCGTTAGTAGTATGATTCACTTCAGTCCGTCTTTCTGTTTATATACTATAGTGAAAATACACCTTAGATTTTATACCGTTTTTCCTTGGATAGATGTTTTGTCTTTGTCTGAGTTTCTCTCTTGTCTGAACACCGACGGTTCCCCCTCTTCTACCTGATCCTCAGACCCTAACCATCTGAGTTTGATACTGTATGTCTTACCTATTCGGTTACAGGATAATATATCGTGTCCCGTGATATAAATTATAGGACCCTATTTGGTCTTACTTTTCTTTACATATATTGACTCAGTGAGACGATATGTTTTTTAAATTGTCTTGTGACATTTAGTTGTTATGTAATTCATTTATTTATTCTTATCCTTTCTTGTACCGTCGTTGTCAGTCTAGGTCCTGGTACAGTTTGAAATGGATTCGGTACTCGAGGACCTTTTGTCAGTCTATTCCTTTGAAGGGAATTGGACAAAAGGTCTTGTCTTTCTTGGTGGGGAGGGGTATTCTGAGTCTCTTCTGGATCTATCAGGAGTCCGAATGACACTGTTTCGGTCTGTGCGGATAGGAGTGACTAACTAATCTTGTTTTACGAACGGTTGACTATTGGTTTACAATCGATCCGAAGAGAGGAGGGTTCGAAGACTGGGTGGGAGACGAGTTCGGTCGTATGGTGGAAAGGAATTACTATAGACTCTTAGTCGACTGTAGTTCCTTTCTGTAAAGAACTAGTGATAGACTAAGACGGTGGATGAGGGGGTATAGACCAGGAAAGATCTAAATGGACGAAGATATTTTCTTTAAAGGAAAGACAGGCTATAAACTCTGGGAACGTGTAGGAAACCAGTTTTACAAGGGGGATACCATTATCGAGGGAGGGGAATACCGTCATTAAGAAAACTTACTTCAGAGAAGAATAGATTCAGGTTTAAACAAAAAGAAACTATCTGTTGTGTCAGATAATTAAGTCTGATCCACAATCCCAGATTGATTTTAGTAAGTCGTATAATTGCTCGTACGGTGAACGAATTACGTTGGTATCTGAGGATTCTAGAATTGGAAGGTTTTCTAGATTTTTAGTTGGTCAGGTTGGAGAGTGGGTCTCGTTCTTATGCAGACATCTTCGAGACTCTCTGTCTGTAGGACGGTGACGAACGTATGGAGACCATTCTCCATTACATTCTTTTAAGAGTATGATTTGGTTGTAGTAGTAAATACGTCATGATCAGACAGGAGACTTGATGAATGACCCAACCGGTTTTTAAACCTTCAGTCTTCGTAAGAAACTTAACCCAACCGGTTTTTAAAGCAAGTCCTTTGGTTTTGCTTTAAAAACCGGTTGGGTCATCAAGTCGGATTTGCTTTAAAAACCGGTTGGGTTATGTTTGTTGTGAAGATTGAAGGCTTAGTCGTGGGAGGTCTATAGACTTCCGCTGACGTGGAGTCGAAGAAGTGTAGTCGTATTTCTCCAGGAAACCGGACGACTCTAGAAGATAGGACAGATACGTTTTTGTTTCTAGTTTAGTGTAGGGGGTCAACGAGACAAACAATTTAGTTATCTCCGTACCTTCAGTGTAGACCTATATTACACGTAGATTCAAAAGGATTCTGTCAGATTATGAAATTCCTTTCTCCTTCGTATGTTGTTCCCGATAGTGAAACAACAAGTACTCCTTGACGTGGAAACGTCCTCTCAATTCCCACTCCGTGTTTTTCCGGTTACTGAAGTCGAATATGGTGTTTCACTCTCGTCAGTCTTGTCACGTCATGACCGTGTTTTGGTTGTGTGTCTAGTTACCTTGTCTTGTTTCAAGTCTTTCTTTGGGTACGTGAATGCCAGTTATTAGATGTTGTTTCGTACGTCCTTATATGTTACCTCTTTCCTGTTAGAGAAGTTCACCACACCCCTTTTTACCTGTCAATGTACACTTTAATCTTGTAAGACATTGTGGTATGTGTTTTTATTTGAGTTTGACTTAATTTCTGGATTTACGTTCTGGATTTTAGTATTTTGAGGATCTCTTTCTGTGTCCTTCTTGTGAGAGACTGTATTTAACACCGTCATAAAAAAACCTAGGTAACCTAGGTAAAGGATCTCATTACCTCTGTCTTCCTTTTTATTTGCCCTGGATTAATTTGAATTTTCGAAAACGTATCACTTCCTTTGGTAGTTGTTTTTTCTGTTGGATGACTTACTCTCTTTCATAAACGTTTACTATACTGACGATTCTCCAATTATAGGTTTTATTTATCAAGTACATTGAGTTGTAATTTTTGTGTTTATTATTTACAACCGTTGTTTCATCTCTTTTCCCTTGGGAGTATACGACAACTACCCTTACAGTTGACACGTCGGTGACACCTTTTGTCATACCTCCAAAGAATAATTTGATTTTTATTTTGATGATGTATTAGGTCTTTAAGGTGAGGACCCATATATAGGTTTTTTGGGAGTTTTGTGATTAAACTTTTCTATGTGTGTGGGATTATCAGTATCTTCCTAATAAATGTTAATGTTTTTTTGTTGACCTTCGTTGGATTCATAGGTAGTTGTCTACTTTCTTATTTCTTCTACATATATGTATGTTACCTTAAGATGAGTCGGTATTTTTTCTTACTTTAAAACGATGAACGTCGTTGTATCTACCTACACCTTCCATAATACGATTCACTTTATTTAGTCTGTCTTTTTCTGTTTATCATATACTATAGTGAATATACGTCTTAAATTTTTTATGTTGTTTGATCACTGACAGAGTCTTTTTTCTTTGTCTAAGTGTCTATCTTGTTTGATCACCAATGGTCACCCCTGTCCTTTATATTCCCATCCCCTCACCCTTCCTGTTTGGTGATATATATTTTATTCGATGTTCCTATGTAACATGTTGTGTCCCTTATATCGGTTATAAAATATCATTGATATTTATCTGATATTGGAAATTTTTGACACTTAGTGATATAACATATGGACATCGAATAACTGAGTAACCTTTTCTGGGACTACGACCCTTTCTGACTTCCGTCTTCCTCTTCTCCCACTGTCTCCTACTCTATCAACCGACCGTAGTGGCCAAGTTACCCCCTCTACCACTCCCTGTCCCTTTTGACCACCCGATGTCAGGTACCCCAACACTTCTCAGCCTACATTGAACCACCGACTTGTTGCTGTTGCTGTTGAATATATTATAACATGTACTTGACGTGAAGTTAATTTATTTTCTCCGTTTACTCAAAAATAAATTCGGTAGTAGTGTGTTGTGTCGTGGATCCTAGACGACGTAGACAGAGAGTCACGAAAGAGGAAAACACTAGGAAACTGAAAACACTTTGATAGTTGGTCAGTAAGAACCCGACCAGTCAATTTCGTCGGTCGAAAAGGACAACGATACCTTTGTCACCAAGATACTCCGAAAAGGGAATTTTTTGTTTTTTTGAAGGGTGAGGTATTAAATTATTTTTAGTACTCGTTTATGTGAGTAGATGTAAGGACTGTACTGACCGTTCTGAACCTTAGTAGATATTTTTAAGACGGAGTGGTCTTGTAAAGTCTTTTTTCCAGTCGAGATTTAAGACTATAATGTGTACTTTGACACGTGGTCAAAGACCCTCCGAACCGATAATTTAGGTGGTCAAGTCAGTGGTAATTGAACACAAGATTCTCGGACCGTGTAGTCTCCGAATAACTTATAAATGACTTAAATAGGTCTTGATAATCTTTCAGAAGGGTGAGACGGTGAGAGTCAGAAGAGGGATTGACCTTCTTCTCTTGTGACTGACATGGGGATTGATCACCCAAGGTAGTCGGTCTCATGGGTCGGGGACTACGAAGGTGTTCTCGTCTCTTTCGAGTAGATTTTGTGTCTACCGAGTCTCTCACATTGGTGCGAAAACATTATTTTTTATTCCGTTTTGACGAAAGAGACTAATAATACGTACATTGTTACGGTAACAAGTAAGACTTATAAGTAACCTTACTGACTACGACTTCGAGGTCATGAAACAGGTGACCTACACTTCTCGGTTGAGTAACCTTTTCTGGGACTACGACCCTTTCTGTCTACCCTCCTCTTCCCCCGTTGTCTCTTACTCCACCGACCCACCGTAGTGACTGAGTTACCTGTACTCAGACTCGTTTGGGACCCTCTCTCACCTCCTGTCCCTTCAGACCTCCCGACGTCAGGTACCCCAGCGTTTCTCGACCTGTTCTGACTCGTGGTCTTGTTGTCACAGTTGAAACGGTGTGTTCAAGGACCAACCACAAAGATCGTATCAGTTCTTCACTACGTGATATCGATTCTCCAAAAATTACGACGGAAGGTGATTGAGAGATGTGAAGAAATTAGGTGGAGTTTGTGACTGTCATGGAGGTTAGAACTAGATACGATCCCTCAAATGACGTTACTTGAAATACTGTTAAAGATAGATTCCTTTTACATAGATTAAAAGTTTAAAGATCAGTAGGTTCTAGTTCTATGTAGGTTCTATGTCTTCAGGATCCTTTCATATACACAAAAGGATGAAAAAAATAACTTGAATCGTCAATCTCGCGTAATTCTTCTGTAAAATATTTGTTTTTTATACCATATGTTTAAAATTCGTGATATCTATTTAATAATGTGTACTATTCATAAAGATTAGGTCTCGAAAGGTTTCCTTAAAGATTTTATGTTTTACGAGTACCTTACACGGACCAGGACTGTACCGTCGTCTTATCTCACTGAGGAGGTGCTCTGTGGGTGGGACTCGGTCGTCCCGGACTGTCTTGTGCCGAGGGCCGAGGAGTCGTGAGCTTGTACCGAGAACCGTCCCGGTCGCGACTGTCGTCTCAGCGGTTCGTGAAAGACGCCAAAGACCAGTTGTCTCTTTTCGAAACCGAGTTTAGTTCTTGTGACGACGAGAAAACACAAGGAATGTGTACGGTGAGACCGTCAGTGTGGCAAGTCATCGATGACGACCACGAGGGTAGACAGTCACGTCGCAACCCTTCTCACTGACGTCTAGGCTCTGCTGTTGGTCTTGTGTGTCTATGCGTGTATGTTTGTGTCTGTGTGTGCGGCTTGACCCCTTCACTGCTGCTGTGCGACTCGGAGTGTGACTAGCACGAGTCTCACGACGACGGACTCGAGTTTGTCATTCCTCGACTGGCACGACCTTGTGTTCGGGTCCCGTCGTTGCTACACAGTGACCAGGAAAGATCTCAATAGGTCGTCTTTGAGGAGAAGGGGGAACTCAGGGGTTTTGTTGATGGTTCAGACACCTTAGAATGCAGAGAGAGTAGGTACTTTGTTGAGGACTCGTTGACGCATGAGACAAGATGTGAATCTTCTTGTTCTTTGTGTTGACGACACCCGGGACGGGAAGACTCCGTCTCCCAGATCACCCCCTGTGTATGTTCGTTTCTCCGTTAAAGTTGTGTCGGTCCATTCGTACAACCATCTCTGCTCAAGTCCCATGAGACTCTCGAGTTTTATCCTTCCTGCGGACTGAATCTGAATCCCATAGGTTTCCCACATCCCCCTGTTTTTTCCGATTCTGAACTTAGATGGAGTGGAGGAGTAAGGTAATTGTATCGTGTCCGAATCCTGAAACAAAGAAGATTAACCAGAAAGACGGAGTTTGGAGTACAAACCACCCTCGTGAATAGGAACTCTACTTTTCGTTTGAAGTGTCCGACCCGAGACAGTGGACCTGAGAACAAATAAAGTGACCCGACGACATTCGAAGGCATAAATTCTATTCGTCTTGTCGGGGGTAAAGGACTTTACACAACACAAGTGGGCATAGACGGTTCTTATGGAAAAGGGAACAAAGGTCCGACCTAATTCGAGATGGAGGTGACTCTTCGGAAGGGACTAGAGAAGAGAATCAGACCCTCTTCGTGGACAATACTACATGTAAAATTTCAAAAAGATTCGTGACATTGGTCACTCTATAATTCATGTACGACAATTCAATCCCGAAGTTCAGTCCCCACCAGTCACCGGGATTGGTTCTTAGGTGTAAAGTCTCTACCGTTGTGTACTTGAAGGTTTCCTCCGAGGATTTTCGGAAAATCGACAAGTATAAACCTGATTGTGGATGCTGAAACGAGTAATCGAGTCTTTTGTCGTCTTTTTAAAAGACAACCATTTTAATTACCGAACTATTAGTCTTACAATTTATAATCTTTACCAGAGAGTAACGATTTTATTTTCCATGAGTTTTATACATAATTATCCGACCTATTTTACAAAAACTCTATAATTAAATTCATACCAACCTAAACGAAAGTAATATTAGATCATAGTTACAACATCCCCTCGTCGATTGGTAAAGAGTTCAAAGAATTAATCTGAGACATGGATTTCTTATATTCTCAACATGATCTACTCCGACCATTAAAGTTTTGTCCCGAAGAGGGGGCGTAAGAACGTCGTGGGGTAGTAGGACGTACCGTACACAGTTCCACGTTCCAGTGGTAGTCCCGTGGACAGATGGAAGGGGTGGTTTCCGACTCCAGGAACTCTTGCGCCTACAATAAAGAGTAGAGACATCAGACGAAGAAACGAGTAATAGACCATGTTTCTTTATAGACGACTTGCCTGTTATGATAGTCATCGTATTGTCTCACTTTCCTAATCAGGTTGTAATCTGATCCTCAACCCCCTCTGAACACAAAATTACGGTCAATATTAAATGACTCATAAATTATACACAGTCCGTGTGACCATCCGTGAATTTATTAAAGAGTAAATGAGAAATTTAAGACTCTCCATCGTAATAGGAAAATGTCTCTTCCTTTGTCCCTCCGACTGAACTCCAATAAGTCTATTTCTTGACCTTCTCAGCTAGAAACTTAGGTTCAGACCGACTTGGGTTTCGTACCCAAAAATTGGTAACACAATCTTCACACAAGGTACATTGTAAACTCTCTCCGTTTTTTTAAAGGGAGCTCTCAGGTCAAAGGAGGAAACAAATGACTCACCCTAATTCACCGACTACGGGAAAGGTCGAGGAGTACAATGTCACACTGCCAAAACTCGCCGTCGTTAGTCGTGGTGGTGGAACGGACGGGAACGACGGACTGTTCTCACTTTCTCCAGAAGTACACGCTGTACAAGATCCCGAAAAGTCTATTGTATAAAACGAAGATAAGAAAAAAAAGAAGGAAACTTCGTCAGAACCTCCTAAGACTTCCGTCTCTTTTCCCTGGACAAAAACCGTGTTACGAAACTTCGATCTTGGACGACAATTCAGTTGTCCCGGTCGTTCAACAATAAAAACAAGATAATATGTTCGGAAACGGCTGTACCTACGACACTTTAACAAAATTTTTCCACCCCCTGTTCCTTTCGTTTGGAAGTTGGTCCTGTGTCTCTTTATGTTTGTCTTTTTCTCTCGTATCGTTTTTGTGGTTAGACAACCGACACAAAGGTGACATGACAATGTCGACCTATTTCTTTTCCTAAAATCACCAAGAGAACCGTAGTAGACTCTTAATGAACCAAATGTCAGAGTCCCACTTTATCGTGTCTATCTTCAAGATAGAGTACTCATAAATACTCCTGAATGAATCGACTTTGGACGACTTTACAATTATGGAGTCTGATCAAACAAGATCCTTGTCGGTGGACCTCCCTACCATGTAACAATTCCTTTTGACATATGGAAAGTAGGAATCTTATAGAAAGTAGACGATAGTGAGTGACTATGGTCCTACGGGTAGACCGCGATCATCCTTTCTTGGAAGGTCGGTTACGTGTTCTGTATTCTCTGTACCCAAGGTAGGAACCCAGTCCTTCTAGAGGACCTCCTCCCGTACTGTTGGACGAGGTTATAAGAACGGACCTCTTAGGGTACCTGTCTCGACGAACCGTCCGATGTCAGGTATCCCAACACTTCCCAGCCTGTGTTGACTTCGTTGAGTCGTGTATCATGTGTGTGTCCTTAAGATCTTGTTACTTTCAGGGATCAACGGTCCTGTGACTACGATCTGAGTTGGGGGGTTGACCGAAGAGACTTTGTCAGTTTCTCGAGACCACTGTGGATAAATTCCGTAGGTTAGTCTTTCTTGGAGACTGTCGTAATTCTACTAATTTTTAGTGAGTAACACTCTTGTGACAAGTTATCTCCTCTTGTATGTGTGTCTTCCTCCTTCAACCGAAAGAAGGTAATTTTGAGTGAGTGGAAAAATTATCGTCCTAGGGGAAACCTGTCTACTGTCCTACCCCTGTAAAAATGGATCCCCCTTTTTTTCCGTTTGGAAAACTATAGAATAAATGTCAAATCAAAACAAACTGGGTGGGAGTTTATTGAGTTGATCTTCACCGTATCATCACACACGCGCGCGAGTCAGTCCAGGTTAAGAAACTCCTGGGTACTTGACATCGGACGGTTCGAGGAGACGGATCCCTTAAAAGGTCCGTTCTTAAGACCTCACTCCATGGTAAAGGAAGAAGTCCCCTAGAAGGACTGGGTCCCTAGTTTGGGCTCAGAGAACACAGAGGACGCAACCGTCCACCTAAGAAATGGTGATCACGATGGATCTTTCGGGGCCTTCACCATATTGACTCTATTATGTCTGTAAAATTCCCTTGGTTACTTATATACATATAAATTTTTTTAGGGAAACTTCAAAGACTCGACTTTTTGTGTCACCAATCGGTTCTATTTTTACACTAATTCGATACTTTTCATAATGTCTACCAGGTTTAACCAAAATCGGTTTACCATTCCTTGGATTCTCTAGAAACCCCTGTTATAATTAAAATTGATAGAAACACCTGTTGACTGTACTAGGTTTCATCAGTCCCTATATAATAAAGTATTACTATTTCTTTAGTTAAGTAGTCCTCCTGTATTGTTAGGATTTGTAGATGTGTAGATTGTTGAATTTTATGCATTCAATTTTTCACTATCTTGACGGTCCTCTTTATCTGGAATGTCGGTCTCTAAAGGTATAAAGGGAGTTCTTTACTCTCTTGTTTATACTTCTATATGGGTTAAATTTTTTACCCGTTTCCTAGGCTTGTAAAAGGGTTTCTTCTGTATGGTTTCTTGTTATCTATGTACTTTTTCACGAGTTGTAGTGAATACTCCCTTTACGTTTCGTTTTGATGTCACTACATAGTGGAGTGTGGTCAATCCTACCGAAAGTACTTTTTTTCTGTTCCATACTGGTTACGACCGCTCCTACACCTCTTTCCCTCGGGAATGTGTAACAACCGTCCTTACATCTAATCATGTCGACAATACCTTTTGTCATACCGTCAAGGAGTTTTGAAATTTTTGACTTGATAGTATAGTAGGTCGTTAGAGTGACGACCCATATATAGTCTTCCTTAACTTTAATTGTAGAACTTCTCTATGGACGAGTGAGTACAAGTCGTATGGTAATAAATGTTGTCGGTTCTATACCTTTGTTGAGTTCGTAGATAGTCATCTACTTACCTATTTCTTCTATATATATATATATATGTATGTGTGTATATATAGAGAGAGAGTGTAGGAGTGTGTGTGTGTTACTTTATAATGAGTCAGTATTTTCTTCCTTTAGAATGGTAAACGTTGTTATTCCTACCTGGGTCTCCCGTAATATGTTTCTCTTTTCAGTCTGTTTCCTGTTTACAACATACTTTAGTGAACGTTCACCTTAAATCTTTTCGACCTGAACATTTTTGTTTTTCATCTTACCACCAATGATCCCCGACCCTCCAATCCCCATCACCCTCCCTACAACAAGTTCTCCTATTGGAACATTGATCATCTCTTTATTCAAGACTTCTAGATTCCGTATCGTGTCACTAGTGTCAGTTGTTATGTCATGTAAAGTTTCAACGATTCTCTGATCTAGTAATGACAAGAGTTGTGTTTTTTCTTTGCCATTAATAACTGTACTATTTCCACAAACGATTCCGATAACCATACTTTTCCGTTTTTCTATACTATGACTTTCTCCTTGAGGGGTCCAGTTCTCCACGGGTTATACGATGACCTCTTCTCACCTCTTTATCGAGGTCTCCTTACTTCTCCGACTCGGTTTCACCTTTGTTACGGGTCAACACCTACACCGACCACCACTTTCAGGTTACACATTTCTTGTTATGACGTATCCTTGGACCTTACAATCCAGGTATCTAGTTCCATTTAACCTTCACCAGTTTGTCCTCTACCGTTCTCACTTGTAGCTGTAAAATCCCTAGTCACTTGATTTTACCTACCTACCCACTTAAATTAAGTCTACTGGCAATATAGATGATGACGCCCGTTCTTAGGGAACCTTCTTTGCCTTATCGGAAGTGTCAGTTGTTTTCTCAGACTTTGCGTCATGAACCCAAGTCAAAGTTTTTGCTGTCTTACTAGACAAACAAAGGTTCCGTTTGGTAAGTTATAGTGTTATTAGGTTTAGATACAGGGTTGTGAAAATACTTCTGGATGTTCTGAAAGATCTTCCTTGTGATTTTTTTTTTTTTCACAGGAAGTAGTGTCCCTTGACCTTACGTTTTCATCCTTCAGTTCTCTATGGACCTCATTGTCCGTTCAAACCGGAACCTCATGTCTTACTTCGTCCCGTTTCCGATTGACTCAAAACAGTTCTCTGACGTGACCAGAATTGTTTGTGGGAGAAGGTGGTTATGTTCTCTACCGAGATGTGTACCTGTAGTGGTCTACCAGTTATGGCTTTAGTCTGACTAATGTAAGAAACGTCGGTTTCTACCTCACTGAGATATGTCAGTCGTTTTTTTTCTGACCCTCGACTGACGTCGAGTCTAGTACTTGAGGAACAACGGTTTAAGTCTGAATATAACTTCTTTCGTCCCTTTTGGTAATCCGGTAAGTCCATACTGGATTTAGTTTAGGGAATACGAATATGTCACCTTGACTGTTTATCTAAGTTCCCTAATCTACACTGTCTGTCTGACGGACTTCCTGATACCCGTCTCCAAGTATTGTACCACGTCCTCCACCACTAGTTTTGGTAGGGGTTCTTTTTCTTTACGTTTTTCCGTTTTACCGACAGACTTCTCCGGAATGTTTATCGACTCTTTTCTTCTCTTCACTTTCCGTTTCCTCTTTTCCTTTCTATATGGATAGACTTACGTCTTAAGGTTTGTTGTCGTTCCTCTCTATTCTTTCGGAAGGATTCACTTGTTCCGTTTCTTTATCTCCTTTGGTTGTCTTACCCTTTCTGATCTCTAGAGAAGTTCTTTTAATCTCTACGGTTCCCTTGTAAAGTACGTTTCTACCTGTTATATTTCCTGTCTTTACCATACCTGGATTGTCTTCGTCTTCTATAATTCTTCTCCACCGTTCTTAAGTGTATTCTTAATATGGTTTTTGCAGAATTACTGGGTCTATTGGTGCAACCACACTAGTGAGTCCACTCTCGGTCTGTAGGACCTTACGCTTCAGTTCACCCGGAATCCTTCGTAGTGATACTTGTTTCGATCACCTCTACTACCTTAAGGTCAACACGATAAAGTTTAAGATTTTATACGACGACACTTTCACGACATGAGTTATACGGTCGTTTAAACCTTTTGAGTCGGCACCGGTGTCCTGACCTTTTCCAGTCAAAAGTAAGGTTAGAACTTCTTTCCGTTACGGTTTCTTACGAGTTTGATGACGTGGGGAGAGTGTACGTCCGTTTCATTACGAGTTTTAAGAGGTTCGGTCCGAAGTCGTTATGCACTTGGCACTTGAAAGTCTACAAGTTCGACCTAAATCTTTTCCGTCTCCTTGGTCTCTATTTTAACGTTTGTAGGTAACCTAGTATCTTTTTCGTATCTCTTCAGGTCTTTTTGTAGATGAAGACGAAGTAACTGATGTGGTTTCGGAAACTAACACACCTAGTGTTGTTTGACACCTTTTAAGAAGTTCTCTACACTTATGGTCTGGTGGAATGTGCGGAGGACTCTTTGGACATATATGTCTAGTTCTTCGTTGTCAATCTTGGTCTGTACCTTGTTATCAGACCAAGTTTTGACTCTTTCCTCTTCAGTTCCGACATATAACAGTGGGACTTACAAATTGAATATACGTCTCATGTAGTACACTTTACGACCCGACCTACTTCGTGTTCGACCTTAGTTCTGACGGTACTCTTTATAGTCATTGGAGTCTATATGTCTACTGTGGTGGGAATACCGTCTTTTACTTCTCCTTGATTTCTCGGAGAACTACTTCCACTTTCTCCTCTCACTTTTTCGACCAAATTTTGAGTTGTAAATTTTATGATTCTAGTACCAGAGACCGGGATAGTGAAGTACCGTTTGTCTACCCCTTTGTTACCTTTGTCACTGTCTAAAATAAAAGAACCCGAGGTTTTAGTGACGTCTACCACTGACGTCGGTACTTTAATTTTCTGTGAACGAGATACTGGTTGGATCTGTCGTATAATTTTTACTATCAAAACTGATCGACTATACAGGTAGATCAGTTTTGATACCAAAAAGGTGATCAATAAATAACTCCACTCACAACCTGGTATTTCTTCCGATTTACGGTTTCTTAACTACGATAACTTGACACCACAACCTCTTCTGAGAACTCTCAGCGAACCTGACGTTCCTCTAGGTTGGTCGGGTAGGATTTCCTCTAGTTAGGACTCATAAGTAACCTTCCTGACTACGACTTCGAGGTTATGAAACCGGTGGACTACGCTTCTCGACTGAGTAATCTTTTCTGGGACTACGACCCTTTCTAACTTTCCTCCTCCTCTTAGCCTACTGTCTCCTGCTCTACCAACCTACCGCAGTGGCAGAGTTACCTGTACTCGGACTCGATCGAGAGTCTCTACTACTGTCTGTCCCTTCGGACCGTACGACGTCAGGTACCCCAACGTTTCTCAGTCTGTGCTGGCTCGCTGACCTGTTGTTTCCGATGACCCCATTAGTATAACATTATGTGTTTACATAGTTTCGTTGTGTACCATGCGAGTTTGATGTGTTATAATTTACAGCTAATATACAGTTAAAATTTTTTATTTTTCCTTTCTATATCTTTTACATGTAACTGTCTTGGGTTGTTTCCGTCTTATGTATGTATTAGAAAAAGTCCATGTCATCTCTGTATGGAGTCTCTATAATACTTAAGTCAAAGTCCGGTAACGTAATATCGTTTTCAACGCTATTTCGTTCAGTGTGTTGAGAGAGCAAAGGACAACGTATATTTTCAACAAATGTGATCAGATAATTCCTCGTAATATAGATTTCTTTGTTACATGTATAAAATTAACTTTTTATATAAGAACGAATTTTTTACGATTGATATTAGACTCGGAAGTCACTCATTATTAAAGAAACGACTACCTCCCAGAACGGAGATACAACTACCGACGACTAAGTAGTCCCACCACCAAAGACCTCCGACCCCACCGACACCGTTAAAGAGTGTTATTCTGTTGTTAATTCACACGGTGTAGATAACTGAGAAGGAAAGTGCTTACTACAGAGACATCGTACGTTTCGACAGACTGTCATAAGATGGGTGTTGTCTTGACGAAATTTTTTACCTCAGTTAGGAGAATTTGGAACAACGGTGAAATAGTTGATTCAAATACATTGTATTTAGGAAACAACAGTATAGTTGTTAGGAATGTCGTAAGATGATCGTCACCTAGGGTAGAGTCCTTTTGTGAAAGAAACAAGTAAGTATTCTTCTTTGTGGAGTAGACAAGTTCAAAATAGTACTATAACGTCGTTAGGTCAGTGTGTAGGAGTCCGAAATGAAGACTAAGAGAACGGTGAAGGTGTAGTCGTCACTGAAGGAGGTACTTGGGGAGATTCATTAGGTGCTCCCAACCTTAGTTGAAGAAGGTTTGAGGACAATTACGACTATAAGACAGGAAAGGGTACTTAGTGGTTACTAGAATTACCGTAAATCTTACCACGTGGGAAAGGTCTTCCAAAAGTCAACTGAAACGAGTCTAGGTAGTCACTTGATAGATACAGTCGATATCGGAATATTTTACATGAAGAATGTATTATTTGAATTTTCAGTTTTAAGGAGAAACTAGGTACCCGATGTCTTACCTGTGACATAATCGTTCGTACTTTTGTTGTAATTAAAACAACACATAGAGGTAGTCTCAGGAATGTACTGGTCTTCGTAACAGTCACTCGGTATTATAAAAAAAGTTTCCTTTGAAAAAAAGACTCGTCATACAAAGTTGTTATTCGACTTTTATAAATCATTTGGTACAACATTCGTCTACACGACAGTAGGTCTGAAAAAACAAGGTAAATGTCTCGTGTCCGTTTCGTTTCAATCGTATAAAGAATTCCCGGGGTCTTAAGACCCGTACCATTTACTCGTAACCGAAGTAGAAGTTCAGTACTGGACGTAATCGGTGATTGTTCTCTCAGTTAGACAGGAAACTTCAAAACTTCGGTTCGTGGTTGAAGAGGAGAGTTCGATATTTTCAGGATCTTCGGTTCCGTAGGAGAAAATTATATTCCGATAAAGTAGATACTGCTTTTAGACAGTAAATCACAGGGATGGAAGTAATTAGTAGAATCTATCTAGAAGACTTATTGAACGACAACGAAGATGTAGTCATGAAAGACGAAGTGGAACGTGAGAATACAATGCTTCTACCGAAGAAAAGAATATGAATTACTTGGTTGGAAACGTTCGAAATCTGAGAAGAAGTCGTCGAAGGAGGGAAGAAAGTCGGAAGTGTCTTAGCTTTTGTTAATCCCGGAACGAAACCTAATTCACTTAAAATACCGACTAAACTAGAAGATAGGTCGGATGATTTTGAAAGAGGTGTACTCGTTATTCTGACAAAACGAAATAGTAAACACACAAGTGACTTCATCGTGACAATTAAAGGAAATTCTTGAAAATGAAAAGTAAGTGTTGAACCTAATTGACAAACCGTGTTCTCCGGATCAAAGACTAGGTAAAACCGAAAACCATTCCGAAGGAGTCATTCGAATTAGTAAAGATCGAAAACTAAATTTCACTCTCTTTACACTGAAAAGGAAAGTGAACTTGTGACTTTCCGGTGACGTCCCAATATTTACCCGGATTGAAGTTTTACTTACCAGAGTCCCTTGTCCCTCCGAACCTTTCTAGGGAACCTCTACCCTTTCCGATGGATGAGGTCATAAGACCGGACCTCTTAAGGTGATATGTCAGGTACCCCAACCTGTGCTAAACCATAATGGAAAGAAAGAATTCCTCTCCCTTTCTTTGCCCTAACCGATCATCCGCCTCGTCGATCTTGCGTATGTATATAAATCAAACGGCAGAATTCATTCTCGTCAAACACCAGGGGTGTTTGTTAATGTTGTCATTGTAGATTCTAGTGACTAGTGTCTAGTGGTACGTCATTATTACTTTTTATAAACCCTTAATGGTTTTACACTGTGTCTCTGTGATTCATTTACGAAAACCTTTTCACCACGGTTATTTGAACGAACTCCGTTTTAACGGTATTTGAAAGTTAGACATTTTTTCTTTACTTCAAAGACGTTTCACGTTATTTCCTTTCGTACTATTTTACTGCATTCGGACATATGTGCCTGGTAAATGGTTGTCTAATAAAAGACTGTTATCGTTAAAAGTTAATTAAAGTTTGTTAAGTTCAGTATGTTTCTTACAAGAGACTGACATGATCTTTATTCTGTACTCATTGTGTTTCTAAAGACCTTTTAAGAGTTTATAAATCCTTGACTGTTTAAAGGTTTATTACGAAACTAGTTTCTTGTTTAGTTTTCCTTTAATCTAGGATTTTTATGGGTGTTAGTACTTCTTTGTTCTAGACTTATCTGGTTTTTAATCATTCTTTTGACTTAGTCATTATTTTTTTTAAGGGGGTTTTCTTTACAGGTCCTGTTCTGTCGAAGTGACCACTTAGGTGGTTCAGAAACTCCTTAATTAAGGTGAGGAAGATATTGAGAGGGTTTTTTGACTTCTCCTCCCTTGAGTAAAATCCTCTAGTCGTGATTGGAAGTTCCTTCCTTCCAATGTCCAGTTATAGGGACTACTTATATCAACTTTCTTAGTAGTTGTTTTATGTTTGACTTAAGTTGTCGTGGAATATTTCAAGTATATAGTTCAAATTCTCCCTAAGTACCCTACGTTCCTCCCAAATTGTATGTGTTTAGTTATTTACAAGATCGGTCTCTTTAATCCGTTCTTATTTTCCGTAAGTTTAACCTTTCTTTGTTCCTTTTGATAGAGACAACCGTCTACTATACGAGAATAAACATCTTTCAATATTTAAATCTAAGGTGTTTTTTCGATAATCTTATTTGTTTAATTCATTTCATCATCCTATATTTTATGTCCTTTAGTCAACATAAGGATATGTGATTGTTAATTGTCAAGTTTTTCCGTTAATTCTTTGTTAAGATAAATGATATCGTAGTTTTAATTATTTTATGGATCCTTATTTACATTCCTCCGTTTTCTGAATATATGACTTTTGATGTTTTACAACGACTTTCTTTAATTTCTGTTTATCTTTCTGTGGGACACGAGTATCAAATCTTCTGATTTATAACAATTCTACAGGTATGATAGATTTCATAGGATATCTAAGTGACCCCAGTCAAAGTTTACGTTACCGTTAAACTCTTTGTCTTTTTAGGTAGGATTTTAAATATACGTTAGAGTTCCCTGGGACTCATCGTTTTTTGTTAGTTAATTTTTTCTTGTTTCGACTTCCAGAGTGTGAAGAACTAAAGATTTGAATGACGTTTCGATGTCACTAGTTTTGACACGATCAGTTTTTGTCTACATGTCTAGTTACCTTGTCTTTGTTTGGGTGTATAAATGGTAGTTAATTAGAAGCTATTTCCTCCGTTCTTATGTATTACCTCTTTTGGCAGAGATCGTTCACCATAAACCTTTCGACCTTTCTGAGTACATTTAGTTACTTTAATCTTGTGAGTGAGTATAGTATATGTTTTTATTTGAGCTTCACCAAATTTCTGGATTTATAATTATATTCTGTACTGTGGTATTCGGGGATCTTGTCTTGTATCCGTTTTATAAGAGACTGTATTTAGCGTCGTTATACAAGAATCTAATGAGAGAGTTATGTCTTCTTTATTTTCGTTTTCATTTGTTTTTACCTTGGATTAATTTGAATTTTCGAAAACGTGTTGTTTCCTTTGATATTTGTTTTGTTTTTCCGTCGGATGTCTGACTCTCATAAACGTTTACTACGTTGACTGTTCCCGAATTGAAGATTTTATATTTTTGTCGAGTATGTTGAGTCATATTTTTTTTTTTGGTTTGTTGCGTTAGTTTTTTACCCGTCTTCTGGAATTGTCTGTAAAGAGGTTTCTGTAAGTCTACCGGTCCGTGAATTTTTCTAGTTGTAGTTGATTAATAATCTCCTTACGTTCAGTTTTGGTGTTCCTTTATAGTGGAGTGTTGTTAGTCTTACTAGTATTAGTTTTTCAGATGTTTGTTATTTGTGATCCATCTCATACCCTTTTTTCCCTTGAGAGGATGTGAGTCAAGTCAAGTCAACGAGTCAGTACAGGTAGAGAAACTCTGGGGTACTTAGCGTCGTGTGGTCCGGAGGGACAGGTAGTGGTTGAGGGCCTCAAGTGAGTTTGAGTGTAAGTAGCTCAGTCACTACGGTAGGTAGGTAGAGTAGGAGACAGTAAGGGAAGAGGAGGACGGGGGTTAGGGAGGGTCGTAGTCTCAGAAAAGGTCACTCAGTTGAGAAGCGTACTCCACCGGTTTCATGACCTCAAAGTCGAAATCGTAGTCAGGAAGGTTTCTTTAGGGTCCCGACTAGAGGAACGTCAGGTTCCCTGAGAGTTCTCAGAAGAGGTTGTGGTGTCAAGTTTTCGTAGTTAAGAAGCCACGAGTCGAAAGTAGTGTCAGGTTGAGAGTGGAGGTATGTACTGGTGTCCTTTTTGGTATCGGAACTGATCTGTCTGGAATCAGCCGTTTCATTACAGAGACGAAAAATTATACATAGATCCAACCAGTATTGAAAAGAAGGTTCCTCATTCGTAGAAAATTAAAGTACCGACGTTAGTGGTAGACATCACTAAAACCTCGGGTTTTTTATTTCAGACTGTGATAAAGGTGACAAAGGAGTAGATAAAGGGTACTTCACTACCCTGGTCTACGGTACTAGAAACAAAAGACTTACAACTCGAAATTCGGTTCAAAAAATGAGAGGTGAAAGTGAAAGTAGTTCTCCGAAAAATCGAGGAGAAGTGAAAGACGGTATTCCCACCACAGTAGACGTATAGACTCCAATAACCACAAAGAGGACCGTTAGAACTAAGGTCGAACACAAAGAAGGTCATGTCACAAAGAGTGCTACACGAGACGTATATTCAATTTATTCGTCCCACTGTTATACGTCGGAACTACATGAGGAAAAGGATAAACCTTGGCCAGACAACAAGGTACAGGTCAGAGGATGTGATGACCGTCCTTATTTTTAACCACGGGGAGACCTTTTGTTATGCCTCCAGAGAATTTTTTTACTTTTGTTCTTGATGGTATACTAGGTCGTTAGGATGAGGACCCATATATGGACCTTTTTTGAAATTAAGTTTTTCCATACACGTGGGGTTGTAATTGTCGTCGTGATAAATGTCATCGGTTCTGTACCTTCGTTGAATTTGCAGATAGTTGTCTACTTACCTATTTCTTCTACACCCCACACAGACATATACACATATTTTGAGTCAGTAGTTTTTTTTACTTTGTAACAGTAGACTTCGTTGTACCTTCCTGGAGCTTTATGACTCACTTCAGTCTCTTTCAGTTTCTGTCTGTGTATAGTATATCATAGTGATTCGCGCCCGCCGACGCTGGGCCGCGTGATTCACTTCGCGCCGGCTCTCCTCAATGGGGTACAGACTCCAGTCCCCGTCGCCGGCTCTCGCGGTCCGACGCTGTCGCGTCCTTGCCGACTCTCCTCGATGGGTTCAGACTCCAGTCCCAGCCACCGACTCTCCTCGATGGGGCGCAGGCTCCGGTCCCCACCGCCGGCTCTTCTCGATGGGGCGCAGGCTCCAGTCACCACCGGTTCTCCTCTGTGGGTCGTAGGCTCCAGTCCCCGCCACCGGCTCTCCTCGATGGGGCCCAGGCTCCGGTCCCCGCCGCCGGCTCTTCTCAATGGGGCACAGGCTCCAGTCACCGCCGGCCCTCCTCTGTGGGGTGCAGGCTCCAGTCCCCACCGTCGGCTCTTCTCGATGGGACACAGGCTCCGGTCCCCACCCCCGGCTCTCCTCGATGGGGCTCAGGTTCCAGCCCCCCGGACCCTTTCGGTGGAGCGCGGGCTCCGGTCCCCGCCGTCGGTCCTCCGCGTTGGGTTCCTCGTCACCGACGCCTCCGTATCCTCCCGGATCTCCTCGATAGGGTGCAACTTCCAGTCCTTCCCACCGTCATTCCTCTATGGGGAGCAGGTTCCATTCCTGACACGAAACGACGTCGTCGGTACTTCTCTATGGGGTACGGGTTCCATTCTCTTTGGGTTCATTCTACTATCCACAACGTTCTCCCGTAGTCTCCCGTCTGTGTGACTTTGGTATGAGTGTCTTTTGATCGGTTCAGTAGTGTGATCCTTGTGTCGGAACAGATTGAGTCACTTTGGTTCGGTACGGGCACCCCGTTGGGTTCTGTCCACGCAGTACCACCTCTCCAGACTGTCTTACACCAGGTCACCTCTTCCCTTACCGTTTGGTGAAGTCATAAGAACGGAACTCTTGAGGTACTTGTCATACTTTTCCGTTTTACTATCCTATGACTTTCTCCTTGAGGGGTCCAGTCATCCACGGGTTGTGTGATGACCTCTAGTCACCTCTTTATTGAGGTCTTTCTTACTTCCCTACCTCAGTTTCGTTTTTGTTGTGGGTCGACACCTACACTGACCACTATCTTCGTTCCAGGCTACGACATTTCTCCTTATAACGTGTCCTTGGACCTTACAGTCCAGGTACTTAGTTCCGTTTAACCTTCACCAGTTTGTTCTCTACCGTTCCCACTTGCAGCTGTAAGATCATTAGTCACTTGATTTTACCTGACCTTACCCACTTAAATTGAGTCTACTGGTAATATAGATGATGACGCCCGTCCTTAGGGAGTCATCTTTACCTCATGGGTAGTATCAGTTGCTTTCGCAGGCTTTACGTCAACCTGTAACTTCTTTCGACTCACGACTTCTTTACTACGAAAACTTGACACCACAACCTCTTCTGAGAACCCTCAGGGAACCTGACGTTCCTCTAGGTTGGTCAGGTAAGATTTCCTCTAGTCGGGACCCTAAAGAAACCTTCCTTACTACGATTTCGACTTTGAGGTCGTGTAACCGGTGGAGTACACTTCTCAACTGAGTAACCTTTTCTGGGACTACGACCCTCCCTAACCCCCGTCCTCCTCTTCCCCTACGGTCTCCTACTCTACCGACCTACCGTAGTGCCTGAGCTACCTGCACTCAGACTCACTTGAGACCCTCAACCACTACCTGTCCCTCCGGACCGTACGACGCTAAGTACCTCAGTGTTTCTCAGCCTGAGTTGACTCACTGACTTGAGTTGACTATACACCTTGGATTTTTATTGTGTTTACTTAAATAAATGTTCCGTCTTTATCAGAGTGTCTGTATCTTTTTGTTTGTACAACTAGTTTCCTCTTTCATCCCCCATCCCTATTTAATCCTCATATCCTAATTGTCTATGTATGGTGATACATATTTTATTGTTACTAAATTACATATTGTGTCCTTTGATATAAGTTATATAAGGATTCTTATTGATATCCAATAAAGAACGTTATTGGATATTACCTTTATATACACACACATGTGTGTATATATTTTGTTAGTGATACAACATGTGGATTTTGCAAAAGTGTTATAACATTCAAATGTTGTCACAAATGTTGTTATAACATTAAATATTGTTATGACATTTAGTTGATGTGAAGTTATTGGGGGGGGGTGGCGGGGCTTTCTTTGTCACACGATTGACCGTATTTCCTCCTTAATATCTTGTTATCTTATTTTGTCTAACCTTTAGGGTATTTACCACATATACCAGTTTACTAAAAGTTGTTCCCACGATTCATTCTGGTAAATTACACCTTCTCTGTCAGTAAATCTGTTTTGCCACCACCCTCTTGACCTCTCGGTGTTCCTTTTCTTACTTCGATCTGAATGTCAAATAGTGTATATAGTTTTTAATGGAGTTTTATCTAGTTTCTGAATTTACGGTCTCCATTGTGATACTTTGAGAATCTTTTTTTTTTATATCCCCCTTTTCAAGGTACTGAATCCTAAATCTAAAGAACCTACACTGTCGTTTCCGTGTTCGTCGTTGTTGTTGTTGTTTCTCTGTTTGACCTGAAGTAGTTTTAATTTTTGAAAGTACCTGTTTACCTATTCCGTCGAGTCTCTGACCTTCTTTCATAAACGTTTACTGTTTATTCCCACTATTCCCAATTATGGGTCTGATATATATCTTGAAGATTTGAGTTGTTATTATCTTGTTTGGTGAGTTGATTTTTTGTCCGTTTCCTGAACTTATTTGTAAAGAGGTTTCTACTATTTATTTGTGTACTTTTCTTCGAGATACAGTAATCAGTAAGTGTCTTACGTTTAATTTTTGTATTACTAAGTTACGTTAGGGATAGTTCGATGGTTACCATGGAAAGTGTCTCGATCTTGTTTATTAAAGTGTCAAACATACCTTTATGTTTTTTGGAGCTTATCGGTTTCGTTAGACCTCTTTCTTCTTACCTGGCCTCCTTAGTTGGACGGACTGAAGTCCGAGATGATGTTTCGGTGTCAGTAGTTCTGTCATACCATGACCGTGTTTCTGTCCTTATATCTAGTTACCTTGTTTTGTCTTTCGGGTCTCTATTTAGGTACGTGGATAGATACCTGTGGAATAGAAACTGTTTCCTCCGTTCTTATATGTTACTTCATTTCTGTTAGAGAAATTGTTCACCACGACCCTTTTGACCTGTTGGTGAACATTTTCCTACTTTGATCTTGTGAAAGATTGTGGTATGTGTTTTTATTTGAGTTTTACCTAATTTCTAGATTTACATTCTAGTCTTTGATATTTTGAGGATCTCCTTTTGTATCCGTTTTGTGAGAGACTACATTTAGTGTCGTCCTAGGAGATACTGGGTGGAGGGTCTTATTACCTTTATTTTCGTTTATATTTGTTTACCCTGGATTAATTTGAATTTTCGAAGACGTGTTGTTTCCTTTGATATTCATTCCATTTTTCTGTCGGAAGCCTTACCCTCTTTTATTATCGTTTACTTCGTTGACTGTTTATTGATTAGAGTTTTTATATATTCGTTGGGGACTTCGAGTTAAGGTCTTTTTATTTACTAGGTTAGTTTTTTACCCGGTTTCTTGATTTATCTGTAAAGAGGTTTCTTCTGTATGTCTACCGATTGTTTGTACTTTTCTACGAGTTGAAGTGAGTAATAGTCTCTTTACGTTTAGTTTTGGTGTTAGTCCATGGTGAAGTGCGGTCAGTCTTACCGACGCTAGGTTTTCAGATGTTCGTTATTTACGACCTCTCCCACACCTCTTTTCCCTTGGGAGAATGTGACAACCACCCTTACGTTTGATCATGTCGGTGATACCTCTTGTCACACCTCTAAGGAATTTTTTGACCTTTATCTTGACGGAATACTGGGTCGTTAGGGTGACGACCCGTATGTGTGGCTCCTTTGGTCTTAACTTTCTCTGTGTACATGGGGTTACAAGTAACGTTGTGACAAATATTATCGGTCCTGTACCTTCGTTGGATCTACAGGTAGTCGTCTACTTACCTATTCTTTCGACACCATGTATATGTGTTCCCTCATAATGAGTCGGTAATTTTTCTTATGTAAACTTAGTCAAGATTGCTCCACCTACTTTGACCTCGGATAATATGTCTCACTTCATTCGGTCTTTCTTTTTGTGGTTATATCATATGATTGCGTATATATACCTTAAATCTTTCTACCTTTGTTATTGGGACATATGCTCTGTCGTTTTCTCTGTGTCTACATATCATGTCAGAAAACCTGAGACACCCTCTCCCACCCTACTAAACCCTCTTACCGTAACTTTGTATATATTATAGTATATACTTTACTTAGCAGTCAGGTCCAAGTTACGTACTATGACCTACGAACCCCGACCACGTGACTTTGCTGGGTCTTCCTACCATGTCACTCCCTCATCCCTCCCCGCAAGTCCTACCCCTTGTGCACATATGGACACCGTCTAAGTACAACTACATACTGTTTTGGTTATGTTATAACATTTCATTAGTTGGAGGTTAATTTTATTTAAATATAAATTTTTTCGTATTACTCTATGGTGACGTGTGGATGATCTCATCGGTTATAATCTTTCTGACTGATATAGTTCTACACCTCCTTGACCTTGGGAGTATTGAAGACCGTCCTCTCATTTTACGATGTCAGTGAAACCTCTTGTCAATCCGTCAAAGAATTTTACTATTTATATGTAAAAAGTATACTCAGTCGGTGAGGTAAGACTCCATAGTGAGTTCTTTTTATTTTTATATACAACTTTGTTTTAAAAAAATGTGTTTAAAAGTATTTTCGAAATAGATATCCTCGGTATTTGATTTTGACGGGCTTACAGATAGTTGTCCATCTTATTATTTGTTTAATACCATATAGGTATCTCAGGGAACCTGACGTTCCTCTAGGTTGATCAGGTAGGATTTCCTGTAGTCAGGATCCACAAGTGACCTTCCTGACTACTACTTCGACTTTGAGGTTATGAAACCGGTGGACTACGTTTCTCGACTGAGTAAACTTTTCTGGGACTACGACCCTTTCTGACTTCCGTCCTCCTCTTCCCCTGCTGTCTCCTATTCTACCAACCTACTGTAGTGGCTGAGTTATCTGTACCCAAACCCACCTGAGGCCCTCAACCACTACCTGTCCCTCCGGACCGCACGACACCAAGTACCCCAACGTTTCTCAGTCTGTGCTGACTCGTTGACTTGACTTGACTTGACTATTTTAAATTATAATGAGTGGTCATTTTTCCTTACTTGAGAGTTATGTTGTTACACCTACGTAGAGTTTATTGAAGTGACTCACTTCTTGGGTCTGGTTTTTTCGTATGTATGAAATGTTAAAGGAAATAGATGATAAGATCTTTTACGTTCTGGAGAGTTCACCGAGTCACCATTTCTTAAACGGACGGTTACTTCCTCAGTGTCCTCTACACCCAAACTAGGAACGCAGTCTTTCTAGGGGACCCCCTCCCGTACCGTTGGATGAGGTGATAAGAACGGACTCTTTAGGGTACCTGTCTCCTCGGACCCCCCGATGTACCTGAAATCGGGACCCCAGCGTCTCTCAGTCTGTGCTGACTCGTACGTGTCTCGTTGATCTTCTACGTTTAGTTACACGACACTGTCTTTCAGTTAACCACCAAAAGGACCTAGTCTTCTCTCCTTCACTCATTTAAGAACGTCCACTACCTATCCCAGTCATAGAACTCATACAACTACTTAATATGTAATAATATGTATACAATTTAAACATATGAAGTTCATGTTAAACATAGTTGATATGGAGTTATTTTGTAAATTACTTTAAACATCTCATGTCAATTTTCTCACAAGTCTTTCTGTAAATATCGAAAAATACGATAAGACCTTTTGTTTCCAAATTTTATTTCTTTGAAGGTTAAATTCTTCGATCTTTTTCTTCTAGTTTCATTTTGGTTTGATTCCTTGCATTATTATCCGTCTTTAGTTACGTTATCTTTAGTTTGTTTTATTGTCTCTTTTAATTGTTTCGGTTGTGACCAAAAAACTTTTATTGTTTTAACTATTTAACGATAAATCTAACTCTTTTTGTCTTATATTCAATGGTTATAATCGTTACTTTTCCTTTAATAATGAGACGCGGTGTAATGAGTGGCTACAAATTGTCCGTTATCCTCGGATAATTCTTGTTAAAATATGGTTTTTAAACTATTTACTTTTCCTGTGTGAGGAATTTTCGTTGTATATTTTGAACTGGGTTCTATTTTGTTTTATACTTATCGGGATGTAATTTCTTCGATTTAAACAATAGTTTAGAAATGTGTTTCTTTTGACGTTCAAGTGTATCAAAGTCGTCACTTAAGATCGTTTATAATTCATGTGTCTCTGATTCCATACTTTAGTCTTATAGTTGAATGATTGAATATTCATCAAGTTATCTATGATCTATGATAGACAGATCTTACTACGTCTTCTCTATATTTGTGACCCTTTCGTTGACCCGAGTTGAAGAGTTCGGACAAGGTTAAGGTTGTCAAATTAAGATTCTCGGATGTCATTTTCCACTATTTCTGTAAAGGAGATTGACACCGTAGTTCGATAAGTTTGTCCTAGTATGACGTCAGAAAAGACGGAAAGGGGAGACTGAAAGTCTTATTGAAATCTTTTGTATGGAGTTGAGTCCCTAGTTTTGACAACCGATGGGTCTGACAGGAAATTCTAAATCATCCAGACGTTTTTAATCTGAACTTTCAGAAACGAAATTGTATAGTACTGTAATTATGAGACCTTAAATGAGGTCTACATACTACATCGAACGATTTACACTAGGTTAAAATTGAGGACCATACGAGAAAGACTTTTCCCTCTTTTATCTAAAAGTTTCGTTTCATCTATGAATTCGAAATTTTTTACTGGAGTATCTTCCTAGACGTCTGAAAAATTTTGTTCGGTTCTTGATCTACATCACGACCTGTTAAATAGACTTTTTCGACAAGAGACCTCTAATTCAGTCTCACAAACTTCACCGTTGTCTTTACCAGATCTTAGTGAATACTTTCCAGAATAAAGAGTAAATTGTCCTAAGGAAGACCTTTACGGAGTCCGTTACGTCGAATTTTCTGTGAAGTTTAGGTCCACACATCTGTGACATAGACCCCTATACCTACTATATGATACGGTTCCGGAATTATTACGATGTGAAAACATTAGAAACAATTATTTTACTAAGGGTTGAATCTCTTCGTTTGACTTCAATTTGTCGTTATCCTTATAGAAGGAATAGCGGAACAAAAAAATTTTTGGTCGAGACTAAAAAGACTAATGGTTTCCTTATGTACAAGTATCCACCTTTAATTCCTTATATTCTCACTTTATTTCGTTTATTTTTACTGTTCTGTTGGTGTGTCGTTATTGATGATAATTGTAAACCTTAGTGTGACGAAACACTAGAAAAGTACATTGTAGAACTCTGACAAATGAGGTGGTACAGTTATAAGAAACTGTTGTACGAAGAAGTACCGATATTTCGTCAGGTAAGTAATATATCTATCCTTTCCTTTTCTTTTCACTTCAGTGAGTCAGCACAGGCTGAGAAACACTGGGGTACCTGACGTCGGAGGGTCCGAGGAGAGAGGTACTCTAAAAGGTCCGTTCTTATGACCTCACCCAACGGTAAAGGAAGAGGTCCCCTAGAAGGGTAGAGTCCCTAACTTGGCCCAGAGGGTGTAACGTCCGTCTGCGAATTGGGAGATTCGGTGGTCCCTTCATTAGATTGGTTCATAGTCCTCCGATAACCCTGTAATCGAACAAAAGTTAAAAATTTTTAATAAAATTTTTACGACAGTGTTTGTAGGAACACATTGTGAACCGTATGTGAGAAGTACACAATGAAAGTGACGGGTCTAATTCAAGGACGAAGATTCCTACACACACACGCACGAGTCAACGAAGTCAGCACAGACTGAGAAAACACGAGGAAACAGGTACCCTAAGAGGTCCGTTCTTATGACCTCACACAACGGTACAGGAGGAGGTCTCCTAGAAGGACTGGGTTCCTTACTTGGGTACAAAGGACGCAGAGGTCGTGACATCCGGCTAAGAAATGAGTGACTCGGTGGACCCTTCCTACATCTGTAAATATTTGACGGTCAAAAGGAGAACTCTTCATCTATCTAGGTGTTTGAAAAAGTAATATTAAGATTTTAGGTTTTTCGAGACTTAAGTTTTCATAAAGAATTTTTGAAAACCGTGGTTTTTAATAGACTGTAGTTTTGAACTGGACTTCACTTCGATAAATACCAGAAATAGGGTGCATTCCTAGACTAATACCCTACGACGGGATCTCGGGTGACCCTTACATTGTATTGTATGTTGTATTCGTGGTAAATAATGAAAAGAAATCACGAAATTTCTACGGCAAAAGAACAGGAGGTTGGAAGGTAAGGGTGAGGGAAATATCCTTTCAGTCAATAACAACATAATGACAGAGTAGAAACCGACGAAAATTCTAAAGGAGAAATAGAAACCAAAATCATCAAACTGTTACTACACAGACTCACACCAAAAGAAACATGAATAGGGTAATCGTCAAACGATTCAAAAACCTGTGTACCCAATTACAAAAAGTAGTTTACATCCTTTAAAATTCAAGATGGGGGGATGAATAGAGAGGAACGAAAACTCTTACGGTCTATATTTGAAAAACTATAGTAAAGTGTCCAATGGTTGATGAGAAATGAATAAAAATTAGAAAATCAGAGACACGAAGTTCTACTAAAGATGACTTGACAGAGGTTTAATATCTTTTGTAAACAATTTTTCCGACGACTATAGATTACTTTAAAAGTAGAGTCGAAAAAAGCGAGGTCTTAAATGTAAACCGAAATAAAATATCGAAGATAAATAGACGATTATAAAGGGATACATAAGTTAGTGACACGTTTAGAAAAGGAGATTTAGGAAATTGACTAAATATTAAAGATAAAATTTCAGAAACTGACGATTAAGTTTATAGATCCAGTAGGTGTCTAGATGATGGTAACTACAAAAAAGAAAACTAAAATCCAATAGAAAAGGATGAAGGTTAACTAGCATACTGTCAAAGCCGAAACTGAAACACTTCTTCCTAAATAAAGCGAAAACGGGAATCAGAATCATACCGTAAATCAGGATTCCGTACCAGGAAGATGACAAAGTTATGTTTTAGACTCCATCAATAGTTAGGGAGTTTAAACAGTTTCGGACGTGAGTTTAACTCGTGATACGTCGACGACTATAGAGACGCGTCACGAAATCCGGAGGGCTACGATGAAAGACGGACCAAAGAACTTCGTGACAAACATATACACGTTGAACCCTTGAGTGTTTTTCTCAAACCCCTAGGGAGAAAGGACCGAGGGAAGAAAGACTCTACAGGAGAGAGTTAAATGTCGACTAAACCATCAGGACTTGAGAACAAAGTAGAGTTATTGTTGTAATGAAAGAATTCGAAAAGGAGGTCAAGAGGTTCAGTTTTACTCTATTCGAGATTTCCCTTTTTCCGATCAGTTCGTTTCGAGGTAATCAAACGTAGGGAGAAAATTCCAAAAACAAGGATGTCAAAGACGGATGAAGACCAACGAGAGGTTTGTTATGAAACAGATATATTAACGATGACCGTCTTCTCAACAGGATATGTCCGGTAATAACCTGAGACACAATGTAAAGACTCTTTGGACATACCCCCAGTTCTCCGTTGTCAATCCTGGGACACACCCTTGTTGACTAACTAAGTTCTGACTCTTTCCTCATGTTGTCCCGACAGACGACAGTGGGGCAAACAAATTGGATATGTGACTCGTGTAGTACTCTTTACGGTCCGACCTACTCAATGTTCGGTCTTAGTTCTGTCCGTCCTCTTCGTAGTTGTTGGAGTCTATTCACCTGCTATGGTGAGATTACCGTCTTACGTTTCTCCTTGATTTCTCGGAGACCTACTACCACTTTCTCCTCTCACTTTCTCGGTCGAATTTTGATTTATAAATTTTTGATTCTAGTACCGTAGGTCGGGGTAATGATGTTCCGTTTATCTTCCCCTTTTCCACCTTCGTCACTATCTAAAGGAGAAGAACCGAGGTTTTAGTGACACTTACCACTGACTTCGGTACTTTAGTCTTCTGTTAACGAAGACCCGTCTTTTCGTTACTGTTTGGATCTGTCACACAGCTTTTCGTCTCTGTAATGAGACAGTTATCTCCAGGTATATCAGTTGCGATACCAGAAGAGTCACCAGTACATGCCAACACTCTGGACCTGGTATTTCTTCCGTCTTGCGGTTTACTTATCTACGGAAACTTGACACCACGACCTCTTCTGAGGACTTTCAGGGAACATGTCGTTCCCCTAGTTTTGTCAGTTAGAATTACCTCTAGTTGGACTTATCAGTGACCTTCCTGACTACGACTTCGACTTAGAGGTCATAAGACCAGTAGACTACGTTTGTCTACTGAGTAACCTTTTCAGGGACTACGACCCTTTCTAACTCCCGTCTTCCTCTTCTCCCGTAGTCTTCTACTCTACCGACCTGTCGTGGTGGATACGTTACTTACGCTTGAACCCGTTTGAGACCCTTTACCACTCCCTGTACCTCCGGACCACACGACATCAGGGACCCCGATGTCTCAGCCCGTGGTGACCCACTGACTTGTTGTTGTAATGTAAAGATGTTTGTAAAAAAAGACATGATAGGGACGGGGATGAAGAAGGTCTTGAGGTTACTGTAAATATAAAACGGACAAGTTCGGCAAGGTATTAAGTATCAATAGACATAGAACAGTCACACATAAACTAAGTCCTATCAAAGATGTCAATATTTCAGTTCAAGTGATTAGTAAGACGTTACGAGTACTACGACAATTAAGGTAGATCACACAAGAAGTAGAGTATGACTTCCAAATTAGACGTCTACAAACTGACCGAGAAATATCGAAAGTAGAGAGATTGTACAAGTTAGAAAGGAGATCGAAGAAGTTGTATACCTTAGGTTGATATTATCGACAAGAACAGATGATTAGGATCGTATACACGGTAAAGACCCAGACAAAGTTACCTGACAAAAGAATTCTGTTAAAAATTTATAATCAAATCCAAGTGTCGTTTTAACTCTCCTTGCATGTCTCTTTGATGTATATACGGTATGAGGGTGTCTACGTCTCAAAGGAGATAATAGTTGTAGAGGGTGGTCTCACCACGTAGACAAAATTGACCCCTGCACAATGTACCTGTGTGATAGTGGTAGGTTTCAGGTGTCAAATGTAATCCCGAGTGAGAACCGTGACGTATAAGATACCTAAACTTGTTTGTACATTGCTGTGTATAGGTAGAAATGTCATAGTGTGTCTCATAAAAGTGACGGGATTTTTAAGAGAGAAGGTAAATAAGTAGGAAGGGAGAGAAGAGGGACATTCATTTGTAACTAGAAAAATGACAGAGGTATCAAAACGGAAAAGGTCTTACAGTACATTAACTAAAAAAGCTAGGAAAAATACTGAACATAAAAGGACGAAAGAACGTACGGAACATTAAAAAATAGTTTACGGTCCGTGACATTGAAGATGAAACAAGTCAATCTATAAAAACATTAGGAATTGTATAATAACTTGAAACAAGACACTACAACAATTTGATGTACCTTTATTAAACTAACAAAATCTAAGACGAAAATTCAAAACAATCTACCCGAGTTTTATCGTCAATTAGATCCCAATTTAAAGGGGTTTGTGGCCCCAGTCTTGGCATGAATCATGAGAGTCACGACGGGACACTCAATAATACGAAAGGTCCAAACGTTATAAAGACCGAGGGTTACTTAGACTCCGTGACGACGGGGATTATAAAACCCGTGAAGAAAAAGACCGGAACTCAGTAAAGGGGTGTGATTGCCCAGTAATAAGTCACGTTCCAGCGGAAGACGTCTAGAGACCTCGGGAAGCACACGGAGAGCAGGTAGGTCATCAGACAGGACACTTGAGCTCGGTGGACAGAAGGAACCTGAGGGACGAGACGAAGTTGGGTCTCTGTGACTACTTGAGACGGAACCAAGAGGGAGGGACACGTTACCGAACCTTTGACAGGAGGTCCTCATGCAGTCCCCCATTACGATCCTAAATATACTAAACAAATAACAGAGAGTTTTCTCTGAATCGTCGTCGTCCCCAGTGATAGGAAGTGACGAACTCCAGGTCACAGAACTCTTAGTAGCGAAATATATAAAACTGGTAAAAGGGACGTTTTCTGAGGATCACTTTACCTTCAGAGACATTATGGTAAGAATTTTTTTTATTTAATTTTTTAACACTTAAGACTCTGTATAGACCGATTTTCCTAAACCTATTCTCTGACGCCTGAACATGTCTATACGTAAGGGTGATCAGACAGAGAAGTGTACGGATAGTATTTACGTAATTATAAAAATTATATACGGTCAAATTGTACATAAAAAATTTAAAACTTTCAAATCATGTAAAATTTTTCACCATAGTATAACGACAAAATTGACCATAACGAAACTAGTAACCATTTGAACCTTGCAAAAAAGTGTAAAATAACCTTTAAATAATATGGTAAACGGATATAAAGGTCATTTCGAAATCAAGATACATTTCTGACCTTTGTGAAAAAAACCATGATAACAGAAGGAAAAGTCCGAAAAAGACCTAGTTTCCTTTCACTTTTTTAAATATCTTGGAATTCTTAGACTAACAATGCGATGAGACCGTTTTTCTACTTCTGAACCTACGATTATCACCATACCGATAGACATGTAAAAGGTGTTAGTATTAGTTACCTATCATAGTTAAGGGAACAAAATTTGAGAATGACATTCTTATATTTAATTTGAGAAATGGTCTTAGAACGTTCGATTATTCCTAGACCGGGAGGGATGGAGAATTTGGAGTAAGAAACGGTACAAGGGGAAATAATGATACAAGGTCTGACTAGAAAAAGTCAAGGAACTTGTTCAATAAAGGAGGAGACAAGGAAACACGGACGACAATAGAAAACGAAACTTACAAGAAGGGGCCGACCTGGGAAGAATAGAGACGTCTATCTATAAAAGGCTGGTTAATAGTCACCATAGGTTGAGAAACGTTGGGATACCTGACGTCGTTCGGTCCGGAGAGACAGGTAGTGGTTGAGTACAGGTAACTCAGTCACTACGGTAGGTTGGTAGAGTAGGAGACAGCAGGGGAAGAGGAGGACGGAAGTTAGAAAGGGTCATAGTCCCAGAAAAGGTTACTCAGTCAATAAACGTAGTCTACCGGTTTCATAACCTCAAAGTCGAAGTTGTAGTCAGGAAGGTTACTTATACGTTCTGACTAAAGGAAATCTTACCTGACCAACCTAGAGGAACGTCAGGTTCCCTGAGAGTTCTCAGAAGAGGTTGTGGTGTGAAGTTTTCGTAGTTAAGAAACCACGAGTCGAGAGAAAGATCAGGTCGAGAGTGTAGGTATGTACTGATGACCTTTTTGGTATCGGAACTGATCTGCCTGGAATCAACCGTTTCATTATAGAGACGAAAAATTATACGACAGATCCAACCAGTATTGAAAGGAAGGTTCCTCATTCGTAGAAAATTAAAGTACCAACGTCAGTGGTAGACGTCACTAAAACCTCAGGGGGTTTTATTTCAGACTGTGACAAAGGTGACAAAGGGTAGATAAAGGGTCCTTCACTACCCTGGTCTACGGTACTAGAAGCAAAAGACTTACAACTCGAAATTCGGTTGAAAAAGTGAGAGGAGAAAGTGAAAGTAGTTCTCCGAGAAATCAAGAAGTGAAAGACGGTATTCCCACCACAGTAGACGTATAGACTCCAATAACTATAAAGAGGGCTGTTAGAACTAAGGTCGAACACGAAGGAGGTAGGGTCGTAAAGAGGACTATATGAGACGTATATTCAATTTATTCGTCCCACTGTTATATGTCGGAACTGCATGAGGAACATACAGACAACAAGGTACAGGCAGATTGACAACGAAGGACTGGACTTATGTCCAAAGAGTTCTCCGTCCAGTCCACCAGACCATAAGGGTAGAGAAAGTCTTAAAAGGAGTCAAATAACACTAGGTGTGTCAGTTTCCGAAACCGTATCAGTTAATTCGTCTTTATCTACAAAAAGACCTTGAGAGAACGAAAAAACTACTAGGTCGTCTGCAACCGTTAAACTAGAGACCAAGGAGACGGAAAAGATTAGTTTGAACTTGTAGACCTTCAAGTGCCAAATGTATGACGACTTCGGACTCACCACAGACGCACCACGACCTCGTCGTTCGTCGGCTCTCCTTTATGGGGTGTAGGTTCCAGTCCTCGCCGCCGACAACCCTCTATGGGGTACAGGTTTTATTCCTCGTCGCCGACGCGAAACGACCTCGTCGACACTTCTCTATGGGGTGTAGGTTCCATTCTCTTTGGGGTGATTCTACCATCCGTGACTCTTTCCCGTATTCTCCCGTCTGTCTGACTTTGGTGTTAGTGTTTTATGATCGGTTAGACTAGTGTCCCTGGTGTCGGAACAGATTGAGTTACTTTGATTCGGTACGGTACATCCCGGTGGGTTCTGCTTACCCAGTACCACCTCTCAAGACTGTTTTACACCAGGTGACCTCTTCCCTTACCGTTTGCTGAAGTCATAAGAACGGAACTCTTGGAGTACTTGTCATACTTTTCCGTTTTTCAATCCTGTGACTTTCTACTTGAGGGGTCCACCCATCCACGGGTTATACGATGATTTCTTGATACCTACCTCCCAACATTACGACATGTCCTCCACCACTGGTTTTGGTAGGGGTTCTTTTTCCCTAAGTTGTTCCGTTTTACCAACAGACTCCTCCGGAATGTTTGTCGACTCCTTTCTTTTGACTTTACGTTTCCTCTTTTCCTTTCTATATGGGTAGACTTACGTCTCAAGGTTTCTTATCGTTCCTCTCTATTCTTTCGGAAGAATTCACTTGTTGTGTTTCTTTATGTCCTTTTGTTGTCTTACCTTTTTTGATCTCTAGAGAAGTTCTTTTAATCTCTATGGTTCCCTTGTAAAGTACGTTTCTACGTGTTTTATTTCCTGTCTTTGCCATACCCAGATTGTCTTGGTCTTCTATATTTTTTCTCCACCGTTCTTATATGTCTTAACATGTTTTTTCCGGAGTTATTGGGTCTATTAGTACTACCACACCAGTGACTGGATCTCGGTCTGTAGGAGTTCATACTTTAGTTCATCCGGAATCCTTCGTAATGATGTTTGTTTCGATCACCTCCACTACCTTAAAGTCGACTCGATAAAGTTCAGGTGACAACTTCACGTCGTGAGTTTCCACCGGTATCCTGGCCTTCTCCAGTCAAAAGTAAGGTTAAGGTGGTACAGTTTCGTACAAGTTTGATGGTGTGTTAACACGAGTAAAGTGTATAATCCTTCCATTACAAGTTTTAGGAAGTTCGATCCGAAGTTTCATACACTTGGTTCTTGAAGGTCTACATGTTCGACCTAAACCTTTTCCGTCTCCTTAGTCTCAAGTTTAACGGTTGTCTTAAGGTCTTTTTGTAGTTACAAACGAAGTGACTGATACTTCGATTTCGGAACCTGACACACCTAGTGTTGTTTGACACCTTTCAAGAAGTTCTCTGCCCTTATGAAAGGAAAGCGGCGACGCCGGCGCCGGTACTCATACGAGTCCGAAGTCTTCTCCGAACGGAGGTCACAGGAAGCGACACCGTTCTTCTTCCAGACCAACCTGGGGTTACTCTGGTTACTTTAGCGGTTACGGTTGAGGGCGGTTGTCTAGGCCTTCGACTAGTTTCTACCCGACTAGTAGACCTTCGGACACTGACAGGTAAGGGCCCGAGCTACGGCCTTTTTGTGGAACCGAGCGGTCTTCCCGTCCGTATACCCATATCCATTCGCTTTCCCATGACGGTTACGAGCTTACGGGCTCTTCCATTGCACCTACTCCTTCTACTCTTAAGACGCGGCCGACGAGTCTGCTATGGCACTTAGATTCTTCTAACTGGCGGTGTACATAGTGTCGGACATGGACTTCCACTTCCCATTGCACAAGTTTTTGTTCGCCTAAGAGTACCTTGTATAGGTGTTCGACTTCCGTCTGTTCCGAGCGTTCTTCGAAGACCGCCTGGTCCGACTCCGGGCGTCCAGATTCTGGTTCCTTCGCGCGTTCGCGGCACTTCTCGCCGAGGTCCGGTTCTTCCTCCTTTAGTAGTTCTGAGACAGGTTCCTCCTTCTCTGGTTCTTTATTTCAAGAGGGGGAGAAGAGACATGTATCACCGGAGCCGTGAACGTATCTAGTGAGTAAGTTATTTTCTGTTCGGAAATAGACGGATTTTTTTTTTTTTTTTTTTTCTCTGCCCTTATGGTCTGGTGGAATGTACGGAGGACTCTTTGGACATACGTCCAGTTCTTCGTTGTTAATCTTGGTCTGTATCTTGTTGTCTGACCAAGTTTTAACTCTTTCATCATATAGTTCCGACATATAACAGTGGGACGAATAAATTGAATATACGTCTCATGTAGTACCCTTTACGACCCGACCCACTTCTAGTTCGACCTTAGTTCTGACGACCTTCTGCATAGTTATTGAAGTCTATTCGTCTACTATGGAATACCGTCTTTCACTCCTCCGTCATTTCTAGGAGAACTACTTCTCCTCTCACTTTTTCAACCGAATTTTGAGTTGTAAGTTTTTTGATTCTAGTACCGTAGACCAGGGTTGTGAAATACCGTTTATCTTTCCCTTTGTTATCCTTTGTCACTGTTTGATAAAAGAATCCGAGGTTTTAGTGACGTCTGCCACTGAAGTTGGTACTTTATTTTCTACGAACGAGGAACCTTCTTTTCGATACTGGTTGGATCCGTCGTATAATTTTTCGTGTCTGTAGTGAAACGGGTGTTTCCAGGTAGATCAGTTTCGAAACCAAAAAGGTCATCAGTACATGCCTATACTCTCTACCTGGTATTTCCTCCGACCCACGGTCTCTTAACTACGAAAACTTGACGCCACAACCTCTTCTGAGAATTCTCAGGGAACCTGTCGTTCCTTTAGTTGGGACTTATGAGGAACCTTCTTGACTACGACTTCGACTTCGAGATTATGAGACCCGTGGAATGTGCTTCTTGGCTGGGTGATCTTTTCTAGGACTACGATCCTTTCTAACTCCCGTTCTCTTCTACCCCTGTTGTCTCCGACTCTATCAACCTAAGGTAGTGACTGAGTTACCTGTACTCAAACTCGTTAGAGGTCCTCTATCACTTCCTGTCCCTTCGGACCACACGACATCAGGTACCCAGTGTTTCTCGTTCTGTGTTGACTCGTTTACTTATTGTTATTGTTCCATATGTAATATATACTCGACTTCATTACTTAGTGAATTATGATCATGTATTATTATTCTTATAACCTTTTACTTGTATTCAGAAGAGTTTTTCTACGTAAATACAATCCTAATAAATAGTGGAGAGACGTGAACTCTGTAATTATAAGTAAAGTAAAGATTCAAATTAAATCTTCCATAAGAAAACTCTTTACGAAGATAGAAGTTTTAAGTAAAAAATCGTAAAGTAAACTTAGATTATATTGTCCCTCGATTGTAAGACACTTTTGTCCCGGAATTATGGTCAAAAGGATAAAGTAATTTATCGTACACTTTGTTTAGAGGTTAAATATCACCCTATTTATTTGTTACATGTTACTAATTGTCTTTTAATACGGGTCATAATTATTTACAGTGAATGACTTATTAAAGAAGTTTCAACATTTATAAAGGTAGACTGTAATACACATCTAAATAGGGGGTTTTAGTTTGTAAAAGAATATGTTAAGATTTTTGGTTCTTTATTTGAGGTTCATGGTCCCTTTCATAGTCGAATAAAGAAAAGTAAGAGAGGAAAACGCTAACAATTCCGAATAGTATATACCGGAAATGATACAACTCCATCCAAGGAATATACGGGTAAAAAACTTCTCAAAAGTAGTTTTACCCACGACTTAAAACAGTTTCCGAAAAGGACGTAGATAACTCTAATAGTGTACCGAAAATTAGAAAGTTAAACAATTATACCACGTAGTATAACTGAACTGAACGTATATAACTTCTTAGGAACGTAGGGATCTTATTTGGGATGAACTAGTACCACACATTCGAAAAACTACACAACGACTTAAGACAAACGATTTTAAAACAACTCCTAAAAACGTAGATACAAGTAGTCACTATAACCGAATATCAAAAGAAAAAGCACACACGAGAGTCGAAAAATTCTCCTTATTGTTAACCTTATAAAGACCGTGTATTATTACACAATCGAATAACGGTCGAGAGTTCTCGAAATTCGGGACAATAATTACAATTTTGATTTTAGATCTTTTAAAAAGTAATATAAAGAAACTTAACTATAATTCGACGGACGACCGGTTCTTAATAATAAAAATTTTACTTATTGTCATTCAATTAAAGAAGATTACGATTAGTCTTCCACCAATAAACGATGATATTTAAATTATTTTCTTATTAGATTCTATTTTCGTCCTACTCATAAAGTCAACTTTAATCAAAGAGTTTGTATAAAATAGACACTCAATATATATCTCCTATGTTTTGTCTTTTAAGTTGAATGTTCCAGATAAGAAACCTGGATATAGGACTAACTGGATGACATTTGGATTCCCCTCTCCTTCACTATTATTCTCTCCTTTCTTTCTTTAGACTCAGTAAAGACAATGTAAAGGACCGTTTCTTATTTTTTGAACAAGGTCTCCTTTCCTCTGAAAGACCCTCTCATTTAGGTTAGTATGAACACATCTTGACAACCCTCTTTTAACTGTACAGTCTCAATACCGACTATATATAACTAGTCAACACTTTTTGTCTTTACTTACATTCTCTCCGTTCTTTTTTCTAAAATAGGTTCTTTTGGTTTCCAGACTCCCAATGAACATAGGACAACTTATTCTCAGTCATTGACTTCTTCATTTTTCAGTCAGTAGAGTTCAGAACCTTTTCCTGCTTTATTTTTCGATAAACTGTCTTCCTAGTATAATGTTTCCGTCACTTTTCAAAGTTTACATAAGTCGATAAATGACTCCTGTCTTTCGTTGTCCACCTTCGACTGACCGTCAGAGTCGAACTAAAACCTCAGTGACCCTGTGTGTGCAGACAAAGAGAGGTACGTGTCTAATCCTTCTTCTAGGTTGGTCAGTTTGGTTCCCACTGTCTAAAAACTCCCTTTAATCTCGTTTCATCTTGAGAGTACTTTAATTCGAATTATTTTTGGTAATACATATCTTAATCATAAAAGTAACTTTTAAAAGAACGTTAATTTTTACACTGACCAAGTATGTTACCATTCTTTAGAATTCAATCGTGTCAGTTGTGTCATAGTAACATGAAATTTTTTCTTTCCATTACGGTTTCTTACAAGTTTGATGGTGTGTTAACGTGAGTAGAGTGCACACTCGTTTCATTACGAGTTTTAAGAGATTCGGTCCCAAGTTGTTATGTACTTGGTACTTGAAGGTCTACAAGTTCGATCTAAATCTTTTTCGTCTCCTTGGTCTCTAGTTTAACGGTTGTAAGCAACCGAGTAGCATTTTCGTTCTCTCAAGGTCTTTCTGTAGATGAAGACGAAATAACTGATACGGTTTCGGAAACTGACACACCTCGTGTTGTTTGACACCTTTTAAGAATTCACTACCCTTATGGTTTGGTGGAATGGATTGAGGACGCTTTAGACATACGTCTAGTTCTTCGTTGTCAATCTTGGTCTGTGCCTTCTTGTCTGACCAAGGTTTAGCCATTTCCTCATCCAGTTCCGACATATAACAATGGGACGAATAAATTGAATATACGCCTCATGTAGTCCTCTTTACGGTCCGACGTACTTCGTATTCCACCTTATAGTTCTGACGGTCCTCTTAATGGTTATTGGAGTCTATACGTCTACTGTGGTGAGAATACCGTCTTTCACTTCTTGATTTCTCGGAGAACTACTTTCACTTTCTCCTCTCATTTTTTCAACCGAATTTTGAATTGTCAGTCTTTTGATTCTAGTACCGTAGACCAGGGTAGTGAAGTACCCTTTATCTACCCTTTTGTCACCTTTGTCACTCTCTGAAGTAAAAGAACCCGAGGTTTTAGTGACGTCTACAACTGACGTCGGTACTTTAATTTTCTACGAACGAGGAACCTTCTTTTCGATACTAATTGGATCTGTCGTATAATTTTTCGTCTCTGTAACGGTTGTTTCCAGGTAGGTTAGTTTCGATACCAAAAAGGTCATCAGTACATACCTATATTCTCAACCTGATATTTTTTTCGACTCGTGGCTTCTTAACTACGAAAACTTAACACCACAACCTCTTCTGAGAACTCTCAGGGTACCTGACGTTCTTCTAGGTTGGTCAGTTAGGATTTCCTTTAGTTAAGACTTGTAAGTAACTTTCCTGACTAATGTTAGGAAACCGGTGGACTATGTTTCTTGCCTGAGTAACCTTTTCTGGGACTACGACCCTTTCTAACTTCCACCTTCTTCCCCTGTTGTCTCCTACTCTACCAACCTACCGTAGTGGTTGAACTACCTGTACTCAGACTGACGTATGCGAGACCCTCAACCCCTATCTGTCCCTTCGGACCGTAGGACGTCAGGTACCCCAACGTTTATCAGTCTATGCTGACTCGTTGACTTGACTTGAAATTTTTATTGGAAATGGTCTAAAGTTATTTCAGTCTTATGATTTTTATCTTGTCAGTCCTTCTTCCTTTTGACTCTCACTACTACTAAAATTTTTGAACTAAAGTTTATGACCAGGAGGAAGAGACTCGATGTATGTCGAGGAAGTCGATTTCAACAACACTTCTAACAGTATAAGTGTAGATTTCGTATATAAACTATTTAAAGTAGAAGACAAAGGAACGTAATGGTTGGGTGATCTAGGAAAATGTTTTAGAATGATTTCTTCGGTTTCCTCTGTTTGTCGATCTTTTATATTCCTTAGGTTTTATCAAGAGGAAGATAAAAGGAAATAATTAATCCTTCGTAGTTTGTCTAAAAGTTCTCCTACTAGTCATTAGTGTGGCCTCAAAGGATTTCTTTACTTTTCCAACTTGAGTAAAGAAGACGACACGTCATATCCTATCGGAGTCTTTACTTCGGAGGAAACTGTATGTCTAGGTTAAAGTTTTATTAAAGGGAAAAGAGTTACAAGACTCTCGTCCGTTCTCCTTTCAGTTACTTTATCTAATGAAAGAACACACCCCACACGTCTATACCTTTGTGTCGTTGGTTGCATCATGTTTACAGAAGTTGTAGGTAAGAACTTTGTTTAAGAGTTGTCTTGTACCTCATTTTCCCTTGTAGGATTTGTACTATGTTTCCAATGTATGGTTTTCGGATGTCAATTGTAATATAACTTATTACTTTTTACTTATGAAAGGAGATATTAGTCATTGTTTTGTTCCTACAGATAAGAGTGGTAACAATAAGTTAACACATGATCTCCGGTTACGTTATCCCGTTCTTTTTCTTTATTGTGACCTTTGTTTGTTTATGTTGTCAGTAATAAACGTAAACTATACTAATACGTCTATTATGGTTTTTTATATGTTTTTTCATGAGTATCCATTCGAATCATTCCGGTGACCAGTGATCTATGTTTCAGTTATACGTTTTTATTTAACATAAAGATATAAAATCGTTACTTGTTAATCTTTGACTTTATATTTTGTCATTTTATACATTATAGTAGTAATTTATGAATCTTTACTTGGAATATTTTGTATACGGTCTAAATGTACGGTTTTTGTAACTACTTTATTTAGTTTCTTTTAAATTTATTTAACCTCGATATGGCACAATTACCTAACCTGAGTTATAGTAATTCTACAGTTGAGAGGGGGGTTAAATAGATATATCATTTGTGTTAGGATTATTTTAGGGTCGTACTTATAAAAACCCTCTTTGACTGTTCCACTAAAAAATTAAATATACCTTTTCGTTCATCTTATCGGTTTACAATCTTTCTTCTTGTTTGAACTTCCGGAGTGTGTTGGACTATAGGTCTAAATAATATTTCTGTGTCAGATCCTCGTTCCTGTCTATATATCTAGTTACCTTATCTTATCTTTCAGATCTTTATTTAGGTGTATATGTTCCAGTTAACCAAAAACTAATTCCATGTTTCCGTTAAGTTACCTATGGAAGTAAGTTTTCTTTCTTGGAGTTAGAAATAGAGTGGATGATAATTTATTGAGGGTTACCTAGTCACCAACGGTCCCCAACCTCTCACTTTTCTCTCCAACTGATGTTTCTCGATATCCCCTGAAAACTCCCTACACCATTATAACGAGATACAGAACTAACATTTCCTCCGACAGTTTTGAACGTCTTCACTTAAATGACAAATATTTAATACATAATTTTTTATATTCACGTATATATATTGATAAAAAATTTTTTCCTTTTTTTCCGTATAAAATCGGAGACCCCTGATAGATCCTTCTTTCTTTTTTTAGATTAACCATTATACGTCCGTTATTATACGTAAGTCAGTGCTAGACAAATATTTGTCTTATATGGACTTTCTCCCTTTTTTTGACTTCACGTGGCTTTACGTTTCGGAATCCATAGATGTATTTATTTCCAAGGGTGTAGACGTAAACTTAAGTCGAACCTTTCTACAATCTTCAGTGTCCTGGACTAAAAGAAAAGGATTTACGCTTGTTCCTTCGTGACCTACTGATTATTGTAAAAGTTAGGTCTTTGTATGACTTGTAGAAGTAGACATATAGGTCGTCTGTAGAGATTCAGGTTGTTACTTAAGAGAACAGAATGAGAGTCCATACAAGAAATAAATAACGAAAGATAGAGTCATTTACCATGGTGGTAGGTAAACCAACAAGTTTATTCTTCAAACCCATGATAGAAACTGAGAAGACAGAATGGAGGGAGTGGTTGGTTAAATTAATAGTGGTTCAGGATGATTAAGATGGAGAGTTTATATCCAATGGACAACATTTCGTCTTTTCTTATATCTAAATTTTCAACTCGTATTGACTTAGATCTTCCACTTTCTCGTCATACTCTACTTCGATCACTCCATCCTCCCTGGTATAATTAATAAAACTACAAACATGAGTAGAGTTTGTGTAGAGTGTATACCGAGAAAAGAGGTAGGGTTGAAGGTGGTAAGATCATGTTCAATGATAAAGAAAGTTGTTTTATTAAAGTTATAAGAACCCAGAGGGATGTAGGTGGATAAGAACAAAAGGAAAGTTAAGTAAAAGACATGACGTTAAGAAAATTTTCGTGATAAGAATTTTTTTTTTTTTTTTTGATAAAATTAATATGGTATAGTAAGGAAGAAATTTCGGGAAGTTACAGAACAAAGAAATCGTGTTTGTATTTTTATTAATCATACCAGGAACAAATGAATGATTAAAGTGTATTATGGTAAGAAAGTGGGAGACCTAGGTCAGTATGAGTTACAGATCAAGGACGTCTCCATGAAACAAATAAGATATATGACAAGGGAGACGAACCTTATAACGAGGAGGACGGATAGGAACACGAATTTGAAAATAGAAGAGAAAAACGAAGCCCCCGTCGATTGATTGTAAAACTTCTTTAGAAGGTACTGTAGAGTACAGATCTAGTCGAGACGAGTAATAGATGAAAATGTCGTGTCAAGTAGACATTCATGAACACCATATTATTTTTTATAGTAAGTCAGAAACAGGGACCAAGGATAGTGTATCAAGGATTTTGGAGTCTGAGAGGACTCACTATCTTACGGAAGACTTACGATTACTCTACTGACCATGAACCCCTGGGGATCAAAGTCCTACCGTCGACCAATAGTCTTTCTAGTTTGGTACTGGTCTCTCAATCTTGAAAGTCAAGAAGGGAGGGGTAGGAAGGGGTTGGGGGTATGTCCTCCTCCCCTCTCCCCGATCTATAACTCAGATTCGTGATTACCGGTCACTAAATTAGTTAGTACCAATCAATTACTTTGAAGGTTATTTTTGGGGATTTACAACTCCAAGTTCCTCAAAGGCCCAACCACTCGTGTGGCTATTGACCCTTCCACCACACGGTTCGATACCGTACCTTCGAGACCCGTGGGAAAAGAGGGGAATGGAACGGGATACGTAGAGAAAGTATACCGATAAGGACTGATAGGAAATATTATTTGTCCATTTGTATTTCGTACAAGGGTTCAAGACACTCAACAGGATGACTTAATAATTTGGACCCCCTCACCCAGTATCCCTGGGGATTTAAACAGTTCAGTCTATCTTGTCCTACATTAGACCATGGGATAAACATTGACCATAGACTTCATTCCTGTCAGAGAACCCTTACCTGGGAATTTATATATTTCAGACTGTGATTAGGAACCACCAGCCACACTCTTGACTTACCGTGATGACCCGTATGTCAACCTTGGGTCTCTTGACTGTCTCAACCACAGTCTTGACTTATACCTTTTTTGTGGTACATTAACCACAGTCTCTCTTGACCTCTTGTGAATGACCTTTAGACAAATATTAAAGCAACAGTATGTTTAAGCAATTCTGTTTACAGAACAAGATCGTAAATTGTATCACGGACCGTGTACCAAGACATAAATGACCTACTTATACCTATGATCACCGATGGTGACCTCACGTCTTTGAGACTTGACAATAGACCCTCTTCGATCCAGTCTCAAAAAAGGGGACCCAATAGAAGACTGAATTATAACTTTCGAATTAACTAAATCGTATTCAATCTACTAAATTTGTATTAAAATTTAGTAGAAACTAAGGAGGAGTAAAGAGGTTAGACTTTACAACCCAGTGGAGTCTTCAGTTAGGAAGATAGAAGCTATTAGAAATATTAGAAAGAAAAGAGATGTGAGGTAGAGGTTACGTACGAAGGAAGATTGGAAGGTGTAGATTTATTTAGCGTTGATGTCTGAAGGTCAAAGAGTTCGGTTTTTGTCTCTCTTTTTTCGTTACCCAGGTTGTAAAGTGATTCACTACAATTGTAGTTGACATCCTATCCCGTCGTACCTCCTGCCACGTCCTTTGTCTTCTGATTCATTTAAACGACTCCGGACTTTTCTGTACTTTTTTTTACTCCGGTCCAGATTTTCTGTGACAATTCTTTTCTGATAGACGTACTCACTCACTATCAGTCAGCACAGGATGAGAACCGTTGGGGTACCTGACATAGGGCGGTCCGAGGAGGTAGGTACCTTAAGAGGTCCGTTCTTATGATCTCACCCAACGGTAAAGGAAGAGGTGGAACTGTACTTTTGTTCAAAATGGACACTACCCCAATAGGAAGGGAAGCATTGAAGTCTACTTAAAAGCGAGTCGAAAGGACGAAACAATGAACTCGACGTAAACATCGTGCAGGTAGAACAAACGGGAAGTTAAAGATACCACGTGAGAAACGAAACGTCTGTCTTACTCACTATATTTACCGGTGTCGACGTTTTACTTCCATTGGTTGACTGTGAGAAATAATAGTATTTTAGTATTTGGATTTAACATAATCTGTCATAAGTTTTCACTATTAATAAAGGTCATTCGACTTTACGTGACCACCCATATATCCAATTCTTTATTCTTTTCTCTAAATGAAGAGAAAAAATTTTAGGTCTGAGTACATAAACATGTGAAGTCAACACTCATGTTATCGTAGTGTCAAGAGACTGATGTTTGGTGGGTCCCCACTCAACTTGAAGACGAGTGAAGAGTTTGATACTTTGTAAAAATCTGTCAAACTTGTTGTAGTTGACCCCTTTTATTATTAATATATTCAGTAAACTATTATTGTACTCACTATAAAGAGTAGTTTAAGTTCTCAGTACTAAACTAAATATTCGTAAGTGTTTTTACAATGATGATATATCATTTAAGATTGTAATAATGATACTTCTTTAAGGGACAATTAATGTAATGCGATGGTTTATTTGGAAGGTCTTTATTCACAACTCGTGTTAAGATTCAGTAGAAGTGACTAAGGAAGAGTAAAGAGGTTGGACTTTGCAACCTGGTAGAGTCTTCAGTCAGGAAAAGAGAGAAGTTATCAGAAATTTTAGAAGGAAAAGAGATAGGAGGGGGTATGTATATTATACGGAGTTTGGTTTAAGAACTGAAGGTGGTTTGGGGAGTTACGTGTGAGAGTAGGTTGGAGGGTGTAGATTTATTTATCATTGATCTCGGAAGGTCAAAGAGTCCGGTTTTTGATAAGAAAGAAAGTATGGAGTATATGTTAGATATTTGTCTAGAACAGTCGATATGGAAGTCTTATATATGTCTTGGGGTGGTGACGAATGAAGTAATGTTAGTAGAACCCGGTAGAGAGTGAACCTAATCGTATTTACCAGTAAGGTGAAAGTGCGAACTAGAAGACGTCAGGTAAGAGTGGTGTCGTCAGTTTCAGCAGGAGTTATGTATCTAATGTAACACAGTAGGATAGGAGTTTTGGTAGGTTACCGAAAAGTAGAGTCTCATTCTCAAATTGAGAAGTATTACTAAATGAAGGATGTACTAAACCGACGACTTCAGTAGAGAGTAGTAATAGGGAAGTGAGACGAGTCCGTTACGATCGGACGAGTGAGTGCTGGTCTCTTCATACGGTTCGTGGACGGAGTGCCAAAGACGTGAACGACTAGGAGACGGACCTCGTGAGATGGGACTATAACGTACCTTTGAAGGGAATTCAGAGACGAGTTTACAGTGATTCAAAGGGATTGTTGAAAAGTGTTTAATGATCAAGGGTTCCAAGAGAGAGGAGATATGGTATAAATGAGTACCATTAATATAAAAATAATTAATTGAGTAAAAATTGATGGACAGGTATTAGTAGAATTGTCACCACAAGAGGGACTGGTGAGAAGTATTTTATAGAAGGGGAGGTCTGAGAGATGTAGAGTGAATTGTACGAAATAAATAAAAAAAATGGGACAATCAATGATAGACCGTAAAATGAACAGATAGAGAAAGTGATCTCACATTTGAGACTCTCGTTTTGGAAACAAAACAAGTACACCATGGGATAGGGAAGATTGTCATGGCTGTATATCACATGAACTATTTGTCAACAACTTACTTACCCGAGAAATACACTATTCTTTATTAAAGGGAAGATTAGTGGTTTGGATGGTTAGAAATAGACATTTTTGTCTTCGATTGTGAATATGTCACGAATGACATACAGTCATGCCAAAATTCACAGAATACATTTAATAGAGTAAATTAGAAGTGTTTTTGAGATCTTCCATCCATGGTAATAATAGGGAGAAATGTTTATTTCTTTGATTCTACATTTCTCTACTTTACTGATCAGTTTCAGATTATCGATCCTCTTCCTTTGCCGTTGGGTGAGGTCATAAGAACGGATCTTTTAGGGTACTTACCTCCTCGGACCATCCGATGTCAGGTACCCCAACGTTTCTCAGTCTGTACTAACTCGTTGAAGTGACCTCATCGATCCTTCACCGTCTCATTTCCAAACTTGAGTTCCAAATTTCGGACCGAGATCTCAGGTAGAATGTAACGGAGATAGATATATAAGACCTACTCGCCAGAGGAGGACTCTAGTTTGGAGGATGAAAACGTGATCTGAAGAAGAGAGAAACGTGACACCGAAATTTATAGTAAATGTACGACTACTCAAGATTTAAATATAAAGGTCCTGTATAGAGACTGATCTTATTGACAGATGGACTGTAAGGATGAATTTACAAATTTTCTGTAGAGTTTGGATTGTAGAGGTTCTGTTTTGAGAACTAAAGGGGGTCAAGAGTACGGACAAGGAAGAATAAAATTTACTCCTGTCATGGTGTAAGTAAGTCATCGAACCCGACTTCTACAAAAAGGGACAGTGAAGTGTAGACTATGTAGTCGTTCAATCGAGAAGAGAATTTTATATAAGGATTGGAAGTGAGGATGGGGAGAGTAAGACACGTTTACAGTGAAGAATCTGTACAAAAAGGAGTAATACCATAGAATTTTATCGTAAGAGTGGGACTTGTGAAAAAGGGTAGGGGAATGGGACACACAATAAAGAGAGGTATAGAGAATAATGGACATGAATGAATACTGGACTGGTGAGATTGTGAGAAAGGGGGACTGGGGATACGTCTTATATTCTAGATACTCTTGTCCTTGAGACGGAACCAAACAAGCGACGGTCTTACCGACTGACCCCGACACACAGATGTGCACGAGGACGGACCGTTATGTACATGTGTGTGCACATGATACAAAGGAAGGGAGAGAATGGATTTCTGTTATTAAAGTAGTCGGTAAAGGACCGCAGAGAACATGACGACGTTTGTTTATCTCGTCATTAGGACGAACCCTAAGTCAGGAGACCATTGACTTCGAGAGTCCAATGTGTTACTGGTTACCTCCAGAACCAAATCTTCCGATCAACAGCAAAGGTCGTCCCAGACACTTGCTGGTTTTATTTTTCTTTAGTTGTTTTTCAACAAATATTTCCCTTTCTCTGCCTCCCCTACTCACCTCTTGACGGGAACAAAGTAAAAGTTGATGTCGACTTAACCTTATATGATGTTTCCGTATTTTAGCTAGTTTATTTGTAGTTTCGTGGAGTCTGAATTCACCAATTGAAGTTACATGTTCATGACTATTCATGATGTAGTTCTCAGAGTTTTATTAATAATTTTCCAACAGTGATCAATGATACCTCTTTACTCACGAGACGGTAAGAACACCGAATTAAACCAGGACTACCGAAAGTCTACTGACCTAATTGGGTTTAGATGAATAAATAATGTGAATATATCATTCGAGAGAAACTTAACGAATTTCAAGATTGTTTAACAAATTTTTTTATGAGACTAAAAAATTTATCTTTGACATAGGTACCGTTATAAGGTGTGATTGGAAAGTGACCTTTTCGATTACCAGTAATGAGTAAAAAGTAGAGCGAACCCGTTCTCTAGTGTAAAAGGTTAGTCGTGAATTTTCGGTAACCTTAGATGACTTCTGACACTGTAGACAGTAATTCAGTGTGTCTCTATAAAGTGTCATAGTGTAATACAGTAAATTCCAAGGGACACAAATATTTCATAACAGAAGAATGATGTAGATTAAGAGTTGTAAGTCTATATAGTAAAACTGCACGTCAACCTGAGAAAAGACAGTCAGGGTTTCCCCTTCTATATGACAAGTAGGAGGAACGGTGTGTCAGAACAGGAATTTGAAATAGATATTACGTCTCGAAAGGCAAGATTACCAGATAAAATTAAGAAAGGTGAGTTGAGGTAGAAAAGAAGAAGAAGGTTTCAAACATCTTTGGAAGACAAACCGTGAGTCAAAGGAAAACGGTAGTACCTGAGACACGGACTTCCCTTAGTCGAAGGAACACGATACGAATGAATTGTTTGACGTCAAGAATGTTGTGGGATTCTTTTCGAGACAGTAACATAGATGTACAGATTTACCGTTACCAGGAACCGCCGAAGTACTCAGTGAAACTTCATGTACTTCTTTTTAATGTGGTTCGACCGAGAATGACTCTTAATTACGGTGTCCGTCAAAGCCCAATTCCCTTCTTTGTAGATGACCTAGTACCTTTTTCGTTCTCTCAAGGTTTTTTTTTTAGATACAGACGAAATAACTGATACGGTTTCGGAAACTGACACACCTAGTGTTATTTGACACCTTTTAAGACTTTCTCTACCCTTATGGTCTGGTGGACTGAACGGAGAACTCTTTAGACATACGTCCAGTCCTTCGTTGTCAATCTTGACCTGTACCTTGTTGTCTGACCAAGGTTTATCCTTTTCCTCATGCAGTTCCGACGTATAACGGTGGGACGAATAAATTGAATATACGTCTCATGTAGTACTCTTTGAGACCTGACCTTCTTTGTGTCCGACCTTAGTTCTAACGACCCTCATTATAGTTATTGGAGTCTAGACGTCTACTGTGGTGGGAATACCGTCTTTCACTTCTCCTTGATTTTTCGGAGAACTACTTTCACTTCCTCCTCTCACTTTTTCAACCGAATTTCGAGTTGTAAGTCTTTTACTTCTAGTACCGTAGACCAGGGTAGTGAAGTACCGTTTATCTACCCCTTTGCCACCTTTGTCACAGTCTGAAATAAAAAACCCCGAGGTTTTAGTGACGTCTACCACTGACGTCGGTACTTTAATTTTCTGCGAATGAGGAACCTTCCTTTCAATACTGGTTGGACCTATCGTATAAGTTTTCGTCTCTGTAATGAAACGGTTGTTTCCAGGGGGATCAGTTCCGATACCAAAAAGGTCACCAGTACATACCTACACTCTCAACCTGACACTTCTTTCGACTCGCGACTTCTTAACTACGAAAACTTGACACCACAACCTCTTCTGAGAACTCTCAGGGAACCTGATGTTCCTCTGGGTTGGTCAGGTAAGATTTCCTCTAGTCAGGACCCATAAGTAACCTTCCTGACTACGATTTCGACTTTGAGGTTATGAAACCGGTGGAGTACACTTCTCAACTGAGTAACCTTTTCTGAGATTACGACCCTCCCTAACCCGCATCCTCCTCTTCCCCTGCTGTCTCCTACTCTACCGATCTACCGTAGTGGTTGAGCTACCTGTACTCAAACTCACTTGAGACCCTCAACCACTACCTGTCCCTCCGGACCGTACGGCGCTAAGTACCCCGGCGTTTCTCAACCTGTACTGACTCCTTGATTTGACTTGACTTGCTGATAAAGACCAATCACCACTAATTGACAAAGTCTTACAAACTTTTTTGTGATTAAAATAAGACGTTAAAAAGATATGAGTACAACTGGGAAGGAAAAAATTTAATATGGAAATATAAGGTAATAAAAGGTTCTTTCAAAGAATATAAAAAGTAAACCTTTTGTTATATATACAGGGTGGTGGGTGCTTAGTTTTCTTATTTAAGTTTTCGACGTTAATGTGTAAGGTCTTATATACACATATACATATGTTTTATATTTAATTAATTCCAGTTCTCTTTAAAATTTTAATCTTTCGGTATGTGAAGTTAGAAAGTTTGAACGTGATTTGTCTTCCATTAAAGATTTCTTTTTCATATCCACGTTTCTCTTTTTTTTTCGAAGAAAGATGGAATCTTACCCACGTCTTTATCTTTCATCGAATGGACAAGTATCAATTTCCATAGGTTGTAAGGGTCTTATTCCGGGACCTAAAGAGGTTCAAAAGGAAAAGGTATTTGACCCAGGATTAATCTTTTTTCAACGATTTCTAATATTAAGATAAGGACAATAAAATATACATAAAATTTTATATTCAATAGACTTTTTCGGTTTATGAAAATTCATAAACAGTTATCAGTGTTTTATGAATAAGAAGGTACTCGGAAAGATGACCTTTACGTGTGACCAGAGTCCAGTAGTTTCGTAAACCTTTTCATTTATTTTAAATTTACTAGGTTCAGAGAACGAATTGTTGGTATTTAAAGTGAGACCAAAACAAAGACATCGTTCGAAGGAAAGGAAGAATAATTTGTAGTGGATAGGAAAAACCCCCGAAGGGACCATCGAGTGTACCATTTCTTAGACAAACGTTACGTCCTCTGTGTTCAAGTTAAAGACCAGTCCTTCTAGGGGACCTCTTCCTTTACCGTTGGGTGAGGTCATAAGAACAGTCCTTTTAGGGTACTTCTCTCCTCGGACCGTCCGATATCAGGTACTCCAGTGTTTCTCAGCCTGTACTGACTCGTTGATTATGTGTATGTAGGGAAAAACTCGAGAATAAATAGACGATGTAATTTTGGTTTCATGAGTTCTTGTGAGTCTTAGACAAGTTGAGGAGGACACTGGGTGTAGACCGGTGGCAGACCAGGTTTGGTTCAGTACGGTCAAATCCTCTAGTCAAAGACTTAGATTCGTCGAACGTCAAAAAGTCAAAATTTAGTTTAGTGATGATTTTTTGTTGTCTATGGATCTGTTACAAGGAAGATGACGAAAAGTATACTCGATACGGTTTATTGAACAAATAGTATGTGTTAAACTTGTTGTGACAACACATGTTTTTATTTTCACTTGACTTTAGATTGGTGGGGTTATCTTTGTGAAAACTAAAAAACTCCATATAAGAAGGTCAGAATAAAGACCCCTTCCTCTTTCTTCCTACATAAAACCCCCCGTAAAGTGTATTATGCAAATGCAAAAAATGAATTATTTCATACAACACTCGTCAAAGGGTATAGTAGTTTATTACCCCTGTCATGTCCCATACTTTGCACACTTCTGCCATACACAATAAGTTGGTAAGAGAGACCAACCTCTAAATCCAAAGAGAGGGGTGTCAGGTGGGACTCCAGGGTAGGGATAATAGTTTACGACCACCGATATTTAAGACCAGAGTCAGAGACTCAGAAAGAATCCTCCTCTAAAGTTCTTTCCTTTTACTGTATGTTTGACTATTTGATTTATTATTTGATTATAAACGATCTATTCTCATCGTTTATTGATTTGCTATTTGATTACAAACGACCCTCCATACCCCTTGTGCAGACCAATGAATAATTCCTCCTCCGCAATAATTTTAGAACCATGTCACTCAAGTCTACAATTCTCTTTTTTTTTTCTGACACCTGGTTCCTTTTGAATCCTCTTTCTATGTCTTTACACTCTTCTTTGACACGAAAGTACTCGTACATGTTGTATTAGAATCCTAAACCAAAAAAAGAGAAGATACGAGACCACAACCAAGGACTTCTGTCCTATCTACGTCAAAGATTGAGTCTAGTCACAAGTCATGAAAGTCGACCAGTTCTCGTCGTGGTCTAATACACGGCATCCAAGGACCAGGACTACGACTCCATGACGACTTCTTTGGCACATGATTAATTGTTCAAATGAACTGATTAATTGTTCAAATGAAACACATGATTAATTGTCCAAATGAAGTCCGAACTTGTCTAGTGAATTTGAATGACCCCTTTAGACAGAGTGATTCACTCTGTAAGTACATCATTAATGGTTCAAATGAAACTCGAACTGGTTTAGTGAATTTGAATTGACCCCTTTAGACAGAGTGATTCAATTTCTATGGACAGGTTGTACACGTCTCGTAGACGTTTTCTGTTTTGTTGTCTGTAGAGTCTGATCAAGAAATGATCTTGTTTTTGAGTCCGGTACATGCGTACTCTGTTAGAAAATTAAAAGGAACGTGTTTTTGCCTAGGTACAATTCTGAAGACTTGAATGTAGGTTAATGTGAATACCAGTGCAAGAGTCATTTATATAAATGAAGAAATTCATAGTTACCTGTGATATTATGAAATAATGTTTTTGTGACATTATCGATGAGATTGTACAGGTGTGTATGTGTAATGTTCATGCATGACACATACACACCTCTCTTTTCATGTGAAAGGTCGTGTCTTTTCGAGACAGTAATGGATACTGTTCCCACCAAACCTCTTATTTCTCCAGAACTTTTCCAATTTACGACCTTTTTCTTCTTTGGAAATATCCAGTGCAGATATAAATATAGTCATGTAAAGTGAGATTATACGTATTAAATTTTCGTTTTAGTACTTTTATTGGAGTACGACCCTGTTGTATATTTAATATCTTACGTTTTCTCTCGAGTTCCGAAGACCGTGTCGTACGTGTGTTAGATGATCGAAAAGTTTAATAAAAGGTTTATACAGTCGATCTCAGAAGTCGTTATTTATTGACGACTTCAAAGAGAAATTGAACAGGTATTAGATGTTTTCTTTTCGTGTAAATCCATGAAGTGTGTTTGAACAAAAAATTTTTCGTACAATATTTTTCTACACTACTGGTGAAAAAGGGTCGTAAAAGAAATTTAACTTCATTATCAACCAAATGTTATAACCCAATCAAAGTCCACATGTCGTATCACTAAGTCAGTAAAAAAGACTAATATAAGATAATATCCAATATACTATAACTTATATTAAAGGGTACAGTATGTCATTTACTTACAACAAATAGGGGAAATATGTATCCTCAAACGTAGACAATTTGGGTATAAGGATTAAACAAGGAGAGGGGAAGAGGAGGAAAACCATTGGTATTTGAACAAAAAAATATAGACACTCAGACAAAGACTAAACATACATCTAAGTGACCATAATAAAAATCTCAGGGTATATATTCACTAACCTCTTCCTTTACCGTTGGGTGAGGTCATGAGAACGGACCTCTTAGGGTACCTCCCTCCTCGGATCATCCGATGTCAGGTACCCCAGCGTTTCTCACCCTGTGCTGACTCGCTGAAGTGAAAGTGAAAGGTCATAAGAACGGACCTTTTAAGGTACCGTCCCCTCGGACCACCACGATGTCACGTACCCCAGAGTTTCTCAACCTGTGTTGACTCGTTGATTGTGAAAGTGAAAAGTATGTCCCTCCGGACCACACGACGTCAGGTACCCCGACGTTTCTCGACCTGTACTGAATCACTGACTTGTTATGGTTATTATGTCATAAATAAAGACTGAGTGAAGGGATTCATATTATAAGAGATCCGGGTAGATACAAGAACGTTTATCCTTATGGAGACAACGAAAGACTATGAATAAGATGGTATGTATTCCCTTCGACGACATATCGTCTCCCCCGAGTCAAACCATGAGGCACTACTAGATCTCCCCACCCTACCCCACTTTACCCCAACCTCCCTCCGATTTCTCACTCCCGTATATACATTTGTATGTCGACTAAGTGTAACAACATCTCGTCTTTTATTATGTTGTAACATTTGTTAATACGAGGTTATTTCTATTTAAAATTTTTTATTTTAAAAATGACTAGTTCGTAATTTTACACTTATTACGGTTCTCTTATAATCAGTAAACAAACATAATTAAGGGAATCATTTTGTTAGTATTCGTCGAAAAGTCTTCGGTTTTTAATGAAAACGGTATCTCACTTCTATTCTTGTCCCTCATTTCCGTCTTACATATATTGTATTTATACCAGGGAATTTTTATGATTGAATAGTTTTAACTTTCCCTTTTTTTTATGACTGAATAGTGGATTACAAGTACTTACTTTGGACATGTTAATTCCAGGGGTCCTTGTAAAACTTACTTGTAAATCCGGTCCTTCTAGAACCTCTTGGAGAGTAGTACAGTTATAGAGAAGACAAGATTCCCCGTTATTTTTATCCATTTGGGAGACTTTGAACTTACAAAGGATCTTGAGGTAAAACCGGAATTCGGAAAAAATGGTTAAGACAAGTACGACTTGAAGGAGATCAAAGTTTCTTAAATTGATGATGAAGACATGACTACTGAAGGTTTAGAAGGAGAGGTGAAGAATGGAGAAGGATACTTTAGACCAGAACATAAGGGGTGACGAGTAACAATCGGTTTGTTTTGACTTTAGTCCCCGAATGGACCCAAGAAGAACACAAAAGGGTGTAGATCAGTCAGTTTTCCACTTAATTTAAGACAATGGATTCGTTCAAGACTTAGGTAGAAGAAGGTAAGATACATTGAGTTAATTGTTTGAAACTCATGGATATTACTTATGTAAGACCCATAAAGATACGAAAGTCAGAGTCAGAACTAGGGTAGGTAAAATAGGATATATTATGTCTGACTCACTAGAAAGATTTGTCTTTGGAGTAAGGTAGTCAGGAGACCAATTTTAGAAAATTACTCATAAATCACTTAAATTTTATTTTTGGTTTCAGGGAAGGTGTCAAATGTTTCGTTAATTCCTGTCCCGGGGACGGAGAGTTTGAAGTCGAGACACTACGTTGAAATTAGAACAGGATACAAGGTTCGTATGAATTTGTAGACGTTGAGGAGTCTGTATGGTGGTTGGTACAAAGTGGAGTCTAAGAAAATATATATCAAGTGAGACGAATCTTATCAGAAAAAAAAAAATTATTTGGTGACTAAGGAAATCCGAAAAATTCTAAGTCAAGTCTGTAGATGAGGAGGTCCTTTAGAAAACTGTCAGACAGAGTGTATATATGAAAGTAACCATAAGGAGACCGATATCTCCTCTTTGGATCGAGTAAGATAGAATGAGTTTTTTATATTATTAACATTTCCACGGCCCCACAAATTCCTAGGTTTGTTTCCTTATGTCCATTCCGAATTCTTGGTGTTACTCCCTACGTCTGTGGAAGTCCTAAAAGAGAGGTGTGAGGAGAGGGTTACAGAACTTAGGAGAGGAAGATAGAAGAGAGAAGAGGTACGTAGAACAGATAAGAGGAGAAACACACGGACGAAGTAACAAGAAGAGAGACTTCTAATTGAAATATGATAAAGTCAGGTATACTGTCTTTCCATCAGTGACAGTCGAGGACTTGAAAACATGGAATAGATTAGGTCTCTTGACGTCCCTTTGAGAAGTGGAAAAGTTAAGTCAAGGTTTTAAAGGACTTTTCCTATGAACAACCGGGGAGAACCGGTCGACGGGTGAGACTCAGTTAGTCCATCTCAGTTCTCCGTCTCAGTACCAAAGTGTACCGACAAGGTCGATAATAGTCCTCCTGACTTTCACATGTCTATGTCTTCATCGTTAATGGGATGGACCCCAAGTCTCGTACATTAGGAATTCCACCGGTTATACTGGACAAGAAATCTCGGGATACTTAATAATATCGTCTATAAAAGAACAGAGAGGTATCCAGAAAATCCCGTTCTTGCCACAGAAAAAAGGTAGATGTGTCTATTAATTGGTTTGTCCCATTGTATGTTATATATTTGGTTAATTATTGATTGAGGAGTTTTTTGGTCACTTTCAGTGAGTCAACACAGACTGAGAAACTCTAGGGTACCTGACATATCAGGTACCTTAAGAGGTCCGGTCTTATGACTTCACCAGAGAGAAGGGGTCCTCTAGAAGGGTTGGGTCCCTGAGAAGGGTTGGGTCCCTAACTTGGGTCTAGTTTGGGTAACGTCCGTCTAAGAAATGGTAGACTTGGTGGTCCCTTCGGTGATCTAAATATTCTAATCTCACGGTGCTTTGTGGTCCCTGACTTACTTCGCTTACTTCCTCGAATGTACTATATCACCCTCTGTCACATATAATTCTCTAGTCTCTGAAACTACCATCAGACCTACAATGGAGATAACCACCTAGTCCATGAATTGAAAGATGTGAAATCAAAAGAGGAAGTAGTTATCTTTAAAAATGTCATCGGCGTGGATGAAGTTCTCTAAGAACACTCGAAGACACTTTCGTTGAACTTTTTTATTTTTAAGATATGTTTGTATTCCATTTCAATGCACGTTTGTCCTTAAATTGTTAGTCGTATGAGAGGACTAATCACACTCAATTGGTGACTACCACCTTTACTATTCTTATGTTGATGTTACTTATGGTCATATTGTGTTTTTATTTCTAAAAGTATATGGGTTTCGGAAGTTCCTATGCTCAGAACTTTATGTGATAAAATTTTTTTTTAATATATATACGTAAACGGTTTTCTTTTTTTAGTTAAAAATAAATAATATTAAATACATAATTTTACACTACTTTCGAGTTGTATTTCGATTTACACATATTACTCTCCCTTCTGTGAAAACCGAAATCCTAAAGTAAAAAAAAGATTATATGAACCATTTAATTTCATGAGGACGTAATATCTCTATCAAGTATATAATGATTTTGGAATACTGTTTACATAAAATCTTGCCTATATTCTTTTCGACAGACATGGTTTAATAATAAGTTGAATACTATTTCTAGTTTACTTCACTATGTACACTTCTATGTAAGATTTGCTATTGTATGTTACACCACTCTCTGACAACCTATGTCAGAAATAGTCGTTTCCGGGTCGACGAAGTATGGTCTACCCTTTCCTCTCAAACGTCTCAGAATTTTCTCTCGACTTTCGTTGTAAGAACCAACCTATTTTTATTAAACTTTTAATACTTCTAGTTGTCGAAGTATAATGACAAAACGAAACAAAACCACACAGACATAGGACGAAGGGACCACCGAGTCTACCACTTCTTAAACGGACGGAACACCATCTGGTCCCGTACTGGGGACCCAACCCTTTTAAGGGACCCCTTCCCTTACCGATGGGTGAGGTCATAAGAACGGACCTCTTAAAGTACCTGTCTCCTCGGACCGTGCAATGTCAGGTACCCCAGAATTTCTCGACCCGTGCTGACTCACTGATTGTGAAAGTGAAAAGTGAATAGGACGTATCTCATTCCTTTCTGTTTTACCTAAGGTTCCTATTAAGGATGACAAAGGGGTTCTTACAAGTGTCTCAAAAGATTTTTATAGAGTCGTATAAAAATCGTAAGAGAAAAACTACTTCAACCTTTCCAAGTCCGGAAAAACGACTTCTCATCCTCTTCTCAAAACCTGTTTCAAAATCCTACTCAATCTTTTGGATTCATTGTTCTAATTCTTTACAGGTATAATTGTTAAAAATACACCCAAAAAAGACGTGATTCTTCACATTGGTCGACCTTTGTCCTGTGGTTTTTCGTCGAATACACAGACTTAGGGTTCCAGTGTCACTTGTTGACTTCCGACGTTCACACACGGTTCATTTGACTGTAGTGACCTACTCTCGATTTCCTACTCTCAGTATCAGCATAGAATCTATAAATAGATTACGGTTTTTAGTCGACGTAACACAAACTCTGGACAAATTTGTAATAAATATGTACTGATTTTACATTCAATTTTAACTAACTGTGACTTAAAATGGGAAAGTTGAGTGGACATTTTAAGCGACGTCCTACCTACCTTCCCGTTATTTACGACGGTATGACAACTCTTGAACGTACCAGTTTCTAAAGTCTCGACAATATTGTTGTACAATTATAATTCCAATCAAATTTTAGTCTCAAAATCCAAAAAGGACATTCAGTATCCTTATTTTGAAGGATCTTTGAATCGATTGGTTCCAGTCAAACTATAAAATTTCAATTGGACCATTCGACGTTTCGATAACAATAAATCTGTTTCCTACATTGACCACTGAGTCTTTCTTCTCTTGGACTTTTTACTCTAGTTGTAATGTTATACTAAAGTAATTCCTATTATTATTTTTATACTACGAGCCTCTTCCATAGATTTACTGATAAAGATCGTTTATTTTTAACTCACTACCATATCTACCTACGACTATTTGAATGGAAGTCTCACACCTACTCCACGTCGACTTGATCTGTCGAAGACTCCCCGGTAGTAACGGAGGTTATTGCCTTTGGTCTCACGGATATTACAGTGTCTTTTTGGTTTCATAACCCAACAAAAATTCTTATTGATTGTAGTCGGATGACAAAGTGTCCGACTTTACATGAAGAGTATGTGTGAACGACCATTTTTAGTCTTTTTCTTTTCTACCTTGTGCACTGCTCCTTCTCTGTTAATTTTCGTTTTTGGTATTGGTCTTGTCTATAGAAATGGTACGTGGAACCCTTTTAATTCCTTCGACTTCAATTCATTCAGGTCTGGAACCTTGACGTTAGAAGACACAGAGTCCTCTCCCCTCCAAGTTTCCTCGGTCTCGTCTCGGAGGTCGATAAGAATTTACAGATTTGTCGGGATACATTACGTCTTCCCCTGTTTCTTGATGGGGTGTTGATGGGAGGAGGGTAAAGAACACTCGAACTGTAGTTCGTTCTATTTACTTATGTTAATAGAGTTCAAAAGAGGACACAGTTCGTAATAAAACATAAAGGAGTCAGTAGTATTTAATTCTTCACCTTCAATTGTAATAAAGTTAATTATCAGGGTTGGTGTCTTATTCCAACCTTTAAATACTCTTTTAATTAAATACTCTATTTAATTATCTAGTAAATCAATAAGGATAATATAATCCATGACATTATTCACGAAGGTATGTTAAAAGTAACGTTAACCGTTAAGTTAGAGTACTATTGGATTATGTCATTCGTAATGGAAATGACCTTTATTCTATTGACTTCGAATCTCTTCAACTCATTAAACGGTTTTCTAATATGTGACGGTATACACGTAGTATACATAAGAACGATTCGGAATCTCTTTTAGAAGTAGTAGTTTTTAGTTTGATTATGTAAAATTTTAAAGTTCGTATAAAAGAACAACCCATCTCTAAATGTTTCCGGAGTAAATTGGGCCTTAGAACCTTCTTTGGATAAGGACGTTTGTAGGTACTTCTTTGTCCGTACTTCCTTTCAGTCACGACTGTCTCGTCCTGTTCGCACCAATGAGTCCCTGGGGTAATTCCCCTGTCCGAGTGTTAGGTCTCTGAAAGGTCGACCCGTCGGAGGGTGACTTTCTCCGAGATGTTCCTTCGGGAATAAACTCCAAAAGATTCCGGTCCTAAAATACGAAATAAAAAAATTTGTCAAAAAGAAGATCAAAAATTCTATGATCAAAATTGATACAACATATGACTGTTAAGAAATAAAATAACTTTAAAATTAAATAAAATAGATCATGAGTACTTAAAAATTAGAACATAAAATAAGAATCTACCGAAATGAATCGAACAGAAAGTCAACGGATAAAGTTGAACAAAAATTTGGTGTAGTAAAGAAAGACAGAAAATTAGATTGACATATACCATATGGATTTAAAATGGAAAAGCCAAAAATATTATATAAATCTTTAAACTAAAATTAAAAAGGAATAAATTAGGTCCTTAAAATCCACTTAATGGAAAAATTTTCAATGAAATAAGAACTAAATATTTGTCGTCTGACCCCTTCGTACCAACATCTCTATTCTCGGTACCCTTCATAAATATGGGATTTCTCTCCTTGAAAAGTTAATTTAGAGGTATAATTTGTCTTTATATACCGTTTATGGAAAATTTATAAAGTAGAGAGAACGAGAAATTCCGACCAAGAATTTTAAAATTGAACCTATTGAGATTTTTGAGTGCCCGATTTTATTGGTAATACTATTACTGTTAGGATTGGGGACTCTCGTCGCGTTGAGTTGCCCTTGATGAAACAGTACATTGTATTGGTTGGTGAAAGGAGAAGTGCCTTAATACACGTATTGTTTCTGTATAAAAAATAATATACGTTAGTGACCTGTGACCCCGTCTGTCTGTCTGTTTCATGCTGTTCATGTCTAAGGTGGACCTTTTCCTGACTGTGGGGTTGAAGGACGTGAGACTGAAATTGACTTCTTTGAAACCCCTTCTCTGTCATGTCCATCATGTAATAGTTCGAAAACCTACGAAGGTTAACAATCAATCAAATCCCAGGCACCGGTCTCGAAAACAAGAGAGAGTGACAGAGGTTTTGTTTTTGTTTTTCCTTGTTTCCGTTTGTTGGTACTTATAGGGGTTTGAATTACACACTATAATGTATATTATGTATGTTAGTCAAGTCGTAAAAGTGTTTTTATTATAAACTTATTTTTGATTGTAAGTGTACAAAAAAACAACAATACTTTCAACGAGTTTTTTCTTCGTTTTTGGTCAACAGTCTCCCACCCCCGTTTATCTCTCACCACAACTCTCCACTTACGTACAGATTGTCTCCTTATGAGTGTATGGTCGAGTCTGTGTAAAAACTTTTTTTTTTTTTTTATGTCTTATTCAATGGGAAAGCGGTTTAGTTTCCTTCGGAATGAAGACAGATACTAATTCTCTATTTTCAAGTTTATATTAGTCTTATTAGGGATCTCAAGACCTCCGTACTTGAATTATAGATTAAGACGGTAATTATATACACTTAGACCTGTATAAAGTCTAAGTCAAGTCAAGTCAACGAGTCAGCACAGACCGGGATCAGTACAAACTGAGAGACGTCGTACGGTCCGGAGGGACAGGTAGTGGTTGAGGACCTCAAATGAGTTTGAGTACAGGTGGCTCAGCCACTACGGTAGGCTGATAGAGTAGGAGACAACAGGTTAAGAGGAGGACAGAAGTTAGAAAGTGTCGTGGTCCCAGAAAGTTTACTTAGTCAAGAAACGTAGTCCACCGGTTTCATAACCTCGAAGTAGAAGTCGTAGTCACGAAGGTTGCTTATAAGTCCTGACTAAAGCAAATCCTACCTAACCAACCGAGAGGGACGTCAGGTTCCCTGAAAGTTCTCAGAAGTTGTGGTGTCAAGTTTTCGTAGTTAAGAAGTCGCGAGTCGAAAGAAATGTCATGTTGAGAGTGTAGGTATGTACTGATGATCTTTGTGGTATCGAACCTGATCTACCTGGAAACAACTGTTTCATTACAAAGACGAAAAATTATACAACAGATCCAACCAGTATCGAAAAGAAGGTTCCTCGTTCGTAGAAAATTAAAGTACCACCGCCAGTCATAGACGTCACTAAGACCTCGGGGGGTTTTTATTTCAGAGAGTCACAAAGGGACAGATGAACGGTACTTCACTACCCTGGTCTACGGTACTAGAATCAAAAGACTTACAACTCAAAATTCGGTTGAAAAAGGGAAAGGAGAAAGGGAGAGGAGAAATCAAGGAGAAGTGAAAGACGGTACTCCCACCATAGTAGACGTATAGACTCCAATAACTGTAAAGAGGGTCGTTAGAACTAAAGTCGAACATGAAGTAGGGGTCGTAAAAAGTACTACATGAGACGTGTCTTCAATTTATTCGTCTCACTGTTATATCCGGAACTGTATGAGGAAAGGAATAAACCTTGGTCAGACAACAAGGTACAGGTCAAGATTGACAACGAAGGACTGGACGAGTTTAAGATGACAATTATATACACTTAGACCTGTATAAAGTCGAATACACTCGGATTACCGAAATAAATATTTTGTATTAACAGTGAAAAGGAATTCGAAAGGTATTCTTCTTCCTTCTTATAATTCATTATAATCCCTCCTCTGTTCAAACTTTCTATTTTTCCGAAGTCAAGTCAACGAGTCAGCACAGACTGAGAAACACTGGGGTACTTAGCGTCGTGCAGTCCGGAGGGACAGGTAGTGGTTGAGGGCCTCAAGTGAGTCTGAGTACAGGTACCTCAATCACTATGGTAGGTCGGTAGAGTAGGAGACAGCAGGGGAAAAGGAGGACGGGGGTTAGGGAGGGTCGTAATTTCAGAGAAGGTTACTCAGTTGAGAAACGTACTCCACCAGTTTCATAACCTCAAAGTCGAAATCGTAGTAAGGAAGGTTTCTTTAGGGTCCCAACTAGAGGAAGGCTTACCTGACCAACCTAGTGGAACGTCAGGTTCCCTGAGAGTTCTTAGAAGAGATTGTGGTGTTAAGTTTTCGTAGTTAAGAAGTCACGAGTCAAAAGAAGTGTCAGGTTGAGAGTGTAGGTATGTATTGGTGACCTTTTTGGTATCGGAACTGATCTGCCTGGAAACACCCGTTTCATTATAGAGACGAAAAGTTATACGATAGATCCAACCAGTATTGAAAGGAAGGTTCCTCATTCGCAGAAAATTAAAGTACCGACGTTAGTGGTAGACGTCACTAAAACCTCGGGTTCTTTTATTTCAGACTGTGACAAAGGTGACAAAGGGGTAGATAAAGGGTACTTCACTACCCTGGCCTACGGTACTAGAAGTAAAAGACTTACAACTCGAAATTCGGTTGAAAAAGTGAGAGGAGAAAGTGAAAGTAGTTCTCCGAAACATCAAGGAGAAGTGGAAGACGGTATTCCCACCATAGTAGACGTATAGACTCCAATAACTATAAAGAGGACCGTTAGAACTAAGGTCGAACACAAAGAAGGTCGGGTCGTAAAGAGTACTACATGAGACGTATCTTCAATTTATTCGTCCCACTGTTATATGTCGGAACTGCCTGAGGAAAAGGATAAACCTTGGTCAGACAACAAGGTACAGGTCAAGATTGACAACGAAGGACTCGACGTATGTCCAAAGAGTTCTCCGTCCAGTCCACCAGACCATAAGGGGAGAAAGTCTTAAAAGGTGTCAAATAACACTAGGTGTATCAGTTTCCGAAACCGTATCAGTTCTTTCGTCTTTATCTACAAAAAGACCTTGAGAGAACGAAAAAGGTACCAGGTCGCCTACAACCGTTAAACTAGAGACCAAGGAGACGGAAAAGCTTTTGATCGAACTTGTAGTCCCTCAAGTGCCAAGTGTATAACGACTTCGGACCGAACCTCTTAAAACTCGTAATGAAATGATCGCACACTCTACTCATGTTAACACGCCATCAAACTCGTAAGAAACCGTAACGGAAAGAAACCCTAACCTTACTTTTGACTGAAAAAGGTCAGGACACCGGTGACGACTCAAAAGGTTTAAACGACCGTATAACTCACGTCGTGAAAGTGTCGTAGTAGAAAGTCCTAAACTTTATTGAGTTGACCTTAAGGTAGTGGAGGTGATCAAAACCAGCATCATTACGAAAGATTCCGGGTGAACTGAAGTGTAAGGTCCTACAGACCGAGATCCACTCACTAGTGTATCATAATTTATATATATTTGTGTCGAATGAAAACACAAAAAAATTTAGTTTTATATTGGTACATGTTATATCTGTCGGTTTTCTATTTTATTTTTGAGTGCTTACCTCTTTAGTACCGTTTTTCCTCACCACATGCTGAAGGGACCGTCGCATCACCTATCCTTACTTAAATGGACGGTGATACCCCCTGTCTCAAACTAGGTCCTTCTAGAGTGTACGGTGCCTCATTGACCCGGGTGCACGGTGTTGATACTCGGACGCGAGGTCTCTGTTGATGACTCAGGTACTCGATGTTGATGACTTCGGTCGCGTGAGATCTCGGATACGAGATGTCGTTCTCTTCGATGACGTTACTCTTTGGGCTCTTTTTGTTTATCGGGGTTGAGCGACGTTGAACTCTTTCGGACGTTGTATCGTTACTTCTAGGACACGTCGGTAATTGTTTTTATATATTAAAAAAAATTTTTCATGAAATTTTCTTTTTATTTTCCTTGTCACATTTCGAATATTAGGTAAATTTATTTCTAATTTGTGATACCCTTGACACCTATATCTTTTCTTACAAAACAATTGGAGTTACTCCATTTTATTGTATTAATTATTTTTAAGTCTCCCTATCTCTTCTCTCCGACCTCGTTCACACATGGCCGAGTGTATTTGAAGAAATAACCGACGCATAGTATCTATGATATTTTTGACTTTACATTAATATTTACTATTAAGGTCAGATAATATCAATGAGTCTAAAAAATTTGAAGTCTGTCTAATTATCTATTATATCATATCTTGATAAATAAAATTTAAGTCTTTAAGGAGTCAAAATGTGTCGGAAGGATTTACTCCAATTTATGACGTAAAAATTTCTTTCGTAAAAACTAGATTAAAAAGATTTTAATACATTTGGATCCGTCTACTTTTTTTACAGATGTCACTATAAGTAGTTTACTATTACTACCAATAAAGACTATACTATCTATGTCCTATGAAAAAACTTTTACAGGAAGACTTATTGAAAAACATAACGTCCTAATATTTTTATTACCCGTACGTAGTAAAGTTTCAAAAAATTATTTTTTTTGGGTGTAGGTAATACATTTACTCAAACAATATGTGTTAAATATAAGATTTCCCACAAGTTTTAAATATTGGACTTTTTTCCGGAACTGTCTTTTCGTTTCCTCTTTAAATGGGTAGAGTATTCTTGTCTTTTGTGCGTTCAAATGACAAAAGTGACATTGTGCATACCGTTTGATAGATACTTTTTAAAATGGGAGAAAGGGTAAAGTCTTCGGGTCCGTCACCTTCCTCCGGTCCACCACAATTCGGTCTCCGGTCTCTGACCTTTCCGTCCGTGTCAATGCGGTGTAGTATGGCGATTGAAATGAAGAATTTTGATGTCTCAGAATCGACAGTTCAGCGTAGAGTGGGGGAAACAAAGACGAAGCGACGACATTGAGGGTCGGTATGGTCCACGAGTTGATATGGAGGAGGAAGTCGAAACACAGGAGGGAAAAACGTCAGACCTTAGACAATGTCTACACCAAGGTTGGAACCGACGTTGTCACCTTTGTTCACCCTTCGAAACTCTGCAAGTGATCCCTCCCCAATCGTCAAAAACTCCGTGATCGGATGATACAAGGGGGACACGGATCGTTTCATTATTTCGGTCAGGAAGGAAGAGGAGGATTGTCTTTTTGTTTGTTTCTTTGTCTTGGTGTGACTACTACGCCCAGGTCGGGGTCTCTGAATTTAAATTAACTAGTACCCATCTCAGACCCTCGAAAGTTTCGAGGGGTCCACTGAATACACGTCGGTTCCAACTCTTCATGACATACCATCGGAAAAACTGGAAAAGGACGAAAGAGACATAGGGAACTCCGAGAAGGAGGTCTAGAAGTATGAGCGAAATAGGGGTCCCTTATTTTCTCTACTATTCGCCTACTGTGTAGGTATCATGGTGATGTGCCTTATGTGTTTTAGAGGCAGGTTTCTCTTGTTCCTGTAGATCATAAGTGTGTGGATTCAAAACGTCGTGTCAGTTTAGATTCTTATATTTCGAAAAACACTCTTGTTTCGTCTGTCCGGGAAGGGCATTATTGAAATCCTCAGTATATGAGGACCCTTGTGACTTACCACTAATTTTAGGTCAACGTATCTTAAGTCCATCGACTCTCCCGTCACCTTTATCTTAATTAAAGATCAAAGTCTGATCTTGTCTGAAAATTTTCCGAAACATCAGTAAGAGGATGGAGAGAGACGACAACCAAGTTTAATACACTTAAAGAGACCGTCTCCCGTTAGCAGAGATGGTACCAGAGAAGTTGTAGGAAGTTACTCCCTAGGAGAAACCATAGATCTCAGTCTTTTTAACAATTATAGTGAGTTCCCATATTGTGACTATTAGAGTTTCGAAGACATTTTTTACTTTATAAAAAAAGAGACATATAAAAATCCAAAGTTACTATATTAGTACACATTTTGGACTATGACTCCAAATCATCTAATTTTTCGTCTATTAACAAACGTTGTCGGAAGATATATTTACAAACTGTAAGGATCCTGTATCTTTCGTGTAGTATAATTATGAATCGTAAGATTACATGAAATCGATACCTTTTTAGGGGTCAACAAACACCTAAACAACATCTTTATAGAAAATGTCCAGAGGGAGATAAAGAAATTACATGTATAAAGAAGTTCTATGATAAAGTCCGTGAAAAGAGAAGTAAAGAAAAAGTTATTGAAGTCGGTGAGAAGACCAAAATGGAGGATACAGGAACGACTATTGGAAGTTTATATGTGGCGGTCGAGAATGAGGAAAGTATTAGACGTCCGACTTAAGAGTGGTCCGAGATCCGTAGGTAAAGATGTACCCGTAGGACGTTAGAGAAACTTGAAAGTATACACGTTTTGGATCGGGTCAGGAGAGTGAAGTTTATACGAGGTTTGGGAATGTAAAGGTTTGATTGTCTTGGTACTGGAAATTCAGTTGGTCAAATATTTAGAAGTGGTAGAAATTACGAAAGTAGGTATGTAAGTTTATTTATCAATTAAAACGATTAAGGTATAGGTACGAGGGTATATAGGTACCGAAAATAGACTGCCTCGGGAAGTCGTGGAGCAAACGTGACATCGAATTAAAGACTGAAGGTTTAGAACCGAGGGAGCAAGGGAAAATATGACGGTGATGTCAAGAGGATCCCGATGGGACCACCGAGTCCCCATTTCTTAAGCGGACGGTTACGTCCTCTGTACCCAAACTGACCTCCAGTCCTTCTCGGGGACCTCTTCCTTTACCGTTGGGCGAGGTCATAAGAACGGACCCTTTAGGGTCTCCTCGGACCGTCCGACGGCAGGTACTCCAACGATCTCAGTCTGTGCTGACTCATCGATTTGTTGTGATCAAGAAAGTTCGTGTTCAGGTTTGCACTCAGAGTGAGTACTTTTTGATTAAAAATGGTTGTCTTACAGTTATTTGGAGACTAGGATTCATTTGTGTCATTTGTAGGACCCCGTAGCAAGGTGGTCTAATAAAGGGTTCCAATGATCAGTCCGTGAAAGTAGAAGTACAAGACGAGTTGGGTCTTCGAGGAAAGGAACGAAAACAGAAAGTTTAAGGATGAGTAATGAGGTCAGTACTAATGAAGGTTCCAACGTAGAAGGTGTTTTCTTTGAGTCAATGTCTGTCAGGGGTTGACACGTGTTAGGAAACAGTGAGAGTGACGTAGAGATGATGTCATAAACTGAGATGGACGTGACCTTCAAAACACAAAAAAAAAATTGTATAGATAGAGGAAGTTCGCTCAATCGAGAAACCTACTCCTGACACAAAATCGGTAGACACACATTGGGTGTCCTTGATCGAGTGACAACACGTTAATGGTTTAGGAGGTTTTGAGAATTCGTGTGGCAGTTTTGACCTTCCGTCGATACGAATGATGATATGGTGGTTACGTGTGACAGTTCTAACTTAGACTGTCATCTACCATCAATACTCTGATAATGACTCTTTAAATAGGAGCAACCTTAAGTTTCTTGACCGAAGGGATCTGTATAGTGGACGTTTAGTGACATCACTAAATCCCTTTGTAAGAAGAATAAAAAGGGTATAAGAAAGTACATCATAGACGTTTTTAATAAAAGTATTGTCTTTTAACCTTTTCTTTTGATGATATTAACGTTGTTTAGATCGTCAGTTTAACTTGTAAATGACTGTCGTGTTTTTGGCATTGATTTACGAATCAACTTGATGTATTTCTTTTCACTTGACAAATACCTTCAAGATTCTTGTTTATGAGATACCCCTTAATCCGATTTCCACAAATCTCCTGACACACCCGGTTCCTTAAGTTCTTTACACAATCACTCAATTTTTCCATTTTGTTAGATTTTTAGTGGATAGGTCACTAAGAGACTTGAAACCCTCCCGATAAAACTTTTACAATTCCTTATCCTTTTACTTATTAGGTTAAGTTTTCACCCGTTTTCTAGACCTGTCTGTAAAGTGGTCTCTTCTATTTCTTTTACCGGTTGATTCATGTTCTTTTTTTACAAGTTGTAGTGGTTAGTAATGTGTTTACGTTTAATTTTGGTGCTCCTCTACGATAGAGTATGGGTTATCCCACCGATGATGGTTCTTTTGTCTTTTATTGTTTACAATCAATTATACACCTCTTGAACTTTGAGCGCACGTAACGACCACTCTCTCATTTTACTATAACGGTAATACCTTTTACCGTACCACAAAGGAGTTTTTTAATTTTTGTCTTGGTGGTAAATCGAAGACGACGACGACGACTCAGTGAAGTTAGCACAGGCTGAGACACACTGGGGTATCTACTGTCGGATGGTCCGAGGGGGTAAGGACCCTAAGAGGTCCGTCCTTGTGACCTCACCCAACGGTAAAGGAAGAGGTTACGTACTTTCACTTTTCACTTTCACTTCAGCGAGTCAGCACAGACTGAGAAACACTGGGGTCCTGACGTCGGATGGTCCGAGGAGACAGGTCCCCCTAAAAGGTCCGTTCTCATGACCTCATCCCACGGTAGCGGAAGAGGCTGGTAAATCTAATCGTTAGGTATAGGTCGTTATATATAGGTCTTCTTCCCTTTCGTTCCTGAGTTTCTCTACAGACATATGAGTACAAGTGTCGTCGTGATTAGTGTTGTCAGCTTTCCCTCTCCGTTAGGTTCGCGGGCAACTATCTACTTACCCTTGTGTTTTGCGTCGTATATGTATTTTGTTCTCGTAATAAGTCGGAATTTTTTCTCACTTTAAGACGTACACGATGTTGTATCTATTTAGAACTTCTGTAATACAATTCACATTATTCGATCTGTGTTTTCCTGTTAATGATGAACTAAGATGAATATACTCTATGGATTGGGTCTCATTAGTTTAAGTAGTTCAGTCTTTCGTCTTACCACCAATGATCCCCGACTCACCCCTCCTCCCTTATTCCTCATTGACTACCCGTGCCTTAAAGTTAAACCACTCCACTTTTCCAAGATCTCTACCTACGACCACTACTGACATGTTGTCACACATACATGAATAACGATTACTTGACATGTGAATTTTTACCAATTTTGACTAAAATACACCGTGAATAAAATGGTGTGAAAATGTTTTGTTTATTAAAAAATCATAATTCCTTATTTTATTTTTAGTGCATAGATGGACACTGTTTCAGTAAGTTCTAAGATTTGAAGTTCAAAATGACGAAAGACGATTTTAGTACATTCGAGTTTTGTCTTTGTAACCGATAAAGAATGACTAATCTTCGAGACGAAACAACAACAAGTCGTGTAATTAAAAATTTTACATTCCATACATAGAGTAAATATTATTGGTTTTGTATTCTTGTTTTCATATCGGTTTTTAATTATGGTCACTTCTTATAGATTAAAAGACATGTTACTTTACTGGAGATCATGACTGTTAATCGTGGTGTTTTCGTGTTACCAAATATAATGAAGGATAATACTCGGAACTTTTGTTCAGTTTTAAACCTAGTTACTATTTGTCGTTATATGTCTAGTTACATTAATAATGAATTATTTACATCAAAAAGTAAATTATGTAAAATTTTGTAGCCCAGGTGTCTTTCTCTTTAACGTTTAATGTGAGTTCTTGAATGAAAGTAGAACTGTATAATAGAGAACTTCAAACGAAACATCAGAGATCCTCCATTTTCCTTGTGAAATATGAAGGTTAGGTGGTTGTGGACTTAATTGTATAAAATTTCCATTTTAGGTTCTTTGTTCCAAAAATTCTTAGTAGAGACAGTAAGTCTCTTCTTGTAGACACATATGTCTTTCGTATCGATCATCATGACCTTCACTGGGTTTCATAGTTTATAGTGAATGAGACGGGGTGAAAACGAAGACAACATGGTGGTGTGTCAGTAGTAACGATCGGAAATCCGTGTCATTACCCCTAATCCCAATTAGGTACGAAACCTATTCCCTTATTTTAAGTGTGAGTTAATACTCTTTTTCCCTACCTACGTTTACCTTTCCTGTACTGTTCAGATAGTGGTGTCGTGTCCCGTGTCGGAACCCGTACTGTAGAAGCTCTAGGCGTCAACACCGTAGGTGATGAGGTGACTTAAGACCTAGGAGTCTGTGAGAATTGACTATAGGGTTTCCGAAAAATTATACTGACTTCAACTGGAATTATGTAGGGAAGATGGGGTTTAAACGAAGAAAGAAACTCCAGGAAATATCCGATTACCATTCGATTTTCAGTCTTAGTAGCAATTGACGAGGGAGAGTAAATGGGGTATGGTATAAGTTTATTAGTTATTCAAGAATTTAGGTGGAAGAGTAAAGTGAAGTGGTCTTGGCAGTGTGGGTGAGTTCGGGAGGACTAAGTGACGGCGTTATCGGAGCGTTCACGAGAGCCGAAGGTCAAAATGTAGAAGGAAGAGACGTAGGATGGCTAAGAGGATGTCAGTTGTCTCGTCAGAAATACTTTGTTTCAAAGTGTAGTCAAAGAACAAATTTTTGGAAATCAAGTAGGACCCACTTTTGTATTAGTCGGGATTAAGAAATCGCACAGGATGTTTTAGAAAGGTTCAGACCTAGCTCAGAAACAAAGGTCGGACTGGACGGAAAAATCTGTGACTATCGACTCGGGATTATTTCGATGACCGAGTCGAGGATCGTCAAACATAAGGAAACATAAAACGTTTGCTAGCAAAATAAGGGACGTTTCTAGAGAGTGAAGAGGTAAAGGGTAGGTAAATGAATAGGAAATTTTAACCCAAGTACCATAGTAGTTGTTTATTTGACGTTCCTTTTTTCTCTACTTTCTCACTGGATCTCTAATTTTGCCCAATTCTCGGATATGTCTAAGAGACACCTTATAACAATAACCGAACAAAGTGTTAATATACCGATCTTTTTTGATCTTCGATTACACTTGATAAAAAATTTTCTATTTATCCTGTAGGGATTAGATAAGGATCGATCTACTGTTACAAATTTTTTACCTATATATTAGTGTGTGTAATCCTACCGGTAATGGTTCTTTTATTTTTTATTGTTCACAACCACTTCTCTTTAACTTTGAAACCACGTGACGACGACTCTTACATTTTATCATTATCAGCGATATCTTTTTGCCATACCGTCAAGAAATTTTTAATTTTTATCTTAACGGTAAACTAAGTCGTTAGGGTGAAGACCATATATAAGTCGTTAGGGTGACTTTCGTTCCTGAGTTCTTCTATAATCATGTGGGTACAAATATCTTCGTAATAAGTGTTGTCAGTTTTACACCTTCATTGGGTTCCCAGGTGACAACTTACTTACCTTTTTGTTTTACATCATATATATATTACCTTATAATAAGTCGAATTTTCTACTTACTTTAAGACTGTACACGATGTTATACTTATTTAGAACTTCTGTAATACGATTGATATTATTCGATCTGTGTTTTCCTGTTTAAGGAACTAAGGAAAATACACTCCATGGATCACTAGTTTAAGGGTCTCAGATTACATCTTACCACCAACGGTCCCCGATCGACCGTCCTTTCTTATTGACCAGATTACTCAAACCCTTCAACTTTTTCTCTACCTACCATCGCTCCAATGTATCGTTACACTTATATGAATTACGGTGACTTTACCATTTAAAATAAAATATTGTTAATTTTCTTTAAAAAATGTTTGACGATATATTGTGGTTGACGACAACCTTACATCTCGTTAGCCTTGAGAGTATGTAATGACCACCTTGTATTTTACGATGTCGGTAACACCTTTCTCCAGACGATTAAAGAATATTTTGATTTGGAGATGGATAGAACACTCCGTGGTTAAGGTAAGGGACCATGACTGGGGTCCCTTTCCTTTTGAAAAAACATGTCCTCGTCAGTATCGTTGAAATGAGTATTATCGTTTTGTGATCTCTATCGAGTCCACAGTTAGTTGTCCTCTCACCTATTTGACACTATATTAGTATGTTAATTAATGATGAGTTGTTATTTTCCTTGACTATATACATTATTGTCTCTATTTGGAACTTTTGTAATACGGTTTACCTCCTTCTTAATATGTTCTCATAGATACCCTACTAAGGTAATCATACTTACTTGTTTTTCCGTTTTGATTAGGTGTCTCTTTTTTTAAGTTTAACAAGAGAGACTCCCCTGTCTTAACCCTTGACTGACGCTTCCTTGAAAGACCCGACTTCCATTACAAGAGAATAGAACAATCCGTGACCTCAATTGGTTCACGTACGTAACCAATGCTAAGTAATTTACCATGTAAATTTTGACCTCCTAAAACAACCTACATTTAAAATGGAACTTTTTTTATGTTTCTTTCTAACTGAGTTCAATTTCTGTACGTACTATTTTCATAGATCCCTATTTTACATGACGACAGACACTGAATGAGACTTTGTATTCTTTGACTACTTTTGAATGTGTTACAATATACAGTTAAAATAGTGTTCTTTTTTTTTATTTAACTATTTACCTATCTCCCGATCTGTCTTTATACTGTTTCGTTTGTGTCATTTTACAATGGAAATCGTAATAATTCTTCCGTGGTACTTATAGAGGAAAGAAAAGATTATCTATTCGTCACTGAAGTGTTTCAACTATGAAGACCCATTAGATCGTTTCTTTTTTTCTATCAAAAACAACTTTTTAGAACAAATACCTCAATTTTATAGGATCATTCCTACTTTTTCGAGGTATTATTATTTATTACTTAAGTATACGATTTGTCATATAATGACTATGAGATGTCGTATTGTACGTTTATAAACAGAAAGATCAGAATCTCACCGGACAAACCCTGATGTTCACTTGGTTTCAGTAAGTAAGAGAAAAATGAATGAATTTCTCAACAATACGTGGACTTAATACATATAGGTGACTTGTTTTTCATTGTATATATGTATTTATCATTATTAGATGTGGTCTTTAACTATTCACATTAATAAGTATTTTATAAATCTTGTTTTACTGTCACTTTTGTGATATTTAATCGAATACCCTAGAATTGTTATTAATTATTTGATTCTCAAAGATTATTCAATTTTTTCTTCATAGTCAATTCGATTCTTTTTCTTTTATTTATGTCTTTTCTTACAGTATTTTTCTTTGTTGTGACTCTAAATTTTTTAGCATGCAATCAGAAACTTTTCTGATTATTTAATCTTAATTTGAAAGAGTCCTCATTCTTTTTTCTTTCCGTGTTTATTGTATAATTGTCCACTTGTCTAGTTTCTCCCTTCTACATTAGTAGAATTACTTACGTCTTTTTCATTATGTTACGTCGTGGGTAAAGACTGTTTTTGTTTTTATACTTTGTGACGTTGGGTTTGACCATTGACTTGAAAGAATCAAATTATTTTTAGTAGATAATCTTAGGATTTTATTTATGGTATAAATTATATTTTACAATCTGTGTAGGGGAAAATAATAAGTAGAAAAAAATCAAGATGGTCAAATAACGATGGTTGGGTAGAGGGAGGTAGGAGTACGTGTGTACGAGTCAGTACATTGGGGTACCTGACGTCGGGCGGTCCGAGGAGACAGGTACCTGAAAAGGTCCGTTCTTATGACCTCACCCAACGGTAAAGGAAGAGGTTGAAAAAATTAGTCTTTATTCCTCTCTTGCGTATAATAGTGACGAAGACAAGTCATTATAGGGTCTCAAGGGTCTGTAGACTACTCCCTTATTTTTTTTTATGTTCTAACCTTTTGTTGCGTGTTTTTAATTGTCGTGTATGGTCGTGATTAGTTAGAAATTTTTCAGTAAAGTTTTTTAAAGGAAAATCTTTAAAGTAAAAGTTACTCGGGTTCACCGGTACCTCCCTCACCTCGGTGGAGTACGGTCCCGGGACGTAGGTCGGTCTCGCCTCTCGGTGACGTCCCTAATCGCACGTACGGACATGGACCCTCCCTCGTCGTCGACGGAGCTGAAACTGGGAAGGAGGTCGGAACCGTCACAGACGGTGACGGACGTGTGTTAATTCACGTTCGTAGTCCTTCCTGACCTTGGTCGGGTCCGGGAGTCGGACGGAGATTGATCCCACCTCTGACGGTGACGACTACGTTGACGTGTTTCCATTTTTGCCTAGGTCGAATAATCACACCGAAGTCGGTGAGACCAGGCCTGGGACGGAGATGGGTTACACACGTGTGGTCCTTTTTTCCCTTGTGTAACCTAAAGGGATCATCAGGTCACCAATTCTTAGGTAGTCGGTTACACTTCTTGGATTCGATGAGGTAAAACAATTTTCTTTTTGAGGTAAAACATTCCAAGACCCTTTTCTCGGAAACCTTTAGGGGACTGGAGTGGGGTGGTGGGTGCTCGGTTAGCCTGGGGTCTGGTTTTGGAGGACTGAATTGTGAGTCCTTGAACACCAGATGGATCTGTTATCCCTTGTCAGTTCTTGGTTGTGTGTTCAGAAGTTTTCTTTCACTGGTTAGTCTGCAGGGGGATGGATCTTTAGGAAAAAAAGGTACATATGAGGGATATATTCGTTACATTAGGTGTTGGGCCTCGAGGAGGGATATCGACGACGCAGCCATTGCCACCCTCGGGGTCGAGCTCGAACCATTATTTTTTGAGAGAACGAAAACGTAGTCTATAGCCGAGGGACCACCAGTAACCCTCTAAAGCACTGAACCCGTATTGTTTACGTTCCCTGAGTCTAAGTTAGGGACCAGACCTTTCTAGGGTGTACGACGTTTAGTTGATTCGGTCACACGGTGTCGATGATTAGGAGACGAGAAGTCGGGTGTTCGTCTTTGAAGGCTAGGACACACGATGTGGATGACTTTGGACCCCCGGATCTAGAGCACGAGACGTTCTTCTCTTCGGTGACGTTACTCTTCGAGTACGTGGTGTTCCTTCTTGTCGGGGGCAAGTGGTGTTCTCATCGAGGACGAGTGACGTTGAACTCTTTCGAGTACGTATCGTTACTTCTAACTCGTGTTGGTATTCATTTATTGTTAACGATTAAATTTTTTTTGTTTTCACCTTGTTAGAATCTTCACGTCAGGGTTCGTTAGTCCAGGGTCGGTATGGGACTTGGTACCGCTTTCGTGGGAGTGTAACCCTTCTTTGGGACGAGGTCTGGGAGTCCGGGACCGTAGTGGGGACTTTCCCATCTCTGAGATCGGGACGTACGGTCGTTATGTCTCGGACTATCGTGTTTTGTCCCTTCCTGCGTCGGATGCGAGTGAAATTTAAATCGAGAAGGTGGCTACGGTGACCCCTGTTCGTCTGAAGTATCCCTACGAGGGTGTATACCTGTACGGAAGTTCTGACCCTCGACAAAGTGTATTAGAGTGTCTCTTTTTGTCTCTTGCAGTTTGTTCTATATTTTTTCTCCTTACACAAAGTCTACTTTCTCTTTTTAAGTAATTCCCCTACCCTTTGTTTTTCACTATTTATTAAATGGACTTTTCTCAAGTTTCGTAATGATTATTTTACGATAGACTTTCTCCCTTTTATTCTACTTGTGTCACTATTTACTTTGTTTTTCTTTTATCTTTTCTCCTAATAGTTTCGACTTCTTAAGTTGTTCTTCTTAAACTTTATGTGTTCCTGAATTGTCGTCTTGCTTTTTGTTCAAATTTGGCTGTGGTTTTTATATGTTTCTTGGTATTCTGTGATGATGTTTGTTGATATATGTTCATTTTGCCTGTTGGATCTTCTTTACCTGTTTAAGAATCTTTCTATGTTGGAAAATTCTGACTTTCTCTTTCTTTATCTATTATACTTGTCTGGTTGGTTTTCATGGTTTTGGTTTTAATGCTGAATTTTTGAAGGTTGTTTGACTTCAGGTCCATTGTTGACGAGGTGTCCACTTAAGATAGTTCGTAAAGTCAAGTCAGCGAATCAGTACAGACTGAGAGACGCTGAGGTACCTGACGTCGTGTGGTCCGAAGGAAGGGACAGGTAGTGATCGAAGACCTGGAATGAGTTTGAGTACAGGTAGCTCAGCCACTGCGGTAGGTTGGTATAGTAGGAGACAGCAGGGGAAGAGGAGGACGGAAGTTAGAAAGGGTCGTAGTCCCAGAAAAGGTTACTCAGTCGAGAAGCGTAGTCCACCAGTTTCCTAACCTTAAAGTCGAAATCGTAGTCAGGAAGGTTACTTATACGTCCTGACAAGGTAAATCCTACTTGACCGACCTAGAGGTACGTCAGGTTTCCTGAGAGTTTCAGAAGACGTTGTGGTGTCAAGTTTTCGTAGTTAAGAAGTCGCGAGTCGAAAGAATTATCAGGTTGAGAGTGTAGGTATGTACTGGTGACCTTTTTGGTATCGAAACTGATCTATCAGGAAACAACCGTTTCATTACAGAGACAAAATTATACGACAGATGCAACCAGTAACGAAAAGAAGGTTCCTCTTTCTTTTAAAATTAAAGTACTGTCGTCAATGGTAGACGTCACTAACACCTCGGGTTCTTTTACGAGAGAGTAACAAAGGTAACAAAGAGAAGATAAACGATACTTCACTACCCTGGTCTACGGTACTAGAAGCAAAAGACTTACAACTCGAAATTCGGTTGAAAAAGTGAGAGGAGAAAGTGAAAGTAGTTCTCCGAAACATCAAGGAGAAGTGGAAGACGGTATTCCCACCACAGTAGACGTGTCGATTCCAATAACTATAAAGAGGGTCGTTAGAACTAAGGTCGAACACGAAATAGGTCAGGTCGCAATGAGTACTACATGAGACGTATATTCAATTTATTCGTCCCACTGTTATATGTCGGAACAGCATGAGGAAAAGGATAAACCTTGGTCAGACAACAAGGTACAGGTCAAGATTGACAACGAAGACCTGGACGTATGTCTAAAGAGTCCTCCGTCCAGTCCACCAGACGATAAGGGTAGAGAACTTCTTAGAAGGTGTCAAACAACACTAGGTGTGTCAGTTTCAGAAACCGTATCCGTTATTTAGTCTTCATCTACAAAAAGACCTTGAGAGAACGAGAAAATCTCTTCTCAATTGTGGATAGGAAGACTTTGAGAAGGTTTTATAACGTCTCCTTCCTTGTGAGGGTTCAAGTATAATAGTCCGGTGATAGTGAGACTATGGTTTTAGTCTGTTTCCGTGATGGTTTTTTTTAAATGTTCGGTTATAGTGATTACTTATGTCGGTATTTTTGTGAGTTCTTTTATGATCGTTTGACTTTGGTTGTTACGTAATTTTCCTAGTATGGTACTAATTCACCCTAAATAAGGTCTCTACGTTCCTAAGAAATCGTACGTATTTAGTCAGGTGTACTATGTGATGTAATTGTTTGACTTCTTATTTTTGGCATTCAAGTAGAGTTGTCTACGTCTTTTCGAAGACTGTTTTAATTTTTGGGTAAATACTAAAATTTTTTTTGGAGAGGTATTTTACCCGTGTCTCCCTTGAATAGAGTTGTCCTATTTCCGGTATATACTGTTCAGGTACTCGAAGGTACCACCGGGTCTACCATTTCTTAGACGGACGTTACATCCTCTGACCCCAAACTAGGGACCCAGTCCTTCTAGGGGACCTCTTCCCTTCGATGGGTAAGGTCATAAGAATGGACTTCTTAAGGTACCTGTTTCCTCTGACCTACCCGATATCAGGTACCCCAACGTTTCTCAGTCTGTGTTGACTCGTTGGCTGTGAAAAAAGAGAAGTACTGTTCGGGTGTCGTTTGTTATGAGAGTTACCACTTTTGACTTTCGTAAAGGAGATTCTAGTCCTTGTTCTGTCACTACAGATGAGACCAGTGGTAATAAGTTGTATCAGAAACTTCAGAGTCGGTACCGTCAGTCTCTTCTTTTCCTTTATTTTTCTTTAAGTTTGACTTTTTCTTCGTTTTGACAGTGACGAACGTCTACCATACTATGATGTGTATTTTTTAGGATTTCTACAGAAATCGACGGAAATCAGAAAATCCTAGTCTTTTGATGATCTCGATTAGTTACTTAGACCATTTCGACGTCCTATGTTTTATTTACATGTCTTTAGAGAACGTAGGAATATGTGATTGTTACTTTCTAGTGTGTCTCTTTAATTCCTTTGTTAGGGTAAATGGAAACGTTGTTTTTCTTATTTTATGGATTCTTATTTGGATGGATTTCTCCGTCTTCTGGATATGAGTCTTTTGATATTCTATGACTACTTTCTTTAGTTTCTACTGTGTTTACCTCACTATATGGTACAAGAACCTAATCTTCTTCGTTATAACACTTTTACTGATATGATGAGTTTCGTTAGGCATCTACGTTACGTTAGGGATAGTTTAATGGTTACTGTAAAAGGTGTCTTAATCTTCGTTTTTAAAATGTTAAATATACCTTTGTGTCTTCTGGAGTTTATCGGTTTGGTTAAAACTCTTTATTCCTCGACCTTCTTAGTCCAAGGGATTGAGTTACGATATAATGTTTCGATGTCAGTAATTCTGTCATACCGGGACCGTGTTTTTGTCTTTATGTTTTCTTGTCCTGTCTTTCGGGTCTCTATTTGTGTGTGTGTATACCAGTGGGTTAGATACTGTTTCCTCCGTTCTTATGTGTTACGTCTTATCTGTCAGGGAAATTATTCGCCACGACCCTTTTGACCTGTTGATGTACATTTTCTTGTTTTAATCTTGTAAGAGATTGTGACATGTGTTTTTATTTGAGTTTTACCTAATTTCTGGATTCGACGACACGGTGTCGATAACTCGGACACGAGATCTCGGGTCCTCGGTGTTGATGACTTCGGACACACGAGACCTCAGGTGCGAGGAGTTGTCCTCTTCGGAGCCGTTAGTCTCCGGGTACGAGGTGATCTCTCGTCTGAGGTGAGTGGCATTGCTCTCTCTTCGGAAACGTCGTTACTTCTGGATTGTGTCGGTTTTTTCGGTGTACCTGGTAAGTGGTGCATGTACCTTTTTTATATATATATATATTTAAGGAGGAAATGTTTTTATTTAAGGTCTACGTAATGTCCGGATTTACTTTTTTCAGAGTTTGACGTTTTGAGTATATTCTCCTATAGAAATTACGGTGATTTCATCCTTTATTTCCAGTGTGTGTGTTTTAAAACTATGATTTCCTTTTCTGACTATTTAATTTGATGTTCAGTGATTTTTGTGCAATTTTCTGTACATTATTGTCTGACCTTCTCCCGTAGAGGTTGTGTATCTTAGTCATTTATTGATCTCTAGGTCTTTAATCTTTCTTGAAGATCTTTAGTCATTCTTTCCCGTTTTAGGATTATCCTTTGACCTGTTTACTATACTTATGTATTAAGTCTCTTTTCTTTTAGGTTTCACAGTGATTCGTATACTTTCTATACGTTACAGTACTCATTCGTTACTATTATTAGTATAACCGTTTTTGATTCTTCAGATTTTATGATCTTTAGTCGTTCCTGTATTTTTTCATCGTGTAAAGTTTGTGATTACTACTCTTACCTTTGTTGATTCTTCAGTTGAACCGTTATACTCTTAATTCGATGAGATAACAGCTTTCTTAAGGTGAAAGTCCGTATGATGAATCTCTTTAGAGTCTACCCATGTATCTTCTATACATGTTTCTACAGGTCTCATCGTAACAAATATTACCGTTTTTAGACCGTTGTGATACTATCCTTTTATGTATTTGACACCGTGCCAGTAAGTTATGTGTAATTTTACTTTCTTGATGAGACTGTTACGTTTTGAAAATGACAAATCAAACTCCGAGAAAAAAATTTTTGTTTTAAAGACTAGTTGACAAGTACTGTTGACTTCACAATAAACAATTTTATAAATAAGTAAACGTACTGTACGATTTAGGGATACCTACATCGACTAGTAAAGATAACAATTATAATAGATTAAAATGTATTTACCGTAGTATTATTTGATAAAAACGTAGTGTTTTTCTTTTACTTTCTTGATGTCGATGTACGTATTTTTGACTATCTGTTTTTTAATTGTTTTTCGTTAAACGTTATCCTAATAATACATACTATGGTAATTATTTTTTAAATTTTCGTATGTTTTGACATTGAACACAAAATATCCATTTAAGTTAAGTATGTATCCTTTTTAAAAAATTCTTCCTACCCTTCTTCTTTGAAGGGTAGAAGTCCTACCACCATTGGAGTCCCCTCTGTACTGTCTGTTTCCTAGTAGAAGAGGATAAAGATTTTGTTTGTTGTTTCTAGACTTCAGTCATACCGTTTTATAATTATAGATTTCTCAACCCAAGTACCCGTGTATACATAAACTATAAAACGTGTGAAGTCGTATAAAACTTTATAAAGTATTAAATCTTGTTAAATTAGTACGACCTAGTAGTTTTTTCGTTCTCTCAAGGTCTTTTTGTAGATAAAGACGAACTAACTGATACGGTTTCGGAAACTGACACACCTAGTGTTATTTGACACCTTTTAAGACTCTCTCTCCCCTTATGGTCTGGTGGACTGGACGGAGAACTCTTTGGACATCCTTCCAGTCCTTCGTTGTCAATCTTGACCTGTACCTTGTTGTCTGACCAAGGTTTATCCTTTTCCTCATGCAGTTCCGACATATAACGGTGGGACGAATAAATTGAATATACGTCTCATGTAGTACTCTTTACGACCCGACCTTCTTCGTGTTCGACCTTAGTTCTAACGACCCTCTTCATAGTTATTGGAGTCTATACGTCTACTGTGGTGGCAATACCGTCTTCCACTTCTCCTTGATTTTTCGGAGAACTACTTTCACTTTCTCCTCTCACTTTTTCAACCGAATTTCNTACCGTTTATCTACCCCTTTGTCACCTTTGTCACAGTCTGAAATAAAACCCCCCTAGGTTTTAGTGACGTCTACCACTAACGTCGGTACTTTAATTTTCTGCGAATGAGGAACCTTCCTTTCAATACTGGTTGGATCTATCGTATAACTTTTCGTCTCTGTAATGAAACAGTTGTTTCCAGGCAGATCAGTTCCGATACCAAAAAGGTTACCAATACATACCTACACTCTCAACCTGATATTTCTTTCGACTCGCGGTTTCTTAACTACGAAAACTTGACACCACAACCTCTTCTGAGAACTCTCAGGGAACCTGACGTTCCTCTAGGTTGGTCAGGTAGGATTTCCTCTGGTCAGGACCCAAGTGACCATCCTGACAAAGACTTCGACTTTGAGGTTATGGAACAGATGGAGTACGCTTCTCGACTGAGTAAATTTTTCTGGGACTACAACCCTTTCTAACTCCCGTCCCCCTCTTCCCCTACTGTCTCCTACTCTACCAACTTACCGTAGTGACTGAGTTACCTGTACCCAAACCCACCTGAGACCCTCAACCACTACCTGTCCCTCCGGACCGCACGAGATCAAGCACGCCAGTGTTTCTCAACTTGTGCTGACTGGTCGACTTGACTTGATTTAGTACACCCCTCAATCCTCACCTACGTCTTTTATATCCAATGACAAAGTAGTCATAACTGTCGTTTCTGTATTACCGTCGAATTTTTGTTGAAATTTGTCCCTTGTATGATCGGAGAATACCATCTAATCTTGTACACGCATATATATGTATACGTGCATACACGTATGTGTGTGTGTAAAGGTAAACCTTAACCTTCTTTTGTGCCTTCCTCTTAGTTCCGTTACTGACACGATTAACGGTAAATCGGAGCATTCAGAGTGCTGTGATAGTGTTCTAATAGATTTGGTAGTCACAGACGTTCATTCTCAAACCAAAAAGGGAAAATTATAAAAATGACATAAGGAAAAAGACACAAACAGGACAACCGATTTTACGGACACTTTGAACTAATTATTGTTAATAACCGTACACGACAAAGACTGAAGTGGTCTTACTTGTCTCTCCGTTAAATAGTGTCGTTTCTTTTCGTACGTGGTACCTCAGTTTACTTCACCCAAGTTAGAAGCTACGATCGTGTATGACCCGTATTTGAGTCCGTTGACTAAATTGTATACGTAGAGGGACACGAGTAAACATTTTGTCACTTACCATTTATAACTGAGAAAGGAAGAGATGTCGTGACCAGAATGGACTTATCAAAGAAGATCCGCCATCCTGAGTTCCTGAACGTCGCAGAGTTATTGCACCAAACCCGACTTGACTGTGTTCTCGAGTTACTTGACGAGATACTATGTCCCTCTATAGACGTCACTAAGAACTAAATGCACTTATGGAAGGGACTTTTGTCTTTTCCGTTCTCTCATCGTAATAAATTAGGATAGACATTAATTCCGATGTTTATTTTTCGTACGATTCAAAGGGTCCACCGAGTCACCAGTTCTTAGGCGGATGGTTACATCCTATGCGTTCAAACTAGGGACCCACCCCTTCTAAGGCACCTCTTCCTTTACGTTGGGTGAGGTCAAAAGAACGGACACTTTATGGTACCTGTCTCCTCGGACTACCAGATGTTCATGCACCAAAACGTTTCTTGACCTGTGTTGAGTCGCTGACTTGTTGTGGTGGTGTTTTGCAATGGAATTTTGGTTCTGAGGGAAAACCAGTCCATTTTAACACTCAATTTTCAGAATTACAATGAATCCAATAATTCCATTTAATATATACTATCTCTGTAAGATTTAGTGTTACGAAGAGTTAAGTGGAATTTATTAATACCTTTACTCTAAGTCACGCCCGAGGAGATTTAGTGTGTGTTTCAAGATAATAACGAGTTTTTTTTGGGTTTCTACTGTGTCAAATCAAACTTATTAAACTAGGTACTTACTGATATATGTTATTCGGTAGAAGGTCAGAGTTGTTGACAGGGATGAGATGAAGGGAATATCAAGGTTAGTGTAGTACAACATTAGTGAAGAAATTAATAGATAGAAGGTATTTTCTGATATTTAAGACACTCCCGTCGGTGGTCCATAGAAGAGTGATCACTTAAGACTTTCGGACGTTGTCGTAGAACGTGTTACGTCGTTGTCGATTAATAAACCGACAACACTTTTGTTCGTTCACCTACTTCTCATTCTATATAATTTAAATACCAAGTAAACGGACCTTACAGTCGGTAAGAGTTTCGGACGATAAATATTACGGGTGTGTTTTCGACGCCTCCAGTTCCTAATCAAAATAGTACCACCTCTGATGACCTTTATAAATCTTTTTAGTTGACGACGAGTAACCTCTAGATTCTTAGTAAAAGAGAGATGGGAGTTTTATTCAGTCAAAAAGACCCTCAAACAGAAGAGAAGTCTTAAGGAGTTGGTTCCGAGACATATATTTCTTGACCTTGTCCCAATTCTTCTATGTTTTTACTGAACCTTTTGATTGGAAGATTTCTTTCCGATTGCCAGACTTATCTGGTTAGAGATCTTTACTTTATCTTAGACATTAACCTTTTTTTTTTTTAGGGATGGTTTTTTTTTTCAGGTCCTGGTCTACCGAAGTATCCTCTTAAGATGATTTATATGTTTCTTGAATGTGTCTAGGAAGAGTTTGAGAAGGTTTTCTTGGTTTCTCCTTCCTTATGAGGGTCTCTGCAAATTACTTCGGTGACAGTGGGATTATGGTTTTGATCTGTTTCTGTATGATGGTTCTTTTCTTTTAATGTCCAGTTATGGAAACTATTTATATCTACGTTTTTAAGAGTTATTTTATAATCGTTTGACTTAGATTGTTGTGTATTCTTTCCAGTATGTGGTACTGGTTCGACCTAAGTTGCGTCACAGTGTTTCTACCAAGTGGTATACGTCTGATTAGTTACACTATGTATGTAGTGTAGTTGTTCTCTTTCCCGTCTTTGATATGCTACTAGAGTTGTCTGTGTCTTTTTCGTAAACTATTTTAAGTTGTAGGTAAGTACTAAGAATTTTTTTGGGAATGTTTCTACCTATATCTCCCTTGTATCGAGTTGTATTTTCGACAAATATTGTCGAGTTGTATTTTGGGTGTCGGTTATATTATAAGTTGTCACTTTACGACTTTCGGAAGTGTGATTTTAGACCTTGGTCTGTTTCTACGGAGAGTGATTAAGAGAAGTTCTAGTATAACCTTAGGGACGGTGTCGTCAGTCTGTTCTTTATTTTCCCATAAGTTTAACCATCCCTTCTCCAATTTAATAGTAATATGTGTCTACTACACTATGATATATATCTTTTGGAATTTCTGAGGTGTGTTTTTGATGATCTTAACTATTTACTTAAGTCGTTACATCGTCCTATGTTCTAATTGTTTGTCTTTAGTCACTGTAAAGAAATATGATTGTCAGTTTATCGTCTTTCCCTTATATATATAAATTTTTTTGTGGAAAACTTTAACGTAGGTTTTTTTTAAATTCTTATTTGGAGAGGGTCCTCCATTTTCTGAAAGTACGATTCTTGATGTTTTGTAATTATTTCCTTTGATTTCTACTAAGTTTCCTTTCCTTTCTATAGGGTACGAGAACCCAACCTTCTTAGGACAATTTTTCCGTTGTGATGGGTTTCGTTAGATGACTAAATTACACTAACGATAGTTTAGTGGGTAAAAAGTGTCTTGCTCTTGTTTATAGGATTTTAAATATACCTTGGTATTTTCTGGGTCTTAACAGTATCGTCAGAGCTCCCTTTTCTTCTCTTTGTCCTCTGTATTGGAAAGGTCTGAAGTCTGTTTGGAAACTAATGTTTCGATGTCAATACTAATTTGTCACACTATGACCGGGTTTTTGTCTATATACCTGGTTACTTTGTCTTGTCTCTAGGGTCTTTATTTGGGTGTGTGGATACCAGTTAATTAGAAACTGTTTCCTCCGTTCTTATATTTTACCTCTTTTCTGTTAGAGAAGTCGTCCACCACGACCTTTTCAACTTGTCGACGTATATCTAGTTTCTTCAATCTCGTATGGGAGTGTGATACGTATGTGTACTCGAGTTTTAACGAGTTTCTGAATAAATATTTTGTTCTGTGGTATCTTGAGGATCTTTTCTAGTATCCTTTTTTTAAGAGACTGTATTTAATATCGTTACAAAAGAATCCAGTCGGAGGGTTCTGTTATCTTTATTTTTGTTTGTTTACCATGTATTCGGTTAATGTTCGAAAACGTGTCGTTTACTTTATATTTGTTTTGTTTTTCTGTTGGATACCTTACCCTCTTTCATATACACTTGCTACCGTGTCCCCGAATTAAAAGTTTTATATGTTTGTCGAAGATGTTGAGTTGTCGTTGTTTTTTAGGTTAGTTTACCTGTCCTTTTGGATTTGTCTTTGAAGAGGTTTCTGTATGTCTACAAGTTTTCCGTGTGTTTTTCTACGAGTTGTAGTGATTAATAGTTTCTTTACGTTCAATTTTACTGTTACTGCATAGTGGAGTGTGGTTAGTCTTTCCGATAGTGATTTTTCAGATGTTTATTGTTTACGATCTCTCCCACACTTTTTTTCCCTTGGGAGAATGTGACAACCAATCTTACATTTGACCACGTCGGTGATACCTTTTGTCATACCTCCAATGAGTTTTTTTGATTTTTATCAAGGGTATACGGGATCGTTGGGGTGAGAATTGGTCTCTTTTCTTTTGAGATTAAGTTTTTCTATGTACGTGATAAGTGTTATAAGTTCTGTACTTTTGTTGGATGTACAGGTAGTCTACTTACCTATTTTTTGTTTACCACATGTGTGTGTGTGTGTGTGTGTGTGTGTGTGTGTGTGTGCCTTATAATGAGTCGGTAGTTTTCCTTAATTACGATAAACATGGTTGTACCTAACTGGATCTCTTGTATGATTAACTTAATTCAGTCTTCCTCTTTTATTTATGACGTACGATAGTGAATATACGTCTTAGATTTTATGTTGTGTTTAGTTGTATAGATACTTTGTTTTGGTCTAAGTGTCTATGTCTCTTGTGTGAACACCAACGGTTCCACCTCCTTCCCTGATGTCCACCCTACCTTGCCCTCAAATCCTAATCGGCTACGTTTGGGTATATGTCTTACCTATTCGTTGTTCTAGGATGACACACCGTGTCCTTGGATATAAGTTATAGGACACGGTTTGGTATTACCTTTTCTTATACTTTTTCTTATACATATACTTATTGACTGAGGGAAAAGGTATGTCTTCTATAATGGTATTGTGAAATTTAGTTGACGTGAAGTAATTTTAGTTTATTTTTTATTTATTTAACAATTTGCCGCCCCCCCCCCCCNCCCCGCCCCCCCCCCCCCCTCTGTCTCTGTCGGTCTTTCCAATTACCAGATTTAGTTGTGAAGATCAAAAAAGAGTATTACCGTGTATCTTTTACTGGTATAAATAGACCGGGTAGTCTTTAGTCTGACTAATGTTCCATGAGACACATGGGATTCTCCACGGGGAGTTCTAAATTCCCTTCGTCAGAAATTTGTGTTTACATTGGGTCCACGTCGTGTGGTTGTCGGTATCCGTCCTTATAGACCTGAGCTCTTACTAGATCCCCAATATTCATAAGATATACCACCATGTATCGTGAGGATAAAAATAATTGTTCTGGAACGTCAATGTCTTATCCTTAATATAAATCTTATCTTTTAGAAAAGGTTTATTTCTCGAAATACTGGGAGTCAGGACTGGTCTCCAACCCGTTCCTAGAGTGATTTAAGGCGATGAACCCCTAAAGTTATGTACGACTCCGATTAAGTCATAGAGGAGTTTATCCGACATTTAGGGTTTCTAGTTCAAAAGGAGAAAGAAATAAAGTGTTGACGGAAATTCCGTCCTAAAACAATTTACTGACGGATAAGGGATACATCTGGTGGTGGACTCAAGACTAGTGTATTGAACTTTTGATGGATTCACAGACAGGGTTGATATGTTATTTAAGACTTTGGTTTCTGCCACGACGTAAGTAGTGGCAAAGGGGTCGTAACCGTGTCATGACAGTGTTTTATTGTCTACGAGCCATTTGCGTGTGACTTAATTTGGCTTGACTACTTGATTTGTCATGTGACCTGACAGAAGTTTGTCTACCTGGGTTTTACATCTGATCTCCTCACTTTTAATGTTCCTGATCCCGGCATTTCACTCTACATCGATCCTGATTCAGGACAGTCTTTCAAGATGTACCTCTTTTATCCTCTACTTCTACCGTGTGAGTCCCCTTACTGTCAAGAGAAACGTCTTAGTTTCAACACAGAGTTATCTTGTGTTAATCCATTTTCTCTTTCCCTTACGTTTGGTTAAGAACTGTAATTCCACTCAGGTACATGAAAGGTATACAAATATGTGTCAAGTCAAGTCAACGAGTCAGCACAGGCTGAGGAACGTTGGGGTAGTTAGTGTCGTGCGGTCCGGAGGGACAGATAGTGGTTGAGGACCTCAAGTGGGTTTGAGTACAGGTAACTCAGCCACTGGGGGAGGTCAGTAGAGTAGGAGACAGCAGGGGAAGAGGAGGACGGGGGTTAGGGAGGGAGGGCCGTAGTCCCAGAAAAGGTTACTCAGTCTTTGAGAAACGTAGTACACCGGTCTCATAACCTCAAAGTCGAAGTCGTAGTCAGGAAGGTTTCTTTTGGGTCCTGACTAGAGGAAATCCTACCTGACCAACCTAGAGGAACGTCAGGTTCCCTGAGAGTTCTCAGAAGAGGTTGTGGTATCAAGTCTTCGTAGTTAAGAAGTCGTGAGTCGAAAGAAGTGTCAGGTTGAGAGTGTAGGTATGTTCTGGTGACCTTTTTGGTATCGGAACTGATCTGTCTGGAAATAACCGTTTCATTATAGAGACGAAAACTTATACGATAGATCCAACCAGTATTGAAAGGAAGGTTCCTCATTCGTACAAAATTAAAGTACCGATGTTAGTGGTAGACGTCATCCACCACGATTATAATATCGATACAGTCTGAAGACCATTATACAGAATGTTTACGTTCTGATACCTCGTCTAATTTTAGTCTGTATTCGTGGACGGCTATTTGGTGTCATGAATGAAGAAAGGTCTTGTAAATAAGTGTTTTGGGAAATGTTCATGACTTCTACACTTATACGTAGTTTGGTTCGTTTAGTGGGTTTACTTATCTAAAACTACGTAAGCAAAAACTCCCTTTATTACACAGACGACCCTTTACTAGTCCTTTTAGTTGTATTAGTTTTGAAATTATTCATTTAACATCGTAATTGTTTAAATGTAGGTAAAGACTGACGACGAATAGTCAGAATGTGTATTTTCGTTAAACAATATAGGTAAAGAGTTCGTATAAAGATAATACAGAAAATAGTCGATGGAGGAAACGGTTTATGAGTAAGGATTAAAATTACCGACAGTTATAATACATAAAATCTGGATCTGAAATAGATGAGAAATCCCTTAAAGATAAAATTACTGTCTTAACTGAGTGTACTACATCTGTAAATTTATGTATATTTCCCTCTTAAAATATTCTGACTGTGTTCCGAAAGAAATCAGTCGAAATTTTATCTCATATGCATACAGTAAACTTCGTACGTGTGTGTGTGTGTTTGTGTGACATTTGTGTGAGGTTTTAAGTCCAACCTCTTTTATAAGTGAGTCAGACACTTTTAGTTAATTTTCATATTAGATCATATTAACCGATAAAGACCCTTCCTATTTGATATACAGTTAAAACTTTTCATATTGAATTTTTACTAAGATTATAAGTTTAAAGACTAAAGTTTTATAAACTGTTTCTTTTACTTATAAAACGTTCTTATTTTTTCAGAATAGATCAGGAAGGGGAAGTAAGATTTTCGACGTGTTTTTGTCCGGTCAGATCTGACGAAAAGATCTAGAGACTCTTTCTGATGAAGTGTCAGTGGAAATCACTCAACGAAACTGTTGACACCCGGTGGAGTCGAATCGGATTTAGGACAGACTTGAGAAACGAGTAAAGGTATATAGGTCGGGAACCTCCACCACAGTATGACTACTGATGAGTCATGGAAACCTAATTCTTACGTTTATTACTGAGTGTTGGGTATTCTCGTTTCTTTTAATAAAAGGTATATCAAAAATAAGTTTAGTTCAGTGAAGTATTTCGGTCCTTCGACTTCAGAGTCGAAAGGTGTAAATAGGGTATAATTTTTAAGGTATCACCTGAGGACACGTTTAATTTGTTTTTGGACTCAAACGGTTAAACGGACTTTTTTACGAAATTTACACAATTAATATCCATCGTTTCTGTTATGGATGTTAAACGTGCTTTGACATTGTGTTAGTTGTTATTACAAGGTGTTTGCCCTGTCCATTGACGGATCTACCTTTGGACAGGAGGCCGTTCTTCCTTCGGTCATGAGCCAGAGAGGTGAGAGGTACGACTGGGACTTACGACACGTCTCGTCGGCCATAAGGAGTCTCTCCTTGTCGACGTTAGAATATATGTGAAAATACTTTGTGTCAGGTTTCCTCTGTCCGATTGTCGTTTCTAGGACGGTGTAGTTTAGTTACATTATCGTCTAACTTCTGTCTAGAAATCGCCTATCCTAACGAAAGGTAAAGGAATGAGATTGTTAGTTCACAGTTTTACAGGAGAAGGTTTAGAGTTATCTTAAAAACAATGAATAGACTATGAGTATCCTTTTTCCACATAACAAAACTCACTAGCGGACGTATTCGTCCTTCTTATCTAAAATATTCGGATTTCTAAAATACCTATCTTTTTTTTTTGAATCGACATATTGGACTAGTTCATATTTGTTATTGACTTAGTTACATTACGACATGTCTGAAGTTTATTTTTGAATTGTCCAATCGATTTTGTTAAAAAAGATGGTACTATTATCATTATTATTATTAGTGCGTCCATTGTCGTTCACATAAAAAGATTACGTTTCGAGAGCCATAGTGATTATAGACGATGACTGGGATGATCTTTTCTGACGGAATTACACCGGGTTCATCTAATTTCTCACTTTTTGACGTCCAGGACCGTAGAGTCATATTATATTGAACTATGTGAAAGTCAAAACGTACCCTTTGAACTTGGTAAAAGAGAGGGTTTCCTATCTACCTTAATCTTGTCTATCTTTTTTCCGTCAAGATACTGTGGTGGTGTCTCTGTCAGAAATTTGTCTGTCACCCAGTCTGATGATATTTAGATAATACTATATATATGTATTAAGACTGGTATTTTTGCTGTTTATAAAGACCAGAGATCAGATCGTACGTTTCTCGAAGTCAAGTCAAGTCAGCGAGTCAGTGCAGACTGAGAAATGTTAGGGTACTTAACGTCGTATGGTCCGGAGGGGACAGGTAGTGGTTGAGGACCTCAAGTGGGTTTGAGTACAGGTAGTTCAACCACTACGGTAGGTCGGTAGAGTAGGAGACAGCAGGGGAAGAGGAGGACGGGGGTTAGAGAGGGTCGTAGTCCCAGAAAAGGTTACTCAGTTGAGAAGGGTACTCCACCGGTTTCATGACCTCAAAGGCGAAGTCGTAGTCAGGAAGGTTTCTTGTGGATCCTGACTAGAGGAAATCTTACCTGACCAACCTAGAGGAACGTCAGGTTCCCTGAGAGTTCTCAGAAGAGGTTGTGGTGTGAAGTTTTCGTAGTTAAGAAGTCGGGAGTCGAAAGAAGTGTCAGGTTGAGAGTGTAGGTATGTACTGGCGACCTTTTTGGTATCGGAATTGATCTGCCTGGAAACAACCGTTTCATTACAGAGACGAAAACTTATACGACAGATCAAACCAGTATTGAAAGGAAGGTTCCTCGTTCGCAGAAAAGTAAAGTACCGACGTTAGTGGTAGACGTCACTAAAACCTCGGGGGGTTTTATTTCAGACTGTGACAAAGGTACCAAAGGGGTAGATAAAGGGTACTTCACTCGAATTTTCAATAGTTAAGGTAGGAGTGTCCTTTTCTTCAACTTGTTTGACTTTTAGTTGTCGAGAAAAACCTAGATAGCCTCTTTCCTCCAGTGTCTCGTTTGACGGTGGGGAGTTGAAACTCTCTCCACCTATGTTTCATAGTATCGATCGACCTCGTCTTCGGGTCTTCGTCTCTGGTGACGACGACCCGTCCTGACCCCGTCTCTTTGGATTTGACATTAACTGTTGTGGGACCTCCAAGTCACTCCTGCTTGAAGTCTCAATTTTTAAGGTCTCCCCGATACAGAACAGTCTCTCAAGAGTATGAAAACAATCAAAATGGAGGTCGCCCTAGCGGTCCAAGTGACACTCCTGACCTCTTTTTAGGGTAGTACGAAGTCGTCTCCCTCCCCTTTACACCGGTGAAACTTTATGTTAACCTCGTGAAACAGGAAGAATTGTTCCGAACGACATCCCTGACTTTATCTATGGGGGTTTAAAGCCACAACTTCAGGATTAAGGGTCAAGGAGTGTTCCACTGGAATGAACTTTTATTTTAGAAACGTATACATTAATCAGTTCAATCCTACTCCAATATGACCTCATCCCACCCGGAGATCAGGTTATGGTAATCACAGGAAGTTTCTTCTCCTTTAGATCTGTGTTTGTATGTGGTTCCCTCTTACGGTCCACTTTCGACTTCTGACCCGCTACGAAGATGACCAATTCCTTACGGTTTCCGACGGTCGTTTAGCCGTCTTCGATCTCTGTTCCGTCACTTGTCCAAGGAAGAGTGTCGGGAGCCTTCCGTGGGTTGGACGGTCTTGAGTAGTACCCGAAGTTCGGCGGTCTTGACCCCACTATTTAACAGCAAATTCGGTATATCAAACACCACGAAATAATTCTTTCGGGACCGTCTAGATTATATGGACGGGATGATAATGTAATCGGGGTTTGGTTGACCCGAAAAGGGTCTCATATTGATTCAACGACAACAAGTCAGTGATTCAGCACAGGTTAAGAGACGTTGGGATACCTGACATCGTATGGTACGAAGGAACAGGAAGTGATAGAAGATCTCAAACGAGTTTAAGTGTAGATAACTCAGTCACTATGATGGATTGGTAGATTAAGAGACGGCGGAAGAAGAGGAAAACGGAAGTTAAGAAGGGTCGTAGTCCCAGAAAATATTACTCGACCGAGAAACGTAGTCCATCGGTTTCATTGATTCGGCTCTTTGCGGGTTAAGGTCGGACGAGATCGGAAAGTACACCCCTTTCCCTTTATGGGTTGAGGTTGTGGGAGATCGGAAGAACAGAGTGAATTTCGCCCCAACCCCTCGTTCTCTATGAACCTTTCCAGTGTCTCCGTGACGGAGTACTTTTCTGATTTTCGAGTAGTGTCCTGTTGTCTGACGAAGAAAGGTAGTGACAGTATGGAGTGACGGTGTAGTCGTCATGAAGATTTATTGTCCCTGTACGTTTCTTTCTTGGTGTGTAGAGTCTGGAGTGAAATCGTCTTCAGGACGCACGATGCACGTACACACACGAGTCAACACAGGTTGAGGGACGTTGGGGTACCTGACATCGGGTGGTCTGAGGAGACAGGTGCCGTAAAAGGTCCGTTCTTATGACCTCACTCAACGGTGAACATGAGGTCCCGTATAAGGAGGGTCTATTTGTATTTTTGAGTATGGTTTCCGGATGAATGAAGATCAGGAAAATGTGAGATGTAATACAGATCGAAAGTTGTTGTTGTTTTCATGTCCTATATAATTTTGTGTGTTTCTCTACCAAACTTCGTTGAAACGTTCGTAGTCTTAGTGTGAGTTTATACCGTCTCTACGACCTTAATGGTCTGTCCTTAGATTGTGTTGGTACTAATTATACGATTCCCTAGATTACCTTTTTGACTGTTGTATATTCTTGTAAACCCATTTCATTCGTCTCTTTACCATTGTGATTCTTTCTTAGTTTTCTTTTACGATTTTTCTTTTTTGTAATTGTCTTTACTTCTTACAGAAACTACCCATGTAGTTGTCAGATGTGTGTCGACTCCTTTCTTAGTGACTTGAAGTTCTATACAGTTGTCTTTGAAAGTTTTGACGTTGTGTTTCTCGTTTTTCTGACCCGTACCCCGACCCTTTAGTTTGTCTTATAGGTTCTTGATACCCTGTTTATGTGGACCATATTATATATGTTCCACCGTTATACTATTCCTAATTTTTTCCTCCTTTTCAAGTCTTATTTATAAACTTCGTTATTACTGACTCTTAAAGGAGTTTAATTACTTTCTATGGTTTGGTGTATAGATCCTTCGAGTCTGTCTTGGTTCGTCCTTTTTATCGTTTTTAGATGACCTCACCCATCGGGAAGGGAAGAGGTCCTCTAGAAGGGTTGGGTCCTTAGCTTAGATCCAGAGGGGGTAACGTCCGTCTAAGAAATGGTCGACTCGGCGTTCCCTTCGGGTCCTTATGACCTCACCCATCAGATAGGGAAGAGGTCGCCTAGAAGGACTGGGTCCTTAACTTGGTCCCAGAGGACGTAACGTCCACCTAAGAAATGGTTGACTCGATAGTCCCTTCGAGGTCTTTTAGATGTGAATCCGTATAATACAGCTTTGACGCCTTGTAGTTTCTGTTTTCCTTTTTTGGGTCTTCCTTCGGTCGCCTCACCCTCCCCCCACTACTTCTGTCGAAGTGTATATCTCTTCGATCCTATTCTTAATATAGTCTGAAGAGAAGTATTTGGTACTTTCGTTCTTCTCTGACCTCCCTTTATAAAGGACACAACTTTCTTTTTATGATTGGATCTTAAGGTATAAGTCATTTTAATAGAGAGTTTTCACTTCTGCATAATTATGAAAGAGTCTGTTTTCAATTCCCTTATGTAACAGTCATTTGAACGGAAAGTTTATTACAATCAAGAAGTCTTTCTTGTTTTTACTACGTCCAGTCTTTACACCTAGGTGTATTTTTTTCCTTCTCGTGACCCTTTCCTTATTTACTTCCATTTCATCTTTAAAATAAAAGAATAAGAATTAATAGCATTGTCTATTATCACAGTTTTCTTATTATCATTGTTACACAAGTCACTAATATCAAATATTTACTCACTTTACTTACTGTAATCATAATATTCTGTGTCCTCATTCTTTAATACTTACAATAGATGGGTACTTCATGATGTCACAATGTCAACTTGAACCTTAATCAATATTTACATATAAGTTTTTAGTTTTCTATTGATGATCTTTTTAAAAATTCTTGATATTAATTATATGATTCTCTTCTTTTTACCTTAGTATATATTTTACGAGTCATTCAGTCTCCTCCGTATTTCCTTTTCTTTTGTTTGTTTTTTCTTTTTTGCTTTCACTACTTTTTTTATCATCATATTTATTTTGTCTTCTTTCCCATCCTAAAAAATTTTCGGTTTTTGATGGAATTATACACAGGAAAAGTAACATTTGTCTTTTTATACCCATAGACCCTGCAAAAGAAATTTATATTTTGTTCGTTTCAAAAACTTTGAAATCATACATCGTTAGTGTACTTTGAAGTAACACAGTGTTTAAGATTTTCGTTTCTCGTCTGGTAAGTAAGGTTTGAGGATTGTTAACGGGAGTAAAAATAATTGAATGATTAGATTTGAAAATAGTACCTTTACCGTTGGGTGAGGTCATAAGAACGGACTCTTCAGAATTCCTGTCTCCTCGGACCACTCGATATCAGGTACCCCAGTGTTTTCTCGACGTACACTGAGTCCCTGTTTTGTTGTTATTCGTTAGATACCCCCGTTACTTATACCATTCGTACTTCGATAGATGTGGTGTGTAGTAGGTTAATAGTAAATAAGTATGTGTGGTTGTCATACTCACGTATTGTAAATGACAATATATAAAAGGTCAAATTATAATAAATTTGTAAGTGTGACGGTACAAACGGTTAAACCATAAGGTAATACAAATATATAGAATGGTAAATCTGTCGACGAAGGGAGTAGATGAAAGAATCTGTCAAAAAAAGTGATATTCATACGACTGTCCCTATTAAATTATAATTGATGAAAAAAGAATACCATAAAAGAATCTTATATAAAAGGTTTTACCTGAGTGACCTCGTTTCGTGTACATATTGGAATCTCGCGAATTATGTATATCCAATTTCCGTACGACGTTAAGTACCCCAACGTTTCTCAGCCTGTGCTGACTCGCTGACTTGACTTGACTTTGATACTTTCCTTTCTTTCACCTGATTTTCCTTCCTTGTGTATAACTTTCCCGTCCGTCTTGTTGGGACACCTCATATAGGGTACTTGTCTATCAAGTCACGATGACTCCTTGTTTCCCCTTTTCTCTTTACCGTCTTACCTTCTTTTAATTCAACTTGGCTATGAGGACTTATTTTAATTCTTCCCAGAAAATATGGTATTCAGGTCCTAAAATGGGACGTATTGTCTTCGATTTTCTTGAAACTCTTTCCCTTTGTCTTGTAATAGTAATAAACCGACAAACTTTTATCTTCATCTTTTTAATTCTCCCGACTAATGCTCTGGTAGTTGTCTCTGGTCCTCTCTCTATAACTTCCGTACTTCCTCCCCTCACCTCCCCCTGTTCTCCTCCTGAGTGTATATTCTCTATCGGTTCTTCATGTAAAACTACTAATTGAATAAGACACATCATCCCGACTTTTCCACGTCTCCTCGCCACTTCTTTTCAATTTGAGTAGTGGCGTGGATCATAAAGTAAATTCTACGAATGTGATGTTAACGGAGACTTCGGTCCCAGGGTAGAATAAGTGGTAAAATAGAGGGTACGGACAGTGTCACGAATCATACGACATCAATGAGTCATTCAAAAATTTACTTTATTTACACACCTATGACGGTAAACGATTCTTTCTTTTATTTCCCCCTCCCTGTGTAACTCTAACCTTTTTGTCATATTAAAACTCGATGAAGTTAGAGAGTGTGCAGCGAATCGTCTGTCGTTAGAGTGATATTTCTTAATAATTCCTTATTTCTATATTAACTTACAGTCGATAGATAGACAGATGGGTAGGTAGGTAAGTAAATCAATGGACTTTCCTCTAATCCTCTACTACTACACATTCCTAAATCTTCTAACTTAAACTCAACGATCGTTTTTATAATTGGTCTCTGTCTCATAGACTACCACTTAGATCGGTTCATGAGTGAGTGACTTCGTCCTTACGTAAAAATATACAATTTCAAGTACTTCTATATATTATAAGAAAAGTTGAAACTTTATACGATAAAGTTGTGACACAGTCATAGAATTTTATAGGGAAGTTTTAATAGGTCTCTTTGTCACTGTCTATGTTCAATTTAGTTACATATTGGTAAAGGTATTAGATACAAAAATAAGGAACCGTTTCTGTGAGTAAAGGAATCGTTACAAGTTAAAAATAAAATAAAACTAATTTCTGAATCTTTGTGTTACACTACAAAATACAACAAAAAAAAAAAGGATGTTCTTTTAGTATGGTGTATAAAGTCTCCGTAGGTCTTATAACAATTGTTTCCGATTTTAACTGTAATGGCTCTTTTGACATGACTCCTTTTATGATATTTATGTTTGTGTGAACATGTAAGAGAAGTAAGGAATACTTCGAGTATCGGGGTGTTTTTGATGGTCACAGGAAAACGTAACAGGAAGTTCGCAGGGGGGACATGTTTCCTGGACGTGGACCTACATTTGTATAGTCTTGACGCCATTTTTAAGGACCGGTCGTCCTTACGTGTACCCCTCATCCCCACCCCATCTCAAAGTACATCGTCGACAGAGTTTTCTTCCTTTAACCTTCTCCTACGTTTAGGAAAGAGAGGGTCCGACGACCGGAGTTAAGTCCGTTTATTAAACGAAGACCTCCTAATTGGAGGGAGGGAAGTTTTGATAGATTAGAAAGATATATGTTTACGGTGGTTATAGAAACATCCAGTTAATTAAGATGTTTCCTGTAATAAATGTCTCGTTTCCATTGAATTTCTGTAACCTATTTCTTTTATCTCTTTATGTGCACTCTTAAGTTGATCTAATGACCAAGGGATTTTTTACGACAACTGTTTTATTACTTTATTATTTAAGAACGAAATTCATGAGTTATTTATGTTCATTTACAATTTAGTTTATACGTATTTGATGTGTGTGTGTGTGCGTGTGTGTGTGTGTCTTCTTACTCCCAAAACCCCTCTTTTTTTCGTTATAAGACTAAACTGTGTATATATGTTCGTCAGGGGTAGAGTTTTATTGAGAAAGTAAAAGAGATGAAAGGTCTTACGGTGTTATCCTCGAAGTACTCTCCTTTTTGGACCTACAAATTTTTTTTTTTTTCGGAATGACGAATTCTTCTTGTCTTTCTCTTCTTAGTTTCCGTTTTTGTCAGACTTCAACAGACGGTCCCTTTTGACGACCCGTCTTGGTCAGATGGAGGAGAACTACAAGAAAACTGGGATTTGGGGAAAAAGATGTGAGGGGAACCAAGGGTGAAGTCAAAAGGGTCATGGACGTTTCTAAGATTAGGAAATGAAGTCTAGACAGTTGTCGTATAAGTAAATGTTTCCGATTTGACCCTACCCTTTAGTAAGTCTCTAGTTGCATTTGATCAGGTATGATGGAACTCCAGTTGACCGTAACTTTTTCCCGAAAAAGTTTCAACACACATGAAGTGACATAAGTATACCATTGACATAAAAGAGTGACATTTTCACAGTATACTATGTCTTTAACTGTTCGTTGACCGTTCTGAAAACTCACAAAACTAACCCCGTACCTTCTTCAATTAGAACCTAAAATGGATTCTAGTTATGATATAAAGACTTACACGAATATTTCACCTCTCGAACTTCACACATGTGGGACGTGGGGAACTTTCTTCCCCTGTCTCACCCTCCTCCGTCTCAAGTCTCCCGTGGGTTCTGTTTGATATTAAGTCTTGAACCACATTCCGTCCGAGGCCTTCGTTACGGAGGAATGAAAGAGACTTGAGTTGGAAGGATTGGAAGGAAGGGGAGTTAGGTCTTAAGTTACATGTATAATAGTCACTACCCCAAGTCCCGTGTGAAAGGGTTTTATATCGTACAACCGTATAACTACCTGAGAGACCGGAAGGGGAAGAGGGCACTTCGTCTAGTATTCTGATGGAATACTTTCCAACCTCTTCCTTTACCATTGGGTGAGGTCATAAGAACGGACCTCTTAAGGTACCTGTCTCCTCGGACCACCCGATGTCAGATACCCCAGTGTTTCTCAGTCTGTACTCACTCACTGATTGTGACTGAATGATGAATACTTTCCATAAGAGAGAGAAGGATCTCCCTTCCTCGAAGGAGTAGAGACTTCTATCTGTCTGTGACTCTCCTTAGGTTTGTTTGTACAGAACGATTCAAAGGGAGTCAAATAATGGGAATCGAGTGTAGGAAGTCAGGGTCATGTACACAGGTACTGAAAGATGAAAAGCAGTTTGGACCGTATTTTACGAGTCCAAATTCACGAAAGGTATTGTGTATTTTGTGAGTTATTTAAACATACGAAAAGGGAAGAATACTTCCTGGATTCGATGAGGTAAAACAATTTTCTTTTTGAGGTAAAACATTCCAGGGCCCTTTTCTCGGAAACCTTTAGGTTCTCGGAAACCTTTAGGGGACTGGAGTGGGGTGGCGGGTGCTCGGTTGGTCTAGGGTTTGGTTTTAGAGGACTGAATTGAGTCCTTGAACACCAGATGGATCTGTTATCCCTGGTTAGTTCTTGGTTGTGTGTGGGAAACTTTCTTTCACTGGTTAGTCTGCAGGGGGATGGATCTTTAGGAAAAAAAGATACATATGAGGGATATCCTCGTTACATTAGGTGTTGGGCCCCGAGGAGGGATATCGGCGACGTAGTCATTGCCACCCTCGGGGTCGACCTCGAACCATTATTTTTGAGAGAACGAAAACGTAGCCTATAGCCAAGGACCCACCGACGACCCTCTAAAACACTGAACCCGTATTGTGAATTGGACGGATCTTGGATCTTTCCATCTTCCTTTTGTCAAAAAGGATGAGAGTGACCATAATATCTAATTGTAACACTTAGTTTGTCCGAAAATACCCAATCAACTCTATGATAGTAAATTTTATGACAAATATATTTTTACTAACATGACTTTACGGTTTGTAGTTTAAATTTTATTTAAATGTCGTATTAGTTTTAACTACGGACGGAGGATCCATTCTGTATTTCATTCTCCTACTTCACATTACCGAAGACCCAACCCTGAGAGTTTCGTCTTGTGATCCAGAAACCGTAGAACCTATACCACCTAGTCATCCTTTCATACGAGAAAAATTTCCACCTCGACTTCAAAAGTCAGAAAAAGACAATTTCTTTTTTAATGGGTACTGTGAACAATTTTGTCATTCCATCTGAAATAAACCTGATAGTACTATCCGTATTCCTTATGTTACCCCACAGCGTCATTCCCTCTCTCCGACCCGAGTTGAGTTCTTCACCTCTAAATATCGGTACCCTATCCCCCGTCAGGTACCTATCTTTTAATGATTCTCCTATCCTATTAAGAAACTGTTTGACTGGATTGTCTTATGAACGACTTTCGTCCGGTCCTACTAGTCTATAAAGGATCCACCCACCATCCCTTGTTCTTTAAACCTGTCTATAGTTCCCACTGGTCTATGACTGCCACTCCTAAGACCGATTCGACTGTATCGTCCTAAGAAGTTTTATGTGAAGTGTTTTTGTCTCTACCTTCGAGTTCCAGTCTGGATCACCTCGTCTCCCGAGTCTCCTCAGACTTATTTCAAACCAGTTCTCCTCTTAGAGACAGTTGAGAATTAAAGAGATGCGATTTCATTTCGACCGTTGGACCGACAATAGTCTTCACTCCTGTAAGGTCCAGTACACCGAGACACCCCTCTCCTTTCGCTTTCCTGACACACACGTGACGAGGAGAGACTTCATCCACTCTGTCTCGGAGTCTCGACTTGACTACACTGTTCCTTCCTCACACACTTTTCAATTGAATCTCAATTAATAAGACCCAACCCTCTATAAATCCCTCTATTTTATATGACGATAACAAATCAGCGATTCACCGCAGGTTAAGAAACCATTGGAGTACCTGCTATCGGACGGTCCGAGGAGACAGATACCCTAAAGGGTCCGTTGTTATGACCTCACCCAACGATAAAGGAAAAGGTCCCCTAAAAGGGCTGAACCCTTAACTTGAACACAGAGGATGTAACCGTCCGTCTAAGAAATGGTGCCTCGGTGGTCCCTATATGACTCATTTACATTTTAATAAACACCAAACGATCACTTGTTTTGTTAACAGTATCTTGAAGATTTCCTAGAAATCAAGTCAGCGAGTATACAATATTTCCTAGAATGGAATACTGTATAAATGTCAGATCCATATCCATTATTATCTCGTCCTGAAGAGTACCTTCTGGAGATTATGAGAACACTAAACGGTAAAAATAATGACACTTCAAATTGATTTAATTTATAGTCTCGTTATCGTCTCGTTTACTGATATGACTATGATATGGATTATAAAAAAAATTATGAAAAAAATTTTTAATTCTAAAGTAGTGGTAACAGGAAATATGAAACGATGTATACTCTTTTCCGGTTCATGTTTCGACTTGAAGAGACAGGAAGGTCGAACTCATAGAGGTCCATCCTACCAACCTCTTGTTCCTGAGTCAATTTTATTTAATAAGTTCCCCTTCTCCTCAGTCCAGAATTCTCTTACCTGGACTATGACCACCCTATCTTCCTTAAGACGAGACCCCTTTTTTCCATGTACCCTAGATCTCTTTCCTGACCCGTGGAGGAAGGAGAAGGTGAATCGAGTCAGGAGGAACCGGGGGATAGGGAAGAAGAGTCGAGATGGGAGTCGGGGTAGGAAGAGGGTCGAGAGAAGGAAGGGAGGATGGGGATTAGTATTAAGATTCCATAGAGGTAGTCAATTAAGGTCGTCACCCGATCCCGGGTTTGACCTAGACTTCCTTCTTTTTTACTGAGTATGTTTAATTTTTTTCTACAACTCGGAGCCAATAAAGACGTTGGCCTCTTAATTTTGTGTCTATGAAACTTTTCCATAACTTGACCTCGAGTCCTCCCATACGTCAGTCTGACGAAAAGAGTTGTAGGCGTGTAGACATACTGAGTCAAATTTCTTCGTATTAGACCAATTCCAAATTTACTATTTTTAAAGTTTCTTAAAAATGTTAGATGTTTTAAGGACCATAAAACCTAAATTTATCCGTCTCTTATGATCTTATTGGTTTTAAAATATAAAAATATTATTATATGAAACCGGTGGACTACGTTTCTCGACTGAGTAAACTTTTCTGGAACTACGACCCTTTCTGACTCCCGTACTCTTCCCCTACTGTCTCCTAGTTTACCGACCTACCGTAGTGACTGAGCTACCTGTACTCAGACTCACTTGAGGCCCTCAACCACTACCTGTCCCTCCGGACCGCACGACGCCGAGTACCCCAGTGTTTCTCAGCCTATGCTGACTCGCTGACTTGACTTGACTTAGAGATTTAATTCATATACTGACAAAAGTTACCGATCACATGTAATGTTCCGTACACTTTCGATACAGTGGGATCTTGTAATGTAAGTTCAGTCACTACGAATTGAGGTCTACATGTAGTACTATTAAGACACCCCAACCCGAGTCCGTGGACATAAAAATTTTCAAAGAATCCACTAAGACTGTGTTTTAAGATCAATTCTCACTGACAGAATTTTGACAATCAACAAGTCAGTACAGACTAAGAAACGGGTACCTGATATCGGACCGTTCTTATGACCTCACCCGTCGGTAAGTGAAGAGGTCCCCTGGAAGGACTGGGTCCCTAGTTTCGGTCCAGAGGACGTAACGTACGTCTAAAATGACAGACTCGGTGGTCCCGTCCTTCTGTAATTCTAGAGTGTATGTCTCGACGAAACGAATGTCTGGGTAATGATTAGAGTAGTAGAGGAACCAAATCAAAAATAAACTACTCATAATGTCCTCGTGAATTTATTTGTAAATTTGAAAGGAAAGGGTGTGGAGGTCTTTCAATAAATTTTGATTTGTAAAGTTTACTTTCAAATTTTTCATTATGTAAATTTCCACCCGACCCTTGATCCAATAAATGAAACTTTTCATTTCGACAGTTAGATGTCACCTCTTATTCCTTAGTTCTCCTCACTACGATGGTCTCCGTCCCCTTCGATCTACCAGTAGTTTAAGAAGGACTTTGTACAGGATTACCGTACGGAAGTAATAAAAGAAATGTAGTTACTGTTGAATGGTGCATCCGAGTGTAAGTTTACCCTTCCTTTTATATGGAAGTTCTACATTAGTTAAAAGTTAGTACATAAATCTTATTAGAGACATTGGTCATGAGGACGATTATAATTTTTAGTTCTCGACTGACATGGTAGACCTATAGTACTCAGTCAAAGAATTTGAGTTAAGTAAAGGAGACCAAAAAGTAGGTACATAGTACTTTTTGATTTAAAATATTTGTATGGAACCCAGTTCTTCCGAAGAGTTTTTGAACTTTTCGTTTTGGACCAAGACTTGTCTTTTTATTTCTTATGTTAATTTATAATTGTTTGAGAAGGTTAATACGACACTATTTCTTAAAATGTTGTAGGGAAATTTTTCGCACGTACACATACAAAATGAAGATCATTCGAGAGACACGTCCAGATTCTTTACGACTTCTTAGGAAACCTCCAGTCAAGAAGAGTCATTAAGATTAGTAACAGTGTATACGTTAAGACTGACGTCTTCTTTGTATTTATGTAACAAAATGGGGAGTTAGGAACGGTTTTTTTCGGGAGACGACTCTGTTTAGGACATTGTCAAGAGTCGTACTTCTGGGAACCTTACCCAGGTCTCGTTCACGAGACTGGACGAGACCGACGTGTCTACCCAAGTGGGACGGAGTGGACCAAGAGGGACACTGTTACCGGTTGACACTCTGTCAATTGGATCCACTCCGAGTGTATCGTTGGTGGTGGTTTTTTCGAGTAATTGAAAGGTTATGTTAGTCGATGTCTTCTCTGTCGTTTGATGTTGTTCAATTCGGACCACACGACGTCAGGTACCCCAGTGTTTCTCAGCCTATGCTGACTCACTGACTTGTTGTTATTATGACATACTATATTTTTAAAATATTGTCAAGTGAGTAATCACGTGTCCGCTCCGAATGGTACTTCGTTTGTATAGTCAATGTGATCCGGTGGTATTTCGTTAGTATGACGAAAAAGTAATAGTTACGTACTCAACAATACGAACATTTATTTATGTTTAAAGAAAAAGTGTAAAAAAAGTAAAAACTACAGTATCAAATTATTATGTCTATTGTATATGTCACGAAAATATTCTGTATAACTATACTCACGACTACCTACTAAGTAGAACATTTATATGTTGTCATAACTATTTAAAACAAGTCATGACATTTACATAAAAGAGAAGGAATTCTAAAAGAATTATTGTAAAAGCAAAGAGATCGAGTGGATAAGATTCTTATGTCATATATTATGTATATTATGTGTTTCGTGCACAATTAACTTCCAAAGACAATGACCATTCTAAGGGTCGGTTGTCGTCCGATAGTCATCAATCAGCTTTCAATATATCCCTGAAAACGGACGTAACCCTAACCGTGGGGATTGGGGACGCAACAAGTTCTCAGTTGACATATACAAAAATATAGGAATAGTGAAATAGTTACGCGAAAACCGGATACCGGAGGGAACACCGAGTCGATTTTTTCTTAAGCGGATGTTACACCCTCTGGACCCAAGCTAGGTACCCAACCCTTCTAGAGGACCTCTTCCCTTTCCGATGGGTGAGGTCATAAGACCGGACTTCTTAAGGTACCTGACATATCAGGTACCCCAGTGTCTCAGCCTGGGCTGACTCACTGAAAAGAGAAGAAAGAAAACCGGGTGTCGGTTTTCTATATAAGTGACTTAATTGTTTACTGAGGAATAGAACTCAATTACCTGGAGTAGTATGACCTGTTGGTTGGGATATCTGGGTCCTCAGTAAAAAAATGAGATGGGTAGTGTAAGTTGATTAAAGGTTCGGGGAGTATAAAATAAAGTGTTTACATAGAATGTGAACAGGAGAGGTGACCGTGACGAAAGTAGGACAGGATTGGTAAAGAACGGTTCTGGAAAACGGAAGGGTGACCAGAGTGGAGATAAACGAGAGAAACGGTCGGGTAAGAGGTGTGTGTCTCAATTATAAGGTAGTTTACTTAGATGACCATAGTGAGGAGACAGAGGTCGTGTGTCTTCTATATCGTATTAAAGAATCGTAATGTATATACTGACAGGTTATAGTAGGGGGTTTGAGAATAAAAGGTCAGAGATATGTAAATTAAGGAAGGAAGGTTATATGGAAAATGTCTAATTAGATTACGAAGAAGGTGGTAGCAGAAGTGGTGTAGTAAGAGACTTATGCTTACGACGAAGTACGGAAGTTCAGAAATGAATGGGTCTCGGGAAATAGATCTTACGGGAAAAGTTAAGAGACGGACCTTTTGACTGTGGTTAATAAGTTCTGGGTCAAACCCGCATAGACCCTTGTGAACAGACTGAACGATTGTGTCAGGCAGTAAGAGAGGAGAACAAGGATGTCGTTAAAGATACATACAGACCACATCTCGAATATTGTGATATGACACCAATATATTCACGAAGAGATAAGATGTCCTTTTTAATTCTTTTTCTGATATAAGAATAATCACAGGGGGGTCTCGGATGGTATGACACCATGTCTCACCCCGGTGTCATCATACGTCACACTTATACTTACTTACTTTACTTTACTTTAGGTATGGAAATAGTGAGTACGGTCGACGGAGGGGGGAGTGATGAAACCAAAGGGAGAACGTGTGGATTGAAGATGATGATACTAATGGTGAACTCCTGAACCAACACGATGGACGGGGACAGTGACAGGATGAGAGATGGAGATAGTGAACACCGGTGTTACCATCACTCGTTTTGAGTGATTATCGTGATGGTGTCATCACTGTTTACCTTACGACCAGGTAATCTGTCATGAAGTTTGACTCGTAGAGTCATAAGTCGTAATTTTGTCGACATAAGATCGATTCTAAAAAGGGGGTTTTTTCAAGATTTATCTGCCGTAAGCGGGTTATTCTCGTGCTATCTTTAGATTTGTTTATTGTACTTGAGGCTTCTCTTATACCAGTATCAGTGATATCTTTTTCTAATCTCAACCCCGCCCCCCCTCCTGGGAGACACCTAATGTTAAAATCTCATTCATGTCCAATAAAAAGGTTTTTACAAAGACACTGCCATTATAAGTAATACGTGTTTCTATTTAAGGGAGTAAAGATCTGAGTCTAATAGTGTCTTGACGAAGATTCGTACGTGTACGTGTGTGTGGTATACATCTTTGACGATGATTTTCCGTTGTTACTTGCCTTCTTCGGTAGTGTTATTTGTAAAGAATCCACCCATGAGTCATTGACAGAGAGGTGATCTACGAGACGTCTTAAATGGACTTCAAAGAATTACTGACGAAGCTAGACAAGTCTTTTCACTCATCGTTGGTCGAGACGTCGAAATGTCCCGAAGTCCCGGTGTTCAAGGACATTGTTTTCTTTTTCTATTTTTATTAGAAGTCACAATTTAAATTTATCTTAAAGGTACCTACACTGCGTATTATGGTTGTAGTTATGAAAGTACTCGAAGATATGACGAAAAGTCCTCTGGAGTTATATCTCGGTGTTAAATTTCTGAATAATGTTCACTCGTTTTAGTCTTTTTGTAGTACAATTTTTTTAGTCTAAAAATATATTTTCCATTAAGTCTTAAACATCTTTTACTTTCGTGATTTTAAAACCTAAATCCGGTACTATAGATGTCGTACTTACATTCTTGTTTTCGAGGGGTTTAAGGGACGATCACTTAAATGGGAACTCGAATTTCATTATTAAATTTCTTCGCCTTTTGTTTTTTGTTTTTTGGTGTCAACGTTAAAGAAATCGATTCTGAAGACTTTGAAATGGAGGTTACGGAACATCTAAGACTTTGGTTTTAACAAAATTCTTTAATTGAATTCCAGTATTCAGAATTTACTGTGATTCTCCAACTGGTGACAATTATTCTGGATAAAGACAGTTTAGATTCTGAACGGTAGACGGGAGAGGAACTTGAAAGGATCTGTGATGACCGATAGGGAAAGAAGAACTTTGAGAGAAGAAAGAACCAAAGACACTGGGATAAGATGGAAAAGTTAACATACTAGGTATCGATTTTACGTTTCTGACAGATATCTAGTGTATAATATGACAGTTTATTTTTATACTACTTGATAGTGCTGACATTATAAGTACTATATATAGATTATTAAAACACAACCATAAAATCCTAATTATTATGAATCAACTGTGTTTATTGACGTCAAATATGATAAAAGTATGTTGTGTAGAGTTTTATCTTTTCCGTGTTGATTGGCTATAGTGTATATTTTTCCCCCTATAATGATAACTAGAAGTCTATAATTTTTCTATTTGGTTATGTTATAACATTTCATTTTTTTTTTTGTTTTTTTTTAAAATTAACTAACCTTTAGTTTTCAACTTTTTTTCTATTTAATAATACTTAATTAGATACAGTTCTTAAACTTTTAAATCAGTTTTACCGATTTAAGAATCTTTTTACATTAAGTTATTTGACTGAATTCTTTGTCTTTTAGACGTAACTAATCAGTGATTTCTTTAACTTACTTATCAGTTTTTAGAAGGATATATTTTGTGAGGTCCGGGTATGTCGAAGTAACCATTCAAGGGTCGTTAGTAAATCCCTTCTTTATTAATGTTTCAATTAATTAGAGAATGTCTCTTATCTTTTTTCCTTTAAAGAAGTCGAGTCGAGTAACATATTATCATCGTTTTGAGACTATGGATTTGGGACATCTTGTATTCCTTCCTTCCTTTTAATATGTGCCAGAATTAACGCTTGTAACTATTTCTATCTTAGATTGTTACATATTTTTTCTATTATATTGTCCAAGTTCAACGTAAATAGGTATCTTAAGTTCCGACTAAATTATAGCCATTTTAAACGTTCCATTTCCGGTCGCGCACCGAGGGCGGAGGGTAGAGAGGGGGCCGGGGAGTCCGACTAAGTGGTTTTGCTAGTTGTGTTTCCCTTCCTTTCTCCGCCCCATGGGCGATGTACAAGAGGTCCGGAAAGTCTTTTGTGTCTCAACAAGGAAACCGGTGTATGTACGCTTAGATGTCCTTCCCACTATAACATCTATAGTTCCCTTACCCGTGACAAGTTTTTCCTTACGGGGTGTTTACAATGGTACCGTTTTGACCCTCTCAGATGTTACAATGGGTCGTACGACAACCGTAGTGACATTTGTTTGTTCCCGTTCTAAGAACTGTTCTCTTAATTACACGCATAGCTCGTATAATTCGTGAGTCTCGGCTCTATCGAAGGACTTTACGTACTTCCTTTTACTAGTCTTTTTCTTCCTTCGGTTTCTCTTTCCCTGAATCCAAGTCGACTTCGCGGTCGGACGAGGTGGGTCTCTTCGTGTGAAATACTCCTGGTTACCTTTCCTTGGGCTTGACAACCTCGGGTAAGGGACACTTAAGTACCGGACTACCCACATTTTTATTTCTGGACCTGACATGCTTACAAAGAGAACTCATCTTCACAACACAGGTTTAAGTCACCTACTACAGAAAAGTTTAAATCACCAAAAGGAAGGACTTTCCACATTCTATCAAACAACAAGTCATACGAGGTGAAAAATTATTTGACGGTCTATAATAAAAAAATTTTCTAGTTATTTTAAGTACTGTTTTTGTCTTTTTCCCTCTTTTAAAAGCGTATGATCTTTGTCTTCTGAAGATGTTTTTAGAAATATGATTTGTAATACACAGTCTTTATTTTAAAATTGGTATAATAATTGTAATCACAAAACGATTTTATATACTTCAACACTGTTATTTAGATTGTAATCTACTTAGATGTCTCCTTTAATATTTTGCAATGTCTTTGCAACCACTTGTTTGTCAATGTGGTATACCAGTATTCCATCTTCGGAGTATTACATTTCTACAGTCTAATTTTTTCTGAGTTTCTAAGTCACGTTAGGGACAGTCTTAGTATTCCAATCCTTGAACTGTTCAACTAAGATTTTCCATAAACCTTGATTCGTCGGTTATGTGAAAATTTTTATACTTCTGAATAATATTTTGTTGTTATAAAGTTCATGACTGAAGTTCTGGTTAGTTTGTCTTGTTCTGGGTCTTTTTCTGTTTTGTGTCTCTAAGAACTATAGAGTACTCTTCCATCGTGACAACTCGTCACGTATTTCCATTAGAAAATTTTATTGACAACGATCCTGTGTCTAGTTACCTTATCCTTTCTTTCGGGTCTTTATTTGGGTTTGGGTGTGATACAGTAAATAGATACTGTTCCGTTCTTGTGTCTTTTCTGTCGGAGAATTTATTGACCACGACCCGTTTGACCTGTCGATGTACGTTCTCTTACTTTTGTCCGGTAAGAGATTGTGGTATATGTTTTATTTGAGTTTTACCTGATTTCTAGATTTACATTCTCGTCTATGATATTTTGAGGATATCCTTTTGAATCCGTCTTGTGAGAAACTATATTTAGTGTCGTTATAAAAAAAATTATGAGGATCTCATAACTTTTGTTTTCGTTTTTATTCATTTACCCTGGGTTAGTTTGAATGTTCAAAAGCATCTCGTTTCCTTTTGTATTTGTTTTATTTTTCTATCGGAAGTCTTACCCTTTCTTATAAACGTTTGTTATGTTGGTCATTCCCTAACTAAAGGTTTTATATATTTGTCGAGGCTTTCGTGTGTGTGTGTGTGTGTGTATGTGTGTGTGTGTGTTAGGTTAGTTATTTCTCCGTCCTCTAGATTTGTGTAAAGAGGTAAAGAGTTTATCTACCGGTTGTCCGTGTACTTTTGTACGAGTTGTAACGATAATCTTTTTACGTTTAGTTTTGGTTTTACTCCATAATGGAGTGTACCTAGTCTTTCCGGTAGTAGTCTTTCAGATGTTTATCATTTATGACCTTTTCCACACCTATTTTCCCTTGGGAGGATATGACAACCACCCATACATTTAACCAAATCAGTGATACCTTTTACCTCCAAGGAGTTTTTTGGTTTTAATCTTGATGGTATACTAGGTCGTTAGGGTGAGGACTCGTATACAGATGGATCTTTTCTGGTTTTGAAATTTAGTTTTTCTATGAACGTAAGGTTACAAGTATCGTCGTGATAAATGTTGTCAGTTCTGTACCTTCGTTGGATTTACACATGTCTCTCTACTGACCTATTTCTTCTACACCATATACTACCTTATAATGGATCGGTAATTTTTCTTACTTTATTACTGTAGACGTCGTTGTACCTACCTGGATCTCTAATAGTGTGATTTGCTTTAGTCTGTCTCTTTCTATTTATGGTATACTATAGTGAATATACACCTTAGAGTTTTTTTTACTAGGTTTCCTTAAATGAATGTTTTGTCTTTATTCTGAGTGTATGTGTCTTTTGTTTGAAAATCTTTGGTTTCCCCTTTCCCCCCTCCCTAGTTAATCCCTAAAACCTATTTGTCTATGTGTGATGATATATTTTCTATCTATTTAGTATTCCTGGATGATATATCGTGTCTCCTGATATAAGTTGTATATAGAACATTATTGGATATTACCTTTTCTTATACTCCACCTTTTATGTATATATGTGTTGACTTAGTGAAACGACATATGGACTCTGTAACATTTAGTTGATACGAAGTTAAAAATTTTTCCCCTTTTTTAAGTTTTTACCTTTTTTTAACAAGGACTCTCTTGATCCATAGGTATAAAAATTTTTTAATTAGGGGTGGAGTTTGGGATATGTTTTTGACGAAAGTCCACTCAGATTCTAAATTTCAACTTTTTTCTTTGTTCTTTCGAAAATCTGTTGTTATGTCTTCCTGAAGAAGTCATGGTTTCCTTCTTTTGACTAATAAGACTGATGAATTTTTTTTTTTTTTTTTGAAAAGAATTTTTCTTGGTGTCTTTTTTTCGGTGTCTCATCTTATATGAACGTTGTACATAGTGACTTTTTTCCTGATTGTAGGTCCTATATATTCCTTAAAGAAGTAGTTACTCATGTTCTCTGTAAGATTGTCTTTTTACCCGTTTTCTGAACTTGTCACTACAGTTTCTTTCTTTTAAATTTACCGGTTATTTATACTTAGATAGTTAGAGTCATTAATTCCTATACATTTAAATTTTGTTTTACTTTACAGTAATATGTAGGTGATCTGTCTGTTTTAAAATTTTCAAGTCGTTCTTATATCTCAGTCACCTTTTAGAGTGTGTTACGACCGTAGACGACTACAAATTTTATAAATAGGGTACTAGGTCTCTCTACTATACCCCACCCTCCACCCTCCCCCTAAGTCCTAACCCTCGAGCATATGTGGGCACCGTCTAAGTACAGTTACATACCGTTTTGGTTATGTCATAACATTTCATTTTATTTCATTTTTATTTTAATTTTTTTTATAAATAGGGTCAATTCACCGTTGATGTGTGGGGTCTTGTCTCTAATAGTTTACAATTGTACGTAGTTTTAGTGGTCTCCCCGAATAATTTTATATAACAACCCTGGACAGCGGTCTCAAAGACTAAGTAATCCGGACTCCTCTTCTGACTTTGTCGCAAAGATAGTTCAAGAGTCGACTACGACATTACGACCTGACCTCTAGTTTGTCTTGGTGACAGGACCTTTTTACGTACACCGACACAAGTTCTACGTATGCATTCTGTGGTCATCTTACTTGTCCTTCACTATATGAATGTTTTAAATTATGGCATGGCATTATTTTTACTTGGCGTCGTTGTATGTTTTATATATTTAAAGAGTTTTATAACTCTTTTTCTGTCTTTTATTGGAGTCTCATATTGGAGTAAATATACTTCAAGTCGTTGTTCGGTTTGTTTTGTATATAAAAATCCCTACGTCCGTCTTCGTTACTGTTATATATTTTCACGTTTTTTAATATAAAGTAATAGGAGCAAGAAGGCTATTATAATCACTCCGTCACTTGGCACTAGTCCTTTCCTATGTACCCTTGTCAGACCCCATGATCGTCATTGATAAAGACCATACAACTCAAAAATTAAAAAATAATTTGACATGAAAATAAAACACGTGAAAAGAGAAATATAAAGTTTTACTCTTCACAAAAAATTTTAAAGTACTCTGTACTTAACAGGTATAACCTTTTTGGTAGATTCACTCTCTAAGAAATGACTTTAGGTGTCTGGGTCGGATTCTTACCGAAAATCCTTTAGGCACCTAGGAATTTATCACTTGTTTTACTACGTAGACTCGTGTACGTGTTCTGATACTTCGGGTCCAGGCCTAGGAAGTGAGGTCAGAGTTTACGCCAGATGGAGCGTTTCACAATTCTTGGTGATTAGATGTGCGATACATGTACGTGACAGACTTTTGAAATAATATTCCTGAAAGGGAGATGTGTGAATTACAACTAAAATAAATATAATTTTTTGGGTGTGTTCTGGAAGTTGCTTTTCAGATATCTAAAGATTATACTGGAAGTCTTCATGATTGTTCAAGTTCCATCCTTTTTTTTTTTTTTTCGTATCTACACCCCTTTTATCAGTCGTCTTTATTAACAACGTGTCGTTTTTATAAAAAACGAAGTGGTCATACTCAAAAGACGACTTATTAGACACACAAGTAACTAATTACGTAGTACACAGTGTAATACGTCTCTCTGTGTCGAAGTAAAATCCTACAGACCTCAGGTACACGAGTTTCGTGACGTATTACGTCAACTTTACTTTACTTGTTACTCGGTATTATATTGATACCTCCGAATTTCCCCTACTACTTTTCTTTTTCTTATGGTTTACTAATCTTCTTTTTTTAAATTAAGTGTCAGTTTCTTGCAAAAGAACCCAAAAGAATGAAAGTGGTTCTGTATAACTAGAACAACAATCGTCTTTGTACTATTCTGATTTATTGTATATATACAGAAGTTACGTCATTTACTTTCACACCGTTAAGGAAGTAGGATGACTGACATTGTGAAACGTGTAGTCTACAAAATATAATCTACGACAAGTGTAAAGATTAGATTTGAAGTATTAGTAGTCCTTAATTTTCATAAGTGTAATGTACGTTACGAAAGGCTTTCAAAGTCTCGAGTAGGAAAGAATAGTAAAAAGTATACATTTTTTTAAAATTTTGTACAACTTATTAGTATAGAAAATGATGTAGAGATTTGGGTAGTGATAGAGGACTAGGAACGATATTCCCTTCTTTGTTTGAAACATCTACATTTACAATAAATGTTTTGACCTTGATGGAGTCGTAGGAAGTAATGATGAAAAAGAGTTATTAATCTCCTGGTTTTTTTTTGTCTTCTCTAAGGTTGTCGAGAGATCGAGACAACTAAAGACTCCTTATGACATACAAAACTTGGATTCCTTTGATTTCACTCCTCACTAAAAACCCGGGAAAAAATCTTACGTAAAACTACGGTAGGATTAGTATGTGTATTAGTCAAGTCAAGTCAGGGTGTCAGTACAGACTGAGAAACGTTGGGGTACCTGACGTCGTGTGCTCCGAAGGGATAAAAAGTGGTTGAGGGCCTCGAATGGGTTTGAGTACAGGTAGTTCAGTCACTACAATAAGTTGGTGGAGTAAGAGACGGTAGGGAAGACGAGGACGGAACTAAGAAAGGGTCGAGTCCCAGAAAAGGTTACTCAGTCAAGAAGTATTGTCCACCGGTTTGATAACCTCAAAGTCGAAGTTGTAGTCAGGAAGGTTACTTATAAGTCCTGACTAAAGGAAGTCCTAACTGACTAGAGGAACGTCAGGTTCCCTGGGAGTTCTCAGATGAGGTTGTGATGTCAAGTTTTCGTAGTTAAGAAGCCGCGAGTTGAAAGAAATATAAGGTTGAGAGTGTAGGTATGTAGTGATGACCTTTTTGGTATCTGAACTGATCTACCTGGAAATAGTCGTTTCATTACAGAGACGAAAAATTATACGACAGATCCAACCAGTATCGAAAAGAAGGTTCCTTGTTGACAGAAAATTAAAGTGCCGACGTCAGTGGTAGACGTTACTAAAACCTCGGGTTCTTTTATTTCAGAGAGTGACAAAGGGGTAGATAAAGGGTACTTCACTACCCTGGTCTACGGTACTTGAAACAAAAAACTTACGACTCAAAATTCGGTCGAAAAAATGAGAGGAGAAAGTGAAAGTAATTCTCCGAGAAATCAAGAAGCGAAAGACGGTATTCCCACCACAGTAGACGTATAGACCCCGATAACTATAAAGAGGGCCGTTAGAACTAAGGTCGAAGACGAAGTAGGTCGTTCCGTAAAGCGTACTACATGAGACGTATATTCAATTTATTCGTCCCACTGTCATATGTCGGAACTACATGAGGAAAGGAGTAAACCTTTGTCAGACATCGAGGTACAGGTTAAGATTGACAACGAAGAACTAGACTATTTCTAAAGAGTCCTCCGTCCAGTCCACCAGACCATAAGGGTAGAGAAAGTCTTAAAAGGTGTCAAATAACACTAGGTGTGTCAGTTTTCGAAACCGTATTAGTTATTTCGTCTTTATCTACAAAAAGGCCTTGAGAGAACGAGAAAACTACGAGATTGCCTACAACCTTTACTTTAGAGACCAAGGAGACGGTAAAGATTTTGGTCGAACTTGTAGACCTTCAAGTACCAAGTGTATGACGACTTCGGACCAAACCTCTTGAGACTCGTAATGAAATGATCGTACACTCTACTCACGTTAACACGTCAGTAAATTTATAAGAAACCGTAACGCAAAGAAACCCTAACCTTACTTTTGACTGGAAAAGGTCAAACCACCGGTGACGACTCAAAAGGTTTAAACAACTGTATAACTCACGTCGTGAAAGTGTCGTGAGAAAATCCTAGACTTTATCGAGTTGACCTTAAGGTAGTGGAGGTGATCGAAACAAGTATCACTACGAAGGATTCCGGGTGAGTAAGGTCCTACAGACCGAGATCCACTCGCTAGTGTGGTAGAAACAATGACCGTAGTACTTCTAGAAAGAACATATCAGGACACATAAGAACGGTGGAGAAGAATTATAGAAGACGAAGACAATCCAGGTATGGTAAAGGTAGGAAATAACACGGGTAGAAACGTACTGTACAAGGGAACCATAGAGATTAAAAGAACTTCTCTAGAGATCAGAAAGGGTAAGATAACAAAAGGAGATAAAGAAACGTGACTAGTAACTCCTTCCGAAAGAATAGAGAGAAACGATAAGAAACCTTAAGACGTAAGTCTACCCATATATAAAGGAAAAGAGGAAACCGAAATCAAAGAGAAGAAAAGAGTCGATAAACATTCCGGAGGAGTCTGTTAGTAAAACGGAAAAACGTAAAGAAAAGGAACACCTACCAGAACTAGTGACGGAGAATATGTTACAGTGTTTGGAGGCAGGTATCAAGAAGTCCATGAGATAGTCTAGATTAGGGAACTTAGATAAACAGTGAAGGTGAAATATTAACATTCCCTAAACTAAAGTCAGTATGGACCTTGCCAGGTCACCAAAAGGGATGAAAGAAGTTAGATTCAGACTTAAAACGTTATTCCTTAAGTACTAGACTCGGTGTTAGTCGAGGGTCAGAACAAAAACGACTGACATATCTCCAAGAGGTAGAAACCGTCGTTTCTTTTATTAGTTAGACTAAAACTATGACTGTAAATCCGTAGACTTCGTTTAAAAACCCGGTTGGCAGACAACCGAGTCTGTCATTTCTAAAACGGACGTTATTTCCTCTGGACCCAAACTAGGGGTCCTGTCCTTCTAGGGGACCTCTTCCCTTACCGATGGGTGAGGTCATGACAATGGACCCTTTAGGGTACCTGTTTCCTCGAACTGTCTGTGATGAGGTACCCCAGTGACGAATCGTTGATTGTTGATTCGTTTATAAATTTTTTCTTGAAAATCAAAGTTTCAGTTGATGACGTAAGGACATTTTCTCGTAAGTATTTGTTTTAGTCTTAGTAGTAGGAAAATGTATTCTCTTTATGTAGGAGAATGTATTCCCTTTCTGTAGTCTCTCTTATTGAACAACGTCACTACAAAGATTTTAAGGTAGTCCACTAACTCCCTTACCGAGGACAGTGTACTATCCCCTTTTCAAGTTATCATGAGTGTCTTAAGGAGTCTTGTAACACTTTTTTGTGATTTTAAGGTCAAACACTTGATCGACTAACTTGTACTCAATAAAAGTCTTCAGTACTGTCTTATTCAACATATGTTGTACCCAAAAGGTGTTTACACTCCACCTTATTTAATGGACTTTTTCTACAATTGGGAGTTCGTTTAGTTGAATTATTATATAGAGGGTGATGGATCGTTTTTGAATTAAACCCTCTATAGATATGTTTATGTCGTTACAAAAGTTTAAGACGACTTAGTCATGGAGTTATACTAGGTATCGGAAGACGGTATGTCTGACGAAGAGGAGGCGTGATATAGGTCCTTACCTATTCTATAACACTTACATCAATTTCTGAAGAAGGACTTTTCGTGTTCTGTTATTTTAAATAAGTAAGTAAGTGAGTTCTTATAAATCAGTGATAGATGATAGAGAACTCACAGGGAACCTAACCCTCTAGTTTGGTCAGTTAGGATTTCCTTTAGTCAGGACTTATAAGTAACCTTTCTGACTACGACTTTATGAAACCGGTGACTACGTTTCTTGACTTAGTGACCTTTTCTGGGATTCTACCCTTTCTGACTTCAGTCCTCCTTTTCCCTTGTTGTCTCCTAGTCTACCAACTTACCGTAGTACCTGAGTTACCTGTAATCAAACTCGTTCGAGGTCCTCAACTACTACCTGTCCCTTCGGACCGCACGACGTTCAGGTACCTCAACGTCTCAGTCTGTACTGACTCACTGACTTGACTTGACTAGATGATAGACATAACCAGAACCATTTATAGATAATAAACCTCTTCCTTTGGTAAAACTCTACCAATTAACTCCCTCACTTCACTTTTAGTGAGTCAGTATAGACTGAGAAACGGTGAGACACCTGCTATATCGTGTATCTTAAGAGGTCCGTTCCTATGACCTCACCCATCGACAAGGGAAGAGGTCCCCTAGAAGGGTTGGGTCCCTAACTTGAGTCAGAGGGTGTAACGTCCGTCTAAGAAATGGTCGACTCGGTGGTCCCTTCAGGTTCTTATGACCTCACCCATCGGATGGTGTAGAGGTCACCTAGAAGGGTTGGGTCCGTAGTTTGACCCCAGAGAACGTAACGTCCGTCTAAGAAATAGTCGACTCAATGGTCCCTTCGGGGAATTGATTGTCTTCTGACTGAATTTTCACTTTCCCATTGACAAATCCCATCTAAGAATCTTCAACGTTTACACAAGGTTAATTAAAGTCAGAGTTAAAGTAATTGGGTCTCACTTATAGTAAGAAAACGAAACCACCAGGGACAGGTGTAAGAATCAAAGTGTAGTTTAGACAGAACGGGAACAGGTAATACGAGGTGAATGTGACGAGAAACGAAGTAAATATACTAGGGACAAGTCAAGGAACTTGTACAGTTTTTTAAAAGGGTGACGTCCTAGAAACGTATATGACAAGGGATGGGACCTTGTAAAAAAGATACCCGAGAAACGAACTAATCGAAGAAGAGTTTAAGATTTTGAGTCAAAGATACCGTAAAATAGACTCTAAGGAAGGAACCGACGAGACATATTCAAGTAAGAGGGTAATAAATGAGGACACCTTTGGTCAAAGAGATTACGAGTAGTGTTAAACGTTAATGAGAGTCAGAGGTAGTTATTTGATATTCAATATTTTAATGTCCTTGATATATAGACAAATTTAATAGTTATATGTGAACTCAATTATTGTCCGTGAGTTATTTGTCGAGAACTTATTACTTCTTTGTATACAGGTTTATAAAGATGACTTATTAATAAAGATGAACTATTCCGCTCCCTCCTTTGACTCATTCTTTTTGTCCATTTCGCCAGAGAATTGAGTGGAGAGAGTCACCCAGTGCATTCATCGTCAGTTATTAAAACAGTATAACCACAAGAGCAAGTATGTATTTAAGTGTTTAAACCATCGATCTTGTATTTTCCTTTTTGAAGTCACATGGTTTGTCCGTCCACCAATAGTTGAATGACAAAATTCTGTAGACAAGTCCGTATAGACAATTCCGTAGACAAGTCCAAACTTAATTCCTTTTACTTATATCATCTACACTAAAGATGACAATTTAGTTCAATAGCATAGATTCCTTATACTTATAGACGGTCAGGAAACTTATATCCAAAATTCTACGACGGTTTATGATACAAATATTCTTTAAAGTTTCTACACATATTTTATGTACAATTTCGTTGTTACATAGTATATTTTTTATCAATGACATAATCTTAGTATGTTATGTTAGTTATTATACTTCAAAGGGACAAGTCTTAATTTGTACAGTTTACTTTATAAATTGTTTGATCTATTTGTTATCACGATTGTACAACGTAGACAAACGATACGATTTAAGATGTAACAAATATTATATATACATTCAATTGACGGTTTTTAGATATTTATGGTGCCTTTAAAATTCATTTTTTTTGGTATTCTGACTATAAAGTAAAAATGTGATTTTGTTTACTTGTTCTTGAAGTTTAAATGAACGATAATTAAAGACGTTTAATTTGATTGAAGATCTGAACTTTCCGTTTTTGAAAACGTAAATCCAAAAAAAATTTAATAATTGTACGTATCGAAAAGAATTAAATTTTTTTGAATGTTAAGACGAAAGAGACGGTATGCCTACTCAGCTGAGAGAAGTTTGACTTGATACGGAGGTCGGACGTCGTTAAGATTTTCCTGGACTTATAAATTTTATTTACTCATTTTTGTGAAACCTTAGATGAAAATAACTAATCGAGAAGTCCTCAGGTAAGTCGGTGTATTAGTATGCTGGAATGCCGTCTTTTACTTCTTACTTTCACGGAGAACTACTTTCACTTTCTCCTCTCACTTTTTCAACCGAATTTCGAGTTGTAAGTCTTTTGATGCCAGTGTCGTAGGCTAGGTTAGTGAAGTACCGTTTATCTACCTCTTTGTCACCTTTGTCACCGTCTGAAATAAAGACCCCCGAGGTTTTAGTGACGTCTACCACTGACACAGGTACTTTAATTTTCGGTGAATGAGGAACCTTCCTTTCAATGCTGGTTTGATCTATCGTATAATTTTTCGTCTCTGTAATGAAACGTTGTTTCCGGGTAGATCAGTTTCGATACCAAAAAGGTCACCAGTACATACCTACACTCTCAACCTGATATTTCTTTCGACTCGCAGTTTCTTGACCACGAAGACTTGACACCACAACCTCTTCTGAGAACTCTCAGGGAACCTGATGTTCCTCTAGATTGGTCAGGTAGGATTTCCTCTAGTCAGGACCCACAAGTAACCTTCCTGACTACGACTTCGACTTTGAGGTTATGAGACCGGTGGCCTATACTTCTCGACTGAGTAAACTTTTCTGGGACCACGACCCTTTCTAACTTCCGTCCTCTTCCCCTACTGTCTCCTACTCTACCAACCTACCGTAGTGGTTGAGTTACCTGTACTCAAACCAATTAGAGGCACTCAACCACTACCTGTACTTCCGGACCGCACGACGCTAGGTACCCCAGTGTTTCTCAGTCTACATTGACTCACTGACTGGACTTGACTTCGTCGACTTATTTTTTAATTAGAAATGGTGTGATTCATAGACTTATATACTGGCCCGATACTCTGTATAAAATTTTATTCAGAGTTTTATATTGTGTTAGTGATGAATTAGTAATCTCGTCATAGTCTTTCGAGAGAAGATATAAATTCAAGTTCTAGGTCTCATTGTACGGGAAAGAGTCTTGAAGTCCTTCGGTAAATTGTTTTGTAAAAAGTTTGTGTCCTTTAATGAAAGTTTAATTAAAAAAAAAAATGTTTCCGTTTTTCTTTATTTTGGATCGGATGGAAATGTGAAGTCTTGAGATTAAGTTAGGTAGAGTTCATAATGTTACGTGACGATATATCCTGTTACTACCTCGCTTACATAGACGACCTTCGGAGTCAAACTTTATTGTGCTAGTTGACGGTCACGACCTCCCTCAGACTTGGTACAATACCCTCAACTTCGATTGACAGTTGAAAGGTCCTTAAAATCCGACCGACAATTTATGTCCATAACAATTTTTATTTTAATATATTTGAATGCTAATTTATTTAATTTTTGTTTCCATTATGGGTTTAAGTGGTGAAGGATTCATAAAATGACACATACGAGAGGTCCAATCTCTAACGTCGAATAACGTACCACCCGAAGGGACTACCGAGTTTACCATGTCTTAGACGGAAGTTACGTCCTCTGGGTCCAAGTTAGGGACTCAGTCCTTCTAGGGGACCTCATCATTTACCGTTAGGTGAGGTCATAAGAACGGACCTCTTAAGGTACCTGTCTCCTCGGACCCGCCGATGTCAGGTGGGCCAGCGTTTCTCAGTCTGTGTGACTTGCTAATTGTGAAAGTGAAATAGACAAGCCACCTTTATAATACATTCCCACACAATACCATGGAGCGAGGGTTGAAGTGTACGTTATACTATAGTACGACCTTTCGACTTTAGTCGGTACCACCCTTATGAATGTGGTACCTTTAATTATTTACGATATTTAGTCCCGAACAATGTAAAAATTTCCTAATATTTTGTTTGTTTCTCATACACTGTCTCTGATATATACTGCGTATTTCGGATTTTATAAATGAGAGACCGGGAAATGTCTTTTTGACACGGTTAAAGACCGATTCTATAACTACCTCTATTTCAATTATTCTCTTAGTTTCAATTTTCACACAAACAGCCTCAGTAATGTGACTTTTATCGTGTTCTTAAAAAAGGTCATAATCTTTTGACAATAGGTTAAGTCGTTTCTTCAGTGTTGTGACTAGTTGCTCACTTCAAGACTGTACGAAAGTAATGACGTGGAAGTAGAATAAGTAAAATTATTTACTTTCATAGTTAGTTGTAAGTGTAGTCATGTTTTAAAACTATATACCTTTTGTCGAATTCTCTTTCTGACGACCTACTCTTCCCTTCCTTGGTTCGAGATTAAAATCAATACTGGAACTCGTTAAATACAGTAGTCAAAAGATGAAAGATTTTACTCACTCCCTTTTATTAAGGGTCCATTAGAGTTTTTCCTAAGGGTTATTGTCTAATGATTGATACTAATGAAAATTTTTCCAAACCGAAAATGTAAATCCAAATCAAAAATAAAGACAAAATAAGTCAATAAATGAATCTTTCAAAAATAGTAAAAATATGTCGTTGTGGTACGTATTGTACTAAGTGAAAAGGACGGTTATCTCTTTATTCCGGTTTTACTCCCTGGGTGTAATGACAAACATAAGTCATATTAAATTCTCTTTGTTAGTTTTAAAATCCTCGACAAGAGAAAGGATTCTATCAGGCGTCGTCAGTGCCCCGGTGTCGACACGTCTCTTTCCCAAGTGACAACGCAAGGATACAAGAAATAGACTCAGAGTTGGAGACCGACCCTTATATAATGGTATTTTTGTAGTGGTAACGAGGTCTTCATGAATTAAAAATATCGAATGAATAGACTGTTTTAGAACAGTAGTCAATATTTGTCTGACAGAATCACAAGTGTTAATGTCACCGATTCCAAAATTCTTTAGGATGAGGATCTTTCGTGGGAGTTCGTTCGCCGATTCATCTTTCTTCACCACTAGTCAAAAAAGAGTGTCACTAATCACCTCCCTGTCTGCCTAAGTACCACCTCTCAAGACCACCGAGTCTGCCATTTCGCAGATAGATGTTACACCCTCTGGACCCAAGCTAGGGACCCAGCCCTTCTAGGTGACCTCTTCCTTTACCGTTAGGTGAGGTCATGATGACGGACCTTTTAGGGTACCTGTCTCCTCGGACCATCCGATGTCAGGTACCCCAGCGTTTCTCAACCTGTGCTTATTCGCTGCAAGGACAAGGTATTAGACAAGACTGTTTTGCACCAGGTGACCTCTTCCCTTACCGTTTGGTGATGTCATAAGAACGGAACTCTTTGGGTACTTGTCATACTTTTCCGTTTTTCTGTCCTGTGACTTTCTACTTGAGGGGTCCAGCCATCCACGGGTTATACGATGTCCTCCAGTCACCTCTTTATTGAGGTCTTTCTTACTTCTCTACCTCGCTTTCGTTTTTGTTGTAGGTGAACACCTACACTGACCACTATCTTCGTTTCAGGCTACGATATTTCCCTTTATAACGTATCCGTGGACCTTTACAATTCAAGTACTCAGTTTTCGTTTAACCTTCACCAGTTTGGACCTCTACCGTTCTCACTTACAACTGTAAAATCCTTAGTCACTTAATTTTACCTGACCTTACCCACTTATATTGAGTCTACTGGTAACATAGATGATGATACCCGTTCTTAGGGAATCTTCTTTACCTCATCGGTAGTGTCATTTGTTTGAATCATTTGCTTTACGTCATGAACCTACGTCAGAGTTTTTACTGTCTTACTAGAGACAAGCAAAGGTTCCGTTTGGTAAGTTATAGTGTCATTAGGTTCCGATATGGGTCTGGTCAGTACGACTTCTTCGACTTCAACTTGCCATGATACTTCTGGATGTTCTGGAAGAACTTGATTGTGGGTTTTTTCTACAGGAAAAGTAATATCCCCAGACCTTGCGTTTTCTTCCTTCAGTTCTCTGTGACTTCATTATTCGTTTAAACCGGAACCTCATGTCTTGTTTCGTCCAGTTTCCGATTGTCTTAAAACGGTTCTCTTGTGTGACTAGTATCGTTTGTGGGGGAAGGTTGTTGTATTCTCTTCTAATATGTGTACCTGTAGTGGTCTACCAGTTATGGTTTTAGTCTAACTAATATAAGAAATGTCGTTTTCTACCTCTTCGAGATATGTCAGTCGTTTTTGTTCTGACCCTCGACTGATACCGAGTTTAATACTTGAGGAATAACGTTTGAAGTCTGAATCTGACTTCTTTCATCCTCTTTGGTGACCTGGTAAGTCCATACTGACTTTAGTTTAAGGAATACTAATATGTCACCTTCACTGTTTATCTAAGTTCCCTAATCTAGACTATCTGTCTCACGGACTTCTTGACACCTGCCTCCAAGTACTGTTACGTGTTCTCCGTCGCTAGTTTTGATAGGGGTTCCTTTTCTTTACGTTTTCCAACAGACTCCTCCGGAATGTTTATCGACTCTTTTCTTCTCTTTGATTTCCGTTTCCTCTTTTCCTTTCTATATGGGTAGACTTACGTCTCAAGGTTTCTTATCGTTCCTTTCTATTCTTTCGGAAAGAATCACTAGTTTACGTTTCTTTATCTCCTTTTGTTATCTTACCCTTTCTGATCTCTTGAGAAGTTCTTTTAATCTCTATGGTTCCCTTGTACAGTACGTTTCTACCCGTGTTATTTCCTACCTACCATACCTGGATTGTCTTCGTCTTCTCTAATTCTTCTCCACCGTTCTTATGTGTCTTCTTGACATGTTTTTTCTAGAAGTACTGTGTCTATTGGTGCTACCACACTAGTGAGTGGATCTCGGTCTGCAGGATCTTACACTTCAGTTCGTCCGGAATCCTTTGTAGTGATACTTGTTTCGATCACCTCCACTATCTTAAGGTCAACACGATAAAGTTTAGGATTTTCTGTTACGACACTTCCACGAGGTGAATTATACGGTCGTTTAAACCTTTTAAATCGTCACCGGTGTCTTGACCTTTTCCAGTCAAAAGTAAGGTTAGGGTTTCTTTACGTTACGGTTTCTTACAAGTTTACTGACGTGTTAACGTAAGTAGAGTGTGCGATCGTTTCATTACGAGTCTCAAGAGGTTCGGTCTGAAGTTGGAGGTTCGGTCTGAAGTTGTCATATACTTGAAGGTCTACAAGTTCGACTTAAGTCTTTTCCGTCTCCTTGGTCTCTAATGTAAAAGTTGTAGACAACCTTGTGACTTTTTCGTTCTCTCAAGGTCTTTTTGTAGATAAAGACGAAATAACAGATACGGTTTCGGAAACTGACACACCTAGTGTTATTTGACACCTTTTAAGACTCTCTCTTCCCTTATGATCTGGTGGACTGGACGGAGGACTCTTTAGACATAGTCCAGTTCTTCGTTATCAATCTCAACCTGTACCTTGTTGTCTGGTCAAGGTTTAGTCCTTTCCTCATGTAGTTCCGACATATAACAGTGGGACGAATAAATTGAATATATGTCTCATGTAGTACACTTTACGGCCCGACCTATTTCGTGTTTAACCTTAGTCCTACCGGTCCTCTTTATAGTTATTGGAGTCTATATGTCTACTATGGTGGGAATGCCGTCTTTCACTTTTTTTTGATTTCTCGGAGAACTACTTTCATTTTCTGTCTCACTTTTTCAACCGAATTTTGAGTTGTAAGTCTTTTGATTCTAGCACCGTAGGCCGGCGTAGTGAAGTACCCTTTATCTACCCCTTTGTCACTTTTGTCACTCCCTGATAAAAGAAGCCGAGGTTTTAGTGACGTCTACCACTGATGTCAGTACTTTAATTTTCTACGGACGGGGAACCTTTCCTTTCGGTACTGGTTGGATCTGTCGTATAAGTTTTCGTCTCTGTTATGAAACGATGTTTCCAGGCAGATCAGTTTCGATACCAAAAAGGTCATCAGTACATATCTACATCTCAACCTGATATTTCTTTCGACTCACGGCTTCTTCACTACAAAAACTTGACACAACAACCTCTTCCGAGAACTCCCAGGGAACCTGACGTTCTTTTAGGTTGGTCAGGTACGATTTACTTTAGTCAGGACTTATAAGTTACCTTCCTGACTGTCACTTCGACTTCGAGGTTATGAAATCGGTCGACTACACTTCTTGACTGAGTAACCTTTTCTAAGACTACGACCCTTTCTGACTTCCGTCCTCCTTTTCCCCTGTTGTCTCCTACTCTACCGACCTACCGTAGTGACTGAGTTGTCTGTGCTCAAACCCATTCGAGGTCTTCAACCACTACCTGTCCCTTCGGACCACACGATGTCAGGTGCCCCAACGTTTCTCAGCCTGAGTTGACTCGTTGACTTGACTGACTGACTCTGCCTACGGTCAGGGGTCTTTACCACTCGTGATCACGTCACCTTGATGTCCCGTGAGGGTTTTCGACTCACAAGGTCATGAGTTCTAGAACTTTACAAAGACCAAGTACTGGTATCGTTGATCGATACCAATGATTGAATTACTACGACCGTCTTTCCTCGTATGTCAACCACGGTTGATAACGAGTATTTCTTCCTATTTCAAAAATAAGAGAAAACTACAGTGCAACTTACGTTCTGTCCACGTCAGACGGATATTTAAATAAATATCAAACTAACTCCGAGTTTGATTGTTGGTAGGTGTGATAAAGGACCAACGGTGATAGAGTGTGTCATAATCCCAATCTGTGTTCAGAAAGACGGGAATGTGGTATTCCAGATCATGTCTTCCAACAAAGACCAAGTGAGACAGAAGAAAGGGTAAGAAATCGTTCTACTCAAGATCGTCAAGTATGGACGACAGAAAGTCTCACAGCCCTCAGTAGTAGCCCTGATGTTTCCTTAAGTTCCTGGACCAGTTTCTTTTCCATAAAAATTTAACCTATGGTCGTACGTACGGTATTCCTTTTAGTATCAATGAGAAAGATATAGTGGTTAAGTAAGTGTAGGTCGAGTTGTTTGTGGTATCCCTATACCATCGAAGGGTTAACCAGCCGGGTTATATACTGTGTCGTCCGAGTCAATACGATTGTTAAATTACATATGGAATTTGTATAAAGAAATGATAAATCTTTGTACTGATCTTAGACTGTAGTATATAAGGAATTCTAGGGGTTATGGTACCTGGTTCGATCCATACCTGAAACCTTAGTCCGGTGAACTTAAACTTAGGATTGGAATAATTATGAATTATTGTTGTAAATAACGACCATTATTGTGAATAATTCACTGAACCTACTCACTGAATTGGAGAGGTCCGAAATCCTCGGAGTAGACGTTTTGTCCTCATTGTTGATATGGTTCAAGTCTCCATCACCCTCACAACTGTACATTTTAAAACTTCGTCTCGTACCGTGATACTTCACGAGTTATTTACGACCAGTAATAATCGTTGAAAGAGGTCCATTTCTCATAAAAGAAGTAGTGGGTACCGAAACATCTTCTATAAATTGACCCTAAACCTTTATGGAAGTCTCACCAATCATTCATTTAAGCCTAAAAGATTTTCATTAGAGAGAAGGTCTACTAGTTGTAGTATCAGAATGATGGTTACTCTACCCATTAATGAATTAACTTTTTAAGAATTCAGTTTTTAAGATCCGTTTAAATCTTGTCTTATTAACCCTTTTGTTAGAGATATTTAGTTAGAGATGTTTAGTATGAGGGTACTGTGGTTCAATGACCTGTCAGTGTGTTAGGTTTGTGTTGTGATTTTTTGTTTTCGATTAAATCTAGGTTTGACTTTCTACTTGTTCGGAGATGGAGCATCCTGTAAGTGGACCATCCAATAAGATAATTCTTTGGTGCATTAGGTCACTTAAAAAGATGTTTGTCATTTATTTTTGTTAAGATGAAGAATACCAATTTCTGTGAGTGGACTAGTTTTTCTCAAGACAAATGTTTATTCCACAATAGTCCGAAACGTTCGACGGCTCGTTCCTTCCATTTCTCTGTGGGATGAACACTCCCGCATTTTAGACTTAAGAGGTGGTATTGGATACTCATTTTCTCTGGTAAATACGTTATATGGTAGACCAAACTGTGTCTTTTTATATGTTAATCTCCGTCCCCACCCCTTCGGAGTCATACTTCCTGAGATATTTTTCTAAGCAGAAAATAGTCGACACACTGTTGACTCAAGTTGTGGTAAGTCTCTTCTTCGTGTTGATGGACGTGAGGGACTTTCGTAAAATCACTAAAGACCGTATAAATATCCGTGTTCAAGCTATTCTTGACTTAACAATCTCCATCTAAAGGATATATATGTATATATATATTAATACAAAGGAAGAACTTAAGAATTTTCTCTTAGATTTTAATTTCATTGGGATAATTTTTAGACAGGTGGTTGTGTCGTTCTTCCCTCGACGAAAGCCCAAATTTCCATTCCGTCGAACTCTTACTTCCATAGGGTCTTTTCTTCAGTCGATCGGATACTCAGTCACTTCACTTACCGAAGACGGAACCGATATTCGTCAAGTCACTTGTCTACCAAAGTATATTGTACGAGAAATGTTGGTGTGTGTCAATAGTTCAGTATTAGAGAGGAGACTAAATTCACTCGAGAGTAGAGGACTCATCGATGATGATACGGATTCTACGAATACCATCTTCGGAAGTTCCCTTAACACTTGGTCTTTCGTTCCACTCTGTCTATTTGTTTAGAATTTATTTTTCGTGTTACATTAGTCGTGAATATTTCCTTGTTTACTGTTACGTTCGTGTCACCCCCTTTAAATCAATTTGACTAGTCTCTTTTTTAAACTTTGTTTTGTTACTCTTTTCATCGGAGATTTGATTCGAAATTTCGGGTACATCTTAGGTACTGTCCCCTTCTTTACAGTCCTCTTTCTCGTCAGGTCCGTTTCTCTTCTCAACCCCGTTTTTCTACTTGGGTTCCTTTATATTCAAACAGACCTCTTTACGATACAAAGTAATCTTACGTCGTCATACGTACTCCTCTCTTTTTAGTCTGGTTTTCTTTTTGAATCCCGAGGTTACGGTAAGGTTCCTTAGGTCTTAAATAAACAATCTTTTACCTCCTCAATGATTTCCACGTTACTCCTCTCCACTAACACTAGTTACGATACGACTCCTTTTAATGGGGTTGTCGTTACGAATCCTATTTCATTGTCATCGTTCTTTATTTCCATCTCTCTGGTTCTACGTACCCTGACGTCTCCAGGTACCCTCTCAGTCTCCTCAAGTCTTGTACGTCACTACTACTTGTCCCTTCCTCTTTGTCCACGTTTTCAGTGGCGTCTCTCTCTCCTCTGTCACACCTTTGCACATCGATTTCCTTCTTGCTTTTAACTGTCCAGAACTCGGACTATCCGTCCCTCCTCTTGTTACGATAATTGTTTCTCCCTCTACCGTCTTCAGACTCTTCCTTCTGGTCCGTAACAAAATTTGATTGACTTGAATTCCTCCGTTAAGATGTTGTTTAATCCCTTGTTGTCGGGTAGAGTAGATGTTTGAGAGAGGAAAGTAAAAGGGAAGTTTCTATTTTGTAAGGGAACCCCGGGTAAAAACCGGACGGAAAAGAGTGAAAAGATTCGTCAAATGGGGACAGAAAATGACGGGGACAGAAAATGAATCAGGTCGTTGGTGTCGAACAAGTTCACGTATTTATAGTAATGATCTTATACTCCTACAAAGTTCAACATTAGACACATAGATTTAAGGTTAAGTATTATAAGTTTCTCGAAAGATATCGAAATTTTATGAGTTAATAGTAAAGGAAAGGTACACACCCAGGAAAGGTGTACACCCAGGAAAGGATCCTAAGTTCAGAGTCCCGGGTTGATCACGAGAAGAGACGAAAATCGAGAAGGAAGACGAGATGTTCACACTTGATGAGAGAGTGGACAGACTAAGATTTTTGCAGAAGATTCCTTTGTCAAGATTGAGTGTCGGGGTAAGGGAACGGTGGAGTCGTTCACAGGTTGATCCACAATAGGGTCTTTAAAATCGAAGAAAGGTAAAGAAGAGAGACTAGTTAAAGTCTCTGGTACGAATGTTTTAAAAGACCCGTTAGAATATGTTCCAGTGTTTAAATGTCGAAAGGACGAGATACAAACGTCGGTAAGACGTGAGTACTATTACGGACTCCAAACTACGAGTGAGAGGACAAAAGACCAGGAACGGACACGAGGGAGTCTTCTCGATGGATGTACCACTGATGTTGAGATAGTGGTCTTTACTCTTTTATTAGAGTTTGAATGGTAAACTCTATCCCAGTAAGAAGTGACTGGGATCCAATTCATGATAGTTTTATTGTATGTTCTACGTCGGTGACACATTTTGTCATACCTCCAAGGAAATTTTTTTGATTTTTGTGTCGATGGTATACTAGACCGTTAAGATGGGTACCTGTATATAGGGTTTTTCTACTTTCACAATTAACGAACCAGCACAGGTTGAGAAACGCTCGGGTACCTGACTTCGGGTGGTTCGAGGAGACAGGTACCTTAAGAGGTCCGTTCTTATGACCTAACCCAACGGTAAAGTAAGAGATCCCTTAGAAGGACTGGGTCCCCAGTTAGGACCCAGAGGATATAACGTTCGTCTATGAAATGGTAGACTCGGTGGTCCCTTCTGACATAGCTACTTTTGAGATCAAGTTTTTCTGTGTACGTGGGGTTACAAGTGTCGTCGTGATAAATGTCATCGGTACTGTACCTTCTTTGGATTCACAGGTAGTTCTCTGTTTGCCGAAATCTTATACACCAAATATAATATATGTTACCTTATAATGATTCGGTATTTTTTCGTACTTCATCCCGAAGGGACCACCGAGTCACTACTTCTCAGACGGACGGTTTTCGTCCTCTGTACCCGATCTAGGGACCAGATCCTCCTAGGGTGAACGGCTCGTCGTTAATTCAGGTACACAGTGTTGAGGACTCGGACACGAGATCTCAGGCCCGCGGTGTTGACGACTTCGGCACGTGGGACCTCTGGCACGAGCCGTTGTTCTCTTCGATGACGTTTCTCTTCGGGACGTTGGTGTCGATCTCTCATCGAGGACGAACGGCGTTGATCTTTTGGCGGGTGCGTCGTGCCGGTTTTTATTTATTTATTTTCTTACTTTGTTACGGTAACCGTCGTTGTTCCTACCTGGATCTCTTATAATATGAAATCACTTCGTTAAGTCTTTCTCTTTCTGTTTATAGTATACCATAGTGAATGAACGACCTTAAATTATTTATTATGTTTACTTAAATATATATATTATCTCTGAATGTCTATGTCTTTTGTTTGAATACCAATGATCATCCCTTTTCGTCCTCCATCCCCAGTTATCCTCATGTTCTAATTGTCTATATTTAGTAATATGTATTCGTATCCCTTGACACGAGTCACAATTCACTGTCGTACCTATCCTCCCCTCGAACCCCCTCTTATCTATGTATATATACATACCGACTCAAGGAGACGGCAAGTGGACTACGATAGTGTCGTAAAATTAACCGTTATCAGGTTATATTTTATTTTTCAAATCTTTTTGGTTTAATGATATTATTTTGTCTATTCGTTATTCTTAAATGACATATTGTGCTTATTTTTTTTTTCTTAAATGACATATCGTGTCTCTTAATATAAGTCATAGAAGACTATTGGATAGTACCTTTTATTGGACTTTTTTTTTTATTATATAAACATACACACACACATATATATATAGACTTAGTGAAACGATGTATGGATTTGATTGTGTTATGATATTTAATTGATATGAAGTTAAATTTTTTTGTTATATGTTTTCGTTATTAAGTGGTCCTCATTGTTAAATTGCTGAAATACCTCAAAATAAAGGAAGTAAACCTAGTAAAAGGGTTGAATCATGTCAAAATTTTGAATGTAAGATTAAGTTAGTTGAACGTTTGTAAAGAACTTGTGGGTGGTCTAACGTCCGTAGTACGATCTGTACAATTTTATTGCCGGTTTTTTTTTTTTTTTTTGGTATAGGGATGTCAGAGATGGATGTCCTTTGAGTAAGGTCCATCCTTTTCTGTGTGTATTTGTTTGGTATGTCACACAGTTCACACCGTGCTTCATAATATTCTAGGGTCTCTTTTCCGCTGTTTAGTTTGACCTTCACACTCTCTCGCAAGACTTCTCAAAGAGTACCTACTATAAATTCAATACAGAACCTCTTACCGATCCTTAAACGGTCCGTCTCTTTCGCTTCCTTTTGTGTACTACCCTATTTTCTTTTGAGTGTGTTTCTTGTATTCGGTTTTTTCTACTGTTTCTTTCAAGTGACTAAAGGTTGTTAAATTTTAACCACTTTTCCCTCAAGGGACCATCGACTCACCAATCCTAAGGTCTGAAAGTGACGGTACCGGCCCCAAGTTAAAGACCAGCTCCTTGACTCTTGGTGTTCGACGAGTCGTACCTGTTTTTTTTTGACAACTCCTCAACTATTATGTCTGACCACCCCGCTCTCCCTTCCAGTCTCTCTCCTCGTCAATATTTCTACATCAGTCCCCGGTCTTTCATACTTTCCTAGAACCTATGGTACAATTTTAAATGTACCCATACCGTTTTTGATGATGAACACGAGGTTGTAGACAAGGAAGGTAGATTAAATCTTTGTCTTGAGTAAAAATCGATTTGTGCACCGGTGGGTGGTATGTCTCATGTGAAGTGTCAGAGGGATCGATTCACGACTAGAAGTACTATATGGGTCTTAACGCCACGTGTTGAAGATTCTTTGAGACTTTCTTTCTCTTGTAAAAGATGGAGTAGAGAAAGACGTAAGTCCGACCAATCTTACGTCTCCATTATGACCTCGGACTCGTCAGTAAAACCTGGCTTGCTGTCTTTGGTACATGATTCTTTGTCGTTATTCTACCTTCACAACACGTAGGGCCTGTTCAAACACTTGGGTGAGATGATCTGGTCCGACGGATGTGAGGTCTGAACTTCCCCTTTTAATTTAAAGGTGTTGTTTCATAATAATAAAACTTGAAAGACAGTGTCTTCTTGAATTAAAGTTGACGTGGTTACCCTTCGGTCTCTTCTTATAATGGATCTTCTTTCCATTCTAGTGTTTAATTTCTTCCTTTTCTATTCTGGTAAACCCTTCCATAAAACTTTGGATTCACTTTTAAGAGGTATGATCGGTGGTTCTAGTTTGACCGCAATAAACCCTCGAGAGTATAAGTAGTGACGGATAAAATGTTCCGATTATTTACCGAGTTTACTCTAGCACATATGTTTACTCGAAACTTTTAATATTTCTTGATGATATTTACATCAATTACTTAATTATAATATGTGTTTCTTTTATAAAGTTAAAACCAGAGAAGAGGTTTTATTGGATTTTCAGTGATTCTCCTTCTTTGATGGTAAAATATCGGTTTACTTGTCCTATTTTTGAGATTCGAAAATTGATGTTCTTCTTTGACCGGACCCACTTCGACACGTCTACCTGTCCTTTTCTTAGACAGAGGTGTCAGTAAGTGATCGTTGTCGCACTTAGAGTTTTATCAAAAGTTAACTTAGGTCTACCTGAATCTAACCATACTAGTAGAGACGCACGGAGTTTAGAAAGGATTCAATGGGTAGTAGAGTCATGGTACCGTTTTGATGTATACCGTGATGGTATCGTTGTGTCGTTACGGTCATACTCTGTCCGCTGAGAAGTCTTGTAATAAAAGAGTTTCGTGAGACTTCAGTCAGGGTAATGATTTACATTAGTATGATTGTATCGTTAATAGTGTTATACGTAAAGAGTTCTCATCGTGAGACATAGGTTATAGGTCAGATTTCGACTCTATGTAATATAAAAAACTTACTTACTAATCATGAAATCGAAAACTTCTGTTTCTGTAGTATTATTTTCAAAATTTACTAACGTTGTATAAGGAAATAATTTGTTCTAATAAAATCTTGAACGATATTTCATTAAGTGAAAATATTTATAGTTATGCTTCTGTAAGATCCCTATGAGTGGAAGTTGTTTTATAGGTGCTATGCAACAACTATAAGATGTCGAACGAATAGTAAAAATTTTAGAAGTTTTCAGATTTTTCCTTGTTGTTTAAAATTTTTCCATTCATAATAAACTTTTAAAATCTTCCTTTGTTCTATAATTTAAGAATAATTATCCATTTAGGGGTTTATTCTATTGGTGAGGAGTTATACAAAAAAGAATATATTGAAATTGTTCAAATAAAAATCACTCAAATTGTCTTCGGATGTAATAAGTTATAATATACCATAAGACTTATTTTTCATATTTTTATTTCACTAACAATATGTTGGGTTTTCACTAAGTGGGACCACTATACCATCTATTCTTAGGTGGACGGTTACGTCCCCTGTGCTCCATCTAGGGACCTCAAGTTAGGAACCAGGCTCTTCTAAGGTGTTCGGCACCCTGGTGATTCGAACACGTGGTGTCGATGACTCGGTGTGAGATCTCGGACACGAGACGTTGCTCTCTTCGGTGACGTGGCGTTTCGGGTGCGTGGTGTTGGTCTTCCGTCGGGGATGGAGACGTTGATCTCTTGTGGATGGGTGTCGTTCCTTGTGGGTGATGTTGGTTTTTCTTTTTTATTGAAAATTTTCAATAGTTTTAATTTGTTTCCTTCCGTTTCAAATATCCGTTGTTTTTTCTTTCTTATGACTACCCTTCTCCGTTAAACACTCGTTCTTAGACTTTTCCTACTTTATGTACAATGTACGAGTCGGTAGTAGGGTAGGTACGATAAACCTTTGTTATTGACTTTATGTCAACAATTGACAGTACTTTTCTTTAAAGGTACTGTTGATTCTTCTTTACTACAAGTTGTAATCTATGAAGTTTTTTAATGATACCATTTTGACAGTGTTATAATTTTAGGAGTTCTTATGTATGTTTCTTATCCATAAGATAAAAGTGTTGTGACGGTTCATGTCGTAAAAAATACAAGGACGAGTTCATGTCGGTTTATGTAAAACTTATCTTGAACGTGGGTTCATTTACTGTCGTGACCTAAGACCTTTATGTATCTTCGATATCCTACGTATATACTTCTTTGGCTTCCCTTCCTTACCTTTACGTCCGAACACCTGTGTCATACCCCTCCCTCTCCCACCCCGATTGTCTCTTTCATTGTAGTTGTGTATATGTGATGATACACACTTTACCTATCGACCACTCTTCGACGACACACATTGTGTCCCTCGAGTAAGCCCGCGAGACATTACTGGATCTCCCCACCGTCCCCCCTACCCTCCTTCCGAGTTTTCTCTCCCCTATATACATATTAATACCGACTAAGGACACCGACAGACCGTCTTTGGTTGTGTTGTGACATTTTTGGTTTTTTTTTGTTTGTTTTTTTGACTTTACTTTTACGAATAACTCATTCTCACTATTTTCGGAACTTCTAGAAGGATTCCGAAAGTGAATCCTGTAAGCCGGGAAACAACAACAAATCAGCGAGTCAGTATAGACTGAGAAACACTTGGGTACCTGACGTCGTGTGGTCCGAAGGAAGGGACAGGAAGGGGTAGAGGCCCTCGAACGAGTTTGAGTACAGGTAACTCAGCCACTACGGTAGGTTAACTATCGAATACCACTTGCCACAACCTAAACACTAGAGGCAGAGGTTTCTAAATTGAAACCCTGGTCCCTGGTCCAAACTAGTGAGTTCTCCAAAACATATCGTCTCAAAATAATTTCTTTTTTCCCCTCTCTTTCGAAGACTGTATTCTGTAGTCTTCCCCCTACCTCTCACGGGGGGGACGATCAAAGTCATTCGATAAAATACAGAAAATCTTTCAATAATTAGTCTATTCTCTCTGTCCATCCGACTACCTCAAAGTGGTCCGGGGAGAGGGTGTTATACGTAATAACTTTCTCCTACCGTACTCCATACAGTAGGGGGTCGGTATTTCGTTAACTATACTTATGACCAAACAACTCGGTAATCGTCAGTTTTCAATCAGAATCCACCTTGGCAAAACTTCTTTCCGTTTAAGGTTTCGTTTATGTATTAAAGTAATTGTATCGAACTCTTTTTGTAAAGGTATTCTTTTTACGTAACCTATCGAGTTCTACACTCTTTTCAAGTCAAGTCCATCTTGGTCCACAGTAGTATCGTTGTGTCTTAAAATTCTCTGTGAACGTCGAATAAAGGAGTCAAACCTCTGGGGACCGGAAGGACGGACGATGGGAGAGTGTTAGGTAGAGTAGGAGACAGCAGGGGAAGAGGAGACGGAAGTTGGAAAGGGTCGTAGTCCCAGAAAAGACTCAGTCGAGAAACTTAGTCCACCGGTTGCATAACCTCGAAGTCGAAGTCAGGAAGGTTACTTATAAGTCCCAACTAAAGGAAATCCTAACTAACTGACCAAACTAGAGGAACGTCAGGTTGCCTGAGAGTTCTCAGAAGAGGTTATGGTGTTAAGTTTTCGTAGTTAAGATACCGCGAGTCGAAAGATGTACTAGGTTGAGAGTGTAAGCATGTACTGATGACTCTTTTGGTGTCGAAACTGATATGTCTGGTAACGGTAGTTTCATTATAGAGACGAAACATTATACGAAAGGTCCTACTAGTACCGAAAAATAAAGTTCCTCGTTCGCAGAAAATTAAAGTGCCGACGTCAGTGGTAGGTGTCACTAAAACCTCGGGTTCTTTTATTTCAGAGAGTCACAAAGGTGACAAAGGGGTAGATAAACGGTACTTCACTACCCTGACCCACGATACTAGAATCAAAATCTTACGACTCAAAATTCAGTCGAAGAAGTGAGAGGAGAAAGTAAAAGTAGTTTTCCGAGAAATTAAGGAGAAACGAAAAACAGTATTCCCACCACAGTAGACGTATAGACTTCAGTAACTATAAAGAGGGTCGTCAGAACTAAGGTCGGATACGAAATGGTCGATCCGTAAAGTGTGCTACATGAGACGGGTTTCCAATTTATTCGTCCCAGTGTTATATGTCGGGACTGCATGAGGAAAGAACTAAACCTTGGTCAGACAACAAGATACAGATTAAGATTGAGAACAAAGAACTGGACGTGTGTCCAAAAAGTCCTCCGTCCATTCCACCCCACCATAAGGGTAAAGAAACTCTTAAAAAGTTTCAAACAACACTAGGTGTGTCAGTTTCCGAAAAATCGTATCAGTTACTTCGTCTTCATCCACAAAAAGACCTTAAGAAAACGAAAAAGATACGAGGTTACCTACAACCGTTAAGCTAGAGAACAAGGAGACGGAAAAGATTTAGGTCGAACATCTAGACCTTCAAGAACCAAGTACTTCTCGACTTCGGATCGAACTTCCTAAAACTCGTAATAGAACAATCGTATACCTTACTCACGTTGACACACCATTAAACTTATAAGAAACCGTAACGGGAAGGAATCCTGACCTTACTTTTGACTGGAAAGGGTCAAGACGTCGGAGACTATTCAAAAGGTTTAAACGACTGGATGACTCACGTCGTGAAATTGTCGTGACAGAAAATCCTAAACTTTATCGAGTCGGCCTTAAAGTAGTGGAGGTGGTCGAAACAAACATCATTATGATGATTCCGGGTGAACTGAAGTGTAAAGTCCTACAGACTGAAATCTACTCAATGGTGTGGTAGCACCAATAGGACCAGTAATTCTGGGGAAAACGTATCAAGAAGATACATAAGAACGGTAGAGAAGAATTAGAGAAGATGAAGACAACCCAGGTATGGTAAACACAGGAAGTAATACGGGTAGACACGTACTTTACAAATTTAGATATTTCGCTATTAAATGATGACTGATAGGGCTTCGTTCCTTTATCTGATGTATAACATGGTTGTCTAATTTCTTCTTAAAGGTTCGGTGTTTGAAAGTTCTGATATAGTATCAATTGTAAGTTTGGTCTTATAGACGACAAGAAATTTGACCGGCGTTCGAAGGGGTTGAAGAGGTTTCTGGGAGACGAGTATGAGAAGAGATGATCGCACAGGAAGAAAGGGAAAAGGACAGACTGTGTGTCATTCGTAAAATTTGTTACTGACGACTAAACAGATCAATTAAGTCTCCTTTTAATTTAGAAATATTTTTTAAAAAAGAAGTGGATCTTGCGAAACGACGACCAATCAATTCTTTTCGACTTTACTCAATGGTTCCCTTGACATTCTTGAGAATAGGCTTTTCGAGTTTGTCTCCCATAAAACCACAAATGTACTCAATTTGTACTAGGTCAGACTTCTGCCTTTCTGTCAGCTCTTTCACAGAGTCAAGATTCCGAATCCTTTTGTTGTTTATATGTGTGCAAGTTTGTTTGTGTTGAAGGGGAAGTGTGAGTCGGACGGTTTCACTCTACAGTGAGGTGTTCAATTGTGTTTTAGTACCTCTTAATCGTATGCATAATTTATTGATGTCGTAACTATCGTTCATTTTTGCTTGACGAAATAGGTGAACGGAAAACCATTGTACATAAGTGACGAAACTTTGTGTGTAACGTTCAAATGATGATATTTGTATTAATTCACCACTTTATGAAAATAATGTTTACAACACTATATGTGTTACTGTATAAAACTGACATCAATTGTCGACGGTGGTTTTACCGTGTAAATACAATTTTGTAATAGTGAGGTGTTTCTAAGAAGATTAATATGTTACGAACAATCTCCTTATTATACATTTCTACAGGATTACCTCTTACTGTCAAACACTTCACGTTTTCATCTGGATTTTAAGTTTAGGGTTTCAGTGGACACTTAAACCAGTATTTTTGAAGAAAGACATCGGGGAATTTTAATGATGTCTCGAAGCCATTCTACTACTATCAACCGATTTAGGACTAAGTCCCCAGTTCTTTGTAACATTTCCTGCTCTCTCTTTTATAAAATCCGAAACATCCTATGTACACCAAACGTACTGTATAAGAAGACAAAAATATTAGGAATTTTTATCTTTTTATAAGACAGAGTGGGTTCGGTCTCCAGTTTACGTCGACCTAAACCAGATGTCTGACATCAAACACTTGGGGACAGGATTAGAGAAGTGTGTAGAGGGTTATTCTAGGTACGTATATCTTTTCTTCTTTTTCTTATTGGGTGTTGGGTCTGATTACCCTTTTGATCTTCCTGTTGTGTATAATTTTTGACACTGAATGTGTTGTCACCCTTTCATTTGTAGGGGTTGATCGTTTCAACCGAGGTTTCGGGCAATTTTTTTTTTTTTGGCAGTTCTCTCTTAACCCATCTCCTTTCCTCCCATACTGCTCCAAAGTCGTCCGTGTCTTGTGTATATCATAGTTTACCTTAAGTGGAGGTTTTCTTTTCCTTCTAGGTAGGACCCACTCATTGATGCCTCCGGTCCAGACGTTGGGTCACCTAGTATCGTGACCGACTATCCTTCTAGTTTCCTTCCTCAGACCGTTCATACTTAGTCTCCAGAACCATTCTATGTCGAAAACTCTATCTTTTCCCTTTCCTTTGTATAAGGAATCTCCGGATACCATTTCTTCCTTCTCGAGTTCTTTTTCTAGGATGATTTTGTTCTCTGAACAGTTTCTAACTCTTTTGTCTGATGTGGGGTTTCTGTGATAAATTCTTTGACGTGAATCAATGTTGTTTATTTCGTCCATGAACTTACACCTTTTATCATACGTTAGAAGGGGGTACTAGGTTGTTCTAGTGGTTAATAACGATCATGTCTTTTTAGGTAATTTTTTTACTGGTTTTTTTGTCTTTCACTTCCGTGAGTTCTTATTTTTATTCTTGATCGGTTTTTTATCTTCATTTGATATTTGTTATAGAGTTGTATGTACTTTATATAAATTTGTATGTTAACGTCTAAACTTTCTTGTAGTGTTTGGTCTTTAAATTCTTAAGTCTTTTCTTTACTTCTCGTCCTTTTACACTTTATTCTCGATTGACTTGAGCTTTTTTTTTTTTTTTGGACTTTCTTTTTTTTTCAGTAGAATTTTTACTTCTGTCTTAATGGTCGATGGTTTCCCTCTTGTCTATACTGGTTTTCATATCAATTGTCTTTATCTCTTGTATTTATTTTTCTTGGTTCTTTTACTTTAAATTTGTTTCTTCCTTTATTTTTTCTGGTTTCTTTCCACTGTTTATATCTTCTGTTTCTTCTATATTATATGTTTATTGGATTCAAAGACTTCTACTTCATGTTTTATTACCTCATCTTTTTTTATAAATTTAGACATAAAGTTCTTTTGAAAAAATTTGATTTTTCTGAGTTTAAGTGTATAACTTTTCCGGGTGTCATGTATATACCGTTTTGACTGGCTTTTATCAGTTAAGATTCATGATAGAATTTGATAATCAGAAATTTATAATTATATTCCTTTTTCCATAAGACCATGAGATCCTTTTTTAATTCAGAGACCCTTTCAATTCTTTTCAGTTCAACTGTGGTCAAAAGGAATATCGTCATATATTCTCGTTCTATTTACCCTCCGTTGATAATAAAGTGAAGTTTTTTAAAATTAACACATTATCATCTCTTTTGTAATGTAACTTAGGATAGTGAATCTTTTGATGTAACTTTTGATGTTTTAGAAAGACTCTTTTTAATTTCTTTTAGATTTAATTACTTTGTCATATGGAAAAGTACCCAGTGTTTTAAATCATAACGATTCAGTTAAGAATTTAACTGATTTATGATTTGTGTTAGGATTAGTTTTAAGTCCGTCCGAAGACGTCTTCAATTCTTCTATTGAACTCTAAGTATAACTTTACGGTTTTTGTTGGGGTTTTGATGTTTTATGTTTCTTAAAACTTTTTCTCATTCTTCTATATTGTACTAAAAGTATGAGTAATATTTCGATGTCATTAGTTCCGTCACACCATGGCCGTAGTTCTGTCTGTTTCTCTGTTCCCCGTATCTTACCTCGAGATTTTATCTGGGTCATATGTATCTACTACATAGAGACTGTTTCATGTTTCTGTTAGGTCATCTCTTTCCTGTCAGAAAAACAGTTTACTAGGATATTCTTAATCTATAGAGTTACGTTTTTTTTCTTGTTCTTTTTTTCTGGAACGTAGATTTGGAACGTGGTGTCCGGTTTTAAAGAAGTTTTGCCTAGTGTCGAAATTTCCATTTTGGTATTTTGAAGATCTCTTATAGAAACACTGGAACCCAATCCGTTTCTAAAGTATCGATGTCGGGGTCTTCCTAAGGATTTTGTTTTGATTATTTAATCTGAATTAGTTGTAAATTTTAAAGACGATAAATTTTGTATCGCAATCCTTTTACTTTTTTGTTTGATGTCTGACCCTCTTTTGTGGACGATTTAAGTACACTAGAGTAAAAAAATTTGAATGGATTTTTTTTTTTAAGAGTTTTGTTGTTTATGTTAAAAATTTTTATCCCTTTTTACCAGTTTCTCACCTATAAAAGTGGTATCACATATACACCTACCTCTTATATGCTCACCATTTGTATTGAAGAAACGATTATATAAAATTACTTTTCTACAAATTACAGTCAACAGTCCTCCCTTTATATTTTGGTGTTACTCTATGGTCGTATGTAGATGATCTTACCAGTTTAATTTTTCTACTTGGTATGTTACAAAACCTTTCTACTTCTTTGACTATGAGAGTATATGATGACCTTACTTTTGACCGTCTTGGTGAAATCTTTTCAGAACAATCAAAAAATACTTCATTTTGTTATGTGAAGTGTTTTCTGGGTCACCAAAGTAATCAACCATAAATGAGTTCTCTTTATTTCTATATACAGGTGTGTTTCCGAATATACATTTATAAGTACTATCGAAATCAGTATCATTGAACTTAACCTTTATTAGTTTTTCTGGTTGATAACCACTTACCTAGTTGTTTGACATATAGGTATTTGACTTTTTAATGTATCGGTATTTCTCCCTGTTGGATGACTATTTTCTTTGTCATGTCCATTCAGAGTTTTCGTAATAAAATTCACTTTCTTCGGTCTTCTTTGGTGTTTCAAATACAAAGAGAGATTTACTGTGAAATCTTTCCACTTTGGGACAAAGGGTTTCGTCTAGTCGTCAACGGTCCCCGACCCTAACCCTGAGTGATGTTTTGACGTTTTCACTGGTGGACAAGACATAGATCTAACGTCATCGTCAATAATCTGACGTATGCGCACAGTTGCCTCTTCCTGTACCGTTGGGTGAGGTCATAAGACCGGGTCTCTTAGGGCACCTGTCTCCTCGGACCACCCGACGGCAGGTACCCCAGCGTGTCTCAGCCTGTATTGATTTCACTGAATCGTACGAACAGTTTAAGAAGAGAACTTTACCTACGTAAAACATATGTGACATGGAATTATTTCGATTTCAATTTTTGAAGTGAACTTTTTTATAAGGATGTAAAATTTTTCACTCTTTTATACTAAATTTTCAGACAGTAGATTTAAGAAATCACGGAGGGATTTTTACAAGAAAAATAATTTCGTATAATTAATCCTTCCAGTGTCCTTATTAGTTGATATCATCTGTTTATCACTTAGGTCCTAAATCCTAGGATTCAGAATAGTTAAAGAGGTCGATATTATGAATCCCTACGTCGGTTGGGAACTACGTGTGTGTGTCCATTTGGAGACGAACAGAAAATCCGTAAAGTTTAAGTAATTCAGGTTTTTTCTTTATTAATACATGGAGGTGGTATGGAGTGGTGATGAGACGTACGGGTGAGAGTAGGTAGAGGATTATTTTGACAAAGAGGAGACTAAAGGACAACTTAGATGTTTATTTGGTGATATGTAAGTCCAGTATTCCAGATTTTACATCCTTAGAAACTACGAAGGGATAAGTAGAATGGAAAGTGTAGCTTGACATGTTATTTGAGATTTAAAATCCGACTAAATGGAGGATTTTATAGAAAGTTTAGGAAAGTACAGAATCTTGGGGGTGACAGTGACAGGATTAAGTTCGACGGTAATAGAAAATAGACCTACTGGTGTTTTAAAACGATTGTAGAAGTACGGAGGTTAGAATAGAATAAAGTTAGGTAAAAGTTAAGTTGTTAGTCTTCCTTAAAAAGATTTGATGTTTAATACTGTAAAAAGATAAGTCTGTCATTTCTTAGATAGACGTTACGGCCCTCTTGACCCAGGTTAGAGACCCAACCCTTCTACGGGACCTCCTCCTCCCGTACCGTTGTGTGAGGTCATAAGAATGGATCTCTTAGGGGTTCTTGTCTCCTCGATGCCAAGTACCCCAGCGTTTCTCAACCTTCCTGACTCGTTAATTCATTCCGTTTTTCGAAGTCGCCGATATTTCAGGTTTGAAGGATGGTACCTATTATTTTGAGTCAGAGATGGACGGAGAGACCTAAAGAGAGAGAGGCTTCTTAAGGAATTTCTACACCGGTATGACTTAAAAAAAGTTAATGGAATTGTGTGTGACGAGATAGAATAAAGGTCCAGAAAGATGTATGAGACAGGAAACTGGACTTTATGAAAAGGAATAGGAATTGGTCTGAAGATGTGTAGGACACTGTGAGTGGTAGCTGTAGTGAAGTAGGTTCTGTGGAAGGACTGGGAAGGTGATCTAGGGGGATGATTTACGAGAATGTCGTAGGACGTATAGAGGTCACTGTACAAAATATGGTACGATATCAATGATTAGATGTTCGACCTAGGAGAAGGAGGTGTTTCCGTTCCAAATATAGGACAGTCGGGTCCCAAGTGTGTGTCAGTCATGTCATACACACTGTATGAACCGTTTATAAACAGTTCATTTACTGTCTCTAAAATAGTGTCAGAACGATAGTTACAGTTATAGTATTAAATCTGTATTCGTATTAGGGTTTACTAGAAGTCACGGTGCTGTCATGAAATTTTTTACTTTTGATCCATTTTAAGAAACAACGAGAGATCCTACGAAAGACTTGGGGACGGGATGGTGAAAAACAAAGAAAAAAGGAGGTCCGGTCTGTGATTCATGTGAATGTAACATAGGACCTGCAGATTCCAGAGGATTTGGTTGATCTAAACTGAAAGTAAAAGATTGAAAGAAAAGGGAAGAAGGAGACGATAAATTCAATGATGAAGACTTTAATCTAAAAGGTTAATTTGATTACGTTTTACACTATACTCACCTTAGAGTTAGAAGAGTGTCCGTGAAAATTTTTTAAATTGTCAAATAATAAGTTGAATCTCATGATACACAAGTAATTTATTTAAATCAAGTAGACTGTCTATATTAGTGATAATTGTAAATCTATATAAAGGAAGGATAAAGGAAGTGTAAAAAAAAATCAGTCAGACGACAAAGTGATCTATGATTTTATATTCGTGACAGGTGTAATAGTTTTCGAAAAATTTTTTCGTTGATGTTATACCGAATTAATCCTTCTATATAGTACAAAATATATTAATAACGGGACCCCCGTAAAAGTGTCGCTTAGACCGAATGGGTCTGGAGAGAAATTATTTTTGTCCATATTCCTATAAAAAAAGTCGTCCTTCGATGGTGCAAGGTAAAGTTGAGATCGATGAAGATGATAGTAGTAGTGGTGTACAGTAAGTCTCGTTAGACGGTAGAAATCATACGTTTGTTGTTGTTAAATGCTTTATTTCCTACATGGTGTAGATTGAGACGAAATTGAAAAATTATTCCTACACAGTCTTTCTCTGTCTGTCTGTCTGTGTTTGTGAGTCCCTCTTTCCTTTCTCTCCCCTCCTTTCGTCCTTTCCTTCCCATTCTTCCTCTTTTTTCTTAATCTTTAATACCTACCGTGTTGTTTTAATTTGTAAACTCTGGGACTGAATGACGATCTCGTATTTTTAACATAGACACATTCCTGATAATAAGTAGAAAGATAATTAATTGTGGGGTTGAGGAAAATTCTTATGGAATCTTAGTGTCATAGAGAATGGTCGCGGTTATGTAAATCTTTAAGAGCACACAGCTTTACGTCGTTTCAGGCTTATATCCCTATCTAAAGAAGAAGTCCCCCTCGAAGACAACTTACGTCCGCTTAATCTTTAAGTTTTTGGACGTTCAACTTTTTTTTTTCTTTCAACTAAGAAAAGAGTGTTTCATAGAACGACTTCGTTACTAAGGGTAAACATATTTTATTTTGGTCCAACTTAAATCAAATTTAACGGTGACCCAATATTGAAGTGATTGGAGAGTCGATATTAATGACCGAGGTCACTACCACGCGTCCAAGAGAGGACAGTGTCGTCTATCGAGGCCTGGGTACACGTTGGGAGTTAATGTTAAACAGAAATGACGTAAAATTCTCTCATTTTTACGATACTTTTACATGGTTGGACCAAAAATTGGTTCCCTTGTTCTAGAAGTCCCTACAGTGGGTCGCCTATCCGTGCTGGACGATCTGTTGTCGATCTTCTCTTCTTTAACTCGCCTAAACCACTGAGAATTACCCGATTGAAGGACCCTTGTGTGACAAGAGTTTGGGTTCTATGATCAGACTACAAATTCGTCCGAGTCGAGAACAGTCAATCCAGTCCAGGTTTAAGTCTAACTCTACTATTGGTCAAGTCTTTTGTACCCATTGTCTTCCACCACCACTTTATTGTGTAGGACACTGACTCATTACTAAAAGCAAAGAAAAATAAAAAGGATTCTTTTTGGGTTCGACGTGATTTACTTGTTCTTCCTTATTCCTGTCTAATGGATTTTCAGAGTCTGGGTTGTAGACCTTTCTTAGACTGTCGTAGTAATATGACAATTGTCCATTTTCGGAGTCCAAGCGTCTCTGAAAATTTAGGTCACCAAAATTCTTACCACTTATTTCTACTCTTTACTCGATCCGATTTTTTATAAACATTAGCTTGTTCGGAAACCCCTCTTAATCTTAGAGTACTCTTTAATTGATATGCCAAAATGGAGATTTGGTCTGGAAGGATTACCGATTACTGATCGAGACCCCCGACTCAATATTTGACAGAAGACTTATACAGGAATAAAACCACCGTCGCCCACCCCTACTCATTTAAAATTTGAAGAAACTGCATCAGTAGTTAAAACTTACAATGTCTGTTGACCTATGGTCGTATAAGATTTTTCAAATTTCACGTCTACTATTTCTCGTTCCGTTTACGATGTATACAAGAAGATATGATTTCTTAGCTCCATTGTTTACACTTTCTCCAGAGTTTCAATTATTAAGACTACGTATGTCTTCGATTTTACTACACGGTCGTCCAAGACGGTGGAAGGACGGATGCACGGTCGGTGAATAAATACATTTTCGAGATAATCCTGTGTTAAGACTCGAACGTATCAGATAGTCTTGAGTCTAGGTCCTTATTTGTCCATTTGTAAAGACGAATGAACTCAGTGATTGAAACAAGTACTACGTTTGATTAAAGAACGGGAATATGTATTTTATACCTGTTTTTGTATAGGGTATCTGAACCATCATTTTCATTTTATGAGACATAGTTCTAAAGAGTTGGAGACGGGATGACTATAAAGCCATAAGAAACGACACCCGTGATAGGACAAGTGACGTCTTACGATTCGTCGTAGGGACCGGAGATACGTAATTTACGGTCACCGTAGAGAGGGCTGCGGTCGACACTGTTTCGTTTTACAGAAATCTGTAACGTTTATGTACCGTCTCCTCTCGTTCCCACCCCCTGTCTTAATGACTAACAAGTCTTCGTGCCGATATGTACTTTCTTACGACTTTTTACTTTCGTGATATGTCTAATTCTCTACTGTCATGGAGACTCTTATATCCTCTGCAAAAAATTTTCTTCGTATGTGTGTATTTATTTATTTTTTAGAGAATGGATTATATATGTTCGTCGAACAACGGGTATTGTTGAACGAGTAGATTTTATCTTTTCGTAGAAATCGTTAAGAGAGAGTTTTCGAAAAGTCTTCATATTAGAAATACACCTTTGTTGATTGTTGTTGTTGTTGTTTTGAAACCGTAAATTCCACGAGATTTATCTTTTCACTCTATTCTGGTGAAATTAATTATGAAAAAAAAAAAAATCTTAAAGATTATCTAAGAAAAGTGTCTGTGTTTTAGTCAGTCAGTAAGTTCCCATGTGTATGTTATTTTCCACATTTGGAACATATCCCTAGATACATAACAACCGCATTGATTATCGAACCCGGTTCTTTTCACAACTTGTCCGTTACTAAACTGTCTAATTGATTAATTATAATTCCATATTAATATTATGGAAGAGTAAACATTGTACCTGAGAATGATGGATGTTATAAGATCCGATCTTTCCAGTAACAAGTGTTTACAAATTCTTTGACTTCTGATTTGTGAGAAATACTGGAAAACATAGGATTTCAATACAGATTCTACATTGTAAGACAGTAGACCATCATATTTAAATAAAGAACCAATTTTCTTTGACCTTTGTATTAATCTGGTTCAAAATCCGGTTTTCTAGTTTCAATTGTTTCTTATCATATTCTCGTAGTTCTTCCCCACTTCACTAGTCGTTAGGAATACCGACCATCCTTAAATGCCAACCATTATGACTACTTGACTTTAAAAACTGTTCTTATGACCTTATTACGTTCGTTCACATGTATAGAATTAGCTATTAGGAAATATTTCTGAGGTTCAGACACAACAACATGTACGTTTATTTGAACTTAACGAGTTTTAATGTACTTATTAATGTAAGACGAAGTTAAAGTTTGTAAAAAAGGTTAGTTATTTGAAAATGAAAACATCTCTTCAAAATTAGTACAATGTCGTTTTAACTCTACCTCCATATCTCTAAAGAACATATAGGGAGTAAGGATGTGGTGTGTTGGAGGTGGTGATGGTTGTGGGACGTGGTCACTCTGGAACAGTAGTTACTCGTTTGTAATCACATAGTAATGGCGGATTCAGGTGTCAAATGTTATTCCGAGTGAAAACGACGACATGTGAGATATCACACAGTAAGCGAGTCAACACAAGTTGAGAAACGCTGGGGTACCAGACGGGTACCTTAAGAGGTCCGTTCTTATGACCTCACCTAACGGGTAAGGGAAGAGGTACGCTGGAAGGACTGAGTCCCTTGCTTAGACCCAGAGGACGTAACGTCCGTCTAAGAAATGGTAGACTCGATGGTCCCTTCGGGACATGTGAGATACCCAAAACTGTTTACATATGATTGTATATAGGTGGTAATATTATAGTGTCTTCTCAAAGTGACGGGATTTTTAGGAGATGAGATGGATAAACAGGGAGGTAAGGGAAATTTGGGATTGTTTACGACTAAGAAAATAACAGAGGTATCAAAACGGAAAACGTAGTACAGTATATTAACCTTAGGATTCAGCAGCGGAAAAGTCTGACCGAAGAAAGTGAGTCATTACGTAAATTAAAAGGGGGTGTAGAAAAGTACCGAACTATCGAGTAAATAAAAACCATGAATTGCTATAAAGTAACATACCTACATGTTTCAAATAAGTGAGTAAATGGATGATTTCTTGTAGAACCAACGAAGGTTCAAATCCGTCAATACTTCTCTCGATGATAGGTGTAAACAACACTGTGGAAACACCTCTATCTAAAAGTTGAGGAAACCCATTTCGTCACGTCAACGACCTAGTATGTCATTTTCGTACAAATCAAAATATTCGTTAACGGTTTAACAGAAGGTGTCACCGTTATGGTAATACGTAAAGGTGGTCGTTATTTAGTCTCAAAGATAAAGAGGTGTAGGATCGGTCGTAAACCACCACAACCACAAAGTCTAAAGTCGGTAAGATTACCCCCACACACGACCGTAGGGTAACGACAAAATTAGACATTAAGGGATTGCCACGACTTGTAGAAAGTTACAAATGAACGGTAGACGCATAGAAGAAACTCTACAGACAAGTTCAGAAACAAGTAACAAATTAACGCAACAAGTAACAAATTAACGTAATAAGTAAAAGAATAACAGTTCAAAATTCTCAATAAATATATAAAACCTATTCTCAGAAAACGTTTATAAAAGAGGGTCAGACCTAATGTAAGAGTAAGAGGACTACAACAGTAAACGTCTCGTCTTCAAAAATGAAAATTTCTTCGTGTCGAATAGTTAATGAAGAAAGTACCTATTATTAGAAAGAAAGTACCTATCACGACATAGATTTTTAAGTAATGGTACTGATGTCAGTTGATTTAATGACGGACACAACAGAAGATCTATAAAATGTCAAAACGTAAAAGGTTAATGCAGATACCAGGTGACACTCAATTAAAAACACTTTCCACATTCCAGACACAGATCTAAGTGATCTAAGTGTAAACAAGGAACCTTCTTTTCGATACTGGTTGGATCTATCGTATAATTTTTCGACAGTGAAACGTCCACCTATACGTCAAAAAGGTGGTGGTAAACAGCTTTTCTGATAGAAATGTGGTTTTCGAAGACGTTTCTAGTCAGTTGATACGAATCTCTCAGATAAAGACTCGATAAAACAAGATGGCTAGATAAAAAAATAAGAAAACGGTTGTGGTGTAACAGAACTAATATCACTTTGACTTCAACGAGTCCGCACAGGCTGAGAAACGCTGTGGTACCTGATATCGGATAGTCCGAAGACCTAGGTACCCTAAAAGGTCCGTTCTCATGACCTCACCCAACGGTAAAGGAAGAGGTCACCTAGAAGGACTGGGTCCCTAGTTTGGACCCAGAGGACGTGACGTCCATCTGTGAAATGGGAGACTCGATCCAATTGTAATTTAGACTTTCAATCCATCACAGTCAGGAGGTTGAAACAAGAAGAGAGAGTTATGACAAAATTGATAGGACTCAGAAAACGAAGAGGTATATGTAAAGTCTTATTCTGATAATTATAGGTTTTTTATTGAACGACCCTAAAACTAACCCTAACGTGACTTGGATATCTAGTCAGACCATGTTTTACTGTAGTACTGTCGTAACTCAGAAGGATAGATACTTGTGTCTTATAGAGAGGTAAATAACTCAAGGAACTATAGAAAGTAGTCAAAACATCAACAGGAGTAAATCTAGAACATGTATGAAACAGTCTAAATATGTATTTCCATGATTATATTTACCATAAATATGGTACTTTATGTTACTTTAATTTTTCTGAGAACGAGGAACTTTCTTTTCAATACTGGTTGGATCTGTCGTATAATTTTTCGTCTCTATAATGAAACAGTTGTTTCCAGGCAGATCAGTTTCGATACCAAAAAGGTCATCAGTACATACCTACTCTCTCAACCTGATATTTCTTTCGACTCACGACTTCTTAACTACGAAAACTTGACACCACGACCTCTTGTAAGAACTCACAGGGAACCTGACGTTCCTCTAGGTTGGTCAGGTAGGATTTCCTTTAGTCAGGACTTATAACTGACCTTCCTGACTACGACTTCGAGGTTATGGGACCGGTGGTCTACGCTTCTTGACTGAGTCACCTTTTGTGGGACTACGACCCTTTCCAACTTCCGTCCTCTTCCCCTGTTGTCTTCTACTCTACCGACCTACCGTAGTGGTTGAACTACCTGTACTTAGACTCGTTCGAGACCCTCAATCACTACCTGTCCCTTCGGACCGAACGACGTCGGGTACCCCTCCGTTTCTCAGACTGTGCTGACTCACTGACTTGACTTACCTATTTACCGTCACACGAAAATAAAAGCTTAGGGTGAACAAGTGTCTTCCATATATCGTTTCACTGACGGAAAACATATAATTGAAACATAGACGTTTGAACGTTGTTAACGATTAGTCAAGGTCCTCAAAACCCCAGTTAAGAAAGGTTGAAAGATGTATTTACTAGTACAATGGACATTTGTCAAAATAAAGAAGGAAGGGTTAGGTATATGGAAAATAAAGGAAAAGAATAGAAAAACGTGATCGATTCTGAAAGTCATACTACAACTTTTCGTCACCATTCTTTTCCTGTAGGAACGGAACGAGGAGTGGTGATTCACAGAGTGGTTATTTATACTGTAATCGACATCCATAAAACATCTACAAGAAATAGTTCAAGGTGTTCAAAAAGAGATAAGGATTAAACGACTCTCAAAAATAGTACTTATCTTCACCTTGAAACAATTTACGAAAAAGTCGTAGATGACTATACTAGTACACTAAAAAGAAGAGAGTAAGAACTGAAAGTTTACAACTTCGTCGGAACGTGTGGACCCTATTTGGAGTGAACCGACACCACATATTAAGAAAAATATTGAACTGTCTAAGTTAAACGATTATAAAACAACTCTTAAAAACAAAAATATAAGTACTCTCTATGACCAGATATTCAAAATAAAGGAATGTTACAAAACCAAAACCATAGTCCGTAGTATCTTTTTCGATCTATTATAAGGGACTCAAGGCAGAAGACTCTCTAACATCTGTTAACCATATCAAAGAGGGAATTTAAATTCAAATCGTTTTAAGTAGTCACTTTGTGTGACCTGGATCACAAGAGACAAAATCTTCCAATAATTAATCACCGAGTTAAAGAAATTATCCATATCCGAATAAGTCTAATAGATAAAGAAGAACACACTCAAATAGAAAGTTTTTTAACCGGACAAAGTAATCCCAATAGTTTGAATACTCGTATCTTAATAGGTATTATGAGAAAATAATAATGAGAAGATTACGGGTATCCTAGACCTGTTGATAGGGAAGAAGGTAAAGACTGTAATCATTAAAACACAGAAAAGAGGAAGAATAGGTTCGATCGGACCGATCTCCGAGTCTAAAATAACTAGAAAAGTTTCTTTTTCGAAAACCAAAAGTGGTTGTGGTGGGGGGGGGTGTATTTGTTAAAAGAGTTGACTAAAGAATAAAAGTCAAAATAATTAAAGAGAAGATTAAAAGTAATGAAAACGAGTGAAACTAAATTAAACAAGAAAAAGATTTAAGGATTCCATCTTCGAATTCTCATAACTAAAATCTAAAAAGAAGAAGAGATTATATACGTAAGTCACAACATTTAAAGAGAACTTCAAGACGTAATCGACGTAGAGTGTTTAGAAAATTCATAAAATAAAGTTTTATGACAATTTAAAGAGAACTCTAAAGAGGAAACAGGTACATAATAAATCTTCACACAACAAATTAGAGGTTCATAAACCTCTGAAGGGTCGAAAGAAAGACCTCTTCCTTTACCGTTGGGTGAGATCATGAGAACGGATCTTTTAGGTTACCTGTCTCCTCGGACCATCCGACGTCAGGTACCCCAGCGATTCTTTGCCTGTACCGACTCGCTGAAGTGAAAGTGAAAAGTGAAAGTACGTAACCTGTTCCTTTACCGTGGGGTGAGGTCACAAGAACGGACCTCTGAGGGTCCCTGTCCCCTCGGACCACCCGACGGTAGAGACCCTAGTACGTCTCAGTCCGTGTTGACTTCACTGAATCGTCGTCGTCGTCGAAAGAAAGAGAATCATAAAAGATCAAATTAAGGTAATACCAGACTCTCATCCTAAATATACTAAAGATAAGAAAATTTAAACAACACGAAATACTTGGTCTTGTACCTCAAAAAATATAAGACGAAAGTAAAAACGATGTATATATGTACTTTCCATTATAAGTTCAAACAAAGTTTTCCTAATCAAAGTCCCGATGACTTTTCCCTGGTTCTTATTTCTCCCTAATTCTGAGATGGTTTACTAGAAGGGACAAGGACAGGAATGTCTTTCTTTTTTGATGTTTTGGATCTGTACTATACTTTTCGATGGACTTCTATGACTTTTCCCTTGTCTTCATCATCTGTTTAGACCACCCTTCAAGTGTAAGAGACCCTTGTCCTGTCTGACCGTGGGTGTGTCATTGACGTGTGTCTCCGACTTTGTCTTCCTTTTGATTAGAAAGACCCTCTTCCCTGGTCTTTTCACTTCCTTTGGTACTTACGCCTTCTCTGATCACTTTAGAGTTTTCTCTTTCTCAGCTTCTCCCCTAGAAGTTTGATGGATGGGTATAATCACTGACTAGTGATTCGACGATATATACTTGTTGTCAGTCTCGTCGAGTAGGTCTTTCTTTTTCAGTCTTGGTTCTGCTATCAAGTGGGGACTTCCAGGATCTCATCAACCAAAGTCACACCTCAAGCACACGAGTCTCCTCTCCTCTGTCCCTGCACGTGTTCATTTAATGGTAGTGACCTCCAAACGTCAGACTCTGGTTCACGTCAGACACACGGTTCGTATCATCGTCGACCCCCGAGTGCACCCTTTTGGTCGTTAGAAAGACCAACCCCTCGAGTTCTTCAATCCACTACACTTGTCAGTTGTCTGACCGTCTTAGAATATTTTTTCGTTCGGTCTTTCTCCTAGAAGTTTGAACTAATGGAAGTAATAACTGACTGGGAATTTGGTGTGTCTACCTTGTCTTAGTTTCGTTTGGTCAATTCCTGTTTCCTGGAAAACTCTTCCCTGACCTCGGTGTTGTCTTTGTTCTCAAACGTTAAGTTCGGGTCGGTTCTTTTAATGGACTATTTTGTTACTCTTTTTTAATAACCACCTTTTTTATTGTCTTAGGTCTTAGAGGTATTACATTGTAAGTTTATAAGTCCTATGTTAGATTTTATAAAGTAGTATAAAGTACACTACTTTGTTCTTTTATGTTGTATAATACAAAAAGAATTCCCTTTTCTTTTAGTTCAGGTTTAGACTTTACTTGTTTTACAATCTTGACTATTCTTAAAATTTAGTTGATAATATAAATAGGAGTTACTTTGTTTTGTTTTATACAAAGTAGTGTACTTTTAGACTTGTCTATTTACTTCTCTACGACCTCTCTTTGTCTTCGTTATTTTTTCTTGGATTACTTTTAATGTGTTGATATTTTATACTAGTGCCTTCTATTTATGAGTGTTACCTAAATTGTCGACTCAACTGTACTTTCTCTCACTTAGACTTCCTTCTTGTCTTTGGTAGGTTCCTGTTCCTGTCTCTCCTTTTTCCGGTTTGGGTTGTTTTTGTTTTCGGTCTCCCTGACTGGATATTCTACTACCTCCTTCTTGGAGGTTATTAGACGAGGAGGTACTTTGGTTTCTCTTGTGACCGTCTATACTAGTTTTAGTTGAAAACGTCTTGAGAGCTTTAATGAATTCCGAAGGTTATTAGGATCCTTACAAATTAAGTTCCTTTTACGGACTTACAGTCATTCTTGTCACTCGAAGTGTCACCAAATTGTAATGGATCAGGGTGAGCGAAAAAGGGTCGAAGTGGCATCGAAACTTTGGTTGTCAGAACGTTGACACCCTCGACACTTTTGGTCGTGGGTACGTTGGTAAGTTCCCCCGTTTTACCCAAACCTCACGGGGCTTTCGGGTAGGGAATCTCTTGATAGTGACAAATTGGATAAACCGTCGAGTGAATTTTCGACGTAAGATCCCGAATAGAAAAAGACAGGACTGAGTCTCGAATGAGTTTCGTTTGTCGTGATAGGAGTTCCCTATAAATTGAAATGTCCATGGTCTCCATCACGTGGTCTTCCTTGACTAATTTCTGGGTGGTCTTTTAAATTTTCCTTTTTGACCTCTTACCTCCAGAAGTCCCCGAAAATTTAAAAGTTTTATAAAGACCTTGAGATCTTCCTGTACTTGTACATGTCCATTTCCCGACACCTGTGTACCTCCTTTCTGGACTTTTCTGAATGTTGGATACGGACTGAAATTCCTAGACGTGTTCGTCCTTCATTTGCGATTATTCCGTCTTAACATTTCACAGATGACGTCGTAGTCTTGAGGTTTTATCTTATTTTCGACTGTCTGGATTTTATTCTTTATCTATAAAGTTGTTATTGTAAATCTATGGAGTTATGAGTAAAAAGTTATTACCTATCTTGTTAATCTCCTTCTACTTGTCCTTTATCTTCACAACTTGTTTTGATATTCGGTTGATTCAGATTGTCTGTAGATACCTTGTAAGATGAGTTGTTGTTTTGTGTAAGTAATAAAAGTTCACGTGAACCCTATAAGAGGTCTTATCCGGTATATAATCCGATATTCAAAGTTATTTACTTTTTTTGTCTTTGGTATGTTTCATACAAGAGAGTCATGTTACCTTTTTTCACTCTTTAGTCATAGTCTTCCTTTACACTTTTTAAGTTTTTATACACCTTTAATTTGTTGTATGAAGATTTATTGGTTATAGAGTTCCGTTTAATAACCTCTTCCTTTACCGTTGGGTGAGGTCACAAGAACGGACCTCTTAGGGTCCCTGTCCCCTCGGACCACCCGACGGCAGATACCCCAGCGTGTCTCAACTTGTGCTGACTTCACTGAATCGTCGTCGTCGTCGTCGTTCCGTTTAATCTTTTATGAAGTTCTACTTACTTTTATTTCTATGTTGTCTGTGTTGAATGCCTTGTGTCGATTTCGTGACGAATCTCTATAGACGTCGATATTTGTGGATAAAAAATTTTTGTCTTTCCTTCTTTCTCAAGTTTAGTTATTAGATCTGAAAGTGGAGTTCTTTGATTTTTTTTTTTTTTTGGGTTCCGTTCTTCTTCATTTATTATTTCCGATTCGTCTTTATTTAATTTCTCGTTTCTTTTTATTATGGTGATTCTAGTTTTAATCAAGAAACCCTTTTTTTGTTATTTTAACTGTTTGGAAATCGATCTGTCTAGTTCTTCTTTCTTCTGAGTTTAATGTTTATAATCATTATTCTCTGTAGTGATATTTGGAATATTTTTGTCTTTCTTAATATTCTCTTGTGGTATTGGTAATATACCATTGTCTAATTTACCTGTGTAAGGATCTTTATATTTTTGATGGTTTTGACTAAGTTCTTCTTTACTTATTAGACTTGTCTGAATTGTTCGTCTCTGACTTGATCATTAAATTTTTGAAGGTTGTTTTTTATAAGGTCCGAGTGTACCAAAATAATTACTTAAGATGGTGTATAAATTTCTTAATTGTGGTTAGGAAGTTTTGGAGAAAGTTTTCTGTCTTCTCACTTGTGAAGGGTTGAGTAAAGTACTCGTTCATATGGTTCTATAGTTTATATGAACTATGATTCTGGTTTTTTCTTTTCTATACTTTTCTTTTAATATGTTGTTATAGAAAATACTTCTGCCGGCATTTTTTAATAGTCTTTTTAAATCGTTTGAGTTAGAATTTTGTACATTTTTGTTAATATAACACTGGTTTCCTCTAAATGAGGTTCTTGTATTCTGACTGAATTGTATATTTTTACTTAGTTCAAATATTTGGTATAGTTATTTTATTTCCTATTTTAGGTGTTCTAATAGAATTGTCTACGTCTTTTTTCGTAAACTATTTTAGGTTGGTAAGGTACAATTTTTGTGAGTTTAATCCTTGTCTTCCGTTGAAAGAGTTTTGCTATTCCGGTAGATGCTTTTTGGCTGTTAATTGTAGTATAAGTACCATAGACCAGGGGAGTGAAGTACCGTCTATCTACCCCTTTGTCACCTTTGTCACCGACTGAAGTAAAACCCCTCGAGGTTTTAGTGACGTCTACCACTGACGTCGGTACTTTAATTTTCTACGAATGAGGGACCTTCCTTTCAATACTGGTCGGATCTGTCTTATAATTTTTCGTCTCTGTAATGAAACAGTTGTGTCCAGGCAGATCAGTTCCAATACCATAAAGGTCATCAGTACATAACTACACTTTCAACCTGATATTTCTTTCGGCTCACGGCTTCTTAACTACGAAAACTTGACGCCACAACCTCTTCTGAGAACTCTCAGGAAACCTGACGTTCCTCTAGGTTGGTCAGTAGGATTTCCTCTAGTCAGGACCCACAAGTGACCTTCCTGACTACAACTTCGACTTTGAGGTTATTAAACCGGTGGACTGCGCTTCTCGACTGAGTAAACTTTTCTGGGACTAAAACCCTTTCTAACTCCCGTCCTCCTCTTCCCCTGCTGTCTCCTACTCTACCAACCTACCGTAGTGGTTGAGCTACCTGTACCCATTTGAGACCCTCGACCACTACCTGTCCCTCCGGACCGTACGACGTCAAGTGCCCCAACGTGTCTCAGTCTGTACTAACTCGTTGACTTGACTTGACTTCAATTACCATTTTTTGACTTACGAAGGGGACATCCGTCTTTTTTCGATTCCTACAGGTAAGAACGGTGAAGACGAGTTGTGACATAACCTCCAAGATCTGTCTAGTTAATCCCTTCTTTTTATTTTCCTTAAGTCTAGTCTTTCCTTCTTCATTTTAATTGAAATAATTGTCTACTGTACTAGTATATCGACTTTTTAAGGTTTCTTAGGTAAAATTTTTAGTCTTGACCACTTACTTCCTACGTCTATGTTCTAGTTATATTTTTAGTTGAAATGACGTTTAGGGACCACCAGGCTAACAATCCTGAGTTGTGAGTGAAGACCCCGACCCCAAGTTTAGGATCAACCCTTTAAGTCTAGGACGTTCGACGACCAAATCGGTTTTTTTGTTTTTAAAATAAAGATATGTGACGGTTACTTGTAAGGCTTTTACTTTAAAAATTTTTCAGGTAAATATTACCGTAGTTTGATTTATTTGGTCCTTATCTAAGTCGTTTTCTTCTTCATATACTGAACATGTGACTTTTGGTGTTGTGACTTTCTTTAATTTCTTCTGGTTTGTTTACCTTTCTATCTGACACAAGTACCTTGATCTTCTGATTATTACGATTTTATCGTTGTGAGGGGTCTAACTAGATAGTTAAGTGTCGTTAGAAGAGAGGTTTGACTAGATAGTTAAGTTTCGTTAGAAATAGTTTCAGAGTCGACAGAAAGACGTCTTCAACTCTTTTGTTTGACTAAAATTTTCTGGTTTTATTTACCTTTTATATATAGGTATCCAATCTTCTGAGGTGTAATTCTACCGTTAGGGGAGACGGGGTTTTGATTGGATATCTTAGTTACGTTAGGGTTTGTTTTAAGTTCATTCGAAAAATTTTCTTTGACTATTCGCCTAAAATTTCCAGTAAGTCCTTCCGTTTCCCGGAAAATAAGACTTTTTCTTATTTCGACCTTCTCATTTCTATGGACTAGAATTCTGGATGATGTTTCAATATTAGTTCTGTCATATAATAACCGTAACCCGAAGAGTCCACCGTGATCACCAATTCTTGGACGGACGCTCTGTGCTCAAACTAGGGAGCCAGCTCTTCTAGGCGACCTCCTCCTGTACCGTTGGGTGAGGTCATAAGAACGGACCTCCTTAGGGTGTCTCCTCGGACTGCCCGATGTCAGGTATCCCAGCGTCTCAACCTGTGCTGACTTCGTTGATTCGTGACTGTATGTCCGGTTACCTTACATTGTTCTTCAAACCTTTATTTGAGTATGTCAGTCAACTGAAAACTGTTTTTAGTTAAAAAACGTTTTTTTTTAAAAAAAAGTTTTTTCTACATGTCTATTAAGTTATCTTTGTTCTATTAGAAAAAGTTTTTTACCATCTCCTTGACTATTGATATCTCCCTTTTCAGGGACTTGAAGTGGAACGTAGTATATACTTTCGATTGAGTTTTACATAATGTTTTGACTTGTGTTTATGATTTTGATAATATAGAGATGTCTTCAACGAGTCAACACAGGCTGAGAAACGTTGGGGTACCTGACATCGGATGGTCCGAAGAGGGAGGTACCCTAAGAGGTCCGTTCTCATGACCTCACCCAACGGTAAAGGAAGAGGTCCCCTAGAAGGGTTGGGTCCTTAACTTGGGCCCAGAGGGTGTAAGGTCCGTCTACGAAAGTGGAGACTCGGTGGTCCCTTCGAGATCTTCGTTTGTTTTCTATTTTAGAAATACTACGACTCAACCTGTTTCTAAAGAATTTGTCTTGTGGTTTTCAGCTTTTGATTTCTTTTTGTTTTATTTATTTTACCTGGAGTACTTCTGACTTTTAAAAACAAGAAACTTTGTACCAATTCTTTTGTTTTGTCATTCGTTGTCTGACCCGTGTTTTAAAACACTTTGTGTATAAATTTTTCCGGAACATAGGTCTGATGTGTTCCTGAGATTTTCCGAGACTACCTCTGAAGTGTGTGGGTCTTAAGTTATTATACTTCAGTTTATTGTAGAGAAGAGATGGAAAGATATTTCACGATTTTCTAAATTTACCTACTAAGTATGTTTTTTTCTATTCACTTACCCGTTTTCGTGCACTTTTCTACGACTTGTAGTGATTGGTACTCCCTTTATTTTTAAATTTGGTGTCACTCTATGGTAATAGGTGGGTGAATCTTACCGATTTATAAAATTTTCTGACTGTTATGGTTCGCAAACGTTTCTATACCTCGATAGTCTTTAGAGAATATGACGACTACCCTTACATTTTGCCATATGAGTAAAACTTTTTGGTTTGTCGTTATGAAGTCTTTCATTTTGTATATAAATGATATGTTAGGTAGGTAAAATTAAGATCTATCAACAGGTTCTTCCTACTTGTATACGGGTTCTTTTGAATAAGTGTCGATACCCAGTCCTTACCCCCTATTCTTGTTGTATTCCCTATGGACACCACTACTTTGACAAGACATGACACTAGTTACACTTATAAACCAACACTATGAGACGAAATCAAAACGTTCTACAACGGTGACTCCCTTTACCCATTTGTCATACGTCCTAGAGACACAGTAAAGTATGTTAACATACACTTAGATGTTAAAGGAGTATTATTTTTCAAATTAATTTTTGTATTGTTTTGAGTAAGTGTTTACCTCGTCGTAATGAATATTATCGAGGTTTTGTCTTCGTTGACCCAGGAAGTTGCCTACTCATCTATTTGGTCACTGTCATATGGGTTGGGTACCTAGTGGTAAAAGTCGTTGATTTCCCTTGTTTTAGTATATACGTTGTTGTACCCACTCAGAGTTTATGTGACACGATTTCACTTTATTTATTTTGTGACTTTGATTTATGATACATTAAGATAAATGTACTTGTCATCAATTTTTTTTTTTTTTTCCGTGTCATTTTTGGTATCCAGTCTTAACGGTCCCCTACCCTGTCACCCCTCAGCTCATGTTCCCTGTCTTCCTTTGGAACATCACACCTTAATATGTCGAGGAAGATGTTAAACTTATACAGTCAACAATGTACTGGTACATGTTAATAATTTTAAGTGTGACATGTGTATTTTAACCACTTTAGATATAAGAAATTTATTACAAAAATTTGTGTTTTTTCTCTTTTTGTAATTCCGAATCTTTTAATTATGGACAATCGCAGAAAGGACGTAAGTTTCCTCCACGTTACTGAGACTTTTCAAAGACGTACTTTTAATTATCTTGTTAGTTGTAGTAGAAATTTTTTTATAAAGTTTTTTATTAATTTTAGAATACGATATTAGTGGAAAGGGTCTGACTTAATCAGTAAACGATAATTCTAATTTATATTTTTGAAAATTACACCTGTATTTGACAAAGTCATCCTAGTGATTCTTTATTAGTAACGACAGTATAAGGAGTGACTTTCTTTGGTAAATTGTTTATGGTCAATCTTCTTTCAGAAACAACTCTCGTAATAAAGATTATATTCGATAGGAATCTGAGGATTTTCTCGAAATAAAAAATTTTTTATGATTCGTTTAGTTTCCTAATCGTCGGGTGGTTTTGTCATTCTAATGACATTCGACTTTTGTACACTTGTTAGTCGTCGGTGTCTTTTCTGCAGTTTTACCTTCGTCTCGGATACTTTTATGTTCTAATTACCGTTTTGATACGACCGGAAGGACCCTCCCTCAAGTGACAAAACCCTATCCTGTCCGGAAATCGTGACCCTTCACCCCCGTTTAGGTTGATAAGTAATCATGGGTTTTCGGGTTATTTCGAGAAGTATAAAAGGTTCCTTTGGATTTAGGGAGGGGGGAGTGTGGGATTCAAAGTAATTTGACCATCTATTCGGAGAGGGAGACCGACACATCACTAAGTGAGTAAAGACTCAAGAGGGTCATGTTCACACTTCTTTGGAAAAGGGGACAGTCAGACAAGTAACAGTCGATTAAGTGTCAGAAGAGGGGTGGTAAGCCTAAAGTCTACCATCTCCTTTTCAAAAGGGAGGGTTGTGTTCCGTGATAATATAGTCTTCGTCGGTTTTGATCTTGATTCCTTTCTAAAGTCTCTGATACCATTAGTGGAGTTTATACTACTGTGACAGTAAGATCTTTTTGATCTTTTAAAGTTTTCCGTTATGTCAAGGAGAAAAAAAATTCAAAAATCAAGTGTAATCGCATATCAACTAAATGTTACAACACAACTCCCTCCTTGTACGACTCGACTGAGTAGAACTTTTTTCTTCCTTTGAGGTAGAACGTGAAAGTCACTCGAAACCTGAATACACGGACCATCGGTTCCCCTATTGTATGGATGCCGGTTTGACCGGAGGACCTGCACTATTTGTGGTCTAAGGGTTGGTTCTAAAGGACAACGGTCTTTCTTACATTATTAGGGGATACATCAGTTAGTGGAAACATTAGAAATACCACGGGTGACCACGTCCGATGTTCCATATTGATCGACTGGGAAGACTAATACTTAGTACCGATATTGGACTAACATAGAGGGAAATTGTGAAAGGTCAGATCCAAATTCCTTAAACCCCTACACCCGAATTCGTCATGTGAATTCCATATATTCCAAAAGTGTTTTTTTCAACCAGCCCCAGGAACCGATTCTCCTCTGAGACGGAACCCGGGTGACCACATTATTTGACGTGAGGTGATAGACGTGACAGGAAGACTCACTCAAACGAAGGGTCTTGCGCACCGTTGTTGTCACAATCAAAGTCCACATGTCTTTTCACTAAATCAATAAGTATATGTATATAGATAAGAAAAGGTCTAAGAAAATTAAACCTGGAGAAATTTGACTTTATTGATTTGAAATTTGTGACTTATCACTAAAGAAATGTCCGTCTCTTAATATTTTCCCGTTAGTGTCCTACGGAGATTGAAGGGTGACGATTTTAGAGGTTTATTGATAAATTATTGTTTGTGGTTCGAGGACGACTTTCAGTAATTTGAACTTTTGATGAGTTGTTTTTTGTTCCGTTGGAGTTGTCATTTCACAAGGTAGACTCTACGTATCGATATTTATGTTTGGTCTAAGACTCGTTATTTTTTAGGTGTGTTTTGTTTTTGAAGTTTTCGTCGTTATTGTTTTGGGGTGTTGGTAAAAATAGTTTTATCTTACGTAGTTTAGTCTTAGACAAATGTCCCTAATAAAACTCTCTTTGATCTGCGACGTAATTAATAAGGATTAACACCAAATTATCAAATTAACACCAAATTTTTACCTCTTGTAAAAACGTACGTGTCTCCAGTACCTGGAGTGACTTCTCCGTCGACTCTCCACAAGTTTACAATTCTTATGAATAAACTTTGTGTCTGTTAGTTTTAGTTTTGGTCACGCCCTTCCGACACCGTGAGTAGACCTTTTACTGGTTCTCTTTTCTTCATGTGTTTTGAATTCCTCAATACTTGATTTCCCTATAAGTGGAAGGTTCACTTTTCTTTAGACTTTATAGTACCTTACTGACGACTGAATTATGACATTTACGAAGGCCTACAAGTAATTTATACGTTTTTACAACTGACCTGTGGAAGTTCTCTGCGGACGTAGAAGACTGGGTCCATTACGTCAGTGACATTATTGTGTCACCCGACCGTCCCGTGATGTACGTATGATTCGGCGAAGTCAGCACAGACTGAGAAACTCTGGGATACCTGGCGTCGGGTGGTCCGAGGAGACAGGTACCCTAAGAAGTCCGTTCCTATAACCTCATCCAATGGTAAAGGAGAAGGTCCCCTAGAAGGGCTGTATGGGTGTCAGGTATTGGGAATTAAGACAGAAGTTTAAATTTCCTTGATTGTACTACCTCTGTCCAAACAAAGAAAATTTTTATTTGGGTTCACGAAAAATCCACGAGAAAAGATTACCATTCCTATTATTCTTTAAGATTACTTACGATCTTTTAAGACTTTACCCTTTTCGTTGAATCGATAATTGTTTATTACTGAAGAGTGGTAAAAATCCTCAAAGGGGATCGTCTTATATCGATGTTTTGTCGTAATGAGTTATCATGGTAATGAGGTATGTCTCATTATCTCATAATGAGACAATATCTTAACTTATTAATAAGTAATTATTTATTACTTATTTATTAATAAGGTATCATATCTGATTTAAAGAATATTGAAAACCTTTTCGATGTTATTATACTTTCAGAAAATCTTTTTTTTGAATCTCAGAGTGTCCGAAAATAAATAACAAGGGACCCTAAATTTGTGGATGAATACGTCTATTTTTCTTACGTTACCGTACATCCATATACTTCCATATTTTGATATTTCTGATAGATTTCAGGACTTGTTGTTACCCACGTTCAGATTATTTGGATGTTCTGTTAAATTTCACTCACCTACTTTTGGTTGATAAGTTTCGTTTACCTCTCTTCCCTTTTTTGTAATTATCTGTTATAATTTATACACGTGTTTAATCCTTCTTAGAATGGAGGTAACCTGATTATTTAAGTAAGTACGGAGACAACATCTGTATCTAGTATCGTAGTATATCAGCTAAAAGGGTTGTGTACTCTTGATAGACATTTTTCCTTTACAACGAACCAGGTATGTTAAATCATTCAGAGTGGTTAATAAAAGGAGTTTCGAAATTAATACCCCTTCTAAGACTTAAGGGAAAGGATTAAAAAGAATAAGGAAGAGACTTTTTTTTAGACTTTAATTTCATGAGTTTGTGTTACGGTCCCATTCTCGACAACATCCAAGTTACAATGAAATTTATCATATTATCGATGAAAATTTGTAGGAGGTTATATACTAAAATAAAGAAGAGATAGGAGGGGGAAAGGTATAGGTAAGATGGAGACCAGAGATCAAGATGTTTATAAATGATTTGAAAATATAAGTCAAGGAGAGGAGCCGTAACCCTATTATGCATTCTGTTTATGTCTAGATCAGAGATGGGACTGTCGTGAAGGTAAGTAGGACCTGTGAGTGGTTTTCTTCCCCGTGTTTTATCATACACTTAATACTAAACCCCTTCTATGAGTTAATGCGTTTATCAAGTAAATGTTTACGCCATGCAGATATGTCCTTGGACAGAACCAGACCACATAAGTCTTCCAGTAGGGACTTCCTCGTTATAAATTCAGTGGACATTTCGGGACTGAACTTCATACCTCTTGTAGTATGAGACAAGGATACTCTCGATTTAATATCATGACTCACTGTCCTCTTCTGACTTCATCTTCTCGTCTCCAGTTTTTTCCTTTTACGATTCCCTGTCGGTTTCTCCAAGTCTCCTGGATTGCTTACGTACTATAATTTTCTGCAAATGAAGAAGTTTCTTTTCGATACTATTTGGATCTGTCGTATAATTTTTCGTCTCTGTAATGAAACAGCAGTTTCCAGGTATATCAGTTTCGATACCAAAAGGGTCATCAATGCATACCTACACTCTCGACCTGTTATTTTTTCCGACTCACGCTTTCTTGACTACGGAAGTTTTACACCACGACCTCTTCTGAAAACTCTCAGGGAACCTGTCGTTCCTCTAGTTTGTTCAGTTAGGATTTCCTTTGGTTGGGACTTATAAGTGACCTTCCTCACTACGACTTCAAGGTTATGAAACCGGTGGACTATACTTCTCGGCTGAGTTACTTTTTCTGGGACTACGATCCTTTCTGACTTCTGATCTCCTCTTCCCCGTTGTCTCCTACTCTTTCAACCCACCGTAGTGACTAAGTTACCTGTAGTCAAACTCGTTTGAGACCCTCCACCACCTCGTGTTCCTTCGGACCTCACGACTTCAGGTACCCCAGTGTCTCAGTCTGTGCTGCCTCACTGACTTGTTGTTCTCTATGTACATACATTCGGTTTCCGTCTCCTCCTTTACTCCCCAAAACGTCCGTCTTCCTCGTCTCTCCTACTTTCCTCGAATTTCACCAATTCCTACTTCTCTTTAGGTAAACTCTTTTATCCTTTTCCTTGTCTCTTCTGACCTTCCTAGTTCAAGTCAACGAGTCACCACAGGTTGAGAAACGTTTGGGTACCTGATATCGGACGGTCCGAAGAGACAGGTACCTTAAAAGGTCCGTTGTTGTGACCTCACCTAATAAAGGAGGAGGTCCCCTAGAAAGACTGGGTCGTTAGTTTAGGTACAGAGGACGTGCTGTCCACCTAAAAAAAAATTGTGACTCAGTGGACGTTTCGGGACGGAACTTCATACCTCATGTAGTACGAGACAAGGATACTCTCGATTTAATACCATGACTCACTGTCCTCTCGTGACTTTATCTTCTCGTCTCCAGTTTTTTCCTCTTACCACTCCTTCTCGGTTGCTCCAAGTCTCCCTTTTACCTTCACTCCACAATACCGTCTCAAAAGGGTCTGTTTCCGTACAAGCCCCAGGAGAGGAGAAGGAGAGTCGGTCACACTTCCAGTATGTATAGAAATATCGAAGGGATTGGAGGGGAGAAGGTTGTGGGAGAAGGTTGTTGTGTTCTCTTCTGAGATGTGTACCTGTAGTGGTCTACCAGTTGTGGCTTTAGTCTAACTAATATAAGAAACGTTGGTTTCTACCTCTTCGAAATATGTCAGTTGTTTTTGTTCTGGTCCTCGACTGACACCGAGTCTAGTACTTGAGGAATAACGGTTTAAGTCTGAATTTAACTTCTTTCATCCCTTTTGGTGATCTGGTAACTCCACACTGGATTTAGTTTAGGGAATACTACTATGTCATCTTCACTCTTTATCTAAATTCCCTGATCTAGACTATCTCACGGACTACTTGATACCTGCCTCCAAGCACTGTGACATATCCTCTGTCCCTTGTTCTGGTAGGGGTACCTTTTCTTTACGTTTTCTCGTTTTACCTACAGACCCCTCCGGAATGTTTATCGACACTTTTCTTCTCTTCGTTTTTCGTTTCCTCTTTTCCTTTCTATATTCGTAGGCTTACGTCTCAAGGTTTCTTATCGTTCTTTTCTATTCTTTCGGAAGAAGTCATAAGTTACGTTTCTTTATCTCCTTTTCTTGTCTTACCCTTTCTGATCTCTAGAGAAGTTCTTTTAGTCTCTATGGTTCCCTTGTAAAGTACGTTTCTACCCGAGTTATTTCCTGTCTTTACCATACGTGGATTGTCTTCGTCTTCTATAATTCTTCTCCACCGTTCTTATGTGTCTTCTTGACATGTTTTTTCTAGAAGTGCTCGTTTTATTAGTGTTACCACACTAGTGAGTGGATCTCGGTCTGTAGGACCTTACACTTGAGTTCACCCGGAATCTTTTGTAGTGATACTTGTTTCGATCACCTCCACTACCTTAAGGTCAACTCGATAAAGTTTAAGACTTTCTACTATGACACTTTCACGACGTGAGTTATACGGTCGTTTAAACCTTTTGAGTCGTCACCGGTGTCCTGACCTTTTCCAGTCATAAGTAAGGTTAGGGTTTCTTTCCGTTACGGTTTCTTACGAGTTTGATGGTGTGTTAACGTGAGTAGAGTGTGCGAACATTTCATTACGAGTTTTAAGAGGTTCGGTCCGAAGTCGTTATACACTCGGCACTTGAAGGTCTTCAAGTTCGACCAAAATCTTTTCCGTCTCCTTGGTCTCTAGTTTAACGGTTGTAGGCGACCTAGTACCTTTTTCGTTCTCTCAAGGTCTTTTTGTAGATAAAGACGAACTAACTGATACGGTTTCGGAAACTGATACACCCAGTGTTATTTGACACCTTTTAAGACTCTCTCTACCCTTATGGTCTGGTGGACTGGACGGGGAACTCTTTAGACATACGTCCAGTCCTTCGTTGTCATTCTTGACTTGTACCTTGTTGTCTGACCAAGGTTTATCCTTTTCCTAATGCGGTTCCGACATATAACAGTGGAACGAATAAATTGCATACACGTCTCATGTAGTACTCTTTGCGACCCGACCTGGTCGTGTTCGACCTTAGTTCTAACGGCCCTCTTTATAGTTATTGGAGTCTATACGTCTACTGTGGTGGGAATACCGTCTTTCATTCCTCTTTGATTCTTCGGAGAACTACTTTCACTTTCTCCTCTCACTTTTTCAACCGAATTTCGAGTTGTAAGTCTTTTGATTCTAGTACCGTAGACCAGGGTAGTGAAGTACCCTTTATCTACCCCTATGTCACCTTTGTCACAATATGAAATAAAGGCCCCGAGGTTTTAGTGACGTCTACCACTGACGTCGGTACTTTAATTTTCTGCGAATGAGAAACCTTCTTTCAAGTCAAGTCAAGTCAACGAGTCAGGACAGGCTGAGAAACACTGGGGTACTTAGCGTCGTGCGGTCTAAAGGGACAGGTAGTGGTTGAGAGCCTTAAGTGAGTCTGAGTGTAGGTAGCTCAGTCACTACGGTAGGTCGGTAGAGTAGGAACCAGCAGGCGAAGAGGAGGACGGGGGTTAGGGAGGGTCGTAGTCTCAGAAAAGGTTACTCAGTTGAGAAGCGTAGCCACCGGTTTCATGACCTCGAAGTCGAAATCGTAGTAAGGAATTTTTCTTTAGGGTCCCAACTAGAGGAAGGCTTACCTGACCAACCTAGAGGAACGTCAGGTTCCCTAAGAGTTCTCAGAAGAGGTTGTGGTGTCAAGTTTTCGTAGTTAAAAAGTCACGAGTCGGAAGAAGTGTCAGGTTGAGAGTGTAGGTATGTACTGGTGTCCTTTTTGGTATCGGAACTGATCTGCCTGGAATCAGTCGTTTCATTACAGAGACGAAAACTTATACGATAGATCCAACAAGTATTGAAAAGAAGGTTCCTCATTCGCAGAAAATTAAAGTACCGACGTCAGTGGTAGACGTCACTAAAACCTCGGGTTCTTTTATTTCAGACTGTGACAAAGGGGTAGATAAAGGGTACTTCACTACCCTGGTCTACGGTACCAGAAGTAAAAGACTTACAACTCGAAATTCGGTTGAAAAAGTGAGAGAAGAAAGTGAAAGTAATTCTCCGAAGAATCAAGGGGAAGTGAAAAAGTTTATTCCCACCACAGTAGACGTATAGACTCCAATAACTATAAAGAGGGTCGTCAGAACTAAGGTCGAACACAAAGAAGGTCAGGACGCAAAGAGTACTACATGAGACGTATATTCAATTTATTCGTCCCACTGTTATATGTCGGAACTGCATGAGGAAAAGGATAAACCTTGGTCACACAACAAGGTACAAGTCAAGAATGACAACGAAGGACTGGACGTATGTCTAAAGAGTTCCCCGTCCAGTCCACCAGACCATAAGGGTAGAGAGAGTCTTAAAAGGTGTCAAATAACACTAGGTGTATCAGTTTCCGAAACCGTATCAGTTAGTTCGTCTTTATCTACAAAAAGACCTTGAGAACGAAAAAGGTACTAGGTCGCCTACAACCGTTAAACTAGAGACCAAGGAGACGGAAAAGCTTTTGGTCGAACTTGTAGACCTTCAAGTGTCAAGTGTATAACGACTTCGGACCGAACCTCTTAAAACTCGTAATGAAATGTTCGCACACTCTACTCACGTTAACACACCATCAAACTCGTAAGAAACCGTAACGGAAAGAAACCCTAACCTTACTTATGACTAGAAAAGGTCAGGACACCGGTGACGACTCAAAAGGTTTAAACGACCGTATAACTCACGTCGTGAAAGTGTCGTAGTAGTAAGTCCTAAACTTTATCGAGTTGACCTTAAGGTAGTGGAGGTGATCGAAACAAGTATCACTACGAAAGATTCCGGGTGAACTGAAGTGTAAGGTCCTACAGACCGAGATCCACTCACTAGTGTGGTAGCACTAACAGGCCCAGCACTTCTAGAAAAAACATGTCAGAAGACACATAAGAACGGTGGAGAAGAATTATAGAAGACGAAGACAATTCAGTTATGGTAAAGACAGGAAATAACTCGGGTAGAAACGTACTTTACAAGGGAACCATAGAGACTAAAAGAACTTCTCTAGAGATCAGAAAGGGTAAGACAAGAAAAGAGATAAAGAAACGTGACTATCGGATTCTTCCGAAAGAATAGAGAGCAACGATAAGAAACCTTGAGACGTAAGTCTACGAATATAGAAAGGAAAAGAGGAAACGAAAAGCGAAGAGAAGAAAGTGTCGATAAACATTCCGGAGGGGTCTGTAGGTAAAACGAGAAAACGTAAAGAAAAGGTACCCCTACCAGAACTAGGGACAGAGGACATGTTACAGTGCTTGGAGTAAGGTATCAAGTAGTCCGTGAGATAGATAGTCTAGATCCGGGAATTTAGATAAAGAGTGAAGGTGACATAGTAGTATTCCCTAAACTAAATCCAGTATGCACTCACCAGATCACCAAAAGGGATGAAAGAAGTTAAACTCAGACTTAAACCGTTATTCCTCAAGTACTAGACTCGGTGTCAGTCGAGGACTAGAACAAAAACAACTGACATATTTCGAAGAGGTAGAAACCGACGTTTCTTATATTAGTTAGACTAAAACCACAACTGGTAGACCACTACAGGTATCTCAGAAGAGAACACAACAACCTTCTCCCACAAACGATACTGGTCACGTAAAAGAACCGTTTTGAGATAATCAGAAACGGGACGAAGTAAGGCGTAAGGTTCCGGTTTAAACGGACAATGAGGTCCACAAAGAACTGAAGGATGAAAATGTAAGGTTAGGGGATATTACTTTTCCTGTAGAAAAAACCCACTATCAAGATGTTCTAGAACATCCAGAAGTATTTTGGCAAGTTGAAGTCAAAGAAGTCACAATGACCAACCCCGTATCTGAACCTATTGACACTATAACTTACCAAACAGAACCTCTGCTTGTCTCTAGTAAGACAGTAAAAACTCTAACGTAGGTTCATGACGTAAAACCTGAGAAAACAACTGGTACTACCGATGAGATAAAGAAGACTCTTCAATACTGGTTGGATCTATCGTATAAGTTTTCGTCTCTGTAATGAAACGGTTGTTTCCAGACAGATCAGTTCCGATACCAAAAAGGTCATCAGTACATACCTACACTCTCAACCTGACACTTCTTCCGACTCGGTTTCTTAACTACGAAAAATTGACACCACCACCTTTTCTGAGAACTCTCAAGGAACCTGACGTTCCTCTAGGTTGGTCAGGTAAGACTTCCTCTAGTCGGGACCCACAAGAAACCTTCCTTACTACGATTTCGACTTTGAGATCATGAAACCGGTGGAGTACTCTTCTCAACTGAGTAACTTTTTCTTACTACGACCCTCCCTAACCCTCGTCCTCCTCTTCCCCTGCTGTCTCTTACTCTACTGACCTACCGTAGTGACTGAGCTTCCTGAACTCAGACTCACTTGAGGCCCTCAACCACTACCCGTCTCTCCGGACCGTACGACGCTAAGTACCCCAGTGTTTCTCAGCCTGTGCTGACTCGCTGACTTGACTTGACTTGGAGGAGAGACTGGGTGCATAAGTTGGTGACTGAACTATAGAAGTGGATTTACAGATACAGTTCATCATAGAGTTTTATTTTGACATTTTATATGGAGGACTAAAACAGAGGATGTGAGTCTGGATAGGGTCAGAAGGTTAGAAGAATTTCCTTAATGATAGGTGTAACGAAGAGTTCGGTTTTATAATCCGTTCTCAGAATTTAAGAGAGGAAGGTGTGGAAGTCCAGACTAAGTAGTCTTTTACTCAAGATGGGGGTTTTGTATGGGTTTCAGTTCGGTAGAGAGAAGTGGAGTGGTGATGGTAGAGACCGGTCATATGGAGGAAAACTGATCGAGAATTGGTTAAAGGAACGAAGAAGAGATAAACCATGGGTAGAGAGTAAGACGACGACGACGATTCAGTGAGTCAGTACAGGCTGAGACACGCTGGGGTCTCTGCCGTCGGGTGGTCCGAGGGGGCAGGGACCCTAAGAGGTCCGTTCTTGTGACCTCACCCAACGGTAAAGGAAGAGGTCACGTACTTTCACTTTTCACTTTCACTTCAGCGAGTCAGCAGGCTGAGAATCGCTGGGGTATCTGACGTCGGATGGTCCGAGGAGACAGGTACCCTAAAAGGTAAGACGATGGGTATTCGTTAGTCACATTAGAGTAAATTTTAGTAAACTACTCAAGTGAATTGTAAGTCTTATTTTGTCTTTTTAGAATGGGACGGGACTTTCCCGATGGAGATAAAAAGTTAGTTCAAAAAGAAAGTAAACATTGAAATTGTGGCTTCCCGAAGGGGACACCGAGTTACTATTTCTTAGACTGGTGTCACGTCCTCTGTGTCCTCTGAACCCAAGTTAAGGATCCAGTCTTTCTAGGGGACTTCCTCCCGTACCGTTGGGTGAAGTCATAAGAACGGACCTCTTAGGATACCTGTCTCCTCGGACCACCTGATGTCACGTATCCCAGTATTTCTCAGTCTGTACTCACTCACTGATTCGTACAATTATGGCTTCCGTATAGAAAAAAAGAAAACGAAAAAACGTAGTCGACAACGAAAATGGGTATTGTTAGAAGAGGAGGTTCTAGAAACGTAATGACTAAGGAGAACGGTAAGTCTAAGGTCTTAGTTAGTCTGAGTTACGATGAAAGAGTTCTTTCAAAAGATATTATTAGATTCTGTCAGAGAGTAAGAGAGAAATGGATAACGGACAAACCGAAAATTGTCTTCTGAACAAAGCCTATAAAAACCAAACAAATGAACAGAAAATGACAGTTTAAAAAAAAAAAAAAAAAAAACGATTACATTCGGAATACTCGGAACAGGTGATCCAAGTACTTTCGTATGAGTCTCGGACAGTAAGTTGTTTAAGAAGAACTTAATTACTTATTTACGATAACTTCCTTAAACCCTTTATGGTAAACTATATCACCTGTACCTCCAGTAATGTCTGATCACTTTCGTTTCAACTTCTTAATAATCCTACACTTACTTTACCTTCTTCGTTAGATCTTTTATGAAAGTTTCACACCCTTTCTTTCCTCTCTTTCTCACCCCATTCCTTCCTTAGACCGACGTTCCCCCTTTACTCTATACCACCATTCCGTTCTCGTTCTTCCCCTTCCAAACTATGTCTCTCTTTCCTTAGACTCCCCCTCTAACAAATTTGACGAAAAAATTGTGCTTTTTCTTATCTATATAATTGGGTCAAAGTCTCTTTTCGATTTTTACAACCTTCCTCTTCTTTAATCTTTAAAGAGAATATAGTCACTGTCCATTTATTTCGACCTTTCTATTGTACGAGAGTTTAGTTACCCGGATTACAGTCCACACTTCTAATACGGTTGAACGGGTGTACTGTCTTTCCGTATATGTCTTCTCCTTGACCAAAAACGTTTGAGTGTCCGAAAGTATGTCTAGAAGGTCCTTCTTTTGTTATTAGTAAAAAGTTTGGGAAGTAAAGGTACACTAAAAAGTGTAATTTTTTTTTTTTTGGATAACCAGGGAGATTGAAACATTCAGTGAGTATAAAATCTAGTATCCCGAGTCGGGGGACCATAGAAACACGGAAACGAGTATTAACCTGTTTACACTTTGACTTCTCAATTTACTTCTCAATCACTTCACAGAATCCAGTCTATGTATGAACGAGGAGTTAATTCCTGAATTTTGAACAAAGCCTCTCGAGTCTATATGATTTTCGTCCAACCGACTAGTTCGATTTTACAGACTTTTAAACGAAGAATATGATACGAGATATAAAGTTTTGTTTCATACTTTTAATAGTTGAGACCTGTATATTTGATTGAAAAGTTTTTTTACCGAAGTATGAGAGATCTCATTTTTATAAGATAATAAGTACACTTTCATGAATATCAACTTTAAGTAAACGTCCTACTTTTGATATCATCACTTGTTTGACTACTTCCTCCTAGTCGGTTATTAATAAATAACTCGTTGATGGTTTATATTTGAGATACGATTCTCCAGACCCCCGACAGTTTCTTTGGTTTCCGAACGTCCTAAAAGAATAGATCGAGAGTTATTTCTTGTGAAGTTTCTTTATATGACTATTTATGTTCAAATACTCTGGAGAATAATGGTTTTCAGGAGTTTTTATTAACCCCAACTATCTCACTCCGGATTATTTTAGTCTATTTATACTAGTTATTTCCTTACTACAGATAAGGTATTAAATCATCTGACGGATATTTGAGTGGACGACTTATAGATCCGACCACTATAGGTATACATGTTACTCCCGAAGGTGTAAAAGGTAATTGAAAAATAGAACCTTTACTTGTTAGTTCAGAAAGTAATGGACCCCACACTAGGGGTGGTTAAATAGTGAATTTTATATACCAAGTTCCGTGAGGTCTTTGTGAGGAAACCGGTGACTTAAGAGTGAATTAAACAGTATGTGGACCGATTTATTTTCTAGGGACATTGTCTTACCCCTTTTTATGAAAATCCTTGTAAGGTTGGTAGGTAATTTAAGTCAGATGATTCATATAGAGTAGAAAGAGGATAAAGTTGTAGGTTCAAATAATTTTTATCGTTGTTATAAACGTATCTCGAAATACAAATCTTTTTAGATAATATATATGATAGGATTAATTAAACGGGTTATGAAACATGTCTATTCTTCACGACTCATTCAATTTATTAAACGACCTTCAGTCAATCGATTGTTCCCCTACCTCAGTCTTAAACTTAGTCAGAAGCCCAGATTTGAGACACGACTTAGGGAATGCTGTGTGACGAAGAATTTTTGTTATGGTTATGTTCTCGTCCATCATGTCTCTGACACTACTTTATCTTTTTTTAATTCACCTGATAAGAGTTAAATAGGAAAGGAGAAAGGACCATAGATTTAGAAGGGTAGACTAGACGTATCGGTTAAACGAAGAAATAGATCAAGAACGGGGAACGAAGGGTTTCTCAAATCCATCATTATTAACTCCTTTTCCTTTTTCTTTTACAAGTTATAAAATTTTTGTACCGACTTTTGAGAATAACGTCTTTGTTTGTTTTTTACATTAATTAGTTTACGACGGTGTGAGTTGACAAAATAAATAAAACGTAAAGGAGACGTTTTTTATTGATGAAAAAAAAATTCTAAAAAAATACACCTGGTAAAAATTTCAGAAATAACTCAAATAATGTTATAACGAAGACAAAAAATAAAAAAAAATAAATAATAACCTAAAAACCGGTTCTCCATACACGCTAGAGTCGAGGGACTAGTTCTTCACTTGTACGTAGGAGACGTGACCTTACACTTCAGAATTGGTGACTGGGTGGTCCCTTTAGGGGTCTTTAATTTAAAATCTCAATATAAGTAGTAACTATATTAGACTTAAAACAAAAGTACGTTAATATACTATTCGTAATAAGATTCAAAGATCAGTGAGAAATTTTAATAGTAAGACAGATTGAATACACAGTTATACGGCTTTGTAGTCTTAAATAAATCGATAAGGACATCCTATTGTGAATAAAGATGATAAAGTGATAATGCTCATTCCGGTGTTACTTGTAGAGGAATACATCAGAAGGGTAAACCCCATGAATAATTATTAAGGAATCAGTAAGATGAAAATCTTTAAATAAATTTCAGTTTTCTATGGTTTTTTTTTTTCACACCGTAAATTTACCACGATCCTTTTGACCTGTTTCACATTTTCTTACTTTAAACTTATGAAGATTGTGGTATGTGTTTTTATTTGAGTTTTACCTAATTTTTGAATTTACATTCCGGTCTTTGATATTTCGAGAATCTCCTTTTGTATCCGACATGTGTGAAACTGGATTTAGTGTCGTTCTAAGAGAGGCTGGGTGGATGATATAATTACTTTTATTTTTGGTTTTGTCTGTTTACCCTGGATTTTTTTGGATTTTCGAAAACGTGTCGTTTCCTTTGATACTTGTTCCACATTTCTGTTGGGAGTCTTTCCCTTTTTTATTAACGTTTACTTCGTTGACTATTTCTCAATTAGAGGTTTTATATATTCATCGAGTATATCGAGTCATAGTCTTTTTGTTTGTTGGGGTAGTTTAATTCCCGTCTTCTGGTTATTTGTCTGTAAAGAGGTTTCTTCTGTATTTCTACCGGTTATTTGTGTACTTTTCTACGAGTTATGACGAGTAATAATCTCTTTGCGTTTGGTTTTGATGTTACTCCATAGTTGAGTGTGGTCAGTCTTGCCGGTAGTAGTTTTTTAAATGTTTATTTACGACCTCTCATACACCTCTTTTCCCTTGGGAGGACGTGACGAAAACCCTTACATTTGCCTATGTCAGTAATTCCTTTTGTCATACTGCTAAGGAAATCTTTGATTCTTATTTAGATGGTATACTGGGTCGTCACGGTGATGACCCGTATATGGGATTCTTTTGGTGTTAAGTTTTTCTGTGTATTTGGGGTTACTAGTGACGCCGTTGTAGAAGTTATCGGTCCTGTGCCTTCGTTGGATCTACAGGTAGTTGTCTACTTACCTATTACTTCAACACCATGTCAATTTGTTACCTCATAATGAGTCGGTATGTTTCCTTACTTAAACTCAGTCAACATCTCTCCACCTACTTGGATCTCAAAGAATATATCTCACTTCACTCAGTCTTTCTCTTTTTGTTCATAACATATAATTGTGTGTGTGGGTGTATATACCTTAGATCTTTTTATTATGTGACTACTTGAATCATCTCTTGTCTGGACAACTGTGTCCTTCCACCCCCTTCCACTCTCATCCCGTTTAACTCCTTTATCGTGACTGTATGTATCTGATAGTACACATTTTGTCTATTACTCTTCAACGATTTATTATGTCCCTCGGGTCGGACGGTGAGACACCACTGTGTCTCCCCACCCTACCCTCTCCCCTCCCTTCCCTCCTCCCCCTATAAAATGAATATATATTAATTCCGACTAAGCACAACAACATATCGTCTTTAGTTGTGTTTTAACATTTCGTTACAAAGTAGTTAATTTTTATTTATTTAAAAACTTTTTGATTTAATAGAGGTTTTTCGCAGGTCGTGGTTAGGTGTATCGGTAGTCGTTACATATTAAAGTTGACACAGTTACCTGTTAACAGAAATCAAAAAAAGGGGTATATTAAATTAATATTTAATTTGTTATAGTGACAAAAGTCAAGAGACTACTGACCGTTAGACACAAAGATACGTATGTTACATGACTGCATATATTAAGTGACTAAGAAATTAAGAGAGAAAAAAATTTATTGACACGATTAAGATAAATAGACAATCCTAACTAACTAATGAATAAACGATTTACACATTAAAATGTATACACGGAGTGTAGTCGACACTTTTCACCATCTACCAAGTAGGTGTCTACACCAGAAAATACTGTTCAAGGTGTTTTTCCTGTCTCATCTAAGACTTTCATTACCCTACCCCTGAACGGAGTGGACTTCAGGACCTTCCCTTGTTTACTATTTACCTGACCGATGTTGACGTCTCTTGGGGTGTAACGAAAGAAAAAAATTGTCAGAAAATAAAATAACTAAATAAAAATAATAAATAAAACGACACGATCCAGAATCAACGTCGTACACTCTAAATCGAGGAGTTGGTCCCTAGTTTGGACCCGGGGGACGTGACTCTCACGTCTCAGAATCGGTGACCTGGTAGTCTCTTCAGAGTTATCCGAAAATAAAATAAAAATTACCTTTTATTAATGAAATGTTATAACATTACCAAAGACAGTATATAGTTGTACTTAGTTGTTGTCCATATGTACACAGGGGAGGGAGAATTTGGAGGGAGGGGTAGGGTAGGGAGACCCAACAGTGTCTCGTGGTCGAAACCCAAGGGACATAGTATATCGTTTAAGAGTGGCCGGTATATGAAGTGTATACCGTTCGTACGAAGTCACGATGTGAGAGTTTAGTAGGATGGAAGAGAGAAGGGATGACGTAGGTTTTCAGACAAGAGATACAGACGTAGAGGTGACGACGGGACATCCATACAAGTAGTCATGTTAGAAAGATCTAAGGTATATATGCGTAATTATATACCATAAACATAAAGAGTGAATGAAGTGAAACATATTATCCGAGATCCAAACGAAGTACGACGAACAGTTATTTGTCATAAACATTATTACCCCCCCCAGACATAGGTAATTAAAAAAAGAGTATCGGTGTTTACATTAAAACGTAGTAAAAGGGGAAACGTAAATAACCTCATAAAAAGTACAATCAAAGTAAAATTTAGTTATCAGGTAATGTAAAAACACTAATGGTTGATGATCGGTTCATTTTCTTTGACTCTAATTACTTCGAAATGATGTTCTTTCTATTTTATTCTCATTGTTTCATTGAGATTACTTAAATTCCTTTTACAGTATAAACGATCGGGAACGTGAGACATTACCCAACAATTTTTGTTGTTCGATCCTTTCTATTAATATATAAAGTCGAGTCGTGTTCTTCAGACCCCCTCCTCTTAATTTCTCGATTTTTAAGTCATTGGTTTCGTATTTTCAACTGTTTATTCCGTGAGGACACTGTTTGACGTCGTACGTCCCGACCATTCTAATTACCGTTTTGATACGAAGAAAAAATTGGTCATTCTCCGATATTATTTCTTCGTTCTTTTTATATTGAGTCGGTTGAGGATAGACGTAGAGATTGAAGTTTATTTTTATTTTGTTTTAAGATTCTGTAGAAGAGTAGTAGGACCCTCTTATAAATAATCTCGTAGTCTCTTTCTCCCTCTTTCTTTTCATGTATGTTTTTTTCAAAAACCGAGAACACAAAGAGAGACATGAATCCGTAATGAGAAGTCCCACGCCTGAAACAAAGGACCTTCCCGATTAAAGTTTTGTCTACAAATAATGAAGTTTGAATCGAGGGATGTCTCTCGCATCGTCTTTTTTAGGTAAGACTTATTCTCCCGGTAGTTTTTCCAGAAGATATATTGAAAATTATGAGTATAATTTCTAAGATAAACCTCAAATAGTAAGTATTAAAGTTTAACTGTCTCTTTTAATCGTTTAAGTGAAAGACTTGATAGTTAAATTGTTAATTTTTTACACTTCTTGAGTCGAAACTACTACGCTATTACTGTTTAAGTCTCTGACAGACTTCCGTCGTTCTCGTAGTTAGGATTGTGACCGGTCACATGTGACTTCTATATTTGTCTTGGTTTGTTGTGGGGTGATCTGTATTCTCTTTATAGAAGGTACCCAGAAATATTTCTTCTGTTATATTACGTTTACATTTATGTTATATTACATATTACATTTTGTTGCAAGAGTTGTTAGGGGGCTGGCACTTATGTTATATGGAGTGACCTATTAATGTAAATTACAATATCGATTTTGTGACCTTACTTACTCGGGATTCCTTTGTCTTCGATCTCGGGAAACACTGAATTGACTTCCAGACGGTGTCGTTTATTGACAGAAGAACTATTGGAAGTGACTAGGAAAGATCATACTAGGTTGACACATACTAAATCCGTCGGACTTGTCTGTAGTTAGGTACTCAGTTCTGTCGTGACGTGTCCCAAACCCCTCACGGACGGGACCTAGGAGTCTCCGCAGGAGGTGATGGCTTCTCCGTCGCGTTCGACTGTAATTCTCGTTTCGGGTCCTCGGTCTGGCGGACGTACTCTTGGGATAGAAACGAGGAGTTTTCTCTGTACTCATTCGAAACGTTCAATGAATTAGTGTGTGAGGAAGACCTTTGAGTACACATTTTACTTCTATTATTACTATGGATGGAGTAATAATAATTTCAATTTAACTATGGATGGAGTGATAATATTTTCAATTTATTAAACAATATTTTCTATCTGTTTAATTACCTTTTCATGAATCTTGTTTTAGACCTTATATCCTGCGATTGATAATAATATTTAGACTTCTTAATACTTTATCGTGTCCGACCAATTAAATATGTCAATAATAAATTTATTTGTCTTAGATTAGTTCTCAAATAAATGTGACTAAAGAAAATTTGTTTCTCCGAGGTTTTTGGTTGTGACACCTTTGTGTTATTTCGGACGGAAAAAAACTTACCATACTTTATGACACAAAATCACTACTAAGTATTTTTTCGTATATATATATATATACGAGAGAGATATATATCTATATATATCTCTCGTACTTAGTATGTGAAAATTCTAGAAATTCATCATAACAAGAAAACGATACAAGAAGTAAAGGTGATAAGACGGTGTATTTAAATGTCTACTATATGGGTTGTCGTAGATATAACCTGTTCAATCAAAATAATCCATTTACCTGACTTTTAAAAATTTCTTAGTTTAAAGACATTTAAGTAACAAAATTTTTTGGTAAGTCAGTTAAGTATCGTCATATAATATTATATTCGTTCTCCGTTGATCCTAAGTTTTATTAACTTAGACTGTCCGTTACATATGAGTGAAGGCGACATCGTTTTCCGTCATTAGTTGATACTGCCCATGGTATAGGACATCTCTTTGTTATTTCGTTCGTAGTCTTGGTGTAGAGACAGGTTACCGGGGGACCTATCTGTGTTGTGTATTATTTTCATCAGACAAAGTCTATGACAATTTGACAACCCTCTTACATTGAACCGTGATGTGAAAACCCTTCGTTAAACCGTAAGACGCAGTTTTCGGAATTTATACACTTTTGTGAAAATGGGTCATCAAGACAGACCTTTATATAGGATTTATGTAAATTCTTCTTTTTTTTTTATTACATAATTCCATAAGAGATGTCGAGATATTATTTTCTTTCCCCTCTTCCTCCGTCTCCCCTTCTCTGTAACTTTAATTTATATGTTGTACCCTTTTGTCAATTAAACGATAAATTTATTTAATACATCTATAATATGTAATTATTTGTCGTATGTTGTAATATTGTTGTAACTTTTATACATTAATAGAGTGTGAAAACATTTCTTTTAGATGTTCCTTTCTTTATCTAGTTTAATTATTATATTATGTCAATCAACCAGGGTGACCACCGAGCCCACTAATTTCAACAGGTATAAAACGGTGTTAGGAGGTTTGGTCGATAAAATTCCAACTAAATTAAAGAGTCAAAGTTTTATAAAAATAAAAAATTTTAAGTAGTACATATCTGAGTGTCGTTCGTTTACCGTTGGGTATTAAAACCGGAAAAATTTCTCTTTGGCAAACTCCTTCCTCGTCATCGAATAATACTGATCTTGAACAGTTCATGAGTTCGTAATTGTAAAGTCGTCACGAGAGTAAAAGACAATCGACTCCTCGTTACCAAAGGAAATTTGTAGGACCTTCCGAATCCAATACACGTCTTCTTATAGGATAGTCTTCTCTCCTCTGTGATACACTTCTTCTCTTATGGTGTATGAATTGTTAGAAAACTGTTTTTCTTGTTTTTGATTCCTTAGGAATAATAGACTCTCTCTTTATTCGCGTTCTTCCTGGATGCTAAGACTTTCCGATAAGAACGTGGTGGTAGGACGAAGGAAATCAATGGTTATAAGGAGGATTGATGTAATCTTGGAATGAATCCAAGAAGTTTTTGTCTTTGATTTTGGTATCTAAACTTTGCACAATCTCGACATAATTCAGATTTGGGACTCACTCTTATGTCTCACTCTACTTATTAGAGGTCCTCTTTTGTTTTAAATTTTTTGAAGAAGCTTTGTAACCCCTTTAAATTATTTGTGAGAAATTTTATGTATCAACTCGAGGGGGACGGGGGTTTATCCCCGTTATGGGTCCCAAATTTTCACTTTTCCCTTGACGTTTGGTTTTGTCAATTGTGGACTCGACAGTGAGTCTGACAGAATATTTAGACAATAAGTATATTCTCGAACCCAAAATTACAGTCTTTGTTCGACTCCGGAACTAAGAACGTTGTATTTCTTCACTTTGTTTCTGGGAGGATTTTGGTCCTAAGAATTTTCTACGGAGGAATCACTTTCCTTTAACGCCCCCACCCCCACTGTCCCTGACGGATATCCGTATCTTTCTAGTGTTCTTTGTGACAGAGACGGACCTACGGACCTGAGTCATCCCTATTTAGACATGAGACTTTTAAATATTAGTTCTAGGACGGATGTCCACCTGAACCCTGAACTTAAATGTGATAGAGGGATCATTACTTGTAAAGATAGTGGGTTCTTTATTTGTATTTTCCACTAGGACTTTTTTCCTATGAGGAACCCGTGAACTTTTTTCTTTTAATGTCTTTGTCATAAACTGTGTCCGTTTTATTCTGGACTTTTTCAGGGTGATTTCTACACGAGTTTTATTTTTTAAAATTTTCGTGGATGTAAACTTAGTCAAGATTACTCCACCTACTTTGACCTCGGTTAATATGTCTCACTTCATTCGGTCTTTCTTTTTGTGGTTATGTCATATGATTGTGTATATATACCTTAAATCTTTCTACCATTGTTATTGGGACATACGCCCTGTCGTTTTCTCTGTGTCTACATATCTGAGACACCCTCTCCCTCTCCCATCCTACTAAACCCTCTTACCGTAACTTTGTACATATTATAGTATATTCTTTGCTTAGCGGTCAGGTCCAAGTTACGTCCTATGTCCTACGAACCCCGACCACGTGACCCTACTGGGTCTCCCTACCATGTCCCTCCCTCCACCCTCCCCCCAAGTCCTACCCCTTGTGCACATGTGGGCACCGCCTAAGTACAACTACATACCGTTTTGGTTATGTTATGACATTTCATTAATCGGTGGTTAATTTTATTTATTTAAATTTAAATTTTTTTATTTATTTATTTTCGTGAAGTACTTTATTACACGGTATTCGTTTACCGTCGTCTTTTATGTTTGTTGTCCCCCTCTGGGTATTTTGAAGTTTATAATATTAATGATCCATCTTAATAATTTCATATAAGTCTTAATAATTTCCGGATTTATTCCTTAACTCACGGATCGGATCATAATTCATGATTCCTATTTGATGTCCCTATTGCCTCTCACTTTGGTGGTCTAATTATGCACGTCTGTTTAGTAAGACGACTAAGATATTTCCCTCCTAGACTTTTTGGTTCTGACTTCTATCCACCGGTAATGTCAGGTTCTACCTTTGTCCTCTAATTGTCCTCCCCATCACTCTCCTCCGTATTTTTTGCCGTCTATCTTAGTCATTGATATTTCCTTTTGATGTCTCCGACCACTGTCCGACCAACACCCGTCCTTCCGCATTCCTCAGATACTTTGACGATTCAAGGATCAGACTCACTACCCATCTACTGACACCGTACTTTACTCTGTTCCTCATTCTCTCCCTCACAGTCCTCCTTCTTCGATTTGCATCGGGCCCGATAGTGTTATCGAAACTCCTTGTAGAAATGAATCTACAACTTGTCATTCGTTAACCTATATCATTAGATTTTGTGGACCCATTGTTAATGTGTGAAGATTCAATGCTCTCCTTTATAATATGTACTTATTTTGACAGGTCGTTATTGTCCCCCTTTTTTTAGTCACTTGTCACTTGATGTAGAACTCCTGCTGGCTATAAATACTGTACCAGTCTTTTACCTTTGTTTTCGGTTGAGTCCTTGTCAGTGTTTCCAAATTTTCAATCTTCTTTTCTTTTTCTTGTTTTTTTCTTCTCGTATGTTAGTATCTATAGATGTTCTATGTCTTAAAATTTTTCCTTTCTCACTAGTAGTGACAAATTATGTCGTGACCCCTACTTTTTTCTGCTTGTAAAATAAATTAAATATCTAATCCTATAGTAGTCATAGTCATCATTTTTCCACAAAATAGAAGCACTAATCTACCATTCGTGTCATTACTCACTCTTGGTCGAACGTCTCTTGACCCCCCTCTTTCCACTCTTCCCTTCCTCCTCCTCTCCCCCTCCTTTTCCTTCTCTTTTGTAGTTATATACGCATTGACTTTGGGGACTTATTCTTTTGATTTTGTTGCCTTATCTTGTTTATCAAGTTCTATGTTAGGTTCTTTTGGAATTGTCGGTAGTTAGATGTATAACCCGAAGGGACCATCGAGTCTCCAATTTCGTAGACGGACCTTACGACCTCTGGGCCCAAGTTAGGGACCCAGCCCTTCTAGGGGACCTCTTCCTTTACCTTGGGGTGAGGTCATGAGAACGGATCTCTTAGGGTACCTCCCTCCTCGGACCATCCGATGTCAGGTACCCCAGCGTTTCTCAGGCTGTGCTGACTCGCTGAAGTGTATTAGATGTATAATTATCACGTCCTTTTTTTTACCGGATCCTACTAATAAGACTCTGGGTCATTTTAATGACCCAATGGGTTATATTCATCGGTCATTTTATTCTGCTTAAAACTCTCTCCTGTTTTTTTGTGGACCGGTCGGAGTCTAAAGGGGTGTCATCATAAGTTACTGTCTTCTATTGTCCTTTTGTAAAAGTTCTAGTAATTCCTTTCCGTTTTACGAAAAGTTATATTTTCGATCTTTGGTTGTTAAACTTCTGAGTTGTTGAGTTTTTAGTAACAAGAGAACTCCGAAGGGAAAGAAAATTCGAGAAGGTATAATAAAATGAAAACCGGTTTAGAACTGGTTTATCGGAGGTATAGACCTTTTTTTTCTACACAGAAAATAATTTGTAAACAGGGAAGACAAATCTTCGGATAGTAAAATATCGGTTCTTACACTTCGTACTATAAGAAGAAGTACTTTATACTTCAGTTTCTTGTACACTTTTTATGTATGTCGGTAAAATTTTCTATTTTACGGGAGACATTAAAATGGTGCTTCTCTTTTATTTTATAATAAATTTTACTAATATAAAGAAACGGAAAAAGATTAGTAAATCGTATTAATTCTATAGTCAACCAAGAGTTTCACACTGAGTATTCTCCTGGTGTCCTCCAGAAGTTCTGAGTTCTCAAAACACTTCAGTTTGTAAAAGTACTATAATATTAGAATTATTACTATACTTCTAAATAAATTGAAAGTAATAAGTCGTACAAGTGTAAACGTTTATATTATGGTGTTCCCAGTCAATTTGACGACAGAAGAATCGACCTTAGGTTCGTCACCTTGGTTAGAGATGATCGTCAGTAGTATAAGAAGGGTCAGTATGAGAGTCTCCTTTCCCTTTTTTACGGTAAAAGTGAGTTCTGACGGGAATCCCCTAAGGAGCCACCAAGTCACCAATTCTTAAGCGGATGGTTACGTCGACCTGTACCCAAACTAGGGACCAGTCCTTTCTAGGGTGTATGACGTCCTGTCGAATCGGGTGGCGGCATTGTCCTCCTTGGTGGTGTTACTCTTCGGGTGTGTGCCGTTGATGTCTCATCGGGGTTGAGTGGCGTTGATCTCTTTCCGGCACTCGTTGTTGTTACTGAGTCGCGTCAGTTTTTTGTTTTTGTTTTTTCTTCTGACAGAAACTACTTCGTCACGAAAAATAATTTAGAGTTGGAAGTTCAATGTAATTTTTTTTTACACACTACTTTGTTTTTCATCCTGATTTCGTGAAGACACCGTGTCGTTTCGTGATATCAACAGAGTTGTTTTCGTGAGCACGTTGACAAGCTCAACACTCGACTTGGTTAGTGAAGATAGTGCCTCATCCTACTGACTGTCTTTTACTATATACAAGTCTGAAATCACATACTGCTTTTGAAAAAGTCTTTACCTTGTGTCATTTCGACAGTGAAATTCCCCTTTTTTCCTTGTACAACGATTACTAATTTTAAGTTCTAAAGTTAACTTTTATTCTTAAAACCTTTAGTATGTCGGTGATGACACTCGACATGTCGAAGTCCCACCAATTTCTGAAATGACTACTTTGACCTCCACTAAGTAATCGGGAACCAAAAAAACCGGAGTACCGCACTGAACATCTTAGACAAAGAGATTGTCCTTAACTCGGACCCTTAAGTGGGGAGCTGTCACTCTCACGTCTCAGGATTGGTGACCTGGTGGTCCCTTAATCGGAAAGAACTTCCTTGACTAAGTCGTCGGTTCTTTACTGACCCCTTTGATATCGTTTTCGTGACCACTAGTCGTCCTTGATATAAATTGAATTTTTCATTCGGATTTTGTTTGTCTATGGGACTGTCATTCCTTTTCTGAAGATACTTCTGTTTAACCCTCCTCTTTCTTTTTTCTTCCAACCTCCCTCTAATTCACCGGAGTAGACGTATAACCATCAGTTTTCTATAGAAAATTTTGAGTGTTTGAATCTTCATCTTTGTAAAAATTGTCATATTTTCTATTACCAATTTTAGACCATGTCTCCTCCCCAAGTCCTCCTTCTTATTTCTTTTAATACGATTCCTCCTTCTTATTTCTTTTAACACGATTTAAGTTATTGTCTTTCTTGGTTACGGGAGGGTGGTTTTTTTTTTTTTTTATCTCCTACTGCCCTTGATATGTTATGGTATTAATGTTTCCATTAGTGACCTTATTTTCTGTGTTGGAATGTATAGTCTTCATGTCATTTCACCATTTTCCAAAAGAAAATTTTTTTATTTTTGTTTTTTATAAACAAAATTAAGTGGATTCTAAAAGTCTAACTTTAGACTTTTTTTGTTTTTAGATTTTAGAATTTTTTTTCGGTTGGGAGTTTGAGGTACGTTTCTTTTTGTCCTAACACTAGTCTAATTTACAACAAATAGTCGATTTCATTTTAAATCCGATTTTACCATAACTCATTTATTTGGTAGTACTTATAGTTAAAGGTTGTGTTTTTTGTGATATAAAGTTCGTGACTACCTTGTGATTATTTTCACTAGTATGTAACCCGGTGTCTGTGTGGTTTTTTTTGAGGATTTATTTGAGGTTTTTCATCTTAATCATGTGTTTTGTAGACTAAGGGTTATGTTTTTTTTATCTTTCCTTAGTATGTAGTCTTTTATTTACAAGAAAGGTGGATTTTTTATTTGAAAGAGATTTTGAGAAGTTTCTTCCTTATGATTGGTATAAACTTCTGATGTTTCAGTTATTACTGTCACCATGTGTGACTTAACTGAGAAATGACTGAGTCGGTGGTCCCTTTGGGTACTTATGACCTCACCCATTGGATAGGGAATAGGTTCCCTTGATATAATAGGTCCCCTTGATGGGATAGGCCCCTTGATGGGCTGGGTCCTTAACTTGGTCCCAGAGGACGTAACGTCCATCTAAGAAATGGTCGACTCGATGGTCCCTTCGGGTGACTTAACTGTCGAAATTTCTTTAGATATTTAACTGTAAAAATCTTGAGGTTGTAGTCGTTTCGTATGTAAAAAGAGTTTGTGTGTCCTGTAAATGATTCTATTTACTACATAAAATCCGGTATTTCGTTCAAAGTTTAAATTTTTCTAAGTTCACTATGTTTCATACAAGAGTCTGGTGTTTCTTTAATTTAGTCTTTAATTGTTTTATTCATTGTTGTCTACTGTAGCGGTATCTAAGAGGTCTATACTTTTCCCATTACTTTTACAGTACTCAACAACGACTTACTACTTTGAATCTACTTTACCGACTTAAAGAAATTTCTATCTTTTATAGTTACGAGTGAGTTTATCTTTATCTTGATGTATTAGAAGATTCTTTTACACGAAATTTTGAAAGGATGTTTCTTTTGAGTTCTGAAACTATGAAAGTTACCATTTAAAATAGTTTGTAAATTCTTATTTATTATAGTTCACAATATTATTAATAATTTTAGTTGAGAAGGTATTGTGAAAACTTTTCCTCCATTATTAAGTGTTGATTAAGATACTTTAGTCGTATTGACGTTGTGGTTTTGGTGTGTCTATAGTGTTCTTTTGTTTTTCTAAGGGTAAGAAATACTTGTGTCTATAAGTGTAATCTTTCCTATTATAGAATATTGGTTCGCCTAAATGGATTCCTTACAGGCCAACTCAGGTCAAGTCAGCGAGTCAGCACAGGCTGAGAAACACTGGGGTACTTAGCTTCGTACGGTCCGGAGGGACAGGTAGTGGTTAAGGGCCTCAAGTGAGTCTGAGTGTGGGTAACTCTGTCCCTAGTTCTGGTAGGGGTACCTTTTCTTTAGGTTTTTTCGTTTTACCGACAGACCCCTCCGGAATGTTTATCGACACTTTACTTCTCTTCGTTTTTCGTTCCCTCTTTGCCTTTCTATATTCGTAGACTTACGTCTCAAGGATTCTTATCGTTCTTCTCTATTCTTTCGGAAGAATTCACTAGTTACGTTTCTTTATCTCCTTTTCTGGTCTTACCCTTTCTGCTCTAGAGAAGTTCTTTTAATCTCTATAGTTTCCTTGTAAAGTACGTTTCTACCCGAGTTATTTCCTGTCTTTACCATACGTGGATTGTCTTCGTCTTCTATGATTCTTGTCCACCGTTCTTATGTGTCTTCTTGACATGTTTTTTCTAGAAGTGTTGGGCCTGTTAGTGCTACCACACTAGTGAGTGGATCTCGGTCTGTAGGACCTTACACTTCAGTTCACCCGGAATCTTTCGTAGTGATGCTTGTTTCGATCACCTCCACTACCTTAAGGTTAACTCGACAAAGTTTAGGACTTTCTACTACGATACTTTCACGACGTGAGTTATACGGTCGTTTAAACCTTTTGAGTCGTCACCGGTGTCCTGACCTTTTCCAGTCAAAAGTAAGGTTAGGGTTTCTTTCCGTTACGGTTTCTTACGAGTTTGATGGTGTGTTAACGTGAGTAGAGTGTGCGAACATTTCATTACGAGTTTTAAGAGGTTCGGTCCGAAGTCGTTATACACTTGGCACTTGAGGGACTACAAGTTCCACCAAAAGCTTTTCCGTCTCCTTGGTCTCTAGTTTAACGGTTGTAGACGACCTAGTACCTTTCTCGTTCTTTCAAGGTCTTTTTGTAGATAAAGACGAACTAACTGATACGGTTTCGGAAACTGACACACCTAGTGTTATTTGACACCTTTTAAGACTCTCTTTACCCTTATGGTCTGGTGGACTGGACGGAGAACTCTTTAGACATACGTCCAGGTCTTCGTTGTCAATCTTGACCTGTACCTTGTTGTCTGACCAAGGTTTATCCTTTTCCTCATGTAGTTCCGACATATAACAGTGGGACGAATAAATTGAATATACGTCTCACGTAGTACTCTTAACGACTCGACCTCCTTCGTGTTCGACCTTAGTTCTAACGGTCCTCTTTAGAGTTATTGGAGTCTATACGTCTACTGTGGTGGGAATACCGTCTTTCGTTTCTTCTTGATTTCTCGGAGAACTACTTTCACTTTCTCCTCTCACTTTTTCAACCGAATTTCGAGTTGTAAGCCTTTTGATTCTAGTACCGTAGACCAGGGTAGTGAAGTACCCTTTATCTACCCCTTTGTCACCGACTGAAATAAAACCTCCCGAGGTTTTGGTGGTGTCTACCACTGACGTCAGTACTTTAATTTTCTGTGAATGATGAACCTTTCAATACTGGTTGGATCTGTCGTATAATTTTATGTCTCTGTAATGCAACAGTTGTTTCCAGGTAGATCAGTTCCGATAACAAAAAGTTCATCAGTACATACCTACACTCTCGACCTGTTATTCCTTTCGACTCACGGCTTCTTAACTACGAAAACTTGACACCACAACCTCTTCTGAGAACTCCCAGGGAACCTGACGTTCCTATAGGTTCGTCAGGTAGGATTTCCTTTAGTCAGGACCGACAAGTAACCTTCCTGACTACGGCTTCGACTTTGAGGTTATGAAACCGGTGGACTACGCTTCTCGACTGAGTAGACTTTTCTGGGACTAATACCCTTTCTAACTCCCGTCCTCCTCTTCCCCTGCTATCTCCTACGCTACCAACCTACCGTAGTGGCTGAGTTACCTGTACTCAAAACCATTTCAGGTCCTCATCCACTACCTGTCCCTCCGGACCTCACGACACAAAGTACCCCATCCTTTCTCAGCCTGTGCTAACTCGGTGACTTGACTTGACTTAATTGTTTACTTTTTTAGTATAGTTTGTTACTTATTTCATATAGACTGTTTTAAGTTGTAGGTAAGTACTTTTTCTTGAGAATCTTTTTGTCTCTCCCTTTAAAGGTGTTGAAGTATTTCTCATAGACGTTGTTTATACGTTGATTGTAATGTGAATTGTCACTTTTTAGTTTACAAAATTGAGACTGACCCTTGTTCCGTTCTTACAGTCGAGAGTGGTCAGAATAAGTTGTGCCCTTCTTCAAGGTCGGGATCTTTATGACGGGACCTTCAAGGTCGGTATCGTCCCCGCCATAGCCCCCACCACCCCCGCTTCCGTGTCTAATCCTTCTTTTTTTATTTTGGCAAGGACATACACCTATTGTACCAACAGATGTATCGTTTAGGGTTCCTTAGATGTGTTTTGAAGGATCTTGTTTCTTCACTCAGGTCGTTCTAACGTCCTATGTTGTATTTGTGTTTTTGGTTGATATACGACAATCACTTGTGTACCGGTGGTTTTATTTTTTAAGTTAGGGTAGATGTTAAGGTTTTCTTTTCTTCCCTCCTCTCCTCCCTTCCGTCCTCCGTTTGACTGATCCATATTTAGATTATTTAGTACATGTCGTTAGTATGACCTTCTAAGTTCTACCGTTTCTACAGTTAAGACGGGTTTAACTATGTATACATATTATATAAATATTAAAGATAGTTTTAGGAGTGTTCCAAAAAACATGTCTGTTGTTATAGTATTTTACATATACCTTTTCTTTAATCTTATCGACTTTATTAAAACTATACTTTTTATTTGACCTTTTTAGTGAAATAGGTTAAAGTTTTGAATGACATATATCGATATCATTCGTTCTGACACCGTGACCGTCTTCATGTCTGTGTATCCAGTTGTTTTGTATTTCCTCTTGACTCTTTGTCTGGGTGTGTTCATGTGGGTTGAGTAAAAAATGTTTCCACTATTTCGTTAAGTGATCCCCTTTCTATCGAAAAAGTTATTTACTACGGTCTCGTGAACCTGTAAATATCCGGTTTTATATTTTTATTTGGAAGTTAGATTCATTACATTTTAAATTGAGTTTTATAGTGTCTAAATTCATATTTGTGTTTCGACATTTTGAAGTCGTTATGCACTTGGCACTTGAGGGACTACAAGTTCGACCAAAATCTTTTCCGTCTCCTTGGTCTCTAGTTTAACGGTTGTAGACGACCTAGTACCTTTTTCGTTTTCTCAAGGTCTTTTTGTAGATAAAGACGAACTAACTGATACTGTTTCGGAAACTGCCACACCTAGTGTTATTTGACACCTTTTAAGACTTTCTCCACCCTTATGGTCTGGTGGATTGGACGGAAAACTCTTTAGACATACGTCCAGGCCTTCGTTGTCAATCTTGACTTGTACCTTGTTGTCTGACCAAGGTTTATCCTTTTCCTCATGCAGTTCCGACATATAACAGTGGGACGAATAAATTGAAGATACGTCTCATGTAGTACTCTTTGCGACCCGACCTTCTTTGTGTTCGACCTTAGTTCTAACGACCCTCTTTATAGTTATTGGAGTCTATACGTCTACTGTGGTGGGAATACCGTCTTTCACTTCTCCTCGGTTTTTCGGAGAACTACTTTCACTTTCTCCTCTCACTTTTTCAACCGAATTTCGAGTTGTAAGTCTTTTGCTTCTAGTACCGTAGTCCAGGGTAGTGAAGTACCCTTTATCTACCCCTTTGACATCTTTGCCACAGTCTGAAATAAAAAAACCCGAGGTTTTAGTGACGTCTACCACTGACTTCGGTACTTTAATTTTCTGCGAATGAGGAACCTTCTTTTCAATACTGGTTGGATCTGTCATATAAGGTTTCGCCTCTGTAATGAAACGGCTGATTCCAGGTAGATCAGTTCCGATACCAAAAAGGACACCAGTACATACCTACACTCTCAGTCTGATATTTCTTTCGTCTCGTGACTTCTTGACTACGAAAACTTGATACCACAACCTCTTCTGAGAACTCTCAGGGAACCTGACGTTCCTCTAGGTTGGTCAGGTAAGACTTCCTCTAGTCGGGACCCTAAAGAAACCTTCCTTACTACGATTTCGACTTCGAGGTCATGAAACCGGTGGAGTACGCTTCTAAACTGAGTGACCTTTTCTGAGACTATGACCCTCCCTGACCCCCGTCCTCCTTTTCCCCTACTGGCTCCTACTCTACCGACCTACCGTAGTGCCTGAGCTACCTGCACTCAGATTCACTTGAGGCCCTCAACCACTACCTGTCCCTCCGGACCGCACGACGCTAAGTACCCCAGTGTTTCTCAGTCTGTGTTGACTCGCTGACTTGACTTGACTTGACATTTTGAATTTTCAAATTGTGTGTCTCCTTTTTTAGAAGTCCTAGGATCCAATTCGTTTCTCAAGAATCTGTACTACGGTTTCGCATTTTTTTTTCTTTGACCTGAAGTAGTTTTAGATTTTGAAAACTAGAAGTTTTCCGGGACGATTTTTCACATTTTCCCTTTCAATGACTGACCTTCTTAGTAGATAAACTGTTTTTTGATCTTACATCTTGTGTAAAAAATTTTTTAGATTTTAATAGTTTTGAGTTGTCATTTTACCTTTAGATTAATCTTGTATCCGTTTTGTCTACGTGTTTTAAACTGTCTTCAATTTGGTGTTACTCTATAGTGATGTGTAGATAGTCTTATCGTTTTTATTTTAATTCTCACTGAAGTGGTTTATGACCACTCCTGTACCTGTTTGGTCTAGTAAGTATATAACAACGACTTTTATATTTACCATGTTGGTGAGACCTTTTGTTAAACCTTCAAAGAATTTTTTTTTAATTTGTACGTCGATAATATATTAGGTCGTTGACGTGAGAACTTGTAAAGAGCGTCTCTTTACTTCTTTCGAATATGTTTGAATATATGTTTTCAAATATCGTCGAAATAAAAATTGTCGGGGTTGGACCTTTGTTACATCTACAGGAAGTCGCTCACTTACCGATTAGTATGACACCGTACAGGTAGGTATGATACCTTATGGTGAGTCCTTATTTTTCGTTGTTTGATGACTGTCTATGTTGGTGGACCTACTTAGGGGTTCCTTAATTCGACTTAAAATTTTCCAGTTAAGGGTTTCCAATGTATGATTTTTAAGATAAATGTATCGTAAGAACTTTACTGTTTTACTATCTTTACCTCTTGTTAATTACCAACGGTTCCCAATTCTTTACCCCACCGCCCCTCTCTCATCAGTACCGATGTCTTCCCGTATTACTCCCTACGTACACCACTACTACGACAAAAAACCATAGAAATGACGTGACCCAGTTATAGGACCAATTTATGAACATGATATCAAAACGTTTTACAAGGGTGAGCCTTTTTGACTCAATTCTCATGTTACCTAGACAAATGTAATTAAAAACGTTGATTTACACTTAGATGTTACTAGGTTCTCGAAGGGTCCACCACGATCACCATTTCTTGGGGGCACAGTTAAGTCCTCTGTATTCTCTACTCCCAAGCTAGGGACCCAGACCTTCTAGGGGACCTCACCCTGTACCGTTGGGTGAGACCATAAGAACGAATCTCTTAGGGTACCTGTCTCCTCGGGACGTTCGATGTCACGTGTCCCAGTGTGTCTCAGCCTGTGTTCACTTCACTGAATCGTGTGTACGTGTTACTAGATTTGTAAATTTTAAATTACTTTTCTTGTGACGATTAATAACATCTTTACGTTTAGTTTTGATGTCACTCTATAGTGGAATGAGGTCGGTCTTATCGATAGTAGTTTTTTAGGCGTTTGTTATTTACGACTTCTCCCACACCTCTCTTCCCTTTAGAGGATTTGACAACCACTCTTTCATTTGTCCATGTCGATGATACCTCTTGTCATACTTCCAAGGAATTTTGATTTTTATCTTGACAGTATACTTGGATGACCCGTATATAGACCTCTTTAAGTACTAGGTTTTCCTATGTACGGGGGGTCACAAGCGACGTCGTGACAAATGTTATCGGATCTTTACCTTCGTTGAATTCATGGGTAGTCATCTATTTACCGAAATCTTCTACGCCAAATATATATATTACCTTATGATGAGTCGGTATTTTTTCTTGCTTTATTACGGTAAACGTCGTTGCACCTACCTGTGTCTGTAACAGTATGACTCACTTCAGTCTGTCTCTTCCTCTTTATTACTGTAGGAAATATACACCTCAGATTTTTCTTTAAAATGTTTACTTGAACGTGTTGTCTTTCCCTGAGTGGGTGAATCTTTTACTTGAATACCAATGGTCTCTCTTCTTACTCTCCTTCTCTATCAATCCTTCAAACCCCACCTGTACATGGATGACATATCGTGTACCTTGAGACGATCTCTTTCTGGTGAACGTTGTTGTTTCTGTGTAGTGTCGGTTTTTATTTGTTTGTCTATATGTATTAAATTTTTCTTTTTTCTTTTTCTGGTCAAGATGACTTCGTTTTGGGAGTCAGGTAGGTCGGTCTGGACAGATGTGTACGGAGTGATACTCTATGACCCTCTAGTTCCTGGCTGTACGTCTGAGGTTCAGGAGGACGGACACGACACACGACGAACGAATAAACTAACAGAACGTTGTGTCTATGACACTCGTTGTAGACGAAATTCGTCCTCTAAGGAGACTCAGAGTTTTTGTATGTTCCGGTAGGGACTCTTTGTCGACTTAAAAACCAGAGGTCTTAAAAATTTTTCATTTGCAAAAAGATTAGAGAAGGAGTTATGTGTCGGGATATTCACTAGTTCACTGGTTTCTTCTAACAAAGAGAACAATCTATAGACACATATAAATTCTAATTAAAATTTTCTGTTATACCTATACACTGAATGTACGACTCGACTGTTTCTGGATTTAAATTCGTACAGTTAACAGACTCACTGACTTATCTAGTAAAATAACGTAACACTGACAGAATGGTAGACGACTGATTTCTATATTAGAGACCGAAAGGGATAAAGTACCCCTACTACACTTTTCTTTACTCTGTCATCTACGTCTAAGGAAACGTTATATTGATCTCGTTATATTAAGAGTATTAAATATAAGATTTTTAGTTAGACCGTTATTTTTACGTAACAAACTATTACTAAGTTTTAGAATTAATTACAGATCTTATATATACATGTGGTTTCGTCTATGTGTATGGATTTGTGTGTGTGTAGAGTCTATCTAGTTGTCTAGTTAGGTAGAGACGTCCACGAGTCTTAATTTATCGACCATAAGGTTATAATCATGTGTTTGTGGCACTTGTCGATATATATTTATCGAGAGACATACGTATTCACACATATACATAAAAAGGAAGAAAAAAGAAAAGTCTATAGTAATATTGTTTTATTAGACCATTCCTTTTTTTAGACTGAGGGATGTTGGTTGTAAAAATTTGTTCGGAGTCTCTATTTCGTCACACGACCTGTGGTTATGACAAAAAGGAAGAAGTTTAGTAAAGTCCCTTCGTACTTAATCTGTTCCTTTCGAGAGGACGAAGTAGGATGTAAATCGAAAATCAGGGACAGGTGAGAAACCGTACTTGAGAATTATGTTTTTATTTACGGTTGCCGACGTTATTGTTTCCGGAACTTGCAAGAATAACTGTACCTTTACATTTTACTTTGGCCCTTCCCTCGGACCATTACTAATTGCATTCCAAAGTGAATTTTCTATAAAATTTTAATATATTGAAAAGTTTAGAAAAATTCCAACTAAGTATAAAAATTTTACGAAACCCAAATAAATTGGAGATAAGACATTGTACTTGTTTCAATTTACATCGTTCTATTTTATTGGTTTTTATGTACTTTTACGAAGGTGTCAAGTGAACCGTCGAAATCTCAACCTCTTGTGACAATTGTCTCTTGAGTCTATGGTCTTTTCGGTTTCCCTGTCTGACAAAGACCTCAACAATCGACACAACTGATGATGACTCCTGGTTATTCTACTCCTTATTTTCCCGGGTTCTAGTAAGTTTATACTAATGATACTAATGGGATTTTACTTAAGTAAACATGAAAGTGAAAACATATATAAAATCATAGAAGGATTTTGGTGTAATAATAAATCCAGAAGAAATAACGTTTCACTGGATCGACTGTTGTATGACCAGACTTTAAAAGTTTCTTATTTGACGTTCCACATATCTTATCCCAGTTACGAGGGTTCAGTTTCTCCGACCTACGGATGACACCAAATTAAATGACATACTATGATGCGTTCAATAAGTTGGAGGGAGACGCAGACAAATATGAACATTCGTAGACATTTTACCCCTATTTATTATTATGGATTAGGAGTTCATACAATAGTTCTAATTTACTCTATGGACGGTCCGTGTATCGTATGTCATTATAATCAGTACTGATACCTGTAGACACGACGTTTCCGATTCAAAATAAGAGTCAAGTTTGGAGGGTCTCAATCTGACTCTGTCGATCCAAATTTTATATAAAGAATTCCGTTTGTGTCATATGTTCTATTTAAGTACATAAAAATTTTTAAGGAAGTTGTTTATGAATAGTTTTAGTTCCCGTGATTTGGTCTACGACCCTTATGTCACCACTTTTCTAATTTTTTACCAGAGACTTGAGGGATCGGAATGTTTCAGATGGACCCCTTCTGTGTGACTTACTCACTGAACTCATTGTTAAAAATGTTTCTTTACTTAGACTGTTAGACCTTCAGTCTCCTTCACTATAAATTCGATCGTGGACTCTTATGTGTCATCGATTTTTTTTTCCCGCCCCCATTCGTAAAAAATACGTATCTTGTGAGGTACCCGTTTCCGAGACTCAGTTCTTTGTTGTCGTTATGGTTCCTAGACTTTTCTTGAGACTCCATACTTTCCCTATGTCTCTTAATCCCCTTATGTCCGTCCCTCTCTAGTGTGTCTCGGGATCTTTGGCGGACCCTTAAGTCAGAAATGACACTTTACTCTTCGGGAATTCTATAAAATTTTAGGATTCTCAGAGTACAGATTTGCATTATGTAAAGAGAGAGCGACGACACACCTTTTTACCAGAGATTTCATGTTATTCTGATACAGGTCGTTCTAGTCACGTCTCCGATACCATTATATGGTTCTCTTCTAACTATCACTACACCTTGTCCGGTCACCGTCTGATCTGTCTTACTAATTTAACCTCTTTATCAGTTCTGCGTCCTTTCCCTTGTTCAGTTTCTGTTCTTAGTAAGTTAAATGAAATCCACTTGTACCTAGGTTAGTGATTTTGTCCCCAGTAAAACTCTCCTTTACAAGTCTCGGACCACCCGACGGTAGATATCCCAGTGTGTCTCAGTCTGTGCTGACTGCACTGAATCGTCGTCTCCGTCAAGTACTCAAACTTTCACTTTTATAATCAGAAGTCAGTACAGACTGAGAAACACTGGGGTACCTGACATCGGCTGGTCCGAGGAGACAGTTACCTTAAGAGGTCCTTCCTTATGACCTTACCCAACGGGAAAGGAAGAGGTCCCCTAGAAGGACTGGGTCCCTAGTTTGGGCCCAGAGGACGTGACATCCGTCTAAGAAATGGTAGACTCCGTGGTCCCTTTTGGGAGTACTCAAACTCCGTGGATATTTTGTAGGTTCACTTCTACATTTACCTGTTGAATTGATATCCCTAGAACCTTGAGTCTTGTTGAATCCAACCTCCATTATCATTCTATCGATAAATGGATACAGTGTTCTATTTCTTACTAAGAATTGGAAGGTTGTACGACTACTTAGTAGAGTCCCCGACTAAAGTTTAGGACCAGTGGTTAAAGTCTCTCGGATTGAGTCGTCTTGTCTCTTTATTGAGTTCTTTCCGTAAAAATTGTTTATGAGAGCTCACTGTCTGTTATGGAACTCTTACTTGTTTCTTTCTGTAATCATCGCTCTCTCTCTCCTTCTTTTTGGACCTTACATACTATGGTCTCTTCGGTCTCTCTGTCTGAACAAAGGTCTCAACAATTGACACAACTAACGATGACTCCTGGTTATTCTACTCCTTATTTTCCTCGGTGTCTTAAGTATCTGTTCCTTGCTCTCCCTCCACTCCTCTGCTTCTGTCGATACACGCCGAGACGACTCTGACATGTTTGTTCTCCGTACTATTCGGATACCCTCTACCGTACCCCGTTTCTTCCCTAGACAAACGACAGACTGAAACAAAAATCCTCGAAGGGACCGTCGAGTCTGTCAATTCTTAGACGGATATTACACCCTCTGGGTCCAAGTTAGGGACCCAGCCCTTCTAAGGGACCTCTTCCTTTATCGTTGGATGAGGTCATAAGAACGGACCTTTAGGGTACCTCTTTCCTCGGACCACCCCATGTCAGGTGTCCCAGTGTTTTTCAGTCTGTGCTGACTCGTTGATTGTGAAAGTGCGAAACAAAACCCCTATTCTTTCCGTCGGACTTCTTTTCCGTTCCAAGTTCTACATACTCTGTTCTCTTGTGAAATTAAGAGAAACTAGAATGATCGATGATATGTTTATTTAATATTAATATCCAAGCTTGGAAAGAATCTGTTTATTTTCGGTTGCGGACAGTTTTTGTAGTACTCTAGGTTTTCGATAGAAGACATCAATTCTGTCCCGTTTATAACTAAATAGAAACCTCCTTTCGTTTTTATGACTTACCATAATATATAAGACTAAGATTCCTTTTCCACTCCGAGGAGGAGTTTCCATTTCTAATTTTGACTCTGTCGTCCGTACTCACGGTGGACGACCATTTTACATTTACGAGTCAAACAAAGAAAAAAAACCGGTACGGTGTCCCGTACACCCTAGAAACAAGGGGTTGGTCCCTAGTGTGGACGTGGTGGACGTAACCTTCACATCTCAGTTGGTTGCCTGGTGGTTCCTTCAGGGTTACGAGTCATAAGACTGACTCTATCTTAGATCAGAATCCTTAAAGTTGATTAACCTAATGACCAATGGACAAAAGTTACTCAAAGAACTATTACTATGACTTCAGAGTCTAGAAGGGTGGGTCGTTTTGCTTCAGAAAATATTTGTGAGGACAAAGTTACAATAAGAGAGTTTAGTAGGGTGGAAGTGGAAGACTTTGTACATGTAATGGAATACATTTTGTCTACTGGTCACGTTCAAGATACGTACGTCGTCCCTTGGGTTTCGACCACGAGACCCGGTTGGGTCTCCCCACCCCACCCCTCCCCCTGACCTCTCCCCGAGTCCTACCCCCTGTGTGCACGTGGACACCGGCTGAGTACCACTACACACCGTTTTTGGTGGTGTTATGACAGTATTAGGAGGTTAATTTTATTTAATTAATAAGTTTTTTTAGAGGATCAATCGACCAGTAGTAGGAAAATGAAGTTGTAAACTGTCGTCCTCCGTGTGTCAGGTTCTGAATAATGTATTAGTAATCTAGTAAATTTTGACTTGATCTGGAAGAGGACTAAAGATGGGTGAATACCCGAAGGGACTATCGAGTCAACCATTTCTTAGACGGACGTTACGTCCTCTGGACCCAACTCTTCTAGGGGACCTCTTCCTTTTCCGATGGGTGAGGTCATAAGACCGGATCTCTTAAGGTACCTGACATATCAGGTACCCCAGTGTCTCAGACTGTGTTGGCTTGCTGAAAGTGAAAGTGTAAGATAGGAGCGGAGACGACGTCATGTTATTTAGAGGGATACTATCAGGAAGTGGTAGACTTTCGTCGGTGCAGACATGAATGAAAGAGGGGTCTAATTTGTTGAGGCCATAAAAAATTGACAACAAAAATTTTGGAGGGTGGTCGGGTCAACAACCTATCTTTAACCAGACAGTTGTCAGGTATTTGATGGAATAAATCTCAAAATAAAAGTTGTGTATCGGGTCACCGATAGACCCAGAATTTTGTGTTAACTAAGTATGATTCAAATACCAGTTGATTTTAGGACAGGTCGATCTAAAAGGGTTGGGTCCTACGTAAGTTAAATTAATAAACTTAGATCACGCTCAGAACTACAGATAGAAACGATTTAAAGTGGAGTATTGTTAAAACTAACGTGAAACAGTTCTAGTAAAACCTGGGACTAAGAACCAAGATAGGTTTAAGCTGTTCGGTGAGTTATTTAGAAGTAGGTTTAGTTACTATTTTTGAACCTATACTTTCTCGGGATCTTTCATTAATTATGATCCGGACGTTCTTACCCCATCCCTACAAGTAGTAGATATTTAGATGATAAATGATTAGGTAGAGTCGTTACTCCCATTACCTTTTGATTCCGTTTACGAAATTGTTTTAGTTCTACAATACATTATTCGTAACGTACTTACATCACAGGAGTTTAAGGAAAGTTTTCACGTCAAAAATACTCAAGTCGTTCCAACAAGAATCCACTTGAGTACCTTTTACAAGTGTTTGGTGTCACCCCAATGTCACCTATCACGGATGTAGATGAAAAGAAGATGTTTTAATGTGACATTCTCAATTGGATAAAATGATAAAATACTAATTTATAAATGTTAAATTGTGAATTTTATCGTCTAAACACCGGTAAACACGTACATAAAATGAGTAGGATTACCCGATTTCTAGTGGAAAAAGTTTTCATATCAGGAGGACTCATTTTATTCGATACAGAAGAGACGAATCCGTAGGTACGAATTCGTTCACGCGGAATAAACTTTTGACTAGGGTTCAATGAATGTTTAATAAATCTATCGAGACTGACAAGTTTATGCTGATACCCAATATTAAGGTGACCCAGAACTCTAGACTTGTTAGTATTACATTGATATACTTTGTATACGACCCGAAGTCAGACAAAGAAATTATATAAATAGACCTGAAAAGGTAAAATTTCTGGTGAGAGACACGAGTACTTTTCCCTTCGTTTTGGTCTTCACAACGAGGTCCCATCTCACATCGTAAGGTCTACACCTGAGACTTCAGGGTCATGACCTAAGATTGGGGTCGAGATAACAAGTGATCGACACACTAGACGTTGTCCACTATATTGGAGAGACACGGAGCCAGAGTGAGTATTTACACTTATTACTGTTTTGGATGGAGTGTCTCAATGTCCTTAATTTATTCAATTGTACACATTTACCAAACATTGTCACAGACGGTGTGTCATTCGTGACTTATGAAATCTACAAACAATATTAATAGCAAGGACTAGCGGATGATTATAGGGGGGAAGAGTGTGTAGGAAAGGGACTTGAACGAGACTTTTGTTGTTATGTCATGTTACCAATGAATTCTCGACCCAAAACTTCAGTCTTATATGACCTGACCTCAAGACTGGGGTTTGAAATAGTCGTAATAGTAGAAGTCTTCAGTGAATTGGGGAGAGTCGGATTTGAAGGAGAAGATATTTTATTCCTATTTTTGTCCTAGATGAAGTACCCCAACAACGTCCTTAATTTGTTTTTACTTACGGTGTGGGAAGTGCATCATGAACCGTACATTATATACATAATCCAATTAGAAACAGTTTTGGGGAGACACAGGAAATCATAAAACCATCCATGTTAGACCTGGTATGCTCAGAGAAAAGACTATCAGTATATCTAAGAAGTGCGAAAACTGTTCATAGAAACCAATAGGTGGAGAGAGGTTGAAACCATCTACAAAACACAAAATATCTGTATGACGAGAGTTGTAAGAAGGGGTACAGGAAAGAGAAACCTAACAAACACCAATAACACAGTTTTAAATTCTTAAAGGACAAGAAGTTAGAATACCAACGGCCCCTCCTTCCTACCCCTCTTTCCTGTCCCTCAAACCCTATCCGTACATGTGTGACGATATAAATTTTACTTATTAGTTATTCGTGGACAACATATCGTGTGCCTTGAGACGAGTTACAATAGACCGTCTGAGCTACTCTCCTCTCAAACCCCCTCTTACCTATGTACACATACATACCGACTCATGGAAACGATAAGTGGACTTTGACAGTGTTGTGACAATTGACCGATATGGGGTTATGTTTTATTTTTCAATTTTTTTTTTTTTTTTCAGGACAAGAAACACTTAGAAAATCATAAATCCCCATACAATCATAAGGCCGGATATTGGTACTCTGACACGGGTAAAAAAAAAGGACTTTATATACGAAAGATTTTATGTCCTAAGCGTTACAGTAAAAAGGAATACTCTACAATAATATTAGAAATTTTATTTCTCTATTAAAAAGATAGTTATCAAATAGAGAAGATGAAGGGGTTAGTAACCATTTTTCATTTAAGTCTTATTACTAAGGGTGGTGACAAAAGAAATGGTGGATACTCCGATTCACTAATTATTTAGTTTTAAAATAATCTATGAAAATCGTCTTAATTTAAAAACTGTTTATAGATCTACCAATTAATGATGGTATTAAACAAAGAGTCATTTAAAATTTTAGACAAAATCTTTGGTAGTAGATGTCATGGACAGTACGACTCTAAGGAATTATAAAGAAACAGTCTTGTAGTGAAAACAAAGGAAAAAAGAAAATATCGAGAGATGGTCCAAGAAGGGGTTGTTTCACCAAAGATGGAATACACATATAAGTGTGCGTACGGTACACATGTGTGCGTGTGTGTGTATAGGAGGAGTAATTGGGGAGATTCGTAAGGGATAACCTACAAAGAAAAGTGGTTTCATGTGGAAGGTTGTTGGTCTCAAGAATGTACTCATGGTGGGATGGTGAAAAAAAAAAAGATGGTGAAGAACTATTGTCTATAAGAGAACAATTTTATGACTCAAAAGAAAAGAGATATATGACGTCACTATATGTTTTAGTAAATATATGGTCCATGATAAGGATTTATCAAGACAGGGGTTTACGAAAGAAAGACGGTATACAAAAGGAGGATCGAATAGATAAAGATATTGTAATATATTCGAGGAAAGAGAAGAAGTGAAGTTTAAATTACTCGGAGATCGGTGTTCCATTATTTGCAATGAAACGATCTTCGGGTTATGCTACCGTAAGTTATCATGTCAAGTCCTTTGGTTTAGGGCGAGACTATGGGAGGTTGACAAATGACGGTATAGATGAGAACAGAAGGTTTCAATTCTCGTAGTTTACCTTTGTATTTTTCTATACTCGACACAGACGAGGAGGTTGAGGTTTTGGGACATAAAGAAGATTTGCACAGGTGATTACACGTGTTCTTTTCAATAAAACTGATCTGATAATTGAAGTTCTATTGTTCCTCGTGTGTAGAAAACGTGTGATAGTAGGTCACGGATCTTGTATAATCTGGTCTCCAACGTGTGAAACTGGGTACCCGGTTCAGGACAGGTGTCGGACAAAAACTTACCGAGGGTCGATGCTTACCAAAAATGTGAAAATTTCCCAACAAATTTTTGTTCAATTTTTTTTTAGTGTACCTGCTTGTACACTGTCCCTGGTATACATGGGGTGTTTCGAATTTAAAATGGTAGACCGGGAAAAATCTTTTACAAACGACTGACGACATGGTCTGGGAGTTTATAAACAATTTTCTCACTTCTTCTTCTTTGTCTAAGGGTTGTTTATATGAAACTCTACTAACGTTTGCCATTTATGAGAGTATTATTTGTGACACGTCTAGAAATTTAGTAAGGAACTGAAGATAAAAGTGACTCAAAGTTCTCTTTGATTTCCAAAAAAATAATCACATAAATTCTCTACTATTAAAAAAACGTAACATGGATAAGAACTTAGTGTTCACGAGGATTCTCTCGATTTAAATTTGGAACCACCAGGTGAACAGGTAGTTCAGTTGTTTTCACAATCAGTAGTCGTTCCACATTCCACAGTTAAGTGTCCATACATGGGAGTATGTGTGTAGGCAAGGAAGGTACTTCGTGGTTCATGGATTCGTGACTGTGGGGTGTTGTAAATGAGTAGACAAGGGTGCACAGACATGTGGACAATGAAGTTTTAAATTATTGACTCTTACAAGGTATTTGGGACATTATTTCGAGACTTATGACTTTTTACGAATTCGTTTTGTACTTTCAAGGTAAGAGTTTATTATAGTTTCTGGTCATGATCTGGACAAGTATCATTACAGATAATCTTCGTGAACGTTTACACATGGACTTTTACAACGAGGTAGTGAACCTAAAAAGGGACCAGACCCGTGAAAAAATCTCGAGCCAGACGTATTACTTTATCCTAAAGATGGTAGACATTCCTTTTACCATTAATTTTATACAGAGATTTCGAAAAATTATGAATTATATACAGTAGAATTATATATACTAGAATTTATTATGTCTTAGTCCGAACCAATAAAATACTTTTTTTATGTTAAATTTTAAAATCACCGAAATAAAGGGGTAAAAAATTGGGGTCGGATTAAAGAAAGTCCGAGTCACAATCATTGTTAAACGATTAGAAGGGATTATTTATGGAGGTCCAAGGTCTACGGTAATCACACTTTATTTTTACTTTATTTTACAACTACAAATGGAGAAGTCAATGGGAGACGTATCTAGAAAGGGATTTCTTGTGTATGTCCGTTAAGAAAGATGGTCTTTGATTGTCTTAGTAAATGTTCAGAACCCTTACTGGTCAAAGATATATACAAAAGATTTACAAATATGATTAAACCTTAGATTAAAAATGGTTACGTAAACGTGTTATTTTTCCCCCTGTTTACTGTTGTCATATACTTAAGTCCGTTCGGATCTGATCCTTTTGTTTCGATCATAATTTATAATTGTAATCGGTATAATTACGATTAATTGTCGAATTTCGAGTTGTAAGTCTTTTGATTCTAGTACCGTAGACCAGGGTAGTGAAGTACCCTTTATCTGTACCTTTGTCACCATCTGAAATAAAACCCCCCGAGGTTTTAGTGACGTCTACCACTGACGTCGGTACTTTAATTTTATGCTAATGAGGAACCTTCTTTTCAATACTGGTTGGATCTATCGTATAAGTTTTCGTCTCTGTAATGAAACGGTTGTTTCCAGGTAGACCAGTTCCGATACCAAAAAGGACACCAGTACATACCTACACTCTCAGTCTGATATTTCTTTCGTCTCGTGGCTTCTTAACTACGAAAACTTGACACCACAACCTCTTCTGAGAACTCTCAGGGAACCTGACGTTCCTCTAGGTTGGTCAGGTAGGATCCCCTTTAGTCAGGACCCACAAGTAACCTTCCTGACTACAATTTCGACTTTGAGATTATGAAACCGGTAAATACGCTTCTCGACTGAGTAAACTTTTCTGGGACTACGACCCTTTCTGACTCCCGTCCTCCTCTTCCCCTGTTCTCTTCTACTCTACCAACCTACCGTAGTGGTTAAGTTACCTGTACTCAAACCCATTTGAGGCCCTCAACCACTACCTGTGTCACACGACACCAAGTACCCCAATGTTTCTCAACCTGTACTGACTCTCTGACTTCACTTGTTATTATTATTATTTGTAGTCGGTAGAAACGATGGAGTCCGTTATGGTTATGAACGTGTATATCATAAAGATTAATAATGAATAGTCAAATATTATTTACAGTCGTAGGATACCCGATGTTAATTCAAGTCTTTGTTAGGTCTAGGGACCCAAAAGAAGGAGGAGGACAGACGACAGAAGACCGCTAAAGTGATAAATATTAGAAGTAATTTCTCACTCGTTCCCTTTTTTCTTTTCCGCCATTCTTCCTTAAATGTTTTCGTAAGTGTCATTGTGGTTCCTTAATAGTAGACTAAACGAAAAAATATGTGAGAGAGGAACTGACATCAGTAAATGGATTAGTGCAGGTTCTACATTGGGTCATTTCTGGGATAATTTTATGAGTGGGCTAGACGTTGTTATCGGAAAGCGAATGACCGTAGGGGACTATTAGGACGTCTCTTCGTTTTGGGTCGTAATTTAGGCTTCAATTAGGTGGAGAAGTCCTCACTTTGACGAGACCAGAAGATAACTATTGGATACGATTGTTATCTATGTTGTTTAGATCCATCGTTTTACAACGCATTATACGGTATTGTCCTTGTGGAGGGTAGCTGACCTGGTCTGTCGTACAGTCACATGAAAGGAAAACAAGATTGTCAAATTAAAAGGAATACTTTACTTAAAATTTGCACTGTAAATTTTAAGATATAGGACATAAACAGTAATTGAAAAAGGACTTTTAGACGAATATTGTAGAACGAATATTTCGTGAACTTGTGATTTATTTTTCACAAGACACTTACTAATTATAATAAGTAAAAGAGACGAGGTCTTTTCGTCATGGATGATGTGGTCACAAGACAACTGAATGGATGATGACGAAAACGAAAAGGAAGTACCTTTCTGGTACGGTCTCGGTTTCGAAGACATTCTGTCAGAACAAAGTTCTCCACTAGGTGAGAGATTTTACTTATTTACTCTCTTTGGTGTGGGGAAACAGACTGGTTAGTGGTCATTTTTAAGGATAAGATGGATCACAGAAATATCTTCAACAACGAATAATCGATTTTAATATTATTGGTACACTGATAGAATAAAGGTTCCTTTTGTTAAAGTATTTCATGACCTATCATGTCACTGACATATTCAACCACATTCCGCGATGTCGGATTTGGACTTTTCTCCTTTGTCGATCTTACAACGGTCTCGTCTTTGTCGATCAACGGTGCTATAGGTAAGTTAGGGAGGAGGAAGTATTGTTTAAGGTTCAAACAAACTCTATCGTTATTTGGAAATCTGTCGATTTCCTGTAAAGATTCTGAGAGGACACCAGTGAACCCCGGTACATTGATTGAAGACCGGTTACTATTCTCCTTCACAATAAACCTGTAAAGACCTGACACTGGAATTTTCCAGTCCCGGTCGGAAGAGAAGACAAAGGAGGAAGGACCTTACACCTGAATTGTCGACCTCGAGGTCGTCAATATCACCTTGTATTTTACTGGAACTCTGATCTTAGGTATGTGTTCTTACCACTTTATAGAAAAAAAAACTTTATCCCATCATACTGTTTCTGGTACCTCGACGGTATAATCGGTGTCTGACACATGGAGGTTCTGTCGACAATGTACTCTCTTGCTAGAAAATATGGTGACCATAAAACTTAAAAGATATATGTGTCGGTTTGGAATAGCACTCAATCAAAATAGTTTAGTTCATATACTGTCTTACCGAAACTATATGCGAAGACTTTAATTTTTCGTGTTTAGGTTTATTAGAAAAAGATTTTGTTTTTTACGATTCTACACACGTTAAGTTATCGCGATTATATACTTTAATGAGACTTGAGTGGAGGGAGGTCGAGGAGTCGTAGTAGTGTATTTGTCTGATCTTTTACTCTTCCTTTAATCTGAATAGTAGAGGTTCTCTGAATAAACTCTCTGTGTAAACAGAGTCAAGATGTAGAGTGAAATGTAGAGAAATTCATTTTTATACAGTATAATGTGAATTTTCATTTCCCAGCAAGTTCTCGGGTGTAATTTCTCATTTTGTCCCTGAAGGGACCGTCAGGTCACCAATTGTGAGGTACGAAGATGACGTCCGTCCAAACGAGGGATCAACCCCTTGATTCTTGGATGTACGGTACACCGCACCTGTTATTTTTTTTTCTCACGTGGTTTGTAAATTTTCACTCATTCAGATATCAGGTTCCTCAAGTAAGGTACCTGTTTCTTCTTCCTTTTAGGTTAGAGGGTTGTACGATTCAAAAAGGTACGATTTAAATTTTTTTGTTCCTTGTTTGACTATCTGTTTTTCGAAATTTTTTGTTTTTGTTTATCTATTTGTTTGTCAAGTTTTTTTTTCCCCTGTTTAACTATATGTTTTTCAAGGATAAGATTCAGTTTATAGAGTCACGTAAACTAATTATTATATAGGATTCGACTAGATCCCGAAGGGTCCACCATATCACTATTTCTTAGGCGGACGGTTTACGTCCTCTGTGCCCAAGTCAAGGGCCCAACTCTTCTAGGGGATCTACTCCCTTACCGTTGGGGTAAGGTCATAAGAACGGACCCTTTAGGGTACCTGTATCCTCGGACCGCCCGATGTCAGATACCCCAGTGTTTCTCAACCTGTGTTAGCTCCCTCACTCGTGTTCGACTAGATTCGATTTCGTGTAGAATTAATGTACTGTTTATATATGCTATTTCAATAGAAAGACCAGTACTTTTGTATTTACGTTTCCTTCTAACTCTTTCATATAGAGACTTATTTCTTTTATTCGTAGGATAATAATTGGTCTTGGATTTGCTTCCATTTTTATATCATACAGATTTTCATCTCCTTTAATTAATCAACATGTCATGTCTCTTGATATAAGTTATAGAAGATTATTGGATATTATTTTAATTCCCCTTTAGAAAATTTTTGAATTAATTTGTAGTACTAGTAGATTGGGAAGTTTCAAAAGTTAATAACGACTAGTCATAAGTGAAACATTACATGACGAGAGAAATGGTCGTTGGAGGAAGTCGGGGTCGAGAGGACTGTGTTTGCGGGTCAGTGTTTCACCTTCGTGAATGAAAACAAGGGTTTATTTTCTAGACTGGTGGTATCGATGAATACCTAACTATCGTTCGGAAGAGAGGTTGGTTTCGGACCTTTTTTTTTTAAATTTCCATTTTTTGATATACATAATCATTAGAGTTTAAAAGTTCTTACACCTAATGTCTCTGTTATATCAAAGTAGGACACTCACTCACCCCTTTTTTGCAGCCGGGTCACGGTGAGACCGACACCTTCACCGTCTTTTCTGTTTCACGTTTTTCATCGAGAGACGAGCATATACCAGAAAAATAGAAAGTCTCATTACGTTTTTTCCCTCCTTGTACAGTTGAAGATTTAGACTTCTTTTTGGCAACGATGGACGGGTGATGACCTACTGTTCATTAGTGACGAAGACCGTTTCTTATCCCGATTAACTTTACTATGGAGGTTCAAGAAACTTTATTTGTAATTGTTTTGTGTGTTTTCGTTTGTCCTTCTATTTCGTCGTGTCATATACTTTCAGTCGTGTTGGGTCGTTTATCTTTGTTCTGAAGGACGGACTATTTAGACCCAACGTTTAAATCCGAGACAGTGGATGATCCACTGTCTCAAATTTGTTCAAAGTTTCAAGACTGTGATACAAAAAAGTAGAAACTTTTGGTACGTCAAAGACTCTCCGAATTTATGTCATCGTAAATATTTAGAAAGTTTTATGTACACCAGTTCTTGACTATTGATCAGTAAAAAGAATACTTTAATATTTTTATATATGTTTCCATCTGTCTTATTTTATTACTTGGGTTACATAGGTCATTGATCGAAGTAATTAATATTCGAGTGAGAACAAAGTAGATATTAAGGGTGACTGAGGAGATATTGTGTCATTATTAAGACTTTACTTAGAGTCTAAAACCTGTGGAGTAAATGTTTTTAAGTGATATACGTATTATTTAGGAAAAATTGTATTGGTGTGTTAACGGAACTGTCTAAAAATTTTTAATTGTTAGTAAGGAGTTATAGTTTATAGACTAGTCACAAACCTAAAGTTTAACGGAGTATTTACAGTTTACAATGACTCTAAAAATAAGAAACAAAGATGTAAAGTAAACAAATTCAGTTCTGAGTTTATTCCCGGTGTGTGACTTCGTCCGACTATGTAGAGAATTCTCAGTCACACGGAGACAGAGAGTGTCAGGAAACGAAAGGTACTTCAAATGAACAACTTCTGTGACCTTGTGAATAAGTGACCTCAAAGGATGATAGACTTAAAACGATTGCCGTAGGGTCACCTTAGAATTGTACAAGGAGACGAAGACATAAAGGAGACCTTCTAGTCTTAGTCCCAAAACGTGAAAAAGAAGTCAGACCCAAAGACCGTCATGGTGAAATTTAAATTCATGTTACAATCACCATCCTAAAAACATCTACAAGAAAAATTAGTTCGGTTTCTTCGAGGGAAGATAAGGATCAAACGATTCTTAAAATAGTCTTTGCCTATGACTTAAAACACTTTACGAAAAAGATTCAGAAAACTCTACCATAATACTGGAAAGAAAATGTTATTTGATTATATCACTTATTGTAACTGAAAACTTACAATTTGGTCGGTCCGCACTGAACCTATTTATGGTAAACTATTACTAAGACGAAAAGTATGTAACGACTAAAGATAAATGATGATAAAGTGTCTAAAAACGAAGATATGAGTACTCCAGTAACCAGACATAATATGAAATAACGTTACAGAAGTCAAAATAATAGTCTCCATTCGACTATAGTATTTTTCTTAATACACGAGGGAAAAGGAGATAAAAATTTTTCTAAAAATACATTTTAACCATAAAAAAGGAATTAATATTATCTGAAATGATCACTTCGATAGATACGAACCTAAAAGAAACATCCTTTAGTTTGATTGTATATTGGGGAAGCTAAAAGTAAAGAAGAACCAGTCGAAATCATTAGACATGGAAAGTTTCTTAAAAAGGTGAAGTAGATTTTAACAAATTAAAAATCCGTATTTCAATAAATATAATAGAAAAATTATAACAGTCTGATGTCACTAACATAGAGAGAGTAAGGACTATAATCATTGACGTGGAAAAGAGACTTAATGAGAGTGATCACAAAATAGTTAAAATAAATAGAAAAATTTTTTGTTCGAAATAAAAGAAACTAAAAGAGATGACAAACAGGTAAAGGATGAATTGACTAAACACAAGTGAAAACAATAAAGAAGGAAATTATATAAAGGTTAAATAAACGAGAAGAGACAAAGAAATTCTATTTTTGAATTTCTTTGAATTTATTTTTAGAGTTTAAACTCTAAAAAAATTCCATAAATTTCGATATCACTTTCATTTTCAGCCAGTCAGTACAGGTTGAGAACCACTGGGGTACCTGATATGTCAGGTACCTGAAGAGGTCCAGTCTTATGATTCACCCATCGGTAAGGGAAGAGGTCCCCTAGAAGGGTTGGGTCCATAGTTTGGGTCCAGAGGGATAACGTCTGTCTAAGAAATGGTCGACTCGGTGGTCCCTTCGACTCCTTATGACCTTACCCATCGGATAAGGAAGAGATCCCCTAGAAGGACTGGGTCCTTAGTTTGACCCAAGAGGATGTAACGTCCACCTAAGAAATGGTCGACTCGATGGTCCCTTCGGGTAAATTTCGATATTTAATTGGAGTTTAACTGAATATCTGGGGTCTAAAAACAATTTCAATTAAATGTTACAACACAATCAAGTTCACATGTCGTTTCACTAAGTCAATAAAATGTATATATGTAAGAAAAAGTCTAAGAAAAGGGAATATCTAATAATATTTTATAACTTATGTCAAGGGACACGATATGTCATCCAGGAACAACCAATAGATAAAATCTATATCATCACACGTATGCAATTAGGGTTTAAGGATTAATAGGGAGGGGTGAGAGAGTAAACCATTGGTACAAACAAAAAAGATACAGACACTCGGACAAAGACAAAAACATTTATTCAAATAAACGTAGAAAAAAAATTTAAGGTGTATACTCACTATAGTATACTATAAACAGAAAGAGACCAAATGAAATCATACTATTAGAGATCCATGTAAATATAACGATATAGACCGTAAGAATATCGACTCATTATAAGGTGACACATAGAGACACACATATATATATATGTGGTGTAGAAGAAATAGGTAAGTAGATAGTTACTTGTAAATCCAACGAAGGTACATATGTGTTGTGTAACACCGATAGATAGCATTTATCACGCTACTTGTAATCTGACGTACATAGAAAAACTTACTATAAAAAAAGACCTATATACAGGTCGTCACCCTAACTACCTAGTATACCATTGAGATAAAAATGATAAAATTCCTTAGAGGTATGACAAGAGGTATCACTGACCTGGTTACATGTAAAGGTGGTTGTCACGTCCTCCCAAGGAAAAAGAGACTGAGAGAGGTCGTGGCTAATAAACAGTCACGAAACTACGATCGGTAAGACTGACCACACTCCACTATGGAGCACAACAAAGCTAAACGTAAAGAGATCATTCCTCGTTAGAAAGTACATGGATACTCGGTGGACGTACAGAAGAAACCTCTCTACAGAAAAATCTAGAAGACGAAACAAAACACATTTTTACGACTCGACGTACTCGACAGACTCCGGTGTCTAAAAGTATACGACGTAAAAGTGAAAGTAAATCAAGTTTTATATAATATTGAAGGAAACTCTAAAGAAGAAACTGAATACCCAATAATTATTTCCACAATGAATTAAAGGTTTATAAATGCAAAAGAGGTCTAAATGGGTCTACTAAGTTATTAAATGACAACAAACGAAATACCGGACCGTATATCAAATAACCTACGAGGTAAACGTGAACTCTTTCAAACATTAAACGAAAACGACCCACCTTATGAGATATTTATAGTCAATGCAGTTCAACCAGTTATTAAGAAAAATTCAGAAGATATATGGGAACTACCAAAAGACAGACGAATAAGATAATTAATGATTATTTCCTCAAAACTTAACAGGTTTGAGATTAACACCTGAACAGACAAAGAGAAAAATTTAAACAATAGCAGAGTATATAAAACTTCCAGACAATAACCCATGAATTCGGAAATTCTAATAATACAGAAGAACTACTTGATTAGAAGAATAGTTAAACTTTAAAGAGAAATGGAGACCGTTGTAAGGAATGAGTCTTTAGATGAATTAGACTATAATTTTATCGGTAAAATTAATAATTATAAACGTGTTATACAGAAAAAGAAAGGAGAATGAAAATTGAATAGATACTGAAACATAAATTACTCTCGAAAAACATCTGTCGTATCTCAACCAGGACGAAAAAAATTTAGGTCATACTGGTAGGGACGGAAAGTTGACTTTACAAATCTGTAGAAGGTAAAGAATATTAATAACTATATCAACCTAAATCTAATAGAATAACAAAAGGTGGACATGATGGAGAAGAAAAAATTACGAAGTAACTTAAATCATAAAAAATTGTAGGTAAAAAAACGATGATAACTGAATATTTCCCTATGAAAAAGTCACTGATGAGATCACAAATATTATACGTTGAAATTGATTAGAGTCAGATGTAAATATTATATGTTAAACTACATATTACAATTCTTGAAATCTCATTATATGAAGGAAGAGGGGTGAGGGACGATACATGATAAAGACAGTAGGATAATGAAGATGTATAGTAATTCATACATGGTGTTTTATAGTAATGAAAACAAAATTTATCAGTTGAAGAAAACAATTTACTGTTATAATTCTATTAAATGTATGGTATTTTAAGTGAGTAATTCATATGTTATTGTAAAACCATTTACATATCAACAAGTTGGTAACGGTTTTAGGTTAAAGTCTTATAAAGGTAGTGAGGTGTTTCTATTGAAAATGGGTGAAGGTCAGTTAAGAGTAAGGGTGAGAATCAGGATTAAGATAATTAGATGTAGACAGAGATATTTAAATGGAAAAGACCTGTAAAGTATACTTATCTGAGTTTGTTATGTACCAGAAAGGTATACCGAAGAAAGTGAATGGTGTCATAAAGCCTCCGAGTAGGTGCAACATCGTACACAGTTATCAAGTAAAGAATTTAACTCCTTATCGTAAGATGATGTACCTGTACGGTGTAAAACGAATAGGTAAATAGTCGACCACCTGTAAAAAAGACAAAACTGAGAAACCGATAATACTTATGATGACGATACTTGTAGACACATGTTCACAAAAACACCTCTAAACCGAAGTAAGGAGAACTCATCGATCGATCCTTATCTTGACGAGATAGTGTACCTTAGAAGTTATAAAACTCATTGACGGTTTTACAAAAGATATCACCGACGTGATACAGGTTGTTCGTTTCATACTTACAAGGTTAAAAAGACGTAACATCAGTTGTCAACAATAACAGAGAAAAACTAATGTCGATAGCGTCCTCCGTACTTCACCATAGAGTGACACTAAAACTAAACATAAAGGTATTACTAATTACTACGACTTATAGGACAGTAGACGAAAAACCGGTAAACCATATAGACAGACCTCTGATGACGTCTAATACCGTCTACTCTTTAGACGAGAATGTGAATGACGACTAGGAGACGTGAATTACACAGAAAGAGGAGACGGACGAGATTATAAAGGAGAAAGGTTAAGTAAACTTAGTCAGACAAGTAAAATGAACACAAACCCAAGTGACTCGAAGAACTTTAAGACACAAATAACAAAACCTTTCGAAGACTGGTAATAAAGAAGATTAAAAAAGAGAGGAGAGGAAGTCGCTAAAGATGGTGTGTAATCCAATGAAGAGCGATGGAGTGACCAGTGATTGTAAAAAAAACTTTAAAAAAAGACAAAGTAAAACCTATCTAAGATAGCAAGATAAAAGTTCAAGTGATCAGAAAACTTTTAATGACAAAAACAAAAAACAAAATAAAAGGAATTAAAAAGAAAAAAAGGGTCTGTCCTCTCGTTTAGGTCAGGGATGATAAGGTAGTACCGACTTTCGTGTTCAAGTTTCAGATAGTTACAAAAATTATTAGTGAGAAATCTGACGGTGGTGGCGGTGACGACGGCGTCAACGATCCTCAGTCCCTCTCGACTAAACCCCCGAAGGGACAATTCTGCCTTTTCTAAGACGAGAGTTACACCCTCTGGGTCCAAACTAAGGACCCAGTCCTTCTAGGGGACCTCTTCCTATACCGATGGGTGAGGTCATAAGAACGGTCCCTTTAAGGTCTGTCTCCTCGGACCACCCGATGTCAGGTACTCCAGTGTTTCTCAGTCTGTACTGGTTCACTGACTGTGAAAATGTGAAGATCTGGTTTCTTTTATAGATTCACACCCTGTTATTAATAAGAATTGGATCACTTAAGATAACTTAATGGTGAAGAAGAAGACCTAAACGGATCAAAGATTTAAGACTTTTATGACCTTCTGAGAAAGTGTATATAAATACGAGACTTCAAGATTATAGAGTCCCTCTAAACTCGTTCTATGATACACAAGTCAAGTCAGGCTGAGAAACACTGGGGTACTTAACGTCGTGCGGTCCGGAGGGACAGGTAGTGGTTGAGGGTCTCAAGTGGGTTTGAGTACAGGTAGCTCAGCCACTACGATAGGTCTGTAGAGTAGGAGACAGTAGGGGAAGAGGAGGACGGGAGTTAGCGAGGGTCGTAGTCTCAGAAAAGGTTACTCAGTTGAGAAGCGTACTCCACCGGTTTCTTAACCTCAAAGTCGATGTTGTAGTCGGGAAGGTTTCTTGTGGGTCCTGACCAGAGGAAATCCTACCTGACCAACCTAGAGGAACGTCAGGTTCCCTGAGAGTTCTCAGAAGAGGTTGTGTTGTCAAGTGTTCGTAGTTAAGGAGCCACGAGTCGAAAGAAGTGTCAGGTTGAGAGTGTAGGTATGTACTGATGACCTTTTTGGTGTCGGAACTGATCTGTCTGGAAACACCGTTTCATTACAGAGACGAAAACTTATACGATAGATCCAACCAGTATTGAAAAGAAGGTTCCTCATTCACAGAAAATTAAAGTACCGACGTCAGTGGTAGACGTCACTAAAACCTCGGGGGTTTTTATTTCAGACTGTGATAAAGGTGGCAAAGGGGTAGATAAAGGGTACTTCACTACCCTGGACTACGGTACTAGAAGCAAAAGACTTACAACTCGAAATTCGGTTGAAAAAGTGAGAGGAGAAAGTGAAAGTAGTTCTCCGAAAAATCAAGGAGAAGTGAAAGACGGTATTCCCACCACAGTAGACGTATAGACTCCAATAACTATAAAGAGGGTCGTTAGAACTAAGGCCGAACACAAAGAAGGTCGGGTCGCAAAGAGTACTACATGAGACGTATGTTCAATTTATTCGTCCCAATGTTATATGTCGGAACTACATGAGGAAAAGGATAAGCCTTGGTCAGACAACAAGGTACAGGTCAAGATTGACAACGAAGGCCTGGACGTATGTCCAAAGAGTTCTCCGTCCAGTCCACCAGACCATAAGGGTAGAGAAAGTCTTAAAAGGTGTCAAATAACACTAGGTGTATCAGTTTCCGAAACCGTATCAGTTATTTCGTCTTTATCTACAAAAAGACCTTGAGAGAACGAAAAAGGTACTAGGTCGCCTACAACCGTTAAACTAGAGACCAAGGATACGGAAAAGCTTTTGGTCGAACTTGTAGACCTTCAAGTGCCAAGTGTATAACGACTTCGGACCGAACCTCTTAAAACTCGTAATGAAATGATCGTACACTCTACTCACGTTAATACACCATCAAACTCGTAAGAAACCGTAACGGAAAGAAACCCTAACCTTACTTTTGACTGACAAAAGGTTTAAACGACCGTATAACTCATGTCGTGAAAGTGTCGTAGTAGAAAATCCTAAACTTTATCGAGTTAACCTTAAGGTAGTGGAGGTGATCGAAACAAGTATCACTACGAAATCTGTGAGTATTTATTCTGGAAGTAATGATAAAAAAAGGTCCTTTAATATGCCTCTTCGAGGTGTTCTCAGAGTTAAAGGACGAATTTCTAATGACTGAATCGTTTGTACTCTAGTGTTAAAGTTCATTAAATTGACATTTGATGGATACATTTACCCGAAGGGACCACCGTGATCACCAATTCTCACTTCACTTACAACGAGGTAGGACAGGTTGAGAAACACTGGGGGTACCTGATATGTCAGGTACTTTAAGAGAACCGGTCTTATGATCTCACCCATCTGAAAAGGAAGAAGTTCCCTAGAAGGGTTGGGTCCTTAGCTTGGGTCCAGAAGACGTAACGTCTACCTAAGAAATAGTCGACTCGGTGTCCCCTTCGGGTTCTTATGACCTCACCCATTAGATAGGGTAGAGGTCACCTAGAAGGGGTAGGTCCTTAGCTTGACCTGTGGGGACGGTTACGTCCTCTGTATTCTCTACACCCAACCCTTCTAAGGGACATCCTCCCGTACCGTTGGGTAGAGTCATAAGAACGGACCTGTTAGGGTCCCTGTCTTCTCGGACCACCCGATGTTAGGTATCCCAGCGTTTTTGAACCGTGTGTGTGGACACATTTATCGATTTACGGTGACAGTAACGAATTTTATATCATTTTAATTATAACCTCTTCCTTTACCGTTGGGTAAGGTCACAAGAACGGACCTCTTAGGGTCCCTGCCTCCTCGGACTACCCGACGGTAGATACCCCAGCGTGTCTCAGTCTGTGCTGACTTCGCTGAATCGTCGTCGTCGTCGTCGTCGTTATGATTTTATTGAAAATCCAGAAGGAAGAGACGTCTGAGGATGTAAAGTAGATAGAGGGTAAGGATTTCTTAAAAAGAGAGTTTCGAGAGAAACGGAAAGTTACTGGTGTCAGAAGTATGGACAAGTTCAGAAATCGTTAATAGGTATATGAAGGTTTCGGAGTGTTCGATGGACAAAGACATCAGAAATTGAGGAATTTAGATAGTCCGAACAACAGTGGTACATTTTGAAAGATTTTATAGAACGAAAATGTCAAAGAAAGAATACTTGAAATTTAAAGTGAAGTAATAAAAATCATATTTTCAATTTTAAGAAACCATAATCAATGTAAAGACTTATCGTCTATTGTCCTTAATAACAAAATTAAGTGTAAGAACTTATGAATGTTTATTTAAGTGTAGGTGAAGTTGGATCAATCACCAAAAGTTTCTTTGTAGTTCTGTATTTTTGAGGAGTCTTAAGAATTTTATTTTGTTGTTTTATAGTTCAAATAGTTTTGTTACGATTTTATTGTCTAATAGGAATGGTCGCGGACCGAGTGCAAAGGAGGTCACCGATCACTAAACTTTACCGACGATAATATCTGGTTGACTTGAAGACTCTAGAGGTGACAAAGGTCGAGGAGGACTCAAACGGCTAGTTAGTGTACGTTGAAGAGATGTGACAGGTTCTCGTGTTAACACGCACTCAAATAGGTGACATTAAGTTCGTGTGTCTTTGTGTTTTCACTCCGGGTGGGGTGTAGTAGTAGGTCCTTCTCTTCTTTCGAACCGGTGAGTCGCTTTACTGTGACTCCTGGAATTGGTAAATTAGTTAGTCCACTACTATTGTGTTAGTGTCGTTCTTGATGAGTCATGGTCGGGTTTCTTGTCGTCCACGTGTCGTGTCATAACTCGAGACTACCATAATTTCACTAAGTATTACATTTTCTTCCGATTGACTGTCGGGATTATCTATAATACCCTATTTGACAAATAGTTTTAAAAAAATTTCCATCATGTAACTGTGTTATTGAATTTTCACTGATTGAAACGTAAAGACGATAAAAACTGTAATTAGTTTGTTTTACCGTCACTTTGGAGTATTTGGATCGACCAGTTTCTTACTAGTAATCGTAAATTTATAATGTATAAAATTTTACCTTTGACAAAATTTGTATATATAAAGGAAGTGGATGTTTAATACCGTCTCAAGAAACGAGATAAAGAGATATATCAGACTTATAAACAATTACTCATGATAATGTTAAAATTTTCATTATTACAATTTTAGACGATTTCCTACAGTAAAACTAATTTAAAGAACCCAATATATATTTTAAATAAAAGTTTTATAAAAAAACTTTTAAGAGTTAAGGAAGAGTTCTTTATTTACTTCAGAATTTTAGACGTGTTAGTCTTAAGATTTAATCGGTCTTGTTTCATAAAGGGGACGTGAAAGAGACTATGATCAAAACCAAATAAATATACTAGAGAAAGGTACGAGTCTTTAATAGACGTATTAGTTTATTGTTAGTTTTGGTTAGTTCAACTCTGACCTAGTTAAAAAGAGAAAATTGATACGATGTACACATATATGAAATAGTGACGTTACCAACGACATTCCCTTTCCGAACCAAAAAGTTTTTTTGTAAGAGAGTCTTTTGTCTCAAACTGTGAGTTTGGTAAATGTTTCTTGAAAACATTACACGAGAGAACTAATGAAACTCTTTGTTTCATGGTAAGTCTTTTCTGTGTAATAAATCGGAACATGTTTGAAATCGCGATCGAAAATGTCCGAAAGTTTCCAGTGGATCAATTCTCTTTCTTACTCGTTCTTACAATCGTACAAATCGTTAATAAGAACCCTAATCTGAGAGTGATAAAATTAACAACTGTGTAACATTTGTTCGGAAAATTTCCATTGAATGTTTCGTTCCGCCAATCCCCAGTATAGTACTTATACAGTGTCCTGTTTACTTTTTGTGGGTGACAGGATGATAATCTTACCGATGAACACTAACCCTTCAAAAAAGGTCCCTGTCTTAGTATACGTCTACAAATGTCTCTACATGGAGTTTGTAGAATTTACGTTCACTGTTACTACTTAAGATCGGTTTATACAATCTGTTAAGGTGTTCCCTAAGACCATTACTGTTTTGTGACTACAGATTATTTGTACCCTTCTCCAACTTGTTTTAATAAAGTACTTTACATATACCTTTTTTCACAATAAAGATTTAGTTCAGACATTCTAAATTTTTCGTTACATGTTGATTTAATTATTTAGTAGATAATATTTTTAACTATGCTTTCCTTTATTAGAAAAGATTTTTTTGGGTTTCCAACGAGTCCTGGCTCTATGTACCATCTCTCTCTTGAGACGTTTCAAAAATCGGTGTTCTTTTATCATAGAGGACTTGGTTACTCCTGTATGAGTCTTCATGGTTCTACACAAATGTTTCTTTCGGGTCGTTACTAGGACTTCTTTAATAAGACTAGATGGGAAGTTCGATAAGTTCTATAATTTCTTTTGAAAACCACTAGAACGGTCACAAGTCGTCCGACTTCCTGTTATTTTTACTACACGCCGTAGTGTGGTTACAGTTCTGACAAAAGTCATGTTCGTCCTGAAGTGAAGACACGTGTAAAATATACTAGGATTTCCAGTACCAAATACCGTTTTTAGGACCCTCGGAATTGTCTTGTACCTGAGTCTTGTTAATATGTTTCATTTACCCCCATAAAGTAAAGTTATTATGAGTGTCATTTCAACTACTCCAGTATCATATCCACTTCTACGAAAACGAATCATTGTACATAGCGAGGTCTAAGTAGAGAGAATTGGACTACTACCTTATTTTTGTTGGACTTATAGTCGATGACAAACTCTCTGAAATTTTTCAAAGAGTGGATGAGTTAGGTGGATCTTGTCCTAAAGGTAAGTCTTATACCCATTTTGTTTATGACCATTGATTTCTTTGATAATTTGTTTACTTTTTTTAGTGAGTGTTCACATACATCATATAGACCATATTAGGTGCCAGTCACCAGTTCGACAGTCAAATCCGTATGGTAACATAATTTACGTGAAGTGAAATAACACGAAGGTCTATAAGGCACAAAATGTTTGACTTCCAGACACCGTTAGAACTCAGTTAGATAACTGTGGTAAAAAGGTTGTTGTAGACGAGCGAACGAATGACAGAGACACAGTGTAAAACCATTAAAAACGTCATCAAGTTTGAAAAAGTCATAATAAACAATATCGTTAGGCACTAATCATTAGAAACTACAATGATAACATTAACAAAACCGAAAAAAATTCGTTACTTCATAAAAAATTAATTCCATACATGTGACGAAAAAAATTCTCTATTACAATAATGTATGAATTTTCTGATGTTACATCACGTTTGTATTGAATAGATACGGGACCCTTTGGTTAGTTGAATGCATTGAGTGACGTGACGTCATAAACGAAATAACGTCACCAGACTTTGCCTTGGTTATTATAGGGGTCCCATACGACATGACCGTTTACATTATAAGTGACACAGTATGAGTCTTGTTTGATTGAAGTAGTGTAGTTATTGACATAAATCGGTCTCAATTTCGTATTTTATCCTAATCACCATACCACAAATTTTTTCATTTTGTTTTCGTGTAATTTTCCTTTTTTTCCACGACGTCACTGGTTTTGATCCGAAAAGACTTTATACTGTGATCGTATCGAGTTTGTCGGTCTTTACGTCAAAACAGATACAGGAAGTCAGGGGGACTTTTCGGAACAGAAAGGAAGTTTTACGGTAGGGATTGAGAGTGACGTTGGTAGGAACAGATTTCTGGAGTGAACGAAATAATGTTCTCGTTTTAGGAAGTAAAGGGAGGTTGGAGGATATTAGACAAGAAAAACGATAAACATGCCACGATAAGGATTTTACAGTGAAATTAGTATAGTGAAATTAATGGATTCTTGGACACTACCAAAGGGGAATGGTTAGATCCCGTTAATAATATGTTAGATCTAGTCTCCAATCGTTTGAAAAAGACATTTTTCGGTATGTCATTCATAAAAGTCTAGACGTCTCGTATGTTAGAGACAACATTGATGAGTTGAGGCGGTGACAACGCGTTTTCGTCGGTATTTATTCTGTATTGGTTTACCCGTACTTTATTATGAAGTGTTTTAGTTCCTCGGTCGGTGCAGACCGGGTATCCGGTATCAAACGGTTGGGGATTAGATCTAGGTACGGTATATAAGTTGATATAAAAGTTGTTATTCGAAGAGGGACAATAATTAAGATTGTAAATAATGACTGCAAGATATATAAATTCGTGACAGGATCATCAACCTTATGTCGTCATCCTAACCAAAATTTGAATACCTCGAAAGTCAGATCGTTTCTTCTTTTTACAATTTATTCTTTAAAATCTTCACGACTTACAATATTTTCTTCCATAATACCTACAGACATCACCCTTTACGATTAACTCCAGTCATCCAGTTCCTTCCGTTACGATTAGTACTCGATCCTATTACGACTTCTCTCGTGTCTCGAAAGGACCGTCTCTGTAACCGTATACATTTCTGTGGTTCCGGTTTCTGTACCTTCGTAGGATTTACAGGTAGTTGTCTACTTACCTATTTCTTCTACACTATGTATTTATTTACGTCACAATGAGTCGGTGTTCCTTCTTACTTTGTTACGGAAACGTCGTGGTACCTACCCGGATCTCTGACAGTATGATTCATTTAGTCTGTCTCTTTCTGTTTATGTACTATAGTGAATATACACCTTAGATTTTTTTACTATGTTCAGTTGAATGAATGTTTTGTCTTTGTCCGAGTGTCTGTATCTTTTGTTTGAATCCCAATGGTGCCCCTTTCTCCCTCACCCTATTGAATTCTTAAACCCTATTCGTGTATGTTTGATAATATCTATTTTCTATTTGTCGTTCCAGGATGACATTTCGTGTCCTTTAATATATGTTATAAAGTATTATAGATGTTACCTTTTCGACCTTTTCTTATTTATATATTTGACAGCGTTATTTGACCTTTTAAGACTTTCTCTACCATTATGGTCTGGTGGACTGGACGGAGAACTCTTTGGACATACGTCCAGTCCTTCGTTGTCAATCTTGACTTGTACCTTGTTGTCTGACCAAGGTTTATCCTTTTCCTCATGTAGTTCCGACATATAACAGTGGGACGAATAAATTGAAGATACGTCTCATGTAGTACTCTTTTCGACCCGACCTTCTTTGTGTTCGACCTTAGTTCTAACGGTCCTCTTTATAGTTATTGGAGTCTATACGTCTACTGTGGTGAGAATACCGTCTTTCACTTCTCCTTGATTTTTCGGAGAACTACTTTCACTTTCTCGTCTCACTTTTTCAACCGAATTTCGATTTGTAAGTCTTTTGCTTCTAGTACCGTAGTCCAGGGTAGTGAAGTACCCTTTATCTACCCCTTTGCCACCTTTATCACAGTCTGAAATAAAAACCCCCGAGGTTTTAGTGACGTCTACCACTGACGTCGGTACTTTAATGTTATGTGAATGAGAAACCTTCCTTTCAATACTGGTTGGATCTATCGTATAAGTTTTCGTCTCTGTAATGAAACGGTTGTTTCCAGGTAGATCAGTTCCGATACCAAAAAGGTCATCAGTACATACCTACACTCTCAACCTGATACTTCTTTCGACTCGTGGCTTCTTAACTACGAAAACTTGATACCACAACCTCTTCTGAGAACTCTCAGAGAACCTGACGTTCCTCTAGGTTGGTCAGGTAGGATTTCCTCTAGTCAGGACCCACAAGTAATCTTCCTGACTACGACTTTGACTTTGAGGTCATGAAACCGGTGGAGTACGCTTCTCAACTAAGTAACCTTTTCTGACTACGACCCTTCCTAAACCCCTTCCTCTTCCCCTGCTATCTCCTACTCTACCGACTTACCGTAGTGGTTGAACTACGTGTACTCAAACTCACTTGAGGCCCTCGACCACTACCTGTTCCTCCGGACCACACGATGTTAAGTACCCCAGCGTTTCTCAGCCTGTACTGACTCGTTGACTTGACTATATATTTGACTTAGTGAAACGACACGTGGTCTTTGATTGAGTTATTACAGTTAAATTTTATACAGTTTAATTTTATGCAGTTAAATTTTTTCTTTATTTTTCTGTGACTCCGTTTTCTGATCAATCCTTCGATAAAGTCTCGGACCCAATCTTTGCGGACACCAAATCCGATCCCTTCGTCGTATCCCCTCTGTTTTTTTCCTTCATTTAATCTCAGTCGTCCTACACACTATCTCGTCCTTATCTCTCTTTTTACGATGATTTTACCTAGAGGATCTAGAGTCCGACCTCTTTGATTCACCTGTCACTCCGTGAACGAAGTGACTCGATTCTTTGAGTTCTTCTCTAAGGTGTCCGTGTAAGAATAGAGACATAGAAGTCAAGTAGAATAAAAGGGGTTATACATATAGGTGGGGAGAACGTAATAAACGGGACATGGGAAGTATTTCAGAAGGTGTCGGAGACATTAGGTATGTTTAGAGAAGTATGAGGCTTGAATGTAGTTCAAAATTTAAGAGTAGTGTATCATCTCAGGAATTTGACAGGAGTGATCATCATTGCTTGTATGACCAAAACGGAAAGTTTGGTATAAAATTGGATAAAAATTTTTCTTTAATTCAAAATATACAGGAGGTTAACGGAGTACAGGTGATGTTACATTTCCTGTATCATCCACGAGTTACTATGAACGATTATTTGTGTGATGTACATCCATCCATTCGGTAATTATGTCTGTATACATGTAAGTTTATAAATGTGTATGTGTATTTGGTAATTAATAGACAATCAGTTTCCTCTACCTTTATTCTTTATATGGTGCTCCTCCGTACCTCGACTTCCAAAAGGTACAATTGGTGATTTCGGAGTTTTTAATTTATCCAGTGAGAGAGAGGTTTCTTAATACTAGCATATAAAGAAACTATGTTGTAATTTAATGACCACTTAGTCTTACTATTGGACACTGTTTCCTGAAGTCGTGTCTACATCGTAGTATAATCCTGAATGGTCTTCTTTTACTTGTTGTAGAGGAGACGTCTTCCGTTCGTACCCTAAGTGCATTAATACGTGACGGTGTTTCACGGTCCGGTCGTTGCCTTGCGACCTTCCTAGGTAGACCCATTCTTCCTTTTTTTTTAGTAACAATTATATTCTTCTTATTTCTCTTTTGAGACCAAATTTTGTCGTTACCTGACCACAAGGAACCATTTTTGAAGATTAAAGAGTAATTTTAAGGTCGTCTCATCCCTAACTGATCCTTCACAGTTCTTCCTTGGAAGAAACACCTGTCATTACAAGGTGTAGAACTGTCTTCAAACCCAATGTATTCATAGATATAAACCGTTTCAAATCGTTTACATGTGAGTTCTAGACACAAAACAACATACATTTAAAAAGATGGTTTCCTTTCTGAAACTTATGACTTGACATGAATTAGTATACGTACAACTTATAAATCCCCCCTTTTTTTCTCATGATTAAAGACGTTAAATGAACCTTCGTGTAATTTTTCTTTTACTAAACTACTCACTGTTATTTGTCCATATATTACTTCATATATTATTTTATGGTTACCATCCATATATCTACAAATTACATTTTAGGAAAGTTGAAGAGATAAATAAACTTTTACAAGTATTATTTTATAACCCCCCTTTTAGTTGTTTTTGTTTCTACGTTTGTGTATGGTACTATTTAGAGTTAATCGGTTACTTCCAGTGGATTCTTGTCAATTACCATTAGACTCGTCCGAGATGGTAGACTTTCCCGTCCGGACGAAGGGGGCCCCAGGTCTCTATCTCATGGTTATTCTTTTGACTTCTCACTGGAGGGAGTAATGTCCCGGATGAAAGACCTGATCAGAACCAAGATGTGGCAGTAAGAGGTAGGGTAGGGTAGGTGCGGAGAGGAATGTATAAGTGACCTTCTTTTGTAGTGAAACTTTCGTAGGTTCGTCCTTCCTTTTCTCTATGGTTCCACACGTGTTATGTAACGCTCTTCGTAGGGGGTTTTACTTTATAGTGTCCGTCTTCTTTGGGGCCTTTCTTATGCAGTCTCGTTAAGTGTGATATAATGCCACCCCACGAGAGGGAGTCATTAAGTTATAGTTTCGTCGGCGACAAGTACTCTCTTTTGAATTGTCTTATTTCCTTCCCTTCATATCTAGAACACTAGGGGTCCTGTGACGAGACCAGCGGTCGACTGTCAAAACCAGTGTAGTTCCATTCGTCTGTCTCTCGACTAAAGGTAAGATAGATCGAAAGACTGTCGGAGTGTCTTAAGTGGTGAGTACTTAGTAGAAGGGGCTGGAGGGTTGTACCAGAAAAACGGGTATTCTACCTCTAAATGAGTGGGCAGGTATTCCTTTTCAGTAGGTGTGAAAGTCCCTACCGAAGTTAGGTTACTGGTCATAGAAATCCCTCTTTTTTATGTAAAAGTGATAAATGGGACGTTAAAAGTCTAAAAACCATAAGTTTCAGAGAATTCAATATTCGAAGTAGAAGATTTATGGAAACAATTCCTACGGTACCGGTTATTCCTTTTGACACACTACCCTACTAGAAAGTTGAGCCCGAATCTCACCTCTCCAAGTTATGTCGTTTGAAGTGGGAACCTTGGCGATTTGTCCGTAGCTCTAAGTGTTCAAGAGTGAGGGTAGTGAGAGGACTTTTACATTGGGTTTTACGTCTTAGTAGAATCGTTACTAGGTTCCGTGATGTAGAGATGTCGTCTACTGATGTTTTCGGAGGACTAGGGATGAGGACTGGGGTTGTTAGGTTTGAGGTGTACTGTAGTCGCACAGGAAAAGTTGCATCCCAGTCTAAATGGTGGAAGAGGATACCGAAGAGGGAGAGGTTACCGAATGGTGACATGTGTTTTATTTTAGCTGAGAGTGGTCCAAATTTTGCAGGACATGCTAAAATATACTAGAGAGAGGACGGACGTGAGGAGAGAGGGACGATGACGAGGACTATTCGTGTACGAGGTCGGTGTCACCGGAAGACAGGCGACGAGGTCGTCCGGTACCACACGGGTGGAGCTTCAAAGACACGAGCTTATAGGGAGACCGACCTTGTGAAGAAGGTCCAGAAAAGTAAACAACTGATCTAATAGTAGGTCCAAAAACAAATTTACAGTGGAAGTCTCTCTTCGGAAGGATTTACTAAGAGTTTACGTGAGGTCGTGTGACTAGACAGAATAAAGGAAGTGTCGTGAGTATGAATTTCAATAAATGTACAACCAAATGACTGACAGAGAGATGGGGGTGGGGTTGATCTTACATGCAAGATGGTCTCATCGTTGGAACTGGCCAAGTGTCGGTATTGCGACCATAGATCTTGTTGCGGATGTGTATCCCCTATCGGTTATTTGTAGTCGACTTATTTAGTTATCACGACGCGATCCACGACTCTCTCCCGTAGTCTCCGGTCTGTCCGTCTTTGGTGTTAGTGTCTTTTGATTGGTTAGATTAGTGTACCTGGTGTCAGAGCAGTTTGAGTTACTTTGACTCCGTACGGCACATCCCGGTGGGTTCTGTCTGTCCAGCACCGCCTCTCAAGATTGTTTTACACCAGGTGACCTCTTCCTTTACCGTTTGGTGAAGTCATAAGAACGGAACTCTTGGGGTACTTGTCATACTTTTCCGTTTTTCTGTCCTGTTGCTTTCTACTTGAGGGGTCCAGACATCCACGGGTTGTACGATACCCTCTTCCCATCTCTTTATTGCTGTTTTCTTACTTCTCTGTCTCGGTTTCGTTTTTGTGGTGGGTCAACACCTATACTAACCACTACCTTCGTTCCAGGTTACGGTATTTCTTGTTATGACATATCCTTGGACCTTACAATCCAGGTACTTAGTCCCGTTTAACCTTCACCAGTTTGTCCTCTACCGTTCTCACTTACAGTTGTAAAATCCTTAGTCGCTTGATTTTACCTGACCTTACCCACTGATTGAGTCTACTGGTATAGTATGGATGATGACACCCGTTTTTAGGGAATCTTCTTTACCCTCATAGGTGGTATCAGTTGTTCTCTCAGGTTTTACGTCATGAACTCACGTTAGAGTTTTTGTTGTCTTACTAGAGACAAGTGAAGGTTCCGTTTGGTAAGTTATAGTGTCATTAGGTTCAGATACCCGGTTCGCCATTACGACTTCGTCGACATCAACTTACCAATATACTTCTGGATGTTCTGGAAAATCTTGATTGTGGGGTTTTTTCTATAGGAAAAGTAATTTCCCCTGACCTTACGTTTTCATCCTTCAGTTCTTTGTGGACCTCATTGTCCGTTTAAACCGGAACCTCATGTTTTACTTCGTCTCGTTTCCGAGTATCTCAAAACGGTTTTCTTACGTGACTAGCATCGTTTGTGGGAGAAGGTTGTTGTGTTCTCTTCTGAGATGTGCACCTGTAGTGGTCTACCAGTTGTGGTTTTATTCTGACTAATATAAGAGACGTCGGTTTCTACCTCTTCGAGATATGTCAGTCGTTTTTGTTGTGACCCTCGACTGACACCGAGTCTAGTACTTGAGGAATAACGGTTTAAGTCTGAATTTAACTTCTTCCATTCCTTTTGGTGATCTGGTAAGTCCATACTGGATTAAGTCTAGGGAATACTGACATGTCACCTTCACCCTTTATCAAAATTCCTTCATCTAGACTCTCTCACGGGTTACCTACCTTCTATCACTGTGACATATTCTCTGTCCCTCGTTCTGGTAGGGGTTCTTTTTCTTTACGTTTTTTCGTTTTACCGAGAGACTCCTCGGAATGTTTATCCACACTTTTCTTCTCTTCGTTTTTTGTTCCCTCTTTTCATTTCTATATGGGTAAACTTACGTCTCAAGGTTTCTCATCGTTCCTCTCTATTCTTTCGGTAGGAGTCGTTAGTCACGTTTCTTTATCTCCTTTTGTTATCTCACCCTCTCTGGTCTCTAAAGAAGTTCTTTTAATTCTCTATGGTTCCCTTGTAAAGTACGTTTCTACCCGAATTATTTCCTGTCTTTACCATACGAAGATTTTCTTCTATAATTCTTCTCCGGTGTTCTTATGTGTCCTCTTGACATGTTTTTTCAAGAAGTGTTGGGTCTACTAGTGTTACCACACTAGTGAATGGGTCTCGGTCTGTAGGATCTTACACTTCACTTCACCCGAAATCCTTCGTAGTGATACTTGTTTCGATCACCTCCACTACCTTAAGGTCAACTCGATAAAGTTTAGGACTTTATACTACGACACTTTCACGATGTGAGTTATACGGTCGTTTAAACCTTTTGAGTCGTCACCGATGCCCTGGCCTTTTCAGTCATAAGTAAGGTTAGGGTTTCTTTCTGTTACGGTTTCTTACAAGGTTGATTGTGTGTTAACGTGAGTAGAGTTTGTAATCATTTCATTACGAGTTTTAAGAGGTTCAGTCCGAAGTTGTTATGCACTTGACACTTGAAGGTCTACAAGTTCTACCAAAATCTTTTCCGTCTCCTTGGTCTCTAGTTTAACGGTTGTAGGCGACCTAGTAGTTTTTTCGTTCTCTCAAGGTCTTTTTATAGATAAAGACGAAATAACTGATACGGTTTCGGAAACTGACACACCTAGTGTTATTTGACACCTTTTAAGACTCTCTTTACCCTTATGGTCTGGTGGACTGGACGGAGAACTCTTTGGATATATGTCCAGTCCTTCGTTCTCAACCTTGACCTGTACCTTGTTGTCTGACCAAGGTTTATCCTTTTCCTCATGTAGTTCCGACATATAACAGTGGGACGAATAAATTGAACATACGTCTCATGTAGTACTCTTTGCGACCCGAGTTTCTTCGTGTTCGACCTTGGTTCTAACGGCCCTCTTTATAGTTATTGGAGTCTATACGTATACTGTGGTGGGAATACCGTCTTTCACTTCTCCTTGATTTTTCGGAGAACTACTTTCACTTTCTCCTCTCACTTTTTCAACCGAATTTCGAGTTGTAAGTCTTTTGCTTCTAGTACCGTTGGCCAGGGTAGTGAAGTACCCTTTATCTACCCCTTTGTCACCTTTGTCACCGACTGATAAAAACTCCCCCGAGGTTTTAGTGACGTCTACTACTGACGTCGGTACTTTAATTTTCTGCGAATGAGGAACCTTCCTTTCGATACTGGTTGGATCTGTCGTATACTTTTTCGTCTCTGTAATAAAACAGTTGTTTCCAGGTAGATCAGTTCCGATACCAAAAAGGTCGCCAGTACATACCTATACTCTCAACCTGATATTTCTTTCGACTCGTGTCTTCTTAACTACGAAAACTTAACACCACAACCTCTTCTGAAAACTTTAAAGGAACCTGACGTTCCTCTAGGTTGGTCAGGTAGGATTTCCTCTAGTCAGGACCCACAAGTGACCTTCCTGACTACAACTTCGACTTTGAGGTTATGAAACCGGTGGACTACGCTTCTTGACTGAGTAAACTTTTCTGAGACTACGACCCTTTCTAACTTCCACCCTCCTATTCCTCTGCTTTCTCCTACTCTACCAACCTACCGTAGAGACTGAGTTACCTGTACCTGTCCCTCCGGACCGTACGACGTCCGGTATCACAACGTTTGTCATCCTATGCTGACTCGCTGACTTGACTTGACCATAAAACGTTTGTTAATGAAACCTGACCTATAACAGTCCTCCGCACACTTTACATTCTTTGTATCAGGAATGAAACTTCTTGAAACCTTTATCTTATGTGTAACTTAAAAAAACAGAAAAAATTGAGTCTAAATATTTACAAGAATGTGTATAGATTTGTCAGAAAGGGAAATAAATTTCTCATTTGTCCCGTTAAACTTCCGTTTTCCTTGGAACATGTGGACCAGTAATACCAATATTGGTTGACCCGAACCCCAGATTTGACTTTAATGACTATATGAGGTCCTATTACCAAGGGTTCTAACTGTCTCAAATCCTTGTGAAACCCCTCCTCCTCAGATCTTAGGGTTGAGTCTACATGACTCTGTCTTAAACCCCCCTGGTCCGTACCACGAGGCATACAAGATATTCGGAGGGGTCTATTCACATTATGTGTCGGTGTTGGATAAATGTTAGTGAACCCAAAAGGTCTGGAGAAGTATAAGTTGAAGTTCAGTAATTTAACCTCGATTAGAAAAGTAAACAGATGTTTACAGGTTATCAGAATGAATTTACAGTTAAGTTTTTGTCTCGGAGGCGACAGCAACGTTTAACGTTCTCAACCTAGTAGACATTTGATTTGTCTCTTCCTTAAATAAAAGAATTACTAAAAATTTGTTGGTCAGTTTACAATTTTTCCCCTTTTTAATATTTTAAATTTTTTATATTCTGTTTGTGTAAATTATCGTAAACTTTAGTGGATCTGACTGGAGTAATGAGATCTGTATGTTTGAATGGGTATAAATCTTATTTTTACCAAGTTATAGTAATTTTTGACTCTGAAATTTCTTCATTTTGGGAGAGTTTTCCTATTTTCTTTTTATATTTGATACTAAGTATTTTCGGGAATTGAAGAGATGAACCCAAGAATGTAATTAAAAAAGTTTGAACGATAATTCGACTTATCCTATGAAACCTTTATGAATGTCGACGGATCGAAAGTTCTTATTTCAGTGTCATTTTCTATAAACTACAGAGACCCTTTATTCGAACAATCTTATACAAAAGACTTATTGACTTCTCAATTAGATGATATAAATTTTTCTCAAATTGAAAAATACGTTGAGAAGGATTTTACACGACGGGGAAGTCAGAAGAAGTTATTTCATATGAAATCAATGATAATAGATGGGACCTTTTGAGTTATTTATTACAAGTGCTACTCTGACAGGATTCCCGACTACACCGGACTATCTACCCGTGCGGTTATCTATGTTTTAACTTATTGAATTAAAAATAGTGAAGGTCACTGATCAGAAGGATTGGGGTTTCCAACATTTTGGTAGGATTGACCGTACGGAAACCTGAGAAGGTCTTACCGACTCCATGTCCTCCGATGATACTTTACGTAGAAGAAGTTGGTGTGTGTCCGTTTCATGTCTTCAGGATGTGGCACCAAGAGTTTCCGGATCGACTCGTCTCGTCAACGTTTTCACCTCACATCTCTTTTATTATCGTAAGTATTAAAAATAAATAAAAGATGAAGGACATATACACAAAATACTATATGAATCTAAATCATGTCGTCATGTAAATTAAAATTTATTTATATAAAATATATATATATATATATGTGTGTGTCTGTACACACACACATACACACACACATATACTTAATTTCGGGTTTAATAATAACTACCCTACACATCCCAATTCAGACCTCTTATTACTCATTCTCCAACTGTCGCATTCATCGGAAACAGTTATCGTCCGGAGTCTTAATGACTCTTCACAGATATGACCACCGTAAGGGTTCGTTGTGTTCACACGAAAGTTACAGTCGATGTAAGAAGACGAAAATAAAGAAGACGGAAAAAGACAGAAATGGAGAAGACAAAGAATAACAAAGAGAGTTTCTAAAACGAAAAAAGACGTTTACCTAACCTAAAAGTATTCGGTGGTTTGTTTGTAAATGACTTGTTGATGATGTACATTGTGTGTCTTTATTTTCTCTTTGTCTAGGACCAAAGTTTCTGGAATTAGATAATTTCCTCTATTCCGTATTGTGTTTGTTATTGTATAATCTTCAACCGAGTACGGTATACTTTTGTCCAGTTCTCTTTGACGGTACTACAAGTCTTTCCCCTCTTTAAGATGAACAGAACCAACAAAAGTAACAATGATTTACGAAGTTACGACGAAACAGTGTTCTGAAAAATACATTGACTCTACGTCTGTGTATTTTAGGTCTACGAGGGTCTGAAATTTTTCGTATACGTACCTATTCTCTCCAGACGTGTCGATTGATTGGTTTACACATGTACTAATTTTAGGTCTAGACTAAAATCTGAAGGGATCAATATTAGGACATGTAAAATATGAAGACTTGTACCTGAGCTGTCGTATGCTTTTGGTTCCAAGTGTGACATAAATATTTAATTTACAATGGATTCCACCAAATAAAAAAAGTCCGTACATTCCTCTTTCAGTTCTAAGCTTGGAACTACGAAAAGGAAACCTCCGGACCTTCTTTTATTTGGTTCTTTAAGCAGAGATTTGTATTACGTTTGGAACCAAGAAAGTGTTGGCCACGGAACTTGGAAGTTCATTAAGGGTTGTTTCACACTGTCCCGTGTGGTGAAGTCGTCATTTTAGGACCACCTGATTCGTTTTTCATTTTTCTGGAAAATCTTAGACGTGCACTCAAAGGTCGTCGCATGACGGACAGAAACGACGGTTAGAAAGTAGATCCTAGTGAAGTTAAATGAGAGAAAGGACGACACAGATGATCTGCAGTCATACTGAATATCGACTTACAATGGTACTATCGGATCGAGACCTAACACGCACCCTTTTGTAGAACAACCCGGTCAGTGTATTTTCTGTCAAGTGAAGGTTCCTAAGACAAATATTTCTTTAGATGAAATTTTACCTATGTTCCCGTATTATTCTTTCTAATAATCTTTTTCTTTTATTCTTGACATGGAATTATACATTATAACGACAAGGGCCTCCTACTCGTAGACAATAACTAGAATCTTCGAAAGGTGACCGGTTTAGGGTGTATCACTAGATATTCTGTTGATTTACGAAATTTTTGTTTAAATAACGAGAAAAAACCTGAATTCATAGAACCGAAAACCGACTTTATTAGATAAGGACCGGATATTTGTAACGTCTGTTTCTTGATATTTCAATTTTGTATTGATTTCCAACATCTAGGTGCTTTCGTACCCCGGGAATAAAGTAGAAGTAGGAGGGGAGTAGGATGGGTCAGATGAAAAGGGAAGTCTAAAATTTAGGATAAGAAAATGACTTTCCATTTTTTCTAAAGAAATTACTCAGTTAGAGAAATCGTGACCATTTTTAATACTTTTCCCGAATGACGGTTTGGTTAATCACTGTACATTCAGTCTTCTTCGCTTCTTTGTTTTGAATAACGGGCCAAAGTCTTCATTTTTGTTTATGGTTTAAACACAAGTCCCAGTGTCAGTGTTTCGTCTTATATGACATGAATTTTTAGTTGTTGTTAGTAGGAGTGATGTTTTTCTTTCATGTAAAACATATTGTCGGACCAACCAAATATTCTCGATAAATGCATATCCCTGTGTACTTAACTCTATAATTTTTAGTATCTGAGACCGAGTCAGTCATTGAATTAAATTTTTAAACCTGTTTTCAGTCTGGTTCGTTTAAGTCCAATCGAGATGTCTGTCTGTATAGTAAAATATTGTACAAAAACAGAAGTTCTATGACTACATCTCAATTGTCCAAATTAAGTAAAATGTGACAGAATATCCATTTTATTTCAAGGATAAATGGACTGGGAATCGTTTCGGTGTCTCTTCAGAACTCGTCAGCAACAACTATGACTCCCGTCTCTATCGAGGTATGACTGGAGGTTGTGATCACGATGGGTTCGTCTCAGCGTTTCGAACTAAGACTAGATTTCTTTCGTTAACTATTTTAGTTCACTTTCTTTATTTCCCCACTGATTCATACATGTATCGTATTCGAACAAAAGTTTGTGAAACTCCATCATTCTTAGTTTACTTCAATGCAAGTAGAATTTTATATAAATAACTCGTAGATGATCTGTCACCCGTAACTTAATCTGTGATTCTTACGTCTTTTTTTGTTATTGATGTTCCTTCGTATTATGTTTTGAATGATTACAAATTTTTTTATAATTCTTTTGATAGAGAACCTTGTTGGTTGATTGAAAGTAAGATCTTAACATAAAAAACGGTAAAAATCTTACGTTCCATGTACTTTATGGTGGAAAATGTCATCGAAATTTTGAAGTTTTTAGTTTTAAATAAATGTCAAATCGATTTTAAATGTAAATATAATAGGGACTTCTTTTCTAAATGGTCCGTTTACTTGTCATATTTATTTTAGTATCCTATACAAATTTATTGAATTCCTTTAAGAAAAGTTCGTAGTTGTCGACTATACGATTTTCGTTTATTAAGTTTAGCGATGATTTATTTCAATGAATTCCCGTTCCTAAGACGATATTAGTGGAGACTAAAGAGATCCTTCGTAAACCTATAATGATTTGAAATAATAGATTATTGATCTTCTTTAAGGAGATCCCGAAGAGGATCCGTCACGAATAAAATATAATATATCTCGAGTAATAACATGGGTGAACTTTTGTTATTTTATTTTTAAAATTTGTATTTCGTATAGATGTTTGAAATTGCCAAAAAAAAAATCAACCCGCCCCCTTTGTGGTATGAACGTGTTAGTCCTCAAGAGAATTGAGGGGGTCGTTAACAAACACGAGGGGAAGTGATAGATACACGATGCAAACCCTCCATTTATGTAGAATGGGGGTGAGGATCTGATACTGGATAGATTCCCGACTCTAGTACTCTCTTAATTGTAGGGGTCTTACGGATCCCGTCACGGAACGTGTGTCTTCCGTAGGCTGTTAGTAGAATTATCTACGGTATAAACGTTTAGAAGGAGGGTTTTCCATTTGGGTCAATAGTAGTCCTTCTCGGATTTCTGTAAGTAAGGGTTTACGTCCCTTATGGTGATCCATTCGGGAAAACGGGTAGGTTTCACTTATGACATTCTTATAACAAGATACAAGTGTTCGTCCGAGTTTATCGTTAGGGGTGGGGGGGTTCTCAAGACTGTTTAATTTCAGTCTTAATTAACAGAGTCAAGACTGTGTTAATCACCGACATAGGTCGTGTGTCTTTTATAAACTACAAAATACTACAGTGAAATCTAGAATCGGAAGGTTCTGCTTGTAAACTTTACCTTATTTTAAGTATTATATGTTCCAGACTACATGAAATTTCCAGGATACAAATCTGTGTAGATTTTAATAGTGTTCTTGTCTAAAAAAGGAATAAAGGAAGGTAGGAATGTATGTAAAAGGAGGGAAAAAGTCAAATTAGGTTTGATAATTTTAACGGAAAAAGGACTGAAATTTATACTGTAGTGTAAAATGAGACAAGATGACTTAACGTACGGATTACCACAAAAAGTACTAGAGTCCCGATGTAATATGTCAATCATCTACTGGGAATGTGGGACAAGACGTTTAACAGTTCTGAGTATCTAACCCATTGTCACAACATATGTATGATGGTGACACCCAGTAGACTCATCAGGTTGGTTACCTGACTTTTTGATTCTCCTGTTTCTGTCTTTAAGATGTGGTCGGAGTTTTTCAGGTAAATCGGACCAACAGACGGGAGCTCCGTTCTCATCACAACCTTCAGAGAGGAAACTATAGGTTTGATGTGTCAAGACTAGCTGATCATGAATCTGTGATTGATGACGAAATTGTTTCAGGAATGAAATTTAAACTGATAAATTCATGAGAATATTGAGTCCCTAGTGGTTGCGTTACCTGCACTCAAACTCATTTGAGGCCCTCAACCACTACCTGTCCCTCCGGATCGCACGACGTCAGGCACCCCAGCGTTTCTCATCCTGTACTGACTCTCTGACTTGACTTGACTATTGAGTCCCTTTCATTCGTATCCTCTTAAATTCCTCATACTGTTTAATCTCTTATTTCCCATGTTAATTCTTTTTGCTTCATTTCTCTCTTGCTTTTTCTGTGTTGATTGGAGATGTAATTTTTGTGTCTGCACTGAGAAAAAGACTGACACATGATTTTGGTCGATTCTGTCCCTGGTTTAATAGTTGTCACCAGTGAGGACTTTATACGTGATTTAAATATATGGTATCCTGAGACAATTACTTTCGACAGTTACAAAAGGGGACCTGAAAGTGTTACATAAGTAATAGAAATATTACAGGGAAATATTCCATCGTACCGACACTCCATTACCTGTCACATATTTTACATTATATCAAATTGAGGTGTTTCTATGAATAGTTAAGAATAACCATAGTAATATGTAAGACATAAATACTATGGTATAATTATTTGGATATGTTAAATTTGATTTTAGTCTTTTCTATCTTAAAGACGCCTTTCTTCTTTCGTCCCAGAATAACTTCTCCAAAGAAGATGATCTTGTAAGACATCAGGTCTAAAAAGATCTGATAAGACTTCTTTCCATGAACCACTTCTGTTTGTATTTTGGAGAGAGTTTGTTAAAGATTTCAATGTGTCTTCCTTGTTTTCCTGGGCTTGTCTTCATTCTTTCCACTTTTAGTCTCGAAAGGTACAAGATGAGGAGGTTCCCCCGAGGACTAAACCCGCCCCCCCGCCCCCCCCCGCCTCCCCTTACGTTACTCTGATAGTAAAAAGGGTATTCGAAGGGTCTCAACCATGTCTCGAATTTAAAACATTTACGGATACTTTTTATACTTTTGATAGGTTACTATGTGTACGTTTCTTAATAAAATTACTATTATTCATCGAATAGTTAATTCTCTTGAGTCTCGGGTCTATGGTGTTTTTCGTGTAGATTTAACTGTCACGTTACTTGATGTAGATAAAGAAATAATCATATAGAAATTTTTATGTGAAATGAATTCCAGCTAGAGTCGTATAAGGTCCGAATACTCATTACCTGATTCATTGTTTCTTTTCGGTATTTATTATATATTTCAGATGTTATCCGTATTTTAGATTTAAACTTGTATGAAGTTCTTAAAGACGAGAAAGGTGTATGGTTTTAATTGGATTACGAGATAAAGAAGTGGGGATTAAATTGATGTGGGATTTCTGGTAGTTTCTTCCTTTATGGATCTTAGTTTTAGTTTAATATACACATGTCGAGATGAAAATAGCGGTCATAAGTGGTAAGAAGTTATAATGAGGAAACCGTGTAATTTTATAAGAGATTCTGGTTTCTTCTTCTTTTCCCTCTACTCCTTTGTAAAAAGTAGTTACTAGTATTTTGTCGTCTTCGTGAATTAACTGGTGGTAGATTGTGTGTGTCTTAATTTCGAGAGGTAAGGGTGATTCGTGTCGGCTCTCCTCGATTGGGTGCAGGTTCTAGTCCCCGTCTTCGGTCCTCCTGGGGTACGGGTTTCCCGCCGCCGGTTCTCCTCAATGGGGTGAAGGCTCCAGTCCCCGTTGCCGACTCTCACGGTCCGACGGTGCCGTGTCATTGCCGGTTCTCCTCGGTGGGGCGTAGGTTCCAGTCCCCGCCGTCGACCCTCCTCGTTGGGGTACGGGCTCCTCGACACGGACGTGCCCGTATCCTTCCGGATTTCCTCGATAGGGTGCGACTTCCAGTCCTTCCCGTCACCACTTCTCTATGGGAAGCAGGTTTCATTCCTAGTCGTCGACGTGAAACGACCTCGTCGGCACTTCTCTGTGGGGTGTGGGTTCCATTCTCTTTGGGTTCATTCTACCATCCACAACGTTCTCCCGTAGTCTCCCGTCTGTGTGACTTTGGTATGAGTGTCTTTTGATCAGTTAGATTAGTGTGATCCTGGTGTCGGAACAGATTGAGTTACTTTGATTCGGTACGGGTACCCCGGTGGGTTTAATCTAACTTGTGGCTTTAATCTAACTAATATGAGAAACGTCGGTTTCTACCTCTTCGAGATATGTCAGTTGTTTTTGTTCTGGTCCTCGACTGACACCGAGTCTGGTACTTGAGGAATAATGGTTTAAGTCTGAATTTAACTTCTTTCATCCCTTTTGGCGATCTGGTAAGTCTATACTGGATTTAGTTTAGGGAATACTAATGTGTCACCTTCACTCTTTATCTAAATTCCCGGATCTAGAGTATCTATCTCACGGACTGCTTGATACCTTACTCCAAGCACTGTGACATGTCCTCTGTCCCTTGTTCTGGTAGGGGTACCTTTTCTTTACGTTTTTTTGTTTTACCGACAGACCCTTCCGGAATGTTTATCGACACTTTTCTTCTCTCCACTTTTCGTTTCCTCTTTTCCTTTCTATATTCGTAGACTTACGTCTCAAGGTTTCTTATCGTTCTTCTCTATTCTTTCGGAAGAAGTCGCTAGTTACGTTTCTTTATCTCCTTTTCTTGTCTTACCCTTTCTGATCTCTAGAGAAGTTCTTTTAGTCTCTATGGTTCCCTTGTATAGTACGTTTCTACCCGAGTTATTTCCTGTCTTTACCATACCTGGATTGTCTTCGTCTTCTATAATTCTTCTCCACCGTTCTTATGTGTCTTCTTGACATGTTTTTTCTAGAAGTACTGGGTCTATTAGTGTTACTACAATAGTGAGTAGATCTCGGTAGAACCTTACACTTCAGTTCACCCGGAATCTTTCGTAGTGATGCTTGTTTCGATCACCTCTATTACCTTAAGGTCAACTCGATAAAGTTTAGGACTTTCTACTACGACACTTTCACGACGTGAGTTATACGGTCGTTTAAACCTTTTAAGTCGTCACCGGTGTCCTGACCTTTTCCAGTCATAAGTAAGGTTAGGGTTTCTTTCCGTTACGGTTTCTTACGAGTTTGATGGTGTGTTAACGTGAGTAGAGTGTACGATCATTTCATTACGAGTTTTAAGAGGTTCGGTCCGAAGTCGTTATACACTTGGCACTTGAGGGACTACAAGTTCGACCAAAAGCTTTTCCGTCTCCTTGGTCTCTAGTTTAACGGTTGTAGGCGACCTAGTACCTTTTTCGTTCTCTCAAGGTTTTTTTGTAGATAAAGACGAAATAACTGATACGGTTTCGGAAACTGACACACCTAGTGTTATTTGACACCTTTTAAGTCTTTGTCTACCCTTATGGTCTGGTGGACTGGACGGAGAACTCTTTAGACATACGTCCAGGCCTTCGTTGTCAATCTTGACTTGTACCTTGTTGTCTGACCAAGGTTTATCCTTTTCCTCATGCAGTTCCGACATATAACAGTGGGACGAATAAATTGAACATACGTCTCATGTAGTACTCTTTGCGACCCGACCTTCTTTGTGTTCGACCTTAGTTCTAACGGCCCTCATTATAGTTATTGGAGTCTATACGTCTATTGTGGTGGGAATACCGTCTTTCACTTCTCCTTGATTTTTCGGAGAACTACTTTCACTTTCTCCTCTCACTTTTTCAACCGAATTTCGAGTTGTAAGTCTTTTGCTTCTAGTACCGTAGGCCAGGGTAGTGAAGTACCCTTTACCTACCCCTTTGTCACCTTTGTCACAGTCTGAAATAAAAGAACCCGAGGTTTTAGTGACGTCTACCATTGACGTCGGTACTTTAATTTTCTGTGAATGAGGAACCTTTTTTTTAATACTGGTTGGATCTATCGTATAAGTTTTCGTCTCTGTAATGAAACGGCTGATTCCAGGCAGATCAGTTCCGATACCAAAAAGGACACCAGTACATACCTACACTCTCAACCTGACACTTCTTCCGACTCGTGGCTTCTTAACTACGAAAACTTGACACCACAACCTCTTCTGAGAACTCTCAGGGGTCCTGACGTTCCTCTAGTTTGGTTAGGTAAGACTTCCTCTAGTCGGGACCCTAAAGAAACCTTCCTTACTACGATTTCGACTTTGAGTCATGAAACCGGTGGAGTACGCTTCTCAACTGAGTAACCTTTTCTGAGACTATGACCCTCCCTAACCCCCGTCCTCCTCTTCCCCTGCTGTCTCCTACTCTACCGACCTACCGTAGTGCCTGAGCTACCTGTACTCAGACCCACTTGAGGCCCTCAACCACTACCTGTCCCTCCGGACCGCACGACGTTAAGTACCCCAGCGTTTCTCAGCCTGTGTTGACTCACTGACTTGCTTGACTAAGGGAGAAATTAGAATGACTGATTTCGGGTCCTATGTGACTGAGGGGTGTCTATTGGCCGATAAGAGATCTTACGACTACGAATCCTTCTCAGTTGACACAAGTAAAGGTTTAGACAAGTACGGTAATATTTATGATGACGTGAATTTTTTTACAATTAATTTGTTATACAGTTGACTACTTTGTCTCACCTTTTCTCGTTCGACGACAAAGATACTGTCGATTTACCTACAAAATCTTTTTGCACCATTTCTACTCAACGAGATTTATTGACAGTACTTCATTCCATACCTGTTCTATTGACGTCTTTTGACTTTTCAAGATGCTTTTAGATTTTAAAACGTGTGGAGCCCACTAAGTGTCCATGGGTTCGAAAATGGACAAAATAAGTTAATTTTCATGTTTAAAACGTACTGGGTAGTAACTACGTCGAACTTTCCTACGACGTCTGGAGGTTGACCGTCTTTTTTTGAGTTTGTCAAAACCTGACATAGTTTTCTAATCCCCCTTTTACTTATAAATAAAAGTAAATTTTATTTTATAACTTCCATACGTATATAAACATTAAAAATTGTTACGAGAATGGTTAAAGTTAATCGACCAAGAAAAGTTATTCGTAAAGTTTTCTCCCACAGTTGACATTAACTATTGTAAGAGGAAGTTGTTATTTTTCCAGTTTTCTTTATCTCAGTGAGTACGTTTAGTTTAATGATATGGAAAAGGAAACTTAGGTACCTCTTTTCTAGTTTTCTTTCTCTTTTCGTTCTTTAGTCAAGTTTTCAAGTCTCTTTTCTGTCCATTTTAAAGTTCTCATATTCACCATTTGAAATCAATAGACAGTCTTACCATGATTTGCACTAATTTACTATACAGATCGTAAATATAAATCCATAACCATTTATCTTTGTCTTTTTCAAGTATTATAGGTTTAAAATCGTATCATTTGGGTTCAGGTAATTTAAACTATTTTTGTTAAAGTTTTTCTATTAGGTGATTCCACATGATTGTTGAGTTTTTTGCTTTTTGATTTCACGGAATGCTGTCCTTATCTAGAGATTATTGTCAGTTTAAAAAACTCTAGATATTAATCCATTCTTGGTTCTATATATTGTTTATGGTGTATGGAAATGAAGGAATTCTTATCCTTAAAATGTAGTACGAATTCTTTGAATACTAATGATAAGATTACTGGGTCCGGAAGTAAGGTTTCTCTGAGATTACCATGAATTCAAGAAGGACGACGTGAAAAAGGATACTAGTTGCTTCTACAAATTTTCTAGTCTAAATTAGGTCTGAAGTTTAGATCTGTGAAGAATCGTAATAATGAGACGGTAAACAAGGACTGAAAGTTCGTTTAAAATTAGGTAAACAATTTTGAGTAACTGGTCTATAGACTAAGGATGTTTTTATTACTCATTTTAAATAATTGACGTACTAATTTTTAGGTTTGGTATTGATCTTACAATGCTAAGAAAGAGTTTTACGAGTAATACCGTATGAAAGAAAAAGTACTCTGAAATTAATTTCTAATGACAAAGTAGTTTAGGTGCTCTTTCAACGAACCCAGATATTTTTTAATCTTTCGTCCGGGTTCCTTTAACTCTGTCGTTACTTTCTGTTACATGAGAAGAAGAGGGGACAATCGAAAAATAGAATTTTCTGAAATAAAATTAAACAACGTCACTTAAGATGTACCCAAACTAATATTCGTCCGTGTATAAGAATCTTGGAACCCCCCGTTCCTTCTCTATAATTTCGTCTATCTCAACTCTCACTCATGACCATTCCCCCTTGCTTTTGTTTGTTCAAGACGACTATCTATTTGTATACGTAATATCAGATAGGAGCAAGTAGAATCAAGAACGTAAGAAAGGAAAAACATAGAACCTTAAACGGAGGTAAAGAGAGTCTTGTCCACTTTTGAACCTCCCCACCTTTGCATGATTAGAACCCTAAGTCATATGAACCTAAGACTTAAACCGAAACATGGACAGTGAATTGGAGAGACCAAGAGTTTATGGAGTATACATTTATTCCGCTGACTGATTTTCAGGAATGTTATAAAAAAGGGTTTCAAGATAGTTAGATTATGGTTGGGACGGGAGTGTCCTTTTGTTCGTAAGAATGTGGACTATCCTCTCGTTCAACCATTTGAAAGATCCTCCGTCAATCTGTTATATGTAGTCCTCGCAAATTTTACAAGTATGGGACTGTATTCGTTCAGGTGACAATCCTTAAACAGACTTTCTTCATTAGTACACGTGTTTTTTGACGTCAATGTTTCTACCAGTAGTGAGATATAAAAACAAATCTTTGTTGGATTTACAGAATATCATCTTTTACTAACTGATTTACCACTTAGGTAAATTGTCCTATGTATATCGGTAATTTTTACTACAATGTGTCTTTGTCTGTGTGTCTTTTGTTTGAATACCAATGATTTCCTCTCCCTATTTAATTATCTATGTTTGGTGATGTATATTTTATCTATTTGTTGTGTTAGGACACATAGTGTCCCTTGATATAAGTTATAGGACATTATTTGGTGTTACCTTTTCTTATACTTTTTCTTATATACTCATACACCCACCCACACATATATATATATATGTGTGTGTCCTGGACATAGTGAAACTACATGTGGTCTTTGATTGGGTTGTGACATTTAGTTGGTATGAATTTAAATTTTGTTTTTTCGATTATTGTGTCCTTTTTTCTATAATGTCTACTAAAATTATTAATGTATTTTTTTACAAGTAATATTACTTTTTCGTCCAATGTTTAATTGTACTAGGTTAAACCCCCACGTGTATACATATGTGTATACATGTCCTTTTTTCTAATGTTCCAGTATATCTTTACAATCCTTAATAAAGACCTACCGTCTAAAACCACATAGAAGTTAGAAAACGAGCAGATTTGAATATTACTTGTGTATAACACCTTATTCTCTTTGTTAATTTCTTAGTTAAATTTCAAAAGAGGTCTCTTAACATAAAAAACAAAGGTAAGAAGAGTAGAGGTCTTTTATTAAACATAGGTAGTGGAAACTTTTCTAATCTACAATTTTAGTGTACTGTTTATCCGAAGACCATATTACCTTTTGAACCTTCAGTTTAATAAGTTTTTGTTCCCTTTTACTGATCAATAAGTGAGTACTATTTCTACGTTCCGGGTGTTTCTAGTTTAATACCAAGACGATAATTCCACAAGGGTCCATAAGGTATTTGTTATAAGACATCGTAGGAATGATTTTATGTCACAGTAGTCCTTAAGGTAAACTCTCTCAAGGTTTTCGAAATTTTAGGCACTCTTGTGATTTTTACTGTCCTTTTATAAAAGATCATCATAAATTTGTCTTGTTTTACAAAACGAGAATCACAACTCCCGTTTTCGTTTCTTTCTACTTTTGTCCCAATAAATCAGAGTGTCGCCTTTTTTTTTACTTTTTTTATGAATCCTAATAGTGTATGATATTTTTATTTTGATTGATTTCAAGAGTAGAGTTGGGGTTTTTATTTCACTAATACCCGATTTTTTTGAAAGTCAAATCTCCCAAAATGTTACATTTACTTTTTTGGAATGATAGTCAATTCTCAATGACTTTTAATGACTCTTTCGGACCTTTAGAAAGGGACTTCTAGAAACGTTTATGAATGATGAGTCTATACTAAATCTTATTTTTTTAATGGTGGTGGTGTTTGGTCTCCGTCTGTTTTACTGTTTGGAATAGTAAGAGTTGAAATGTAAGAAAAACAGATCCAGACGTCTCAGAGTTTACCACATACTATACTATCGAATATTTAAGTGTCTCTTCTTTTATTTGAACGTTACTCGTTGTTTTACTTCGACTCAGTTCGTTAAAAATTGATATTTTTACGAGTAACCATGAGAAGTTCAAAAAGACCGTAAAAAGTCTTTTTATTTCAAATGATATTTTTGACACTAATTCTCTGTAATAGAAAATTTTTTGAGTTTATGAATTATAAATTTTATTCGTCGATCTTTTAAATGGTTTATAATTCCGGTCAGGTACTCTACATGGGTGACGATAGTTTGACCTATGACGGACTCTTGTTTTTCTAATATAAAATTTTGTAATGTAGTTCCTAGAACTTTATTAGTCTTAATTTAAACAACCAGAAGAAAGGAGATCTATGGTCTATTGTATGGTTGATAATATTTATTCCTTTTAAAGTAGATCTTCCGTTTTGCGTTCTATTTTGAGTCTTGTAGAATAAAGAACCGTAGGGAGATTTAAATGAGATTCCCATTGTTATGATTTTATAGTATACAAGTTGTAATATCCATTTTTGTACGGTGAATTGAAGGAGATTTCGTTAAAATTTATTTTTTTCAAGTTCCCAGGTTTCATTTCCGTGAATACGATGGGTTGGTGCTCGGAGGATACTCCACACCCTTTTCCTGTCCTTTCTGGAAGGGGTCGAGTAAGTGTTCTCGGTTTTCCGCGGTCTTTATGAGTTTTGAGTCGGGTGAAGGGAGTGGTTAACTGACTGATTATTCTCTCGATGTCCTCCGTCGACCTTTATCAACTTTTATCTTTTCTCCCGTGATCACACGAAAGTTATAGGGGGTCAAGAGATATTAGTGGGGGTGTCTAAATGATAAACCGTTCGAACCGTTACCTCGAGTCTCGACAATTTACATGATAAATGGTGTTTCAGTAAAATGGCTTGTGACAAAGGTGAGGGATATTGGTTTTCCTCCAGTTCAGTGTCTTCCTCGTTTACATGAACCCATCCTATCATGGTGTAAATTATTTAGACCTTTTCCCGATTAGTCATAGGGTAATTTACGTAGAGTTTTTTGTTTTGACTTCTCATTGTTATGTGATCTTTGTTTCTCTTATAAGTTGTACTTATTTAAAATTTACTGACGACCGTCATTTACTGTATACTTAAATAAGAGTATTTTACATACATTATTGACTCATAGTCTTCTTATTTAGATTCTTTTGGGCCATTATCTTTCGAATGGAAATTTTCTAATAAATTTCATATGAATGTTAACGACATCCGTTCGGTCGTAGATGAAACAGGATTTATTTTAAATTTTTATTTCATAAACTTTTCTATAAAGGTGAAAATTTGGTTTTTTTTACCATTTCCGGGAGAGAAATGTATATATTAAGTCTGTTCTCCACCTCGGTAGTGAAAACGGGGGTTGATGTCTTAAAATCGTGACTACAATGTCGAATCCTATCACTAAGAGTTTTCAGTTCCTCGTAGTCTCAGTGGCCCTTATAGACAATTTTACGTCTAGGGATCGATATGACGATCCTGATCTAAGGTTCAGTCATCCAGACCCTATCACGGGTCCTTAAACGAAAAAGAATCCTTTAAAAATACGTTACCTGTGTAAAATGTTTTAGTGATAGAATTCCATAGAGGTAATAGAATCCACTAGTATTTTACTATTTATGTGAAATTAAACTCAGTTAAAATTTATATTAGGGTACAGTATAATGGAACTCCTCCTAAGGTTTTAACTTGTTGTTTCAAGTGTTGAGGTTTTCAAAGTAGAGAGGATTCACAAGAGGTCCGTATCTGATGTTCCGATACTACCAGTTGTGGGATCCTTCGGGATTATTGTAGTGATAGGTGTACCGACTTCTGTAATGATTTGTCGGTAAGTCTCCTCTATGGGGTTTTATATTGATCGAAATGTACAATTATTTGGTTGGTAGTGTCTTTTCGTATGTTAAATTTAACTCGGCCATTAGGTCTTAATCTTTTTGTTTCATACTTCTGACAGTGTTCTTTTCGTCAAAAGTAAAATTGTATGGTTTCCTCGAGTCGGTACCGTTACTTTATTCTTGTCTTACGTTTGTGAGACCCTAAATAATCTTAAAAAGGGAGGAGAAGTTCTCTTTTCTCTTTGGGAAAATTTATTGTCTAAATAGATTAGTAACAAGTTACAGACTCAAAATCAAGTCAGAGGTAATAAGTTTTATAAAAATTTTGACGTGTCCACCCAGTTTACTGACAAGACCAAGTAGAACTAAAACTTTCCTTACTTAAAGTAGTGGATGTATTCCTAATTTAAGTCTTTTGCAGTACCTTTACATTAGGAGTTGTCCACCAAGGGTAAGATCGTTTATACTCAATGAGAGGTGGATTTTCTCCTTCCTGTTAACGGATCCAAAGGAGGTAACGAACGGATAGAGAGATAAATTTAACTTAAGTACTATATACTCAACCCGGTCCTATATGGTTTACGGGTGTCTCTTGTGAAAAAGGAAAAAACAACAAAAACCCCCAAAAAACAAACAAACAAGACCAAACGCCCCCCGCCCCCCCACCAAGACGTCATTCTCGAAAGTGACTATTTGGATTTTTAATGTTACACCGATACCACAGTACTAGGTGAAGACATAGTTAGAGAATGGGAGTATTTTTTATTTTGAAACAGGTTTGACTGATACGTTTTGTGACTGATTTGAGGTACTTTTCTTGTATTTTTGTATAGTTTCAAGGACCCTATACTCAGTGATAAGTATAGTTGTAGTAATAATAATGATAATGAATATCTTAGATATATAACTTAAGTCTTTTGGTTTCTGATGCATTTTGATATTCGGAGCTCCGGTTTCCTTTTAAACTATTTGTATGGTCTTAGTCGTAGATAACAGAATTACCTGATAATTTATAAAAGTGTGATTAGGTCACGAGGTTTGGTAAAAGTTTTGTCTGTATCTATGAGACAAGGTCGGTAATGTGTGACCGGTGAAAGTGGTTATGGTGGGGGCAAAGTGTTGTTTTCGTCGTGATCTGAACCTCGGTTTTTGGGGGTTAAAACTCATTAACGAGACGATAGAGGATTGGGTTACTACATTCTGTTCAATTATAGTGGAGACTCAGACAGAAGAGTAAACATTTTATCCTATACCGAAAGGGATGAAAGTTTCAACATTCTCATATACTTTATTCCATGTCCTTTTCTGAAAACACTTAATATTTTTGTAGTGAGTCAACATTTTCTAAGACTAGTTAGTAAGGAGGTATACTTTTGTGATTTTTTTTTTTTTTAGCGAGATGGAGTTGGTTTATGTGTTCTACCGTTGATTTGACTTTTCCTTAAATTTCTTTTCCGTCTATCGCAAAGAAAATCCGAACGACGGTATAAAGTAAATCCGTGTGGGCTCTGAGGTCCGTCTGGAAATAAAGTACCGACGTGATTAAAGATACAGTTTTACACATCGATACAGAATACTCAGTTTTTATTAGTGTGTTTTGGGTACTTTCGGTCTAAGACAAAAAGAATTCGGAGCCCGGTTCTCTTCACGACACGAAACAAAATACGAGTAAGGACGAAGTAATACGGTAACGTCCAATATTTCGACCCCCTTCTCTTGTTTTATGAATGTCGACGTCTGTGATAGACCCGTCTTTAAGGGAAGTTTTCACTTACAGCGTATTGACTAGGTACCTCACTTTTTCTTAGTCCATTAAAGAAGAAAGAAATTCTTTTTTTTTTTTTCCTTTTGCAAATGCTTGTCTTTTATTTTTGACTTTTCCGTTCCAGAAATTTCGAAACTTTCTTCTTTTTCATTTATTTTTGTTCTTTTCGTCTTTCGTTATGACATAAACAATCGAGACAAAAGACTTCTACATATTTCAGATTGTCAGAGTGTAATTTTACAATGTGATTTAAGTGGGGCTTGGAGTCTCTTCGTGTCGTCCTTTTACTTATTTCGGTGGTAGAGAAGAAGTGTCTAAGTTGGATAAGGAACGAGTGGAATTATTGACGACGTTCTCCGACACGATGAGTAGTCTTCCAACGGATATCTCTTCGGGACGAAGGACCAGACGTAGTGGAGATGGACGGAAGGTGGAAACGTTGGTAAGAACACGATGACAACAGCCATTGCTGGGAGAGTAAGAGGGTTGGTTGGCGGAGTTTAAAGGATGAGTAATGAGTAAGAGACTACGAGGATGATTGTCGAGGAAAGTGAATGGGATGAGTAGTGAATGTTTTTTATGAAGAAATTCGAAAATGGTTTGTGCCTTGTGGATGAGGGAAAGTGACTTGTGGACCGAAAGCACTGATTTTCATACAAGACCCCTATGTTTATATTTTTCGAGTTTCAAGGGTGAGATCTCCGAGAGTATAGGATCGATCCCCCTGATTACTCATTGAGTGAGTTTAATTTCCTATTTAAAATCTTTTCTTTTTACTTATTTCGTACTATCTTTGTTTTATTTCTCAAATTTAGAACAAATAATTCCCCTATAGTCGCTGTCGATATCTTTCTCTTCTGTAGACTAGACCGGAATTACCTATTGATCCTCAGACAGCTTGTTGTTGTTGTTTTTTCGTGTTCGTTTTTATACTTCTACATTACCACATGTCACACACACCCCTCACACTCATGTGTTTTCCGTACCCGGTCCTCCGTCTTCACCCTCACGAGTCGTGAATACAGTTTTATCATTCATCCGAAGTCTGACTGTGGTATGTTTCGTCAAGCCTGTAATGATACACCCGTTTTTCTACTGTTGTGTCGAAAATTCGTCCAATCACTCGTTTAGTAGTTTTTGTAAATTCAATAACACTAAGGTATGTTTAAAATCCTAACGGAAAGACACTTTTTTACAGTAACTCTAAGACTATCCCTGATGGATTTAGATATGTATCCATCCCCATCATACTTGTAAAATTAATTAGGTACTTGTACCTTTTCGAAAGGTAGGTAAACAGAAGAAATAGTTACATAAAATGGAAAGTCACATGTTGAGAAAGTGGAGGAACAAGGATTTGCAGAAGGATTCATGAAGTAACGAAAACTACGACGACATTTACACTAAAAATAATAAAAAATATATAAAGTAACAATCAAATATCTTTGTGTTGACTAGAGTTAGTCGGTTTCATTAGAATTCTTTTTTCTTGTTTCGACCTCCGTAGTGTGAAAGACTAAAGTTTGATGTAATATTTGATGTCATTGGTTTTGTCATACCGTGATTGTAATTTTTTCTGTATCTAGTTATTGGTCTTATCTCTCGTGTCTTTATTGGTGAACGTATATACCAGTTGGTTATAAACTGTTTCCTCGGTTCTTGTGAGTTATTCCTCTCTTATGAGAGGAGTTGTTTGCCACGATCCTTTTGGCCCATTAGTGTACGTCTTCTTCCTTTGGTATAGAGACAGAATATGGTGAGTGTTTCTAATTTACCGAATTTCTGAATTTGTATTCTGGAGTTTGGTGTTTTGAGGATCCTTTTTCGTTTGTCTTTTGGGGGACTGTCACCATGACCGTATCTAAAAAAATCAATACACACTGTGGTTTTCGTGTTCGTTGTTTTCACTTATGTGTATACTATATATATATATATATTTTTATATATATCCTGATGTAGTTTGATTTTTCGGAGACGTGTCGATTTCTTCGTTAGTTTTGTATTTTCCGTTGATAGCTTGTCCCTTTTCATAGACGTTTGGGAATTGGGGTATTATTGGTTATATATTTTTCTTGAGAATGTTGAGCCCTCGTTTTTTTTGTTGTCCGTCTCCTGGATTTATCCATAAAAAGGTTCCTTCTGTATGTCTACCGGTTATCCAGGTATTTTTCCACGAGTTGTAGTGACTAATAGTCCCTTTACGTTTACTTTTGGTGTTATTCCATAGTGGAGTATAGGTAATCATACCGATAATAGTTTTGTTGTTTTCTTTTCTCAACCACCCCTACGTTGTCACAGGGACCTGTGACGACCATCCCTACATTTACCACGTCGGTGCTACCTTTTATCGTACCTCCAGGGAGTTTTTTAATTTTTATCTTGATGGTACACTAGGTCGTTAGGATGAAGAGCCAACATGTGGGTTTTCTTTGTTTTAGTGATGGAAAATTTTTCGTTGAGTATCCTTGTCTCTGATCTTATCACTATAGGTTCCCGACCCCCTTTATGTCTCTATGATCAGTTTCCCATATTTGAATGTCAAAAATCTACTTATTCAAGATTCTCTAGATTACATGTCACATCACTGATGGTAATTGTGACAATATATGAACTTTCAATGATTCTTTCATCTAGAAACTAAAAGAATGAGGTCTTTTTTTAATATTAATACACTCCACTATTTTCACAATTCATTGGAAAGACACGATTAGTCAAGTATTATATGTGTATAGTTTCTTAATGTGACATATGTAATTTAGATGTGATGACATACAGTTAATATAGAGTTATTTCGTCTTGTTTCAAGTCAACATCTTTTTTTGACTACTTGTTCAATTATATGGGTCGGTACCGGGGATAAAGTGTTCTCAACTGTTGGATTTCTTATGTCGGGACTATGCCCGTTTTAAATTTTTCAACTTCTTTTTATGTGGCTGTTCGATAGTTGTAATTTCAATGTGTACTTAAGTTATTTGGTAAATGTAATACGAAGGAGGTGAAGAGGAAGGAAAAGTACACGAGAGGTTCTTACACCTTCCACTTTCGTCGGTTTTACTTCGATAAATCCCAATCTTCAGGAAAAGGGTTTAGAAATTAGTAGAAACGTTAGGAGGAGACTTGGGTGAGGTTCCCTTACTTCTTTACGACCGCGACAGGAATCTGCCGCCCTCCTTCCACCACCTCCTTCCTCCCTCCCTTGTCTTCCGCCTCCTTCCACCACCTCCCTTGTCTTCCGACCACTCCGCTAAGGGTGGTGGAAAGGGTGTGTCGAGGTGTAAAGGTGGTGCCTGTGACGAGGTCCAGACTACACACGCGGGAGATTTCCGAGAGGACGAAGACCCTGAGGGACCGATATGAACCGAAGGATGACCCCCGAAGGGTCCACCCCGATCACCATTTCGTAGGCGGACGGTTATGTCCTCTACTAGGCTCAGCCCTTTCTAGGGATCTTCTCCTTTACCGTACCGTGAGGTCACAAGAAGGGACTTTTAAGGTGCCTGTCTCCTCGGACCACCCGATGTCAGGTACGTTTCTCGACCTGTGTCGACTCACTGACTCGTGTGTCGGACCTCGACGTCTTCTGACCGTGCCATGGGTGGAAGAATACGAGAGGAGAGTCGTCATGGTTTTAGAAGTTCCAGATTGTTCGTGAAGTAAAGGTGATGAAAGGTACGTCCCGAAGTCGTCTGGTATAATATATGTTCACACTACATTTGCTTATGAATGGTCTCTCGGTCTTTATTTGGGTATATGGATGTCAGTCAATTAGAAGCTGTTTCTTCCGTTCTTATATTTTACCCCCCTTTTTTCGGAGAAGTCGAATCACCACGACCTTTTCAACTTGACTACATATATTTCGTTATTCTATCTTGTGTGGAAAAGTAGTACGTGTTTTTATTTGAGTTTTACCGAATTTCTGAATTTGTATTCGGTGCTGTGGTATTTTGAGGATTTTCTCTTGTATCCCTCTTGTAAGATACCGTATTTATCATGGTTACAAAAGAAACCAGAGGGTTCCGTTTTCTTTATTTTTGTTTTTATTTGTTTAACCTGTATTAGTTTACATGTTCGAAAAACATGTCGTTTCCTTTGGAATTCGTTTTACTTTTCTGTTGGATGTCTTACCCTCTTTTATAACCGTTTACTATGTGGGTTGTTCCCACATTAAAGGTTTTATATATTTGTCGAATATGTTGAGTTCTTGTTGTTCTTTTTGGTTAGCTTTTTACCTGTCTTTTGGATTTGTCTGTAAAGAGGTTTCTGTATATCTATCGGTTGTTTGTGTGCTTTTCTACGGGTTGTAGTGATAATCTCTTTACATTTGGTTTTGGTGTTACTCTATTGTGGAGTGTGGTCAGTCTTACCGGTAGTAATTTTTCAGATGTTCACAACTTTTGTCATACTTCCAAGGAGTCTTTTGATTTTTATCTTAATGGTATACTAGGTCGTTAGGGTAAAACCCCGTATGTCGGTCTGTTTCGATATTAAGTTTTTCTGTGTACGTGGGAATACAAGTGTCGTCGTGATGAGTGTTCTGGGTTCTGTACCTTTGTTAGATTTACAGGTGGCTGTCTACTTACCTATTTCTACACCATGGATGTATGTAACCTTCTGATGAGTCAGTAATTTTTTTTTTTTCTTAATTTATTGTGGTAAACGTCATTGTACCTACGTTAGTCTCTAATAGTGTAGTCCACTTAATTCAGTCTTTTCCTTTCTGTTTATGGTTATACTATAGTGGAAATGTACCGTAGATTTTATACCGTGTTTACTTAGATAGACACTTTGTCTTTCTCTGAGTGTCTGTTCTTTTGTCTAAACACCAACGGTTCACCCACCTTCCCAACCCCTCCCTACCTGACCCTCAAACGCCAATCGTCTTAATGTATTTCTTACCTATTTGTTGTTCCAGGATGCCATATCGTGTCCCTTGATGTAAGTGAGAGGACCCTATGACCTTTATAGGACCCTATTACCTTTTCTTATACTTTTTCTTACATACATATACATATTGAATCAGTGAGGACGATATGTCGTCTTTAGTTGTGTTGAGACATATAGTTGATATGAAGTTGAAATTCTTTTTTTTTTCTTATGAATGAAAAAATTCAACCAGGATAGTGGTGATAGACTCGAACGGTGTCTACTTCATAGTATTCTCACTCTTAGTTATCATAGTTACAAATTGTTACATCCTAGAAGTTCTTGTTTTCTAAGTAGAAGTAGTAGTCAGATTTAATCTTCTTGTACCTATGTATTTAAGTTTTCAGGTTTATGAGATATTCAGTTTGTCCGTAATTACCCAAAGAGGTTTATTTGTATACGAATGAGACAAAAGGTAGGGAAAAGGTACGTAACGATAACTGGTCTCTTCGTGTCATGTCTTAATGTAAAGTTGAGATCTATAGAGAGGGATGAAAAAAGTGAGGTTTTTTAATAAAGAACATCGACTTTCTTCATCCTCGTCAATACGTCTAATATAAGAATTAACGGTTTATAAAGAAGTATAAGTTTGAACAGATCCACGAAATGATCCATTGATTGTCGGTTACCGACTGACTTCTTTTATTTATGGTGGACTGATATTTATCATACGGAATTATTTGTACTGTTTGTCTTCTTTCCGTAAGACCCAACCGTTGTCGTACACGTTTGTGTCACTAAAGTATTATACCTAACACGGTTACTTTTTCCTTCATCAGATTCTACTCGTCTCATATGTTCCTCCTCAACCTCTACGAGGATCTTTGTATTCGACCCTGGGTGTAACATTTTTCGAAATATAAAGTAATTCGATCCACTGTCCTCCAGGGTGTAAGTGGTGACGTAAGGATCACGGATCATGTTACGGCCTGTGTGTTAGTCATGAGTAAATGAATTATTTAATTACATGACGTATGGCGTCCGTCGACCTTCCGTTCTAGAGATTCTTTAGCTGTGTACTACTCTTAGTACAAATTCTTCTATATACCCCATCTTACTTCTACTTACTCTCATCTCCCCTTCTGACCCCGTGCCTCTGATTATTCTTGGTCCTTTTCCGATGACGTTACAGTTCCTTTCTCTCTTCTCAAGTCAGATCCTTACGTCGGCTTCCCCGGTTCTCTTCCTTATTCCTCTGTAATGACTCCAGTAATTTCTAAGGACGAATGTAAATTTGTCACAAAACGTCCCCCGTCTCCCCCAATTCAAATTCTTTCTTCAGTTTTTTTTTTTTTCTTTCTTCAGTTTTTTTAAGGTTCCTAAGATCGATCTCGTTGATCCGTTTTGCATTATGATGATTAACTCTATTCTTTCTTGTCCTTTATTTCGTTTTGTTCAGATCGAAGTTTGTTCGACTGAGATCCGTCGTCTGTAATCTCTTTTTTCAAGACTAGTATGGAAGCCAAAGTCGACCTGATGGAAGAGGGAATAAAGATAGATGCAAGAATTCTGGCGTCCGGTGTGAGGTGAAAGAGCTGGGTAATGACCGATGACTCATGATGAGAACTTCAATGGTCAGTTGAGACGGTCGGATAGAAGGAAGTCGTACGATGACGGGGGATACGTAGTTCATTATGGTGACCGGTTCGGAGTGAAGACCTTTAAAAGAGAAGGGAATCAAAGGTTACGAAGAGAAATGACAAGGAAGTTGAATACACCAGAGAAGGTAATCAGTACAAGAGATGAAAGAGAAGTCACGTTGGAAACTCACTAAAACAAGGGGTCCTAATATAAGAACCTACAACCGAGAACGATGAAGTGTGTGAAAGACATACTTGTTCGATTAGGTGTGGATATCGAAGTTTATGGTACAGTACGAGTCCTGAGGTTTTAGACATAGAAATCATGGTTGTAAAGAGAACTCCAAATCCGGTGTAAAGGTTGACAAAAAGTCTATAGAGGTGTATGTTTACCTCACGATTCTTGTCCTACTTCCAAACGTTCCTCGTGACACAATGAACTCTCGACACGTTCTTACCTTCCTGACGGAATCCCTTTCCCTTGCCTTTGTTGAGTATTTACTTTACGTCTTGGTTCCAGAATTCGTTCTCTCAGTCGGTCTTAGAATAAACTAAAAGAATTCGTCGGGTCCCTATATTAATTTCTTTTATCTAATCGATTTAATTCGGTCCCAACTCCCGAATGCCCTAATTCACCCCCCCNCCCCCCCCCCCCCCCTACTCCTTCTATTAATTCCCATAGTCACTCCGACTTAAATTTTAATGATCGAAGTGCCACACACGACGCGAATCAGCGAGTCAACACAGGCTGAGAAACTCTGGGGTACTTGACGTCGGATGGTCCGAGGAGACAGGTACCTCTAAAAGGTCCGTACTTATGACCTCACCCAACGGTGCGGGAGGAGGTCCCTAGAATCCTTAGTTTAGTCCCATAGAACGTAACGTCCACCTAAGAAATGGTTGACTCGGTGGTACCTTCGATGTGCCATCTCTATAGTTAAGAGTGTTTGACTACACATCTTAGATGTGTTAGGATAGTTTAAAGTGGACCATACACACACACATTTGGTTATTTCACTAAGATTTTGAATGCATCTTTACGTTTTCTGATTCTTATTCGTTCCGTTAGAATTTCTTGTTGTTTCGACCTTCTAAACTTGGATGACCTATAGTTCTGGATAATATTTCCAAGTTTGTCTGACACTATAACCCCGTTCATGTCTTTCTGGTTACTTTAGTGTGGGTGGTATATGCTAGTGGACTAAATTTTGTTTTTCACTGTGGTGTCTTTTGCCACGAGTCATTCGCGACGACGGTGTATGGAGTGTGTGTGTGTAAAATGTACTTGACGCCTAGATTACATTTTCCATCTTGTTATTTCTAAAATTTTATTCTACCGTAGTTGTATTGGAACTTTAAACGTTTTAAAAGAAGTTATCCTACGTCGTTTTTCGATTGTTTTTACCTTTTTGAATCATTCGACTTGATGACGATTCTTGAAGACGAGTAGGTTTCTTTGGTAATTGACTCCCTTTTTCATTGGGTGTCTTACCTTCTTCTATAAACGTTATGTATGTAGATTATCTTTCGAATCTATGTAGTGTATATTTCTTGAGGATTTTTATGAAATTTTTAGTTGAGTTGTCTTTTTCCCGTTTTGTGTACTTTTTCGTTAAGTGTTTTGTCTATAGGTTTTCCGATGTTGTATACAGTTCCTTGTGTTAAAGTAGTTAGAATTTAACTCTAACTTTGAGACTACACTACGATGATGTGTGGATAATCCATACTTACCAATTTCACTTTTTCTCTTTTTAATTTTTCAACTACTTCTATACCACACATATATATATATTGGTATATACTATACCTTTATGTATACTATTATAGTATATATTGGTATAGTCCAATATATATATTGGTATAGGTATATAACGACGTCTTTCGTATATGATAGTGTTGGTGAAACTCTTTGGACATCGTCATAGATGGTTTCGGGTATAGACTGGTACGGGTATAGACTGCTACGTCGCTAAGATGAGACTCCTTGTATGGGTCTTCTTTACACACACACACATGTGTACACACATCCATGGACTTCTGTACTTATTCTCATAAATGTCGTCGTGAACAGTTTCACCGGTCTTTGACGTATAATATTTTGAAGGGTATTTGTCGTCTTACTTATTTTTTACCATACATAAAATGTGTCGTTTCCCTTACGTACTTATTGATGTACGTCCTTTTATGTTTACTTAGATTTTTGTGTTATAATTCCCTTTATTCAATCTACGTGGTTTCGTATATAACATATTAAGGTAAAAACACTTCAAGTTTCGGTCGTTCGGTTAGTTACGACCATCTTCAGTCCTGTCACTAATAGGACCCAGGCTATGATTTCCTCGTGTTCTCCTCAAAGACCCCACGATTGTTACGAAATAAAGAAGTCTACCTTAGGTCAATGTTCTTCTTAAGACAAACACTTTTAAGTGGTCCGATATGTGAATACTGGACACGTGAAAAAGAAATACATACACTATAGAGGTAATTTTCAGGTTTTCTTTATAGGCCGACGTACTCGGTTGTCGTCTTGACTTCAGTCCCGATGAGAGTTTGTGACCCCTGATTTGTCTTAGTTCTCTAAACCAGGATTCCTCGCGTTTCTCCTCCAAATTACCTTCCTTCTCTTACATCCCTACCCCCTCCTAATAATAATCTCTTGCCTTAAAGTTCCAATTTTTGGAGTCTACATCGTGTCAAAGTTTCCTACGGTTCCGGGTCGTTGTAATAAAGTACTAGATTCAAGACTCTAAATCGTACAGAGTCATTAGAGATTGCGAGACATTTTATCTACCGGTGAAGAAGGGTCGTAGAGAAGTCCAAATAAATACTTAAAATATCCTATATACGTGGGTGTATAGGACCTCGTTCACGAATAAATGTGAAAGATGAAAACAGGGAAAAGAAAGAATTTTAGTGAGTTATGAAGAAGGGAAAAATCAGAAGTACAAGATGTTAAATTTAATAAAAGTGAACAGGTGGACAACTCGAGGGACCACCACACTGTCGGTCGGTTAAAGGTCAGGATAAAAAGAGAGTTTTAGTCTCTGTTAGTGTGTCGTGAAGTATTAGCGTCATAAATTGTGACACTGGGTTTACGTGTTCCGTGGGTCTAATCACTCCTTCTATTATCATAGTAGAAGAGTCAATTGGCGATCACTAATAATATGAATGACTATGATCATCCATACATTTAAGACGTTTCTATCGAAAGGAAGTAATATTTGATGTCGGAGTAAGTATTCTCGTAATGAAACTGTAATAACATGTTTCTACATCTTTGTCCCGAAACATGTGTAGGAGATTCTGATAAAAATCAAGAGTGAAACATTGACTTTATTAATACACTAATTGTAGTACAATATTTTTGACTGTTTAATTAGAGAAGTAGAGATTTACTTTCTAAAGGAGAGATAATCTTTCGTTATTTATTTATACTGAAATTGTCCTATCAGAGAGTAAATGGTTTCGGAAGAACCAGTTTTAATATTTACGAGTTCAGAAGAATTATGTCTATCTCGTATTGTAAATTTTTATATAAGTTTCTTTGTCGCTATAGTTCGGCTATAAAATTTTCTTGTTTTCTACATTAAGTGTCTCTTTCATCAAACGTAGGATCTATCATGACGGATATTTGGATTTTCATATCTATTTCTTCATTATTTCCCCGGTCTCGTTTTTTTTTCGTTTGGTCCCGGGTTGGGGTGGATACCCCGGTCACCCGTAAAGACAACTCCTTAGAAACGTAGTGGAAAATGTTTTACATTGATACCTAGACTTTGTCTAAAAAATTTTAGAAAGAATTTAATCCTCGATTTTGAAGGTTACCCTCAGAATTCGTTCAACAATTTTCTAGTTCTTCTGACTCAACTTCTTAACAGTCGTCTACGTCCCATGTTTTTTCGATCGTGTGAAGGAGTTGTACACGAAGGTACACGAGGAAATATCTGAAATACTAGACGATTAAGTCTTTCATTGTAGTAAAGTCTCGAGACTCTTTGAAAAATTAACTCTACCATAAGTGTTCTATTTGATACCGCCGAAGTAAAAGAAATGTATCTTCCCACTACTTCACGTAATGTTCCGACGCCTATTCGAAAATATAGAGGACTCCTGTTCGATAAACTTATAGTGACCATCTCTACTGTAATAGTTTTGTATTATGTTTAGAGTTTTCACAGTACTTAAGTCATAAAGTTGAGTGAATTATTTTGTGAAGAAATCAGCCGGGTTCATACTCCATAATAGGACCCGTGTCTCTACTTGTTCTGTACCGAAGACGGGGACTTTTCGAGTGTTAGATCTTGAAAGACGTTATTACCTGTATGAGAACCATAGATACGACAGGTGATGTTATCGGTGATCAGTGTACACTGTACATTAATGAACTTCACACGGAACATGTTGACTCGTTTACCTAAAAATTAAAAAGAAATGGACATTAGTCAAATTTGACGGTGTACACTGACAACCGAGGGAATGACCTGTTACGTCTAGACCTTTGTATGTGATATTGGGTCTTCATAAATTTAGTTGTACTATTTTGTCGCTGACAATTATATACGAATGAAGTAAATCATACGAAAGGTCACAGCCTCCTCATAGTTGGACTCCTTATAGCTTGAGGAATAGTAGTTAGATTTATCTCTTTTCTTTAATTATGAGTGTATTATTACGAAAGGGAGAATATTGACCCTCCCACAAAATTAACTAATCTTGGTAATAGGTAATCTTCTGTTTGTCTGGTGGTTTGAGAAGAGTGCCTTTCGGTTGAGTTATTAAGTACTGTAATTCCCAATCCAGTTTTTTGATGTCTTGACAAAGGAAAAGATAGGTGTATAAGTCAAATAGTTCCTGTTTATACGTGACTACTGTTGTAGGATTGTTAGGAAAGGTCTTTCGAAGACCAACTTGCCGAAACCGTAGACGAAAGAATTTGTTTTATCGTAAAGAACGCTGTTTGGGATTTGAAGATTCAGTATTCTCTATATGTTTCCAGACTGTGACTTAAAGGATAAAGTATTTAATACCACCACCTACTAATCCAGTTTGTTGAACAATAATTTATAAGTATGACAGTGTTTTTGGATAACTATAATCTAGTTACTCCTTTTTTTTAGTGACGTGTTCTTAAGATTCAGATGGTGATCGTGATACTATCTCCATAGTAAATTGTATCGACGTGAAGTCAAAGAAGGGGACATTTTTACCTCATAGTCTCGTAACACTTCGAGTTTACTCTTCTACATAATCTCACAAAATATTTGATATTAGTCGATATCTTTACTCTTAACAAAGTATTTTGATATATATCTACGGATAATTAGATACGTTTTTACTACTTAAATCTCAGAAACTTAATATTTTACGTGAGATTCGTTGTAAAACCAATTTGTAGTAGTGAACTGTTTTCGACTTAAAAATGGTCTAGTAAAGACTTGAGGTCAAGGAACAGGTCTAGATACATTCTCTTAAAACTTTCACTTCGAAGATCTGACTTTCTGAACAAGTCTAGGAGTAGTCATCAGAACCGTGTCTCCGAAACAAGGTGTAAAAGTACCAGACTAAGTAAAAGGTACAAATGAAAATTAGTGACATAAGTCAGTTAGGTTCGTTCAAAAACAAAAAACCGGAGTCTAGTACTACTTGACTTACTACTAGAGGAAAGTTTTTTCTTTTTTACATAATGAATCTAAAGGAGTTTCCCTGTATGGTTTGTGAATGACCCAGTCTGAAAACACCTTTGACTAAAGTGAGTTAGTAGACTAATATCTGTTTCTCTTTAGTATAGGATCCCATGTTCGATACTACCCCCCCCTCCCAAAAATACCCTCGTGTTTCCTCCTGATAGACTGAATCCTCAGACCCTTTACCGGGTGGTGGGTTTCGGGATTTAGACCACTGTCACTACTGTATCCTGTTCGAGTTGGTGATCTGGACCATGGTTGGTCTAAATACATGGATTCTTGTTCTCCCATTGACCACGGCTTTGGACGTCAATTGGGGAAGAAGTGTAAGGGTTTGAACTCATCTAGAGGTCAAGAGGCACTTCTGTTCGTATATCTGGTCAAACAAGTAGTTTTAGGTCTGTCCCGGTCTCTGGAGATTCCCTTTGAAGCACATCTGTGTCTCCCGGGTCTTGTCCATCGTTCAGTGAATTGTCCTGCGATCGTTTAGATTTCCGAGTCGAGATAATCCCCTCCGTTGTTACTGTGGTCACATTTTATTGCGGTGCCGACTGGTCTCTAAAGATCTTTCTTCCGATCGATTCCCTTACGTCTCTGTCATTTCTTTTTCTTTACATACGTTTAACAAAAGAGTGTCGAGATTTACTATGTGATAGTAATAGTTTTTCTTTGTATTAGACGAAATGAATTTTTTTTTTTGACAGATCTTTTGTTGACAGACGTTTTAAAGACTTTTTGATTTTTATATGAGTCTTTTTTTATATATATCAAATTGGTAATTTAAACGGGAATGTACAAAAAACAATTATTAATCCTATGTTCACTGGTTTGAAATTTTGCAAATAGTGAATCGAGACGGACATATGTTATTTTTTTGTTTTTATACTTTTGTCTTTGTTACGGCGTCATTACTATTATTATTTTGGTTTCCATTAAAACAAAAGATCCGATCCACAAAAAGGTTCCATGGGGTACTCGTGATTAAGAGTCATCCTTCGAAAGAGTTTACTATATGATGGGCATCTGACGTCTTCCTTTGTCGTTGGGTGAGGTCACAAGAACGGATCCTTTAGGGTACCTGTCCTCTCGGACCGCCCGATGTCAGACACCCCAGCGTTTCTCAGTCTCTGCGCTGACTCGTTGATTCACGAGTACATGGTGGTTTGAAGGGGTGGTCTGTTTGAAGAGAGTGAGAATAAGGAATGACTTCACTTCCGTCTTTTTTTTCGATGGTTGGTGACTCGGTGACTTTCTTAATTAAAAGAATTTCCCTCAACTCTTAATCAACAATAACAAGAAAATTTTTATTGTACGGGTTTTGAGTGACTGTTAAAATAGATCAATCCGAGTAAAAAGCCTCTTCCGTTACCGTGGGGTGAGGTCATGAGAACGGGCCTTTTAGGGTACCTGCCTCCTCGGACCAACCGACGTCACGTACCCCAGCGATTCTCGCTGAAGGGAAAGTGAAAAGTGAAAGTACGTAACCTGTTCCTTTACCGTTGGGTGAGGTCACAAGAACGGATCTCTGAGGGTCCCTGTCCCCTCGGACCACCCGACGGTAGATACCCCAGCGTGTCTCAGTCTGTGCTGACTTCGTTGAGTCGTCGTGCTCGACCGAGTAAAAATTCACGAATTGCATTTAAGGTGAAGGAAGCTATAAAGAAAAATATTAAAAAATTTTACTTATAGATGATACGTATTCTGTATCTGAGTACTTCTGACTAAAAGTTCTCGACTTTGGTTAAACACATCGATCATATAAACACATAATGGTTTGTCTAATTAAGGAAAGTGTACAGTGTCTTCTGTCTGAGACTCTAAGACCGGATGTTTGTGTACGATAGCTGATGTAAGGATCTTCTGTATTGACTCCCAGGAGACACAGACCGTTGTAAACTTTCATAGAAAGGTCAGAGCCTATGATTTACATGAAGAGGAAAACGTTATTCGGTTCCCGTCCTCGTTATAATCGGAAATACTCGGAAAGAAGTTTCTTCTGACTTAACCAAGTACTGTTTAATGAAGAGTTATTTCAAGGGAGAATAAATATAGTGAATCGTTTTTACTAAAGTTAATCAGTTCCCTACGAATGTTTATACGTGTTTATAAGTGTTAGTCACAAAGGGCTTCTGTCAATTCAAAATAAGAATATGTAAAAAATTCTATCACCTTTTTTGGTGTATTGTTTTTGTTTTTGAAATTTGAGATATTGGATTTTGCAAAGTAAGAAGTGTAAACACAGGGGTTTTATTGAGACTTTCCTTTTGTTAAAAAAGGACCGAGAAAAAGAGAGAAGATAGACCTCAATTATTCTCCAAGAGTTTTGTCGAGTCGTAGACACTTGAGGTTAGACACTTGAAGAAGTCCGACTTCTTCAAAGTTCTTTAGTTCGTAAGAGACTTTTTTCTTACAGTGGGACGGTACGGTGGGATGAAGTAAAGGTTGGAAGTGGCTCGAGGATAATCACATTATACTACCGTTTGACGTTTCTTATATCTGGTTTCTCAGTTAATTTTAGCATAGACTTAGACCTGAAATGGTCAAGGATAGATACTGGCACCAGTTAGTCAGATGGGAAAGACTCGAGAAGATAAAGATATAGACATTCTACTTTATGACACCGGTAAACACGACGAACGGGTCTCGTAGTGGAGAACAAGACCCCTTTCGAGAAAGTTTGATAAACGAAGGACACCTCCGACAGTTATTTTTTTCGGGGATCATTGTTTCTGACGTGTTATGTCGGTCCCAGGAAGTGGTTCTACGTGGTTTTACGTTGACCATTCCTTCTCGGTGAGGGCGACAAGCAATTTGTTACATATTATTCCGATTCGTTATAAGGGGTGGAGATGGGGTAGGGTAAGACGTCTTTTCCTCCGGTAAATAAGTTTTGTACAGTTGTGGTTAATACGTAGACAGTGACAGAGATGGTTGTTTTAAATGAGAGAGCCATGTTTAAAGTAAGAACGAGTTCTTACTTTCGTTGGATATTGGTCTTGGTCTCTTCTCCTCCTTTCTCACATGACTATAGTACGTCCGGGGTCCAAGGGTAGAAAATACAGCCTACAATCGAGGCCTGTATCGAAAGGTCGTAAATCCGATGTATTCGGTTGTATCAGGGGGTCAAAAAGAAAAGACCGCCGCCCCTCCCCTTTCTCAGTGTTAATTCTGAGGGTTGAGAGTCCTTATGTTAATGGATAAAACGTCTCAATGACACTTCTTGTATACTATATTACTGACATTTCGTAAATCTTATTACAGACTTGTGTCTTGTTCATAAGTTCTTTAAATTTTGACGTTCTAAAGGTTTAAGAAAATTTCTGGGACTTTGTTCTAGACCATGAAAACATTTTCAGATCGGTCACGATTCATATAGGTTTCCAGTGGAATGACCTTCCGATATGAAGAATATTATTGTTATTATCGTTTCAAAGGAGTACTTGACTTAGTTGAAGAGACCACTGAACCTGTCATTTCTTAAGTGGACGTTACGTCCTCTGGACCCAAGTTAGGGACCTACCCCTTCTAGGGGACTTCGTCCTTTACCGATGGGTGAGGTCATAAGAACGGACCTCTTAAGGTACCTGTCTTCTTGGATCACCCGATGTCAAGTACCCCAGCGTTCTCAACCTGCGTTCACTCACTGATTTGTGTTTGTTCGCTTTGTATTTCACTTACCATCTCCAATCGTAGAACTCAACCCCTCTGATGGGACCTGATAGGTCTACTCGGGTCACATTGGTTTCTCAGAAATTTTCACACTCTTTCCCCGTCTTCTGGCACAGTCTCTTTCTCTCCACTGTTCTCTTCGTCCCAGTCTCTTCACGACACGACGTCCGAGACTTCTACCTCCTTCCCACGGTCCTCGGTTCCTTAAATCCGTCAGAGAACTTTGACGTTCTTTTTTCCCCTACCTGAGAGAAGATCTTCCTGGGACCGGGATGGTGTCGAACTAAAACCGGATCATTCTGGTTACGACCTGACCACGTGATATCTTGACGTTTTATTATTTATACACCAAGAAAATTCGGTACTTTAAACACCATTAAACAATGTCGTCTTTGTCTTTTACTTATGTGATCGTTTGAAGTTAACAAAGACCGATATAGTGGTCGTAAGACTTTATGGATGGGGAGGGAACAGTGAACCATAACGGGTATATAAATAACTCGTTTGAGAAGGTTTACGTCTGATGACTACTTTGTGAATTATGTACCATGAACTATAATGTGGATTTGTCGTATAATTTTTCGTCTCTGTGATGAAACAGTTGTGTCCGGACTGATCAGTTCCGATACCAAAAAGGTCACCAGTACATACCTACACTTTCAACCTGATATTTCTTTCGACTCGTGTCTTCTTAACTACGAAAACTTGACACCACAACCTCTTCTGAGAACTCTCAGGGAACCTGACGTTCCTCTAGGTTGGTCAGGTAGGATTTCCTCTAGTCAGGACCCACAAGTAACCTTCCTGACTATCACTTCGACTTTGAGGTTATGAAACCGGTTGACTACTCTTCTCGACTGAGTAAGCATTTCTGGGACTACGACCCTTTCTAACTCCCGTCCTCCTCTTCCCCTGTTCTCTCCTACTCTACCAACCTACCGTAGTGACTGAGTTACCTGTACTCAAACCCATTTGAGACCCTCAACCACTACCTGTGCCTCCGGGTCGCACGACTCCAAGTACCCCAGTGTTTCTCAGCCTGTGCTGACTCACTGACTTGACTGACTGACTATAATATGTGAACTACGTTTTGTTTCTTTACTTGATAATCATTAAAGTAGAACTCTATGTTAAGATATTGATCAAAAGTGGGTTGGTAGGGTATTAGATCCCAAAAATATCAAGAGTTCCCCTACGGTACGGTCTCACATGGAAGTTTGATATGTTATCCAATGCACTTAGTCTAATTAGATTGTCTCTTTCATATAGTGTCTTAGTACTAATGGGTCATACAACAGGTAAAGACTCCCGACTATTTGATTATTAAAATATCGAAGTTGGTTTCTAACAGACTGTAGGACTCCCGAGGGTTCCGATGAGGGAGAATTAATAAGGACTGGTTACTGATTTCCTTCGGGTTCTTTGTGGAACCCCCCTTCTTTTTCTACACATGGTATATTTTGTCGTTACTGGGGTAATGCTGTGACCGGTTGACTTATTCTTGAGATCTTACACTGGATATAATTCGGTCCAATTTGACCTTAAGATGATCAAAAAAAAAAAAAAATTTGAAGTCGTCTGTAAGGGTTGACAAGTTCAAAGTCCTAGGACAAATTAAACGACTGTAAGAAAAGGAGGGTTTTCACAATATACTCTATGAATGGTGTAATGTGACTTTAGTTTAGTTCAACCCAAAAAAGGATGATGTGATGTCGGAAACTTTCTGTAGTGTTTTAGTACTGTACCTTCGTTGAAATGTACGGTTGAAACAAAGACCAGAAGGGTTAGGTTCACAAAGAAAAGATAAACAAAACTCAACAGAGGAACACCGAACAAAACACTTCTTTTTGCATTGTCTCTTACTTGAAGACACTCTAAAAGATAATAGAATGAGACCATTTACCCGAGTAAAAATTGTCAAGGGGTTACGGATGTCCTATTTTAAATTTGGTAAGGTCCTTCTTATTATCAAGGAAATTTTGATTGGAATAATATACATAGGTCTCAGGGAGTTCTTGTCGAAGGTAAAAAGGAGGTACAGACGAGTGTGATCGAGTGTAGGGGAAGGAAAAGGAAGGTAAATAGATTTAAGGGAGAAAGACAGGAAGGAAGACCCTCGGAAGGGAGGGATTCGTAGGAGTCTTAGGTCTTACTTGCGGAAATCTTACCGTGGAAGAAGTACAACTAAGTAATCAATTGAATGGTACGCTGATAGTAGAAAAGAGGGGTTTTATGTTGTCTTTACCCTGCTTCACAGAAACATAGTGACCCAAGTGATTGACCGTGTCTATGTGTCTGTAAATTATTTATAGATGACTAGTTGTGTTCTTAATCTGTCCTTATTGAGAACACAACACTTAATTTAAATAGTCAAATTAATGGACATTAACAATTCGAAGTCTCCTGTGATGAACTGAGTATCGTATATCCTTAGATACGGTATTATTCGGTTCAATATTAACTCAAGATGAAAATACGTTAGTCCGGACAGTTGATGTCTACTAGTATAAGTAGGAAGTCTATAGTCGATTTGGAAACGGAGAGTTTTCAGAAAAAAAGGGGACGACTTGATCTGATCCAAGGGTCATTCATCCATGGACATTGTAACAAGAGGAGAATAATGTGGATAGTGTAATATTAGTAAAAAAAGTGACAGACTTGGAGATAAAGGAAGGGAGTTGACCTTACACCCAAGGTTCTTTCGTTTCTAGTGTAGACGGGAAAAAGGTAGTGACATAAGGGTCACGGATTAATGTCATCGGATTAATGTAGTTAGGTACGTAGATGAGCGGGAGGGGTGTCTTTGTCGGTTCGTTACGACGTAGTGACCGAAGATCTCGGAATTTGTCGTTAACACCAGTAAGTTTTATTTTATGCCAATCAGTAAGATGAGGGGTTTTCGGGGGGTGGAACGTTCAAGGGGAGAGACGTTAATTCCAAAAAAAAGTTAGAGATTGTAAAAAAATTTACTGGTAAAACGAGTGCATACTGTACTGTGTTTGAGGTATTAAAGTTTGTAAAACACGACAAAATGTAATTGAGTTGGATATCCGGTTCTACTTTTGTCATTTTTAATAGTATATAAACCCCGAAAGGTCCTCCGTGATCACCATTTCTTAAGTGGATGGTTACGTCCACCCCAATTCTCTGTGGACTCAGCCCTAGGAACCCAGTCCTTCTAGGGGACCTCCTCCCGTACCGTTGGGTGAGGTCATAAAAACGGACGTCTTAGGGTACCTGTCCCCTCGGACCGTCCGACGTCAGGTATTCCGACGTTTCTCAATCTGTACTGATATCACTGATTCGTACGTGTAGCATGTAAGTAAGTTAAATGTCCTTAAGTTGGTAATGGAATCCGTTTGTCTTTCCTTTTTTTTCTTTACTAAGAGTATCCCCGACCTGAGACGTATGGTAAGGTGAGTTATTAATGTTTGAAGACTCACACACACCCCTTCCCTACCCATAGACGACCGGAAAGTAGTCAGAGTGAAGAGTGTACGGAGTGTTTGTTAGGCAAAGTGGACACGAGTTTCATTGTGTGTCGTACGACAAGGTTGTACCTCGTTTTTGACCGATACTGACTGAAGGATTCTCTAGTATACAGTACTGAGGAAGTGTCCCATGACACCACCATGAGTTAAAAGTTCCATGAAAAAGTTTTCACTTTCAACGAGTCAGTACAGACTGATAAACGTTGGGGTACCTTTAAGAGGTCCGGTCTTCTCACCTCACTCATCGGAAAGGGAAGAGGTCCCTTAGAAGGGTTGGGTCCCTTGTTTGGGTCCAGAGGGTATAGTGTCCGGCTAAGAAATGGTCGACTCGGTGGTCCCTTGGAAGAAGTTCCCGGATCCTATTTGACCTTTTTATTCTAAAGTCTTTGATCGTCATTTCTATAATGTGGTAGTCAGTGTCCACTACACCTTTATTCAGTGAAATTGGAACTTGACGATGGTCTATGAATGTACATTCTGTCTTTTTTTCAGACTTTCAAAAGAAAGATTAAATTAATATGACCATATCGCGTATCTCGTGTCCTGAACTTTTAAATATGAGATTAGGTACACTTCCATCAAAATTAGTTCCTACTACAATAAACATCGATTGACCCGTAGTGTGAACTCCCATGAGTAAAGTGAAATGAGTACCTGAAGTCTTTGTCTCCAAAGTTGGTACATTAAAACCATCAAGACGGTTAGTTTATGGGATAGAAGAATCGGTTTTCGTATTCATGTACTGTGAGAATATAGGTTAGACCGGTTGGTCACAGGAAAGGACTTTAAATATTTATAATCTCCATCCTCAAAAGAGAAGAGAGACGTCACGAATTCCAACCTACTTCATTGTCTTTCCGACAATGTGTCTTACTTCCATTAAGTATGTAATTCTAGGTAAATTCTTATCTTGTCAAACAAGAATGTTTATACATGTTTACTGTGGACTTCGACATCCAATTCTACTATAGATTTGAGAACACTTTTGATATTTGTATAATTTTCAATTTATGTGAATTCAAGTTGTCCGGAATGAAAAGTAATTGTATGTATTGATGTAAACTATAGTGTCACCAACTTTACAGATAATTTCCCACCCTTTCGACTTTTCAGTGGTTCTACAGGGTCATAAGACCTTCTGTCTTTTGTGGGTAGACGACTATGACCAGGTCCATGTTTCCTTTACATATTTCCTATTCGTTGTATGATAAGGGAACTGGGGACCTTTTTTAAAAAAGTGGATACAGAGAAACTCTATTCTTTGGGTTTTCTAGTTGGTCTTAAAAAAGAGCAAATAGAAATGAGACGTAAGATACCTTATGTGGTCGATAATGGTCTCTAAAGTTATAGATGAGAAGAATTCAAATTGGTACTCATTTGGGTATAGAATGTGTTTGTGTACATCTCAGAGGTAGGGATGAATGTAGTCTATGGACTTTGGGACTGAGCATTGACTAGAGGATTATCTACTGTAAACCTCATTTCGACCGTGGTGTTCAATTCTTGGTGCAAACCAAACAAGAAACCCCACGGCCCTCACACCGTCACCTGTGTCGGAAGGACTGGTAAGATCATAGTTAGATTATAATCGTCCCATACTTCCTCCGTACGGACAAACCTCTTCCCAGGGGTCGTCAATGACTTTTGGTCACCGTACCTAGGTGGAAGAGAGGAAGCTTTGTGTAGGTTTGTAAAATCCGTTGTGACGGGAAGGGCCGGTGGTGGTGAGGGGGGCTCATGGTGTGAACCTCTTGATTGGTCCTGTGTCCTTGCCGGAGCTTGTAATCTCTGGGTGCACAGAGGACGACGGGAGTGAGATCCCGTGTGAAGCGTTGGTCTCTCTTTACCTGGCTTGGAGTGTCCCACACGTGTTTAGGATTCTCCACCTGTGGGGCGGATTCGGAGCCGAGGTGCGATCTCTTCGTGTAAGTAGGGTCCGGAGCTCCCTACCTTCTCTGATGTGGACACGGGATCCGGGGTTTCCGTCCAATGTGTGGACAAGGAAGACCCCCTCACTGACGGCCGGAGGTTCTGAGTGTTAGACCCATTCGTTCACGGAGACGTGGACTCGGAGAGTAAGGTACTTTGGTTGTTCACCTTTGATTGGGTAAAGGTCCGGTTTGTGTCCCATGAGGGGAGACGGGGTCTTTTTGGGGCGGGCCAGCCACCCGGAACCAGGTCAATCGGACAGACTTCGGCGCGGCGACAGCCTTTCCCCGTTCCGAGCCCCTGGACCGGGCGCAAGAGAACGGCGGGGCGCATGTCGGGGGCTGGCCGCAGGAGTGGGACAACCCGGCGAGAGGCCTCTAAGGAATGGACTCGAGAGACGCCGCGGTCGGATTCTGGGAGGGCGTTGGGTTCCTGGTGCATTGGGGCGGGGGACCAGATCGGAGTGCGTGCGCGTCATATATGGGCAACCGGTGCGAAGGCGAAAGAAATAGAGAGGGCCCAGAGAGGACCCGACAGGCGGCGCGATGCGGTGCGGGGGTAAATTTCCCGGTCTCTATGTAAATCCAGTTCCTTAAATTCCCCATTAATCTTCCTTTACCGCCTCTTCCGTTACCGTAGGGTGAGGTCTTGAGAACGGACCTTTTGGGGTACCCGCCTCCTCGGACCATCCGACGTCAGGCACCCCAGCGACTCGCTGAAGTGAAAGTGAAAAGTGAAAGTACGTAACCTCTTCCTTTACCGTTGGGTGAGGTCACAAGAACGGACCTCTTAGGGTCCCTGTCCCCTCGGACCACCCGACGGCTGATACCCCAACGTGTCTCAGCCTGTGCTGACTTCACTGAATCGTCATCTTCTTTTACCGTTGGGTGAGGTCATAAGAACGGACCTTTTTGGGTACATGTCTCCCCGGACCATCCAATATCAGGTACGCCAGCGTTTCTCAGCCTGTGCTGAATCCCTGAAGTGAAGTCAAATTGTATAAATCCTTGATCTCTCACCTTTGTCCTCCTCGCGTCTAGTTATTTATTATCAGAAGCTCTACTCTTCTCTTTGGGAGGAGGTCCGGATAAATCACTTAAATAGATCGTAAATTCTTTCACTTGGATAGAAGTCGGTCGGGCCTTTCCCATTAACTAAGGGTCCGAAAGTCTCAAACGTTGGTCGTTTAAAATTAGAAAAATTTCTGCTCGTATCTTAATGATCAAAAAAATTAAAACGGTTCACTTCTATTAATCGTGTGTGTGTGATTTTCAGTTGATAATAAAAGATCAAATAGTAGTTGTAACGAGGTATTTTTATGTAGAATTGTGGTTTTCATATCCTCTCTATTCGAGAGTTTATTTCCTCTATTGAAATTTTACTTATTTTCGTATATATAAATAAAGAACATAATGAAGAGTTCTTTCTATTTGTGAATGTCCTGTCTGACTAAAAATCTCGGTAATGACATCTATTGTCCCTGGGGTCCTAGAATACGGACGACCCCGGATGCCAGTTCTTTTATCTTCCTCCCTTTTATGGTTTTTTACAAGGACCCTCCTCTATATCTTTTATAAGTCAACCCTTCTGTGAATAACTCGTAGTTGGTCCAAGTGATACGAAGACCCAGAAACTTCCTGAGTTTCCACCCATTCTGTGGTAGGACGGGAGGTCCATGAGAATTCTTGAGTCACATGTTTCAATGTCATGTTCCGTTCGGTAAAACTCACGACATTCCTTGTTCGGAAACCGACACACCTAGTGTTGTTTGAAACCTTTTAAGAAGTTCTCTACCCTTATGTTCTGGTGGAATGGACGGAGGACTCTTTAGACATACGTCCAGTTCTTCGTTGTCAATCTCGACCTGTACTTTGTTATCTGGCCAAGGTTTATCCTTTTCCTCATGCAGTTCCAATACATAACAGTGGGACGAATAAATTGAATATACGTCTCATATAGTACGTTTTACGGTCCGACCTACTTCGTGTTCGGCCTTAGTTCTAACGACCCTCTTTATAGTTATTGGGAATACCGTCTTTCACTTCTTTTTCTCAGAGAACTACTTTCAATTTCTCCTCTCACTTTTAAACCGAATTTTGAGTTGTAAGTTTTTTGATTCTAGTACCGTAGACCAGGGTAGTGAAGTACCATTTATCTTCCCTTTGTTACCTTTCTCACTGTCTGAAATAAACCCCCGCCCCCCCCGAGGTTTTAGTGACGTCTACCATTGACGTCGGTACTTTAATTTTCTACGAGGAACCTTCTTTTCGATACTGGTTGGATCTGTCGTATATTTTTTCGTCTCTGCAATGAAACGGTTGTTTCCAGGTAGATCAGTTTCGATACCAAAAAAGGTCATCAGTACATACCTACACTCTTAACCTGATATTTCTTTCGACTCACGGCTTCTTAACTACGAAAACTTGACACCACAACCTCTTCTGAGAACTCTCAGGGAACCTGATGTTCCTCTACGTTGGTCAGTCAGGATTTCCTTTAGTCAGGACTTATAAGTAACCTTCCTGACTACGACTTCGACTTTGAGGTTATCAAACCTGTGGACTACGCTTCTCGACTGAGTAAACTTTTCTGGGACTACGACCCTTTCTAACTCCCGTTCTCTTCCCCTACTGTCACCTGTTCTATCAACCTACCGTAGTGACTGAGCTACCTGTACTCAAACTCGTTCGAGACCCTCCACCACTACCTGTCCCTTCGGACCACACGACGTCAGGTACCCCAGAGTTTCTCAGTTTGTACTGACTCCCTGACTTGACTTCTTTGCTCTGGTAGTAAAGTCCTAATGTAGACTCCCTTTTAACCCTTGTGAAGTCCCTCCTACGCGGTAGAATAATCCCGGGACCTAAAGTCATCTGTCGTCTCTCTTCAGGACCGACTCCCTTGTCACCCTAGTTTCGTCATGTTTCGATAAAATCTCTGTTCGACGACTGGGTTCCACCGAGACCGTACCCGTCACCGAAAGTTTAAAAAAACTAGTAGTGAGTGTCATTCTTTATCTGAAGTCAATACTGGATAACTGACACACCCATACACACACACACGAAGGACACTATAATTAACGGAAATCATACACGTTACGTTGAACCATAAAGATAGGATGAGAAAAAATAATAAGACCAGTTATTTAACTAAAGTACTGTGATTATGTATCGTTGGGTATCAAACTTTCGTGTCTATATGTCACACAATCTCCATCTTTTCCGACCTTGGTCTAGGTCCTCCCGTAATTACGGTTCGATCCCGCCCCCATCCCCCCACCCCCCTTAGACGAGAAGACCATTCTCGAAAACCTTCAAGAATTCGTCTCCTCATCGTATTAACGTTGACACGAAATCTTGAGACCTCTGGACGAAAGTCCAAGACTGATAGTGTAAAAATCTCCTTTGGATAATTTATCCTCGGACAGACCTCGTTCCATTCGTCCGATCACTCTAGTCTTTGGGACAGACTGTCTCTTGTCAAACTTCACAACCCGTCTCTTCTTTAACTGTCTTCACCCCCACCTCTCGACCCAATAGCTCCACCCTCCACCCCTTCCAACGATTGACTGGGAAAACTTTATAGGGACGTCGTCAACACCTGAATGAGACACATTGAGATCTTTCATTTAGACCCTGGACACTTATCTATAATATCCCTTCGTTAAGGTTGAGTATTATGCCTGACAAACTTGTACCAGGTTCGACTGTACGATAGGAAATGTCCTGACAACTGTCATTAATATTTTTGTTTTGTTAACATATGACTAATAAGTTTTGAACTTTTTTTAGCCCTTGATGTTTTTGCATTTCGTATTTAATGAATGTAAAGTCCACCTTTTTCGTAAACAACAAAACCGAATAAAAGTAACCCAGAAAATGAAACGTATAAATGTCAAAAAAATGTTATTTTGATGCATATTGTATGTCATAACATAGGACGAAAAATAAAAAAGAAGGTACAATATAGAAAAACAAACAAGTAAACAACAAAAAATTTAAAATGACATCATATCAACTAAATGTTACAACACAAGTAAAGAAGACATGTCGTTTCACTAAGTCAAAATGTGCACACACATATACATATATAAGAAAAAGTATAAAAAAAGGTAATTCCAAATAGTGTTCTATAACTTATGACGAAGGACACGATATAGCATTCTGGAGGTAGAACATCAGACGATAGGAGTTCGAGGGTCAGGTAGGGAAGAGACGAGAGCGAGGGGGAACCACTAGTGCTCAGAGAAGAGATACAGACACTCAAATAAAGACAAAGTATCTATCCAAGTGAACACAGTGAAATCTAAGGAGTATATTCACTATAGTATACCACAGACATAAAGGAGAGAGACTGAATGAAACGAATCATGTTATTAGAGATCCAGGTAGGTACAAGACGGTTACCGGTATAAAGAGTTACAAGATAGAACTTGTGATATAGGACAATAAGTTTAACAAGTATTTATAAACATTACCGATGTATTAATACCTATTATATCAACGACGATAATAAAAACCTGTGAACCTCCCCGAAAGAATAAAAAGTGACAATTGTTCTTGTAACGTAACTTATAGGAATATTCCTTTGGAAACAGGTGTAAAGTTTTAATCAAGGTATCTTCGGACATTCACTTTAATGATTAACTTTACGAGACTTTCGAGAATTCAGACACTTATGGATGACGGTTTAAAGAAAGGTCTTTCCAGTCCGGTGAAAAGTAAGAGTTGTCTTCATAAGTTCCCACGGGTAGTGTATATGGATGGTCGTAAATAAAATAGGAAAAGTTTTCGAGACGGTCAAACTATTACCTTCACCGAGATTAAAATTAAACATAACCTAATGACCACCCCACCTTATAGAAATATATAAATGGTTGGGAAATATCAATAAGACCCTTACGTTAAAGTGACGGAGACAAACCTAAACACTAACCGTTTGTCGTGATTCACTAACAACGTCCGCATACTCCTTTTTTTGTTTCTCCCTAAATTTTTTATTTACTACACCAGTGTTGCTCAATATCGGTTTAATATAACACCATATGGTATGTTTGTTTCCAATCACCCTCTTCACTCAGTAGTGCTCCATACACCAATTTATCCAGACACGATAACGTCAGTCATTTTATAAATACAACACTCCCCGTTAAACCAAGATCGTTTTATGGTAAGGAATATAATTTAGTTGTGACATTTAAAATTAAAGGGGTAAAACATCAAAACAAACATAAATTAAATATTTAAACAAAACCAAAATATCTACACATTTTAGGTATTTTTAATTAGAAAAGGAATCACAGTTCAAACGTATATATGTGTACCTATATATACACATACGTTGTAGTATTTTTTATTAAATTCGGTTGAGATCTCCAGGTACTCTGAGAAAAAGGGGGTGTTCCTTTGACTTGTAATAAATTCAAACTCTTGGTAACCATAATCTCCAAAGAATTTTAAAGTACACGTTAATACATTTGTATCCGTAACCCTAAAAAATTGTTCTCTTTTTTCATTTTCACCTTAGTCGAATATATAAAATATAAATCTTAAAAAGATATGTCTTATAACAATACTAAAGGAACGGAATCTATTTTCGTAGTCTTCGATATGATACAAATCTCAAGTCTCTCATACAAAACCGAATTTTACATGATAAGTAGTTTCAATTGGAACATGTCCAGTAATTCTAGATCTGGTTTCTTACAAACCTACATAATTTGAACAGAAAAATTCATTCTGTTTTGTTATCGTTAATTTTACCTTGAAGACACTTCGTCAGAATTCTCTTTAATTTAGATACTCTTTTTTTTTTTCAGGGTGTGTGCTACATCCTCGGAACCTCGTACCTTTAGTCACTCCCACTCAAAGAGACTACCGGTCCTCGATCTACCCCTCGTGGTGGGTTCCCTACGAAGTCCTCCTCCTACCGGACTATGGGTTGGGATAAGTAGGTCGAGAGGGGTCCCTCCTACCTTTCGTGCTAGGTCTGTAATGGTAGTCGTAATGTAGGTCTCATTCGTTGTAGATAGGACTTTGTTTTTTACAGACTCTGGACTCTTGCTCTCCTTCTCCGATTCTCCATCTATCGACATGGTGAAAAGAAACGAGTGTTAGTGTTTTATTTAACCAGAGAAAAGGAAAAATTTTTTCCTTGGACCACATGTTCGGTTTGGTGGGTTCTGTCGACCTCTCTTCACTTTAACCAACAGACATTCAGTCAGTTCGACCAGGTCTACAGTAAGAGTCCAAGGGGGACGGACCTTGGGAGAAGGAGAGTTCAATTGATGTACCGAGTGAGGGAGTGGAAGGAACCCTGAACCAAGTTTACGGTGACACAATCCCGTTGTTTTCGTTTCGTCTACCCCCACTTCATGAGCGGAGGTAGGTCCTGAGTCTCTGAATCCAAGAAGGGTAGACCACTGTGAGAGTCAACTTGTGTACGGAGATTCAAGAGACTGCTTCCACCTATCTTTTCCGAATGGTTGAGACTTGACGCAACCGGACTTTTATACATGGGGAAGACGAGCATCAGGTGACTGGTTGTGGTCGGTGGACCGAGAAGAAACGACGTCACCTTCGGTCCTTCATATCCCCTCGTGAGTCTTATAGACCCCCAACCCCCGTGTAAACTGAGAGTGTGTCCAGTGGAAGAAAGGGGGTCCTGAGGGAGTGGTGGGAAAGTCTGAAATAAAAGAAGGTATCATGAGTAGTAGAAGGTTTTACGGCAAATAAGATGAACAAATAGCCAATTCAAAGACAGAAGGGGGTGATCATGTATTCGTGGTATTTTCCTCTCCGAGACAAAGTAAATACAAAAGTTGGATTCGTAGATCTTGTCATGAACCGTATACCAATTCTCGAGGTATTAACGAATAATTTATTCATTTACTTAAGACGTTATTGTCAAACATAAATACACACCTCCCCCATAACGTACCTTTCGTAGGAGACTGGACTCCTACGAAGGATTCTTTATTTAATGGGGGGAATCCGTATGTGTTCGTACATGACTCACGAACTCGGATGATACACAATCCGTGGTATCAACCATGGTCTTTGTTTCTATACTCTTTATGAGGGACTAGAAGGGATCCGTCCTTCTTTGTTAATTTTAGATTATAAATAATTCTGGGTATTATTTTTTATTTAATACTCTCGAGTTTTTCGGTTTAAGAAGACTGGAAATCACTCTTATTTTAAAATATAGGTTCATAATGATCTTACCGTTACTTTTTTCCTTACTCTCACTCTCCACCCATCCCTTGAGTCCTTGGTATTTAACGAAGGGTTTCAGTATTTCCTTCATTCTAGACATAAGAGATGGTAAAACATAAGAACTGTTGTCAACGGAAAGGAAAAGTAAGTGGGTAAGTAAGATCCCGGAAGGGTGTAGGAGAAAGAGAAGTCGGAATCTCATGTCTCGTCGGGTGTACGTGAATCAACTCTTTTTGGACCTTCTAGAGTGATAAAATTTTATAGAGAAAGACTATTTAGGTGTTAAAGTCTTTATCGTAGTAAACTTTGGATGAATTTCATAAAACAGAAGGTCGGGGTGGGGACGGTGAGGAGGATATGAGACCGTTCGTTTATACGTGTGTGAACAGTCTGAGGACTACCTTCACCGTAGTGTTCTCGGGACGACCTTAAGTTATCGTTTTTCTCTCACTTCTCCCTTCACACTCCGACCCTAGACAAGATAATTCTGCCAGTATCCTTCCGGGACTCGTGTACTTGACCCGTAGTCTGTTCCCTTTCTCGATCTTTTCTCATCTCTTCTACGTCCTTGTGTGTCCGTAGTTTACGTTTAAAGTGGATAAAATGGTAAAACGAACCTTATCGGAACGAATGTGATATTCCTGTGTATGGAGAAACTTTGTTTGTCCCTTCTCAACCCGAGACGACTTTTACTTTCTTTTAAGTTTTATTATCATTACAAGGTGACACAGTCCGGGGTCTGAGACAGACAGAGTAAAGAGGAGTACCCCCAGGAGTCAAGGGTTCAGATATAGGGCCAGGTTCAACAGAAGAGTTTGGTAGTTTGGTGGAAGACTGACCGTTTCCTCTCTCTTGCTTTCCTCTTCCATACATTCAATAGATAACAACACATTGATGAGGTTTTTAATCTCCGTATTCTGTCGTTGCACATAGTAGTATTAAAGTCCTTAGGTCCGTACCGAATCGGTCCGGAAAACCGAGTCCCAGAGAGTGTTCATACGGTGGTTCCACAACCGAGTGAGTCACTTAGAGTTCCGAGTTTAACCCTTCCTGACCGAAGGTTCGAGGGAGTGCACCATAACCGTCCTAAGCGAAGGGACGTCCGGCAACCTGACTCCCGGAATCAAGGGACAGTGTACCCAAGAGGTGGGTGTTACACCGTCGAACAAAATCAACTCATTCGTACGTTCTGTGTAGTTCTTACACTCGTTCTACCTTCAGTGTCAGAAAACATTCGACTAGAATCTTCACTGAAGGGTAGTAAAATACGATGTAAGATAAAGAATCTTTGTGACGAGGTCGGGTGTGGGTTCCCCTCCCTTAATGAGTTCTTACACTGTAGGTCCTTCATCCTAGTGATCCTTGACAAAATCTTTGACGGTCGTTTCTTCCAATACGGGTAAAGGAAGTTTCTGAGAAAGAATCTGAACGGATATGCTCAGGGTGGGTGTAGATCGACGTTCCCTCGGACCCTTTATATCAGAAATAAGACCCACTGATAGTCGGTTCGGTTTTGCATCTCTGAGTCAGGGCTTCTCCTGAATGTCCTAAGGCCTCCCATCTTCTGAGTCAACAAGACACACGGTCAGGGTCCGTGCTTCCTCCTTCTCCTCGTTATACCAACCCATCTCAACATCTTAGACTCAAGTCTAGGACGGAGACATACGGGTACGACTTACTTACTAAATCGGAGTGTCTTGGAGTGACTATAAGAGTCTGATTTACTTACACTCGTAGAATGTGAACCATCCAAGAGTTATTACAGGTGATCTAGACAAAGTCTCCATCGAATTATAGGGTCTTTGAAAATCTGGTCCGAGACTGTGGGTTGGTCGAACGACACACTGAGGTACGGTTAGTGGATTTGAGAAACGTGTGGTCAAAAGACAACCATCTTCTCTTATGTTTATAGTTGGAATGTATATAATAGTCCAACAATATTTCTATTACACACTTACAAAACTAAAAAAAAATTTAAGTTTTATGGTACGTTTGAGTGACACCGTAATCACCGGTGGTCCACCGTCACCTTCCTTGCCCGAACCCAATACCGGGTGTCGGTGGTCTACCACGACCGTAAGTCGCCTATCATGGGACCGAAACGACCCTCTGACGTTCTCTTGGCTTCCCGAGAACTTCTACCGGTCACGGTGGGAAGTAGGATGTCTACTCTCTTCGTTCTGTTCCCATCCCACACCCCTCCTACAGTGTGTCGTCACCCCCGACCTCGGGACGAAAGGGTTGAGATCACAATAGTCCCGATTCCTACCGAGAATAGGTATGTGTCTCACTCCAAGAGTGAAAGAGAGACCTCTAGTTCAATAAGTGACAGAACAAGTACCTAAATGGTTTAAAATTTTCGGACTTTTTACAGGTGTATGTCGCGGACAGAGTGACCGACCCATCATGTCACCAATTCTTGTACTAAAACCACAGTCTACCTGGAGTCACATATAGACATATCGTCCGAGGAATGATGTTTCAATTCTATTATTAAAGATGGACTATCCCAGCCACACTTCAATTTACTCTACTTCGTACACTTTTATTCTCCATAGTAATTAAAGACGTGTGAATAGATTCGTCAAATACACATAAATTAAATAGATTAAGAGTGGTATCGAAATACACCATAGATGATAATAATTCAAGGAAAATATCTCCTTCTTTGACTTCGTACCTCTCCAACATTGAACGGGTATGAATATCGACATCCATCTCCTAAATTTAGACAGAAGTCTCGGGTACGAGAATTGGTATAAATAATGATTAACAAACCGTCTCTCATTTACGGGTTACTCACTGTCTATACCTATGTGTCCCCGGTTGGACTTCTAAGGTCGACCTCCCTGTTCCCAAACCTTACTTACCATATTGGTGTTACGTGGATGTGAAAGTCTCACCTCTCTTGTCACGTATCAACCTTCTTCTTACAATTCATAGGTTCGATTATTTTGTTTCTATTGATTGTTATGAAAAAATTTTCTAATGACTTTGTGTGGTGAACCTGAAATCTCTGTTTCTCTTATTCTAAACTGAAACTAGGACGGAGGACGAACCTGGAACCCATTCAAATTGTAGAACAAAGGAGTAGGTTTTGAACTTCGATTATGAGATTGAATGTCTTAAAATTGTGACACTCACAATTTTTGGAAACACCAACTTTACGTGTAAAATTTTTACATGTGTAATCTCGTTTGTAAACTAATAATGTCAAAAATAAGGTGTTTTTGTATAACTAGACCAACTTTCGTTAAGTTCTACAATTCTATAACAAGGAGGGAAGTTCCTTGAATATATTCTTTCCACTACCTACATGTATGGTGAACCATCCCCCACAGAATCCTCTCGACTTTGTGCATCATCCTTAATCTTCTCCCGTTCTATAAAAAGATCGTCACTATTGACCTCTTCAAAAGTACCGATACTATAAATTATAATCGGAACTTCCTACGTTTCTTCCATTCCTCTTATAAGGTATTTGAAATGACCGTTTCCATTTCCCCGGTCTTTCTCTGATAAACAAACCCCCGTCTAGTCTCATCTTTACACTCAGTCCGATATCTGACACCGTTGTCTTTTCCTTCCCTTAAAGACCAATCTGAACCGAGTAATTTGTATACGTAAACTGAGACAAGGATTTTACTGTCATTTATTATTTCAAATTTTGGTGTTCCTGAGACCCTTGTTCTCTTCTCTGTTATCGACTACCTTCTATGATTTTTTAAAACCTTTCGGCTTTTCATCAACCCACTCATAATTGACTACTTCATTTCTGTTCTTTCGACGGACGTCCCGTCTGTCCCCCACCTTTTCGGAAGTTCTTCCTTCGATTAAACTATACTTTTGGTTTTGGTTTTTTCTTTTCTTTCCTTTTGTTTCTCTTTTTGGGTGGTTTGGGTCCTTTCAAATCTTTTATCTCCATGGTGCATTGAGACTTCGATTACCCTACCTCAACCCGACTTTTGTGTTCCTTCTCAATTTTCAGACTAAGAAGAGAGGTAAGGAACATCGGTCTACCGAAAAGGTAGGGTGGGTCGTTTTACGTCCGGAGACCTCACCGGCTTGCTCTCTCTGACACCTGAACCCCTTCTATGGTCCTTTTCGTCTGTTTCGGTATTCCGTGGTATGACTTTAGTCCCCCTAATTCATTTTTAGAGGTAGGATTTATAATGGAATTAATTTTCAGAGGAGGTGGAGACTGGAGGAATCCGATGGTCTTAAGTCTTTCGGACTGAGTGGGAGATCTCTTTTCTCAAACCCGTTCACAGACGACCTATTTGACTCTACACCAGGTGAGGAGGTGACGTCCGGACCCGAGACGGGTCGTACCGCCCGGACCCCCTTTTCCCCGTAGGGACGGGGCGGGGCCCTTGGGGCAACAGGATTGGCACTCCTCGGTCAGAGTCCGGTCGGTGCGACCAGCGGAGAGGACGGGCGAAAGGTGGGACCTGGGCGGGTCACGTGAGTTGGTCGGGTCACGTGTGCGTTTCTCTAAAGTCACCCGAGTCCTCTTTGTTGGTTAAGTTCTTTTTCTTTAAAATTGTCGTAATAAATATAGGAGTCTCCCTTTTCTTTGGTAACATGGGTACTTTGTTCTGATCCAGATATCTTTTTCTTGGAAGTCTCTATTCTTTCTTGAAAATGCTTATTTCTCTCAATTTAAAAAAAAAAAAACATATTCAAACCTTCTTTTTTTAAATCTTCAAGAGAGATTCTATTTCATTGTTCTCTAAAAATTTTTTTAATTCCCTTCTTTCTAATCTTGTGATCTCTTAATGTGATCTTTCAAGTTATATTCTTGTCCTTAAGTTCTTTCTCCTGTGACTCTTTTAAGACCTCTAATTAACGGTTTCTTTATTAAATTTTTAAAAGGTCTTACCATATTTTCTAATATGACTGTAGTAACATTATAAAGTCTGTAGTCTTTATCTTTCCGTCTAGGAATTTTAGGGATCTCTCTTTTTGACCCGGTGTATCTTTCCTAACCCCAAGTAATACGTAGTCTGAAGAGTTTTGTTACGACTTACCCGTTCTCCTTAGAATGACCCCACTACTTTTAAAAGATCTTGACTGAATACCAGTACTCGGTTTCTACTGACTGAAGTCCAACTCTGTAACTGGTACAGGATTTAACCTAGAGATAATACGGTTCAGTAGTTCATTTAAGTAAATTTTTAGTTTCTAAAGGGACCACCGAGTCTGTCATTTCGCAGACAGAAGTTACGCCCTCTGGGCACAAGCTCAGGACGAAACCCTTCTAGGGCACCTCTTCCTTTACCGTTAGGTGAGGTCATGATAACGGACCTTTTAGGGTACCTGTCTCCTCGGACCATCCGATGTCAGATACCCCAGCGTTTCTCAGTCTGTGCTGACTCGCTGAAGTGAAGTTGAATTATTTTTGTTCATTTACGAGACCGTTTTAGTACACAATTGGACTACTTTCGAAGTACAGAGACTTTTTATTTATTTATTTTGAGCAAACACCACTACTGACAAGTTCAACCATTAAAACACTTTTTAGTGATTTAACATGTGAACTTTACCCACTTAAAATATTTAGGTTATTATATAGAGTTACTACAGTATTTTAAAAAGTATTTTATTTTTTGACTTTAATTATATATTTCGTAGAGTTTATGTTTTTACATATTCGTATAATGTCTTGTCGATTATTTTTAGGTACATATTTATAATTTGTATAGTAAGTTTATTTAATGATATCTTTCATTTTGTTTTTGTTTATTTTCGTACCGACGTACCTTCGAGTTTCTGGTGACTCGACAAAGAAGGATTAAGACTTTCTTTTAATAAAATATAGATCTGAAGAGATCCGTTAGTTTGACAATTATTTGTACTTGTTTTAATGAACGTCTGTACGGTTCAAAGTTTTTTACACAGAGACTACATGGGTAAGAATATTTCGATGATTGTCTATCTTACTCTTTATTTGGTTCTTTCTTCTGTACCCTAGGTTCTTTCTTTCTCTTAGATTATGTACTCTTTCTGATTTCTTAAAAGGTCTTTCTACTAGTTCCTTCGAGGCCTTACTGTCAACATGCCGTTGGGTCCCCTCGGTGACTAGGTCGGACCCCGTCCTTTTGGAGTCCGAGGTCCTCACTTCAAAAGTTCTTCTATCATCTTGTATACATATCTATTAGGTCAAATAAACTCATAATCTTTCTCAAGATCGGATATTCTCTCAAACCTCTTCCTAACCACTATTCACGTATCTTTTGATTAGCGTCCCCTCTTTTCTTCGTTAATAATTGAAATCACCCTTTTTTTTTCTTTACATTAGTATGTATCAAATAATACAGTCAGTCGACACTCGTCATAAATGTATCAGTATCAGTACATTTACGACTTACAACTAAATTGATTTTTGGAACGAAGTTATTATAACTTTCTTACACACACACCCCCCACATACCCACACCCCCATCCACACACGTGCGCGTACATCCCTTTCTCGGACATTCTTTCTATACAAGAACCTAAAGGGGTCTCCATCTGGGACCCTGATCCTGTCCATCAAATAAACTTAGACCTTCACGTTCCCTGTGAGTCTCTCTTCGTCCTTTCGTTGTATCCCTCCCCCTTTGTTGGTTATTTCTTACTCATTGACCTTGAATAAGGGAGACCCTTTTCAGACCTTTTACCCTCTTTTGTATCTTAGTCTTAATAAGGTGGACTTTCCCTCCTTCGACTCTATAAATCTGTGGTTAAGGACTTTCAGTGACCAACTCCTGACGACGCCCACCCCTTCCACCGTATACGTAAAGGGCAGTCGGACGACGTACACTCCCGTCTCAGGGTCTCGGAAGTCGAAGTCTCTACGTTGGGAACGTCAATCTTTCCTCCTTCCTACGACGCACCCTGACAGATTCCCCGTGTCAACCCTGTGGCTGTCGTAGACTCGATCTTCAGTTATCTGTTATAGACTTTATCTTTTTTAGATTTTAACGTTGTATTCGTAAATGAAGGTGATCTTTAAACTCTACTTATAAACTTCTTTTTCGTTTTGTACAACTTTCAGTAATGGAGAATTCTTCGTCTTTAGTCTCCACTCCTCGTTATTTGGTCTCTCTTTAACCAAAAAGTAATATAATTATGAACTTTTCACTTTCACCGAGTCAACACAAACCGAGACACTGGGGTACCTGATATGTCGGGTACCTTAAAGGTGTAGTCTTATGACCGCACCCATCGGAAAGAAGGGTTGGGGTCCTAACTTGGGTCCAGAGGGTGTAACGTCCATCTCTGAAATGGTCGATTCGATGTTCCCTTCGGGTTCTTATAACCTCACCCATCGGATAGGGAAGAGGTCCCCTAGAAGGACTGGGTCCTTAGTTTGGACCCAAAGGACGTAAAGTCCGCCTAAGAAATGGTTGACTCGATAGTCCCTTCGGGATATAATTATGAATTATCCTGATAAAGTGAAGGTTTGTGATAATCAAATTACCTTTAATATAAATGTTTTTGTACTTGTCCGTCATGTTTCCTTTTACCCCAGTACTCTGTCAGTTCAGTCCCTTAAGTCCCCCGTCCTAGTGCTGTGTACACTCTTCCTCTGCCCTCTGTCTCTCGTCTATTCTGAACCGTTTTCTTCACACTTCCCTTCACACTCCGCCTCCTAGTATAAAGTCCTCGTCGTCAGTGGTCACAAGGTCCGACGACACGACAGTAGTACCTCCCACTCTATGTTTGTTTTCGAGAACGTCAATCGGACGCGATACTTCATCGTCTTTTCAGTGCCGGACTCTTCAGACCCCTGGATTGAAGACCAGGAGAAGAGTGGAGGTTGGGACCCGTTCACTGACTGGAGGGACCTGGATTTAAGAGTGTAGACACGTTAACCGGACTGTCAGTCAGTCGACATCCGTGGTCATGTCAATATGTACGAACTCTTTGTCTGTACGAAGATGTGACGAACTCTTTTTCGGTAAAGGGACTCAGGAAGTTTAACCGGGGGAGGCGTCGGGGAAGGACGGACCAGGGAGGAGACCTCGGGGAGGGGAGGGGTCTGGAAGGAGGTGATTGATTCCCTCCTACGAAGGTCGGGAACGGTCACCATACCGGACGTAGGTAAGGTTAACCACCCGGGGAACCTATAACCAACAATTTATAAAACTGATAGTGGGAACGATTATTATGGAAAGGACGGATGGACTGTCACTGGACCACTCCTAGTTTGCTTTATTGTCTACACTTTCCGGAAACGTTTACGAGGTTCACGACAGTATATAACCCATTTTATAACAAAATTGTAGTTTTACGTTTTCATCACGACGGCTCTCTGCGCCAGTGTCTCCCGTACCTGTGTCTCGTCACTACTTAACGTCCCGACCTCTACCTCACTCCCCCTCCCCCTCTTCTGTCGCCGTCCCGTCTCTTCCCTCTCTTCTTTCCTCTCCGACTTTTGGTCTGTCTAACACGCCGGAGGGAGGGATTCAGTAGCCCTACGACATATAATCTACGTCCTCTAAACCCAGGGGAGACGGGGGGGGTTCGGGTCTTCGGTTTAGGTCGAGTCTGATGTACGACACAAAAATGGGAAGGTGATCTAAGACACACACACACGTACACACACACACACACACACACACACACAACTCCGTATCCTTCTCCGTCCACTGTATTTAGGAAGACGTATACAAGAACGAGCACGTCGAACTACACCAGACAGTGATCCTTTTCGGGGTCCTACCGTCCTTGGGGTCTATAAAACCCCAAACACGGTGGAGATCCACAGACCCTAAGGGTCTCGGTTCGGGACGTGGACTTCAGAAGGACATTCTAGTTAGGGTCATTAGAGAGAGAGCCTGGAGATGTCAGATGTTTGTGCAAGTTTGTGGAAGGAAATAAGTTATGAGTGTTGATGAGACATTTGATCCATTGCAATGAGGACAAAATGTCGACTCCTTTGACTCCGAGTCTCTTCAATTCACTGAACAGTCTTTATACGTCTCTCGTTTACCGTTTCGGTTCTGAAACTGGGTTCAGAGGAGGAAAGGATTTGTCTGTCTCAACGACCTCCAGAACAAACTTTCCTGTCGGAAGAAAATTTTAAGTCCAGGAAACTGAGGTTCAGGTCACGGGTACTGTCACTGGCAGGACCTTATTGATGACGAAGTGGCTCCCCTCCTTAAGAGGTCTTCCTAGGTACCCATAGAAGCACGGATTGTTGAAGTTGTAATGGAGGTAGAGAGAGGGTAGGGGGACGGAAGACACGAGTATACTAGTACGCGAGGAGAGAAAGTATTGGAAGTCCTATTTTAAATTTCAGGACGGTACCGTGTCGTCGGGGCAGTTTCGAAGTAGACTCATAGATCGAGTTTCCGACGTTTGAGGTTCCGGACATCCTCGGTCCCTCCAAACAATTTGTTTACCCTTTTCGTCCGTCCACGACCCTCACCCTCCGTCACCCTCCCTCGTGCACGGGTGGACTTCCTCCTTCGGCTAGGAGCCGAGAGTCGTGTCCACCGGTGTGTCCTTGCGTTCCGATCCCACTACGTCAATAGAAGGTCGTAAAGTTCTTTTCGGTCTTCAGGTCTTAAAATACTCTTTAACGAGTTAAAAATTTACAATCCTGTTAATTTTTATGTAAATATCATATGTTGAATGTTCATGTATGATGTGAACAGAAGTCCAACTTAAACCTCCCACCCAACGGCAAAACACTAGGATAAGACTTTTTAGACCAGGTGTGTAATAAAGGGTTCACTCATTTCACTCATCTTCAGCGAGTCACCACGGGCTGAGAAACGCTGGGGTACCTGATATCTCAGGTACCTTAAGAGGTCCGGTCTTATGACCTCACGGATCGTAAAGGGAAGAGGTCCCCTAGTAGGGTTGGGTCCCTAACTTGGGTCCAGAGGATGTAACTTCTGTCTAAGAAATAATCGACTCGGTGTTCCTTTCGGGTTCTTATGACCTTACCTATCGGATAGGGAAGAGGTCCCCTAGAAGGGTTGGTTCCTTATCTTGACCCCAGAGGACTTAACGTCCGTCTAAGAAATGGTTGAGTCGGTAGTCCCTTTGGGAATAAAGGGTTAACGTGAGTAGAGTGTGGGATCATTTCGTTACGAGTTTTAAGAGGTTCGGTGCGAAGTCGTTATACACTTGACACTTGAAGGACTACAAGTTCGACCAAAATCTTTTCCGTCTCCTTGGTCTCTAGTTTAACGGTTGTAGGCGACCTAGTACCTTTTTCGTTCTCTCAAGGTCTTTTTGTAGATAAAGACGAAATAACTGATACGGTTTCGGAAACTGACACACCTAGTGTTATTTGACACCTTTTGAGACTTTCTCTATCTTTATGGTCTGGTGGACTGGACGGAGAACTCTTTAGACATACGTCCAGTCCTTCGTTGTCAATCTTGACCTGTACCTTGTTGTCTGACCAAGGTTTGTCCTTTTCCTCATACAGTTCCGACATATACCAGTGGGACGAATAAATTAAATATACGTCTCATATCGTACTCTTTGCGACCCGAGCTTCTTCGTGTTCGACCTTAGTTCTAACGACCCTCTTTATAGTTATTGGAGTCTATACGTCTACTGTGGTGGGAATACCGTCTTTCACTTCTCCTTGATTTTTCGGAGAACTACTTTCACTCTCTTCTCTCACTTTTTCAACCGAATTTCGAGTTGTCAGTCTTTTGATTCTAGTACCGTAGACCAGGGTAGTAAAATACCCTTTATCTACCCCTTTGTCACCTTTGTCAAAGTCTGAAGTAAAAAAACTCCCCCCCTGGAGGTTTTAGTGACGTCTACCACTAACGTCGGTACTTTAATTTTCTGTGAATGAGGAACCTTCCTTTCAATACTGGTTGGATCTATCGTATAAGTTTTCGTCTCTGTAATGAAACGGTAGTTTCCAGGCAGATCAGTTCCGACACCAAAAAGGTCATGAGTACATACCTACACTCTCAACCTGNTAGTGACGTCTACCACTAACGTCGGTACTTTAATTTTCTGTGAATGAGGAACCTTCCTTTCAATACTGGTTGGATCTATCGTATAAGTTTTCGTCTCTGTAATGAAACGGTAGTTTCCAGGCAGATCAGTTCCGATACCAAAAAGGTCATGAGTACATACCTACACTCTCAACCTGACACTTCTTTCGACTCGTGGCTTCTTGACTACGAAAACTTGACACCACAACCTCTTCTGAGAACTCTCAGGGAACCTGACGTTCCTCTAGGTTGGTCAGGTAAGATTTCTAGTCAGGACCCACAAGAAACCTTCCTGACTACGATTTCGACTTTGAGGTCATGAAACCGGTGGAGTACACTTCTCAACTGAGTAACCTTTTCTGAGACTACGACCCTCCTTAACCCCCGTCCTCCTCTTCCCCTGCTGTCTCCTATTCTACCGACCTACCGTAGTGGCTGAGCTACCTGTACTCAAACCCATTTGAGGCCTCAACCACTACCTGTCCCTCCGGACCGTACGACGTTAGGTAACCCAGTGTTTCTTAGTCTCTATTGACTCGCTGACTTGACTGGTATATAACAAGTTCCGTGTCCTAGAGACGGGTTCGGTCAGGGAGGTGAATTTTACGGTAAAGGAGGGAGGGGATTAGAGTAGGGAACCTGTTTAAGGAAGAACAGGAAGCTCTGGGTACAGTTGACAGTGGAAGAAAGACCCTGACAATTGTTGGGGGAGACGGGGGTGGGGTTGAGATTCGTCTTGGTTGTCGAGTGAGTAGACCAAGGGTTGTGTGAAGTACGATCACAGATTACCACACAGAACACGGGAGTCGTGCACCCCCGAAGTGGTCGTGCACCCCCCTCACGTACACGAGTAGGCCTCCAGAGTGAGACCCTGTGTGGCGGATCAACTTTATGACCGAGGTGAGATCCAGTTCATGAACTGAAAAGTTTCAGAGGTAAAAGAGTAAACATTTTGCTTTTATTTTTATAACGGATGGAGTATCCTAATATATTACCACTCCTCCTTTGCACACGTTTCACGGAAGAGATCAGAAACTTTCCATCATTCATGAATGAACATAAAATCGGTATTTTCTAATGAGAAAAAGGGTTTGTGAAAGACTCGTCGACACCGTAGTGTACGGTCCAAACCCCACCCCCAGTTTGGACTCTTCTGGAAGTAGAGGTACGACACTCTCCTTACCAAATAGATTGTCGTTCAAATTCTCTTTCTGGTCTCATACGGTTTGGGTGGGGGAAGGAGAGGTAGGGAGAGAGAGTCTCTTCCAGACGGGCGTTCTGTGGCGGAGGTCCCAGATACTACACCGGACGTCGTCGTTGGTTCGAGATGTCCCACCCCCGGTTGTAGTTCTTCGAGGGACACCTGTGGGTAGTTCGGAGTAGAAGGTGGGGTTCAAACAGTTTCTTTTCGACCACAAAGATAGACGTACTGAGGTCAACTCTCCTCCTCACAACAACTGATCAAAGAAGTTGGTTTAGGTCTGAGACCCTTATGTCTCTATCTCCGTGTCCGAGTCGAGGGTACACCGAGTACCTCATCAAAGGAAGACCAGTAGCCTCCCCTTCCTTAAGAGACTCTAGTGCACCATACCCCGCTTCTTGGACCCAAAACCTCAATGTGTCTAGACAGACTTAGGATCAAGACAGTGAATAATCGTCCCGTTCTAAGTTTGTTCAATAAGACCGAGACCCAAAACAGGGGACATTAAACCCCAGTAACGTTCCCAGTCCCGGATAATGTCCCCTCCCGCCAAAACGTGTAAGGGTGCTCACGAGTTTAATTTTACAACTGTAACACGGGTTGGTCACAACGGAGGACTTCGGAAGAGAAAGAGTCGTTTACCGTTAGATAAAAAGGTACCGAGTCCAGTAACACACGAAGGTGGGGCATAGACTAGGTAGACGTTTAAAACAACCGAAGTATTTGGTATAGACCGTATACTGGTGAAGAGTGGAGGAGACGACTGAGGGAACAGTCTTGACGGTAGTGGGGTAGAACCAGTGACACCATCGAAGGAGTTGTGAGGGGACGAAGGTAAGAAGGGAAGACTTGACATAAAAGTTCGGTCTACCTCGAGTAATTTTTCATTCAGTTCAGTACAGGGAGGGGACGAGTTTTAGGAAGTTTCCGAAGGGGACAGTGAGTCTCGCTTTCGGTTTCAGGAAGGTTACAGACCGGGGGTCGACGGAAAGACTAGGTAGAGGATGGGGAAAGAGGGGACACGAGAGACGAGGTCGGTGGAGACGCGAGGTCGGTGTGACCGGGGGACCGACTAGGAGTCTCTACGGTCCGTCCTAGGACAGAGTTCGGAAACGTGACAGGTAGGGCGACGGATCCCTACGTAATGAGGGTCTCTCGGCGTGTCGAACGAATGAGTAGGTGAAACTCAGAAACAAGTTCGCAGTAAAAGAAACGACTCCGAAATACAAAAATTAACATTGTGGGGAAAAGGAAATGGTGGACGGAGGGAATAAAATAAACAGAGGTAGTAAGTTAACCGTAAGAAAGATCCCGACGGTACTTTCAACACACCCAACCTGTGGACCGGTTTCTTCGTTCTAGTCTGGGTCCGAGACGAGTGGTTCGAGACACTGATCGGTGACCGACCGGAGTCGGGTCCCCTCACCGGAAGGGGATTAAAGACACTTCTACGAGTCCACGAAGGACCACCGAGTCTACCATTTCTTAGATGGACGTTCCGTCCTCTGGACCCAAGCTAGGGACCTAACCCTGCTAGGGTGAGGTCATAAGAACGGACCCCTTAAGGTACCTGTCTCCTTGGACCGTCCGATGTCAGGTACCCCAACGTTTCTCCACCTGTACTGACTCGCTCATTGTATGAGTGTGTACGAGTCCACCACATCACTCGGACGGTCACGTCCTCTTCCGTCTTGGACGGACGGCCACGTCCTCTACGTTCCCTGATCCCAGACTAGGGACCCAGTCCTCCTAGGGGACCTCATCCTTCCTTTACCGTTGGGTAAGGTCATAAGAACGGACCCTTTAAGGTGACTGTCTCTCGGGACTACCCGATGTCAAGTGTCTCAGTGTTTCTCAGTCTGCGTTGACTCGCGTCATGTTGTATCATCGAGACATTCAATCAACTATTGGGTTTATAATGCATAAAGTAAAGTAAAAACAAAGAGTAAACAGAAGGATGGGAGGGAGTAGTCTTCCCTTCGAGGTCTTCCGTTCCTAAAAACAGACAAAAGAAGTGACGATATAGGGATCGAGTACATTTCCACGCACTGTGTGTCATCCACAAATTATTTATAACTGAGTCACTGATACTACTGAGAAGTTGTTTAAAGTAACATAACTTATTTTCAAGTGCGATTTTTATTTTCTGTGAGTTAGGAAATAGCTTAAGGGAGAAGTTTGGTGAATTCCTAAGGGGGACAGATCACCTCACTTATAAGACTCGTAGGTAATGGTGGAAACTAGTGAAAGACGACACAGATTGTCTCAGACCCACATAACGGTAGGTTGTGACTGAAGTAAAGAAGACGTAATTAGTGTGAGTCGGAACGGTTGAGGTCTAAGGTAACAGAGTACAAAGGACAGTAAACGAAGGTCCCTCCTTGACAGACGTCCTACCCTGTCTCTTCTACCTTGCTACCGGTTGTGGGTAGATCTAGGAACCTAGGTTAACGGGTGACGAGAGATACGTAGACATTCAGGGAGTCCACGGGGGTTTCGTCGCACAGACTTTAACTTGAGTAAACCGAGGGATGGAAGTGGAAGGGTATTTGGACGAGAAGGATGGAGTTGACGATCGGTACCGTCAAAGGTTCGGTCTTTGGGCCCTACGTGGGAATGATAGAGGGGAAATCGGTGGTGTACGTTAGTTGGAAGATTTTTAGTAAAGTCTTTCTATGGGTGAGAAAGTGACAAGTCAAGAAGTAGTAGAGTGAACGAGTGTTGTCGGGGGGTTGGGAAAGGGGTGACGGTAGTGGGGTCAAGTAGGACGTCGGTCTCGTCAGAAAGAATTTTCATATAGACTGAGACCCTGAGGGAGACTTTTGGGAAGTTCCCATGGAGCACTGTTCTCCCACGACAAATTCGAGAGTCTGGGGTGTACCAGACCGGGGAGGTTGGAGTGTCAGGTGACGAAAAAAAAATTAAAGAAAAAAACTACACCTGGTAAAAATTTCAGAAATGACTCAAACAATGTTATAAAGAAGACAAAACCGGTGCTCCACACCTTAAGATCGAGGGGTTGGTCCCTATCTTGGGTGTAGGGGACGTGACCTTCCACTTCAGAATTGGTGACTTGACGGTCCCTTCAGGGATCAGGTGAGGTAGAACGAGAATATGAAAAACGAGGATACTTTGACTCGATGAGTAACGAGGGTCCTGTACAGTACACTGGAGTGACGTAAAGAGAGACGAGCGTTACGAGAGGAGGTGAAAGAGAGGTCCGTTCTCAGAGAAAGTAGATGACTCTTTCAGTGAACCTACATCATCGTAGTTTAGGACGAAAGAACGAATGATCAATACATTTAAATCTAGTAAATTTTTTCGGGAGGAACGGACAAAGGAGAAGACATTTTGCTCTTATTATTGTCTCGCATGGAGTGACCCTAAAAGATTAGTGATTCCCTTAATTAACTACCTTCCGGGATCGTCACACAGACCTTACACCATTTGTGAATTATTTACAAACGACCAAAAATTGATAAATTAGGAGTTTAGTGGACAAGGGAGAAACTACGGTGAAACCGTGGAACAAGTTTGTAGACAGCACGTAAATCAAACTCTACTGACCAGATTGACAGACAGGGAGTTTGACCTGAATGACCTGACCCGCCGAGAAATTCCCGGTCAGAAATTTACACCCGAGTCATACCGTTGGGTGAGGTAATGAGAACGGACCTTTCAGGGTACCTGCCTCCACGGACCACCCGACGTCAGGTACCCCAGCGTCTCAGTCTGTGTTGACTCGCTGAAGGGAAAGTGAAAAGTGAAACTACGCAACCTCTTCCTTTACCGTTGGGTGAGGTCACAAGAACGGACCTCTTAGGGTCCCTACCACCTCGGACCACCCGACGGTAGATACCCCAGTGTGTCTCAGTCTGTACTGACTTCACTGAATCGTCGTCGTCGTCATTTATGACCAAGATAAGTTCACTGACTTCCTTTATTTCTGTTTGGAATTCATTCTACAAGTCTTCCCGACTTGGAGTTCCCTTACGATATTTGAAAATAAGATCAAACTCCGAGACCCCGTCAGTCATAAAGTTCCACGGGTCATCGGGAAGACGGGAACACTGGTTACGGGGTAGAGGTCGAAGGTGTGGTGGTGACCGGCAGGAGTCGTAACAGAACGGGTCCCCTCGGACCTGTCCCTAAGAGGGAAGGTATGACTACCACCTGTCCGTTGTAAGGTCTCGGACCACGACTGTAGGGCCGAGTAGTAGATAACGATTCATCGTGATTGTCCTCGCGAGTCTACTTAGACGAATCCTTCGACCTTCGTCCCGACAACCCGTCCCCCTCCCCCCTCCACAGGATGGTCCGTCGTGTGTCTATGAGGACGTCGAACTACAAGGGAATCGAGGTCCGAACGGACGGTCGGGGGAGTTTCTGAAGGAAGTCAGTAAGAGTGAGGACACCAGGTGAGGTAGTGACTTGTAGTTAGTCCATGGAGGACGGAGTTACCATTTCCAACCTCACAAAGGTCCAAAAGTGTGGGTGACCGTTTACACCCGACGGAGGGGACGGGGAGAGAGGTGAGGCGGAGTAGGGAGAGACTAAAGAAGATACTACGTCGTGTGTACTTGGTGACGGAAGACGTTGGTTTAGACCTGAAAGGTAGGAGTAACGACTTGTAGGTAACTCTGTGAATGAAGATTCGCAAACGACTGATAAGAAGGGTAACAATTCTCTTCGATCGTTCCGACACCGGGTCGGTGAGGGTAGGTACGGTCGGGGAGAGAGTCTTCAACAGGACCAGGTGACAGTGTAGGGTGACGTGTACGACTTACCCGACGGGTCCCGTGGGTTTTCGGTAAAAACCCTGTGTTTCTTGGGTGGTGAAACCTTCGTAGACGTTTGGGATAATCAGGGGTAGACAGACCATAAAGATTAATTTATAGTTTTTGTAGGAGGGACCGGACCGACAACTATACTTCCTCTCCTCGTGTGGGTGTTGTTGGGTACCCACCCCTCCTTCGCTCGTCGAACTCAAACGGTTCATGAATACCTGTCATTGCGTTATTTCTTTAGCCTTTTACGTGTATACACACACACGCGCACGCACAGGACGAAATATGTCTTCCTTCGTCTAAACCCCATTCCTCTCTACTGTCGAGTCAATTTGATGGGAATCGACCCGAGAAGTCTTGTCGACTCCTACGCCCGACGGAGGGTATGAGAAGGACCCCGAGGAAGAGACCAATTGGAGAAGGGTACAGGGAGGAAAGACTGAGGAAAAAAAATTGACATACGAAAATTGTATATATATATATATAAAAAATTAAACCGACGTGGTACTGAATCAACGTCCTACACCCTATACCCTAGATCAAGGGACTGACCCCTAGTTTGGGTCCAGGGGACGTATCCCTCGCACCTCAGACTCGGTGACCTGGTCGTCCCTTCAGGGAAGAAAAAGAAAGACTCTCGGGATTAAGAAAGAGGGTTTTGAAGTGGGCGTCGGGACCGACGAGGGACGGGTGGAATGACAGGTGGAGTCGAACGGAACGGGGTCCTCGGTGAAGACAGGAACCCGAACTAAGAAAGTAAGTGGTGGTGATCGAGGTGGGAAGAAGAGAGACACGAGAGAAGGGCAGAGAGTAGCTACGGAATCAAACGGTAGGAGAAAGACAACAAAGGTCGCGAAGACGTGACCGAAATTTAAGGTGCCTGTCGTCTTGATGGTCTCTTTACAAGGGAGGGGTTCTTTGGAGAGGAGTGTCTCCAGAGACACGAGAAACCCCCTCTGACGGACTCCTTCCATTTCGTTTAGGGGGTAACAAGTCCCGTTAATCGACGGCACCTACCCTCGGTAACTTGCCGACGGGTGAGCACCCTCCGAGAACCGATGTTTTCCGGATAAGTACTATTATGTAAAATGTCTGTGGGCCCTCCGGACACTCTTGGAGACGGGTCTGTGGGACGAGGTGTCCTCTCTCTTAGGGACAGTCGAGTTTTCTTTGTCAAAAGGAAGGGAGTCTACTTGGTAGTTAACCCTCGTAGAGGATACGTTTATTCGAAAGACTTCGGAGAGACGTCTTCTCTGGAAGAAGAAGGTACTTCCGGTCTTCCCCATTGGAAACCTTCTCACACAAGGTCGAAGGAGGACACGGATTAATGACTCGAGGAAAGAAGGATTAGTAGAAATAAAATTATATTCTTATACTATTTACAGTCCTACAGTACTCTACTTACATACTAGATTAAATAAAAACGTCCCTTTTTTTTACTCTGGACTTTGTAGATAAATTCAGTCCACAAGACTTTTACTAATTTATTCTCCTCATTCTCCTCCTGGACTCACATTTTATGTCGAGTTCTCCGGACCACAGTGGTTAAGTTGGACGAATAATGGGACATGCTACACTTATTAAATAGTGTAAAATGGGACGTAATTCGTGACAACTCCTAATTCGACGTCAAATAAACGTCTGGTGTAATTGGGGATGGACAGAGTTGGACGGCAAAGTCCCGTCCCCCCTCCATACCCTTGAGAGAGACGACGAGATCACAGGTGCAATCGCTCCCGACCTGTCGTCATTGATCGGACTAATTGATCGGGAGAGGTCTCTTAAGTAGACCCTTATCTTTCATGGGTACAACGGACGAAGACCCCGTAAAAAGAAGAGGAAAGTTCAGGAGGGTGAACCCGACAGAGGGGGTGGGGGCTGGTAGTACAGGAAAGGTAAGATGAAGAATACATAGGAAAGTAGAGATTCGGTATGTATGACCAGGTCCGGGAATGAAGAGTACGATCTGAGTCTCAGTGTCGGAGAGGGAGGACCGGAGGAACCGACCGGGGGTGGGAGGGTAAATAGGACGTAGACTGGTTGCAAGGATTTTAGGTTAAAAGTGGGTCGAAAAGACCCGAACCTTCGTAAGTCACCTCTCAGGACGAGTTCCTACGTCTGGACGGAGGAAGTGGGTCGTGGGTTCCCACACCGTGGTAGTAAAGAGGTTGGAGTAAAGGAAGAAGAGGAAGGGTCTATGGGTGGGAAGGTTGTTTGGCTGGGGAGGTAGAGAGACTTGTTCGTCTGAGAGAGGGTGGAGGTAGAAACAAAAAACAAACAAACAAAACGGTGTGGTGTGTTGAACACCCAAGAATCAAGGGGATACTCCCTAGTTTGGGTCCAGGGACCGTTACCTTCGAACTTCAGGATTAGTGACCTGACGGTTCCTGAAGGGAGTGTGGAGGTGAAACTGGACGGAAGGAGGGGTCTTCGGCACGTGGGGGACGTAGGTCGGTCGGGTTTTAGGGATGACCGAGTGTTTGAGTAGTGAGGACCGAGGTCTGCTGAGACTCGAAGACAAAGGTCGGTCGGAGTTTGGTCATGGGGTGACTCGTGGGGACATCACCCTTGACATCCGAGACGGACCTCTCTGGGTCTTTGACGTTAGTCGAACTTTCGTTCTAGACTCCTGGACAGAGGTTCCACATCGCCCGTAAGTCGACTCAGAAATGTCTAGTTACTTTTATCGTTGAAAAGAATGCCCCGAACCTAAGTGTGAAATGTATGTGTGAAGTGTTGTATTAGTGTGAAATACAACTAATGTTGAATACATTAGTTGTATTCAACTAAATGTTGACGGGTACAAAATTTTTTACAATAAACATAAATCGCGAAAAACCTCCTGACGGATTACTTCTCCTTTTCTCGTTTTATTTGGAGAGGTTCGGTGAGAAACTGTAACATGGTGGGAACTTGATAAGTTCCTTCGTATTTTCCGGTTAAGTGTTCGTTTAGAAAACGTGTCTTTTCGTGTTAAATGTGTCGTGTGGATCATCCACAGTCCTAATAAGTGTTTTACCCACACTGGGGTTGAAAACCTTGGCAAATAAACGGAGTAAAAGGTGGTAGAATAAACCAAAAGGTCTACAGGGAGGTCTTGTCCCTCCGTTCGAGTGTACCTTACGTGTTGGGCAGACGAGGAAAGAGTAGGGGGTCACTCGGACGAGGTCCTGAGAGTCCTAGACGGAGACATAAGTGAGACGGACGAGTGGACCGAGGTGTCCTGGTGGGAGGGTAGGTGAAGGAAGTGAGGGTGACCTCTGTTGGAGTCTGGAATGAATTATGAACTCCTAGAGGTGTCGTAAAAGAGAAAGACGTGAAAGGTTGCCCAGAGAATAGAGTCTAGGGAATGTCCTCTATTCGTTACTTACTGACCCTCTTACTACAGGGAACGTACAGGAGCGGACACATTATAGTCACACCGGGTAATGACCGGGAAGTGCCTCCAACATAGCGTAGTCGGGACTCCGAGTCCGTGATTACGCGGGGTAAGTCCAATGTCTCGATAGCCGCATAGTGGGGAAAGAGGTCCTGAAGATCCAGTGGGACCTCTTAGGGCACAAAGACTGACTCGGTCCGAGTTTCGACTTCAAATGTGTTGTGTGTGGGTCTCATTTACTGGAAGTGACCAGGATTGGATGTATGGACAGACTTCCTGTCTTGTCCCTGTCCAAACACTCGGGTTTGTCCTACCCACCGTCGAAAGTTCATCAAAGAGAGTCACCACTCATCGAGTCGGAGATACGGACCTTACGTGACCTCTTGACGGCAGGTCAGGAGGAGAGCGTATCTCCGGAGTAGTCGAAGGAGCAGTGTGCCCAATGAAGGGGCAAGTGAGGGAGGGGTCTGCGTCCAGGTCCACGTCGGAGTCGGGTGTCTGCGTCGTCCGTGGACCCTTTGTCGACGACCACTGGGTCTAACAGAAACCAGTTCCGACCGGGTCGGACGTTCCTCGTTGAATATCTTGGGTTAAGCCTCTCAGGATCCTCGAGAGTGGTCGACCGGTCTCTCTGTCTCCGTACACCGGTCACCGGGATCCCGGTGGGAAGAGGATCCCAGATCCTCTGTCAGGCAGGGTCCTGACGTCGGTGGTCTGACTGGCTCCCTGTATAGTAGAGGTCCCACCGCTAAGTTAGACACGAACCTGCCCCGGTGATCAAGTGTACCCCGTGGGACCGAAGTAACGAGTCGTTGAATTAAGTCGTAGACTTGTTACTCTTAGTATGTGTATGATTCTTCTTAATAAATGGTCGTTCCTTCCTTTGACCTCCTTAGGTCTTTAGTACTTAAGAGACGTGACCTTCTTTCCTAATTTTAGATTCTTTCCATCTCCTGACGTTATCCTCCTTTTTTTTTCGGAGTTCACACCGTTCTCTTTGATATTAATTTTATCGTTTAACGTTAAACCCCCACCCTCCTCCCCTATCTACTCGAATTTCTGGTTCCCTGTAGATCACTTCGTAGACTGTCTTTACTAAGGGTCCCTACAAGACCCCTCTTTTTAGGTAGACCTTTGTCTCTTTTCCTTTACTTTGTTCTTAAACGACGTAATAAATTTCGAAAGGTACCACCCCCATCCCATCCCCTGTAAGTCCTCTCTCCTCCAATTCTCTCTTCTCTTACCTTAACGAGATGATTTTCCCTAATTTTCTTAGTATTCCCGAAAAATTTTACTGAGTTCGGTTTTTTTTTTTTTTTTTCCCCCNTTTTTTTTTTTTTTTTTTTTTTTTCCACCCCCCCTACGTTTATTAACATCCGACACTTTAATTACCACCGGTTCTAAGAATCAAGTAAGAAATTTAGACGAATTGTCCTTTTTACTTCCTCTCTGTAAACATACGAACCCCTCACTACCTCAGGAACTTTTCCGTCAAGATATCTCGTGATTGTTCTGGTTTACGTGTCGTCTGTTATACACAGGACCCTATTCTGACTCGACCGTCCCTCGAGTCTGAGACACCGTCCCCGTTAGACGAATGGATTTTTATGGACCACGGGGGAGGGAACTTGTAAACAGAAGGGTTTATAGACTGAGGAAGTACTTGCAGACGTGTAGTACAGGTCTTTAATCGCTCCAGATGTCTACAAGAACATTGTTTAGTGTAACCTTAATCCTCCCCGGACTCAAACTTAGAGCCACGACAATGAAAGGTCGAAACACTGGAACCCGGTCAATGACTTGGAGAGACTCAAAGTAGTGGAATATCTTGATACCACTCCTAATTTGCCGTAATTTATACTGTCTTATCGACAACATTACAACCCAGTCACTATCCGATAGTCTCTTCGAAGTAATTTAAATTTAGGAGGTGGGGAACAGTCACAGAAACCAGGTTTCCTAGAAGAAGTGACTCAGGACAGGAACGTTGTGTGACGAAGGATCCTCGAGGTAAAATCTTGAGTAATCCTTTGTGTGGCCTCTTCCGTTACCGTTGGGTGAGGTCATGAGAGCGCACCTTTTAGGGTACCTACCTCCTCGGACCATCCGATGTCAGGTACCTCAGCGCTTCTCAACCTATTCTGACTCGGTAAAGTGAAAGTGAAAAGTGAAAGTACGTAACCTCTTCCTTTACCGTTGGGTGAGGTCACAAGAACGGACCTCTTAGGGTCCCTGCCCTCGCACCACCCGACGGTAGATACCCCAGCGTGTCTCAGCCTGTGCTGACTTCACTGAATCGTCGTCGTCGTCGTCCTTTGTGTGTCCCGATCTTAGGACCCCCTTCATGTTCAGTGGGACTCGGGGTCGTCTCAGAAGTGTAACAGAGAGTAGAGCTGCAACTGTGCGGGTCATCGGACGGGGCAACCACGTCGTCTGGAGACGTGTACTGGTAGTGTGAGTTCGGGTGGAGATACGAAATGGTGTGACTCCGAGAGAAGTCGGGTCGGGGAAGGGTCTCCCGGGGGGTGGGAATACTCTACAGAACATGAGGACTCCGAGTCTGAGTAGGACTCCCTCGGGTCGTCCACACTGACTCCGTGACCAGGACGGACACTCCCTTCGACGCCCCTCTTCCCTCCCCCTCTTGTCGATCCTCTGTTTGGTCTAAGACTCGTCTTTACTACTCTACGTCTAGGACCCCATCGTCACCCCAACGACTCTGTCAGACCCTTCCCTCAGTCGTCCTGGAGCACTGCTTGATCAGGACCCAGTCCTCCTATTCCCTCTTCATACGAACGGACCTCTTAGGGTACCCGTCTCGCCGGACCACCCGGTGTCAGGTACCCCAGTGCTTCTCGGTCCCGACTGAACCGTCGTTGACTCGTGTGTGCGTGTCCTCCCACTCCTCTCGGATTTACCTGGGCGTAGCGGGGAGCCAGTCCTTGCGATCCAGAGAGAGAGGTCCCGCCTGTCACCACCGAGTAGAGGGTCCATCATGACGGACCCGACACGGGACGCCGGCGAGTAGTGACAGTGACGGACAAAGATTGTTCACGTGACCGAAAAGGTGAGAAGAAATTGTTCCTGGACCCTCGAGGTCGAACACACACCCGTACTTTCTGTTCCAAGGAGGACCTCAACATGAGGGGTAGGGCTCCTCCCGAGTGGAACGACACCGAGGTTCCTAGAGTAAGTCTCCCTGTAAGTCACGAGTGGGACACGAAGACTCGGGCTCCGATTAATGCACGTCCCCCGTCGTTTCTCCTTACTTTGTAGGGAACACAGGGAGTGAAGGGTCACACACTACTCTTACCCTATAGTAGTGGTCTGGGTCTTGAGAGGTCAAACACAAACGGGGTACTCCGGGTGGTCCGGAGTGAAACGTCGAGACCTACCTGTCTTCAGACGAATGACTCCCACCCTCTCTCCACAAGATTGGAGATGGAATGGTTGTGGAACCACCGTCTCCACCGGTGGTTAGGGGTGACCGTCGGGAACGGACCATACGGGTGGAGGGGGACCTATAGACCAGGTCTACTTCGTTAAACCTTTCGCATGATTAATTCACTCAGTTAATATTCTGACATTGAACCTCGTTTAGCGACTCGTAGACTCGGAGTCACAGAAGTAGACATTTTGTTCCTGATAGTATGTATGGAGTACCCTGACAGTAATCCTATTTGATTTTTTACGTTTACGTTAGAAAACCATTTGATATTTGAGGTTTATTTACTTGGAATTATTGACTCACGAATACGTATCGGGTCCTTCGTACAGTCGGGTATGGGGAATTCCTCAGAAAGAATCCGAGGAACGGATTTGAAGGAAACACGGGATGGGAAAGGAGTATCGTGATTAGTTCGCCACAATATTAAGAGGGAAACGTACAGTTAGAGGATGTCAGATGACTGGTGACCCAAAGGACCGGGTGTCGTCCCCCCGAGTCATGTTTAGACGACTTACTTATCTGACTCCCGGACCCTTCGCCCCCGACTTCTACGGTCTATATCGGTGGTCCCCCGTTAGTTTCGGAAGGGTTCGTCCAGTCGAACTCAGGAACGCCTCCGGGAAGAGTCTCCTTCTCTCTCTGGAGACAATTCTTTCCGAGAGACTACCCATTTCCGGTCCCGGATCGCGAGACCGACGCTTAAGAGAGAAACAGACTGTAGTCGAGGCATGTTTCTGTCCAGGTATAGATGGTACCACAAGTCTGTGGGACACAGACGGTCTCGGACTCATCGGGTCTGTTGGGACCTCCTTGGGTCGACACGACCCCCACGTCCATGACGACTGTCCCAGGTTCCCGGTCACATGCACAACACTCGTGCAGATGAACGATTAGGGACTTACCACACAAATACTCCCGAGAACCGGCGAGGTACCTCTAGACCGGTGCGTGGGTGGGAGTATTCGTCGTGACGTCTTTTCATGGTCTGTCGTGGCTCTGGACCCTACACCCAGACCAGGTGGTTCACCGGGAGACACCGGAGTCGTTCATCGAAGAGGGGTGACCCGGAACCAAGGAGTGGACACTTTACCGTTTCGACCCGATCCACCGACTCCCGGAGAGATCGAGACTGGAAGTAAGAGACACAGAGACTCCACTCCCAACTAAGTCCAAGTTCCCGAGGTCCATTGGAACGTCTAAGAGCCAGACCCAGTCTTGGACTTAGGAGTCCTACTCGGAGACGATGCAGACTGAAGGATAGTCCTACCTTGGGTCTGAGTGGCGTCACCAGTGCATGACTTACGACGGGACCCGAGTGTCCCCTTCCGAAAGTTTACGGACACCCTGCGACAGTGAACAGAAAGGCGGACACCTCGAAAGGGTCCACCCGTCGGACTCGGTTAGAGACGAACGGAACACGCAGGGAGTCAGGGGTTGAGAGTAAGAGTTTGGTAGGTCGACCCTTCCACTCGACACCACTGTCTGGGTCACCAGACCCTGTAACCGTCGATCGTCTCGGACCCCGAAGTCAGAGGACCCGGAGACGAGAGACACTGGGGTGGGAGTGGGGGAGGGAAGTGGAGGTCCGTCCTGTCCGGTCTGTCTACTTTTAGATGGGTTCGTGTTCGACGACAACTTTATTTCCGTCTCTACAAAGAAATATTAAAAGGGGAACTTTATTTGGGTCTGAATTCTTGTTGTCTTTGTGCGTTTTACACAAAAATCACCTTGGGTCTACCTCCCGACCTTCGGGTCGCCCGACAGAGGTGTCTCCCTAGAACAGAGTCCTTAAGATAGGAATGGGGGGTTGGGGGGAGTCCTCGTGGGGGTGGGGGGTCGGGAGCCGGACCCCGAGAGATCGGGTCCCGACCGAGGGAGTCCGGTCGAGGCACCCCGACAAAGGTCCACCCGTCTTACGATGTGGGGGTGTAGTGGGAAACCTGTTTTCCGACTCAGACCGTAGATCTTTTTAGACACCAAAGTCTCTAAACCCCCTCCCCTCGTCCCTGGTCCTGGTTGAGTTAGGTTTGTGGACCTAGACGGCTTTATGTTGTTTCTCTCACTTAATTCTGTAGACTTTTTTTATGAGACTCCTTAAGGCGAGTGGGTGTACCGGGTGACGAAGAGTAATTGGCCGAGGTCACGAGGTATAATTGTATACGTTTAGGTCGGGACCCGACCTTCTGAATCCTATGTTTCCGTTCGGGACTGTTGGGGGAAGGTTGGGGGGTGGGGTGGGGTTGCCAGCTTCTCAAGGGACACCCTNCCTATGTTTCCGTTCGGGACTGTTGGGGGAAGGTTGGGGGGTGGGGTGGGGTTACCAGCTTCTCAAGGGACACCCTGCTTCTTTAGAGTGGTCAAGGTAAACCCAAAACGATTTCGTTGTCAGTACTCTCAACGTCGGTGTCCTACCAGTGAGGAACTCCTCTTTCTCTACTCTTGTCAATGTTCCCTTTTGATGCTTTTATCTAGGATATCTTCGACTGAAAAGCTACTTCATCCTGACCAACAAAAAGTTGTTTATAAGGACCTACGGATGGTACATGGTACCCGACTTGCCCGAGACCCCTGTCACTGTATTTGGGTGTGTCCTCCTGGTCGGAGTCTGACAAGTCGTCTCTTCCTCTTCCTTTTCCTTTAGTCTCTCATATTAATATGTCGACTACCCTCTCTCACTCAAACCATTACCTACTCAACGGAGACGTTGGAGGCCCATTTCTATCAACCTATACCCCCGCCCCCCGCCCGCAACCACAAAGACTATGAGTTTTCACTTCAGACCCGTTCTTTATGTCTGAAGCCTCGATAGTCGTATGTAAAACGTCTACTCAAAGGAGCGTCTCTCTGGACCTTCTGACTCGGTAAACATCCTTGCCCGGCTAAACCCGAAGGGTTTGGTAAGTACCAAAAGAAAAAATTTTTTAAAAACTGTCAGACAACCCAAAAAAACGCAAAAAAACCGACACGACCCAGAAGTGTCACGACACGCCCCCGAAGAGACCAACACCTCGTGTCAGACATTTCGTCCGCCCTAGTCATCAACGGTCGTCGCGTACCCGAAACAACTAGGTACCGTACGCCCTAGAATCAAGGGGTTGGTCCCTAGTCTGGGGATATTGGACGCTAATCTTCCTCCTAAGAATTGGTGACCTGGTGGTCCCTCCGGGGTATCAAAAGATAAAGTGAGGAGAAACCCAGTAAGGACTGATGTGAGTAGGAGGTCGTTGAAAGAGAGAATAAAGAGGGAAAAGAGGACAAAGTAGAAAGACATCCACTAATCTTAACTTATCGTCGTCGCTCCCAGTACCCCTACCCCTGACACTTGGGACTGACGAGGTCGAGGATCGAGGGACGGGTCACGTGTCACCCGGGAGTACTCCCTCCGGGAGTCTCAAACAACGGATTTATTTCCGTCTTCCTCCTCGGTCCGATCTCAAGGTGAAGACCGACGAAGTCCGGACACGACCCGGAGTGAGGATGTGGCTCTTTCCCCTCCCTCACCCCTCTTACTTGCCGTCCCCCGGGACGGTTCCGGACTCCGACGCCGTTCCGGGCTCAGGACAGACACGAAGCGGAGGGTAAAGGTCGGCACTGTGAACCTACCTCCCTTCGGCACATGGGAGGGTCCCCTGGGAGTCTGGACTTGGGACGAGGTATACGTAGCTCCTCACCCGGTTCTCACCGTCCTTCACGGGTCCGTCTCTGTCTCATAATTTTAAGGTACCCGTTAAGGAACCCTCCCTCAAATGTCAAGGATTGACTGGCATTTGGGAAAGAGGACTGTCCAGAACCTTATGTAGTGAGACCCGAGAGGGCCTCGTCGACTGTGTAGCGTCCTTGCGAAGAGGTTTTCAGTCCCAGACGACTAAGGTCGCCCCTGTCTTTCCGTTCGGTCCTCGTCGACTTTACCGGGGACAGAGGAGGTTGAAGTCTCTGAACCCCGTCCGCCGGCCGAATCGCCGTCTCCGGGTAGGTGACCCGACGGTTCACGTCGCGGGTGCTAGGGATCTGGTCTTCCACCAAACACTTGACGGACGGAGACCCACTTTAAAATAAGTGGACCACCCCTTTGAGCAAAAGAGAGGTGCCTTACGAGACTCACCGTGCAGCGTATACACAAAATAATTATTTTTACTCTTTTACCTTAGTAATAATGACGTATTAACGTCAAGCAAACGATCCGGATTAGAAAGTTTTCGGGTCCACGGCCCCCACCCCGTCCCCCTCTTTTATTTTCCCCTGGAACTAGACTTGGGGGGTCCCTTGGTGGACACATCCTCCGAGAGGTCCTTTCCGACTTGCCCAGAGAATCTTCAGGGTCTCGTTCGCCCACACCCGTCGTTTTGCGTTGGGAGAGACTCGATGGTCTGACGTTGTGTCGGGACCGCGGTCGAGGTCCTCAGCCCACTGGAATTGGTTCGGGGAAGGGAGGACCTCAAGACAACAACAACAACAAAAAAGGGTCCTTTAATCTCGAGTATAAAGACGGGACGAACCGAGTGTTCCAACAGGACTCTTAATTTACTGTTTACTGGAGGTAGTACCTAAGGAAGGGAGTAAGTAAGTCAGTTGTTAGTAGACGGGTTCATGCAAAACCCGATCTGTGTCACGACCCGGTACTCTACATTTTCCCTTATTTTACTTTGGGACGGAAGTTCCTCAGGTGTCATATCACCCCTGGTGTGTCTTTTTTTCTACTCTACCTCCTTGGGGTCTACGTGTGGGTCTCCTTCCCGCACGGGGAGCGGACCGTATCTCCCTCGAAGTCCTATCACTACGAATGAACATTTTTCCACTCATCCTTTTGACCTTTACATAGTGTGGTAAAGGTTTTACCTGTACGAGTGCCACACACACTGGAACTTCCGTCTGGAACTACGAAGTCAGACTTATATTACTAACTACACATAAAATATCGGTGTTGACGGGTTACCCCGACAATTTTTTTTTTTTCCTCTCCTACCCCAGTTCCCCTGAAAAACGGTCCGACGAAACAGGGGTACACCTCCTGTCGTGGGGTTGACACAGGAACTCAGTAAATGTGGTGGGAGTGTGACACCGTCTCTTGAGGACGAGGAGTCTGGTTAGGAGGTGTACGGACCCTCCGGGGTCCACCCGGTAATTTTATACTAGAGAATCCGAACAGTCTTTCCTCTAATTCTACCGTCTGACTGGTCAAAATTATACCGCCGGGGGTGTGCCTGTGTCCGTCCCTCGACCCGGATCACATATATTTAACGAAATCGGGAATTCTGTTCTTGTCTCGATTCTTGTCGTGAAACTATGTTCTGTGGGTATGAATTCCTCGTACGGATAGAAATACGACAACTGTAAAAGACATTAAAAGAAAAACCGGAGGAACCCCCGAAGGGGCCACCATTTCTGAGACGGACGTCACACCCTCTGGACCCAAACTAGGGACCCAACCCTTCTAGGGGTCCTCTTACCTTTCCGATGGGTGAGGTCATAAGACTGGACCTCTTAAGGTACCTGACATATCAGTCAGGTACCCCAGTGTTTCTCAGCCTGTGCTGACTCGCTGAAAGTGAAGTGAAGTGAACCGGAGGAAATTACCAAATCTAATTCTAATAAATCAAATTATCAAATTCTAATAAAAATAACTCTATGTTACCTGTATATAATCGAAGTATACATGTTATTTTGCTAAATTATAAACATATATAACACTTTACTAGTGGTACTACTTAGATCAATTATAGGTAATAGAGTGTCAATGTTAAAAAAAAAGGACACTACTTTTGAAAATTCCAGATGAGAATCGTCGAAAACTTATATGTTATGTCATAATTGATATAACATGTAATGTAGGGTACTAAATACATAAAATATTGACTTTCAAACATGGAAAACTAGGGGAAGTAGGTCAAGTCAAAAAAAACAACAAAACTAGAAACAAACAAAAATCTAAGATGTATACACACTCTAGTGTGTCATAAATAGAAACAGACTGAAGTGAATGGTATCACGGGAGTGAAAAAAAAACCACCGAGTTATCATAAGGCGACATATCTACATATGGTGCAGAAGAAATAGGTGAGTAGATGGTCACCTGTGAACCCAACAAAGGTACCGAACCGATAATATTTATTACGACGATACTTGCACTGTATGTAGAAAAACTTAATTACAAAATTAAAGGAAACCTATTTATGGGTCTTCACCTTAACGACCTAGTATACAATCAAGATAAAGAATTAAAAACCTCTTTGGAGGTATGGTAAAAGTTTCATTCCAATAAAAAATTCTACGGTTGGACAAAGTTGAACTTTTCTCAGTGGAATACGAGAAACCTTGGTCTTACCATCACTATCGTATTTAGTCTCTCTCTTTGGGAAGTAAAATAGGACTCTTTCTACCCCGAGTCCTCCAGGTTCAAGTGGGGTGTAACAGTCGGTGGGAAGGCCGACCTCAAAGAGGAAGGTCCTAAGAAGACCCAGTTTGAAGCCTCCCAAAGACACAAAGAAAGATGTCTTTTCTGTAAAGTGAATATTACAGTCATTCTTTTATAGTGGCTCTGATTTGTGACTCGCGAAGGGAGGAGGTTGGACTCCCTCTCCAGGGTCTTTTACCAGACCCTGAGGGCCAACCCTGAAACTATTGAACCTACGACCCAGGATAAAAACAGACAGACGATTGTGACGGTCTCCAAGGGTATGGTCAATCAACGCGGAGGTCTCCAGACGACCTCTCGACCCACCCATCCGTCCTCTGAGTCTGTTCTACCCTAGACAAAGGGTCGACTTGGTCCCTCTTTACAAATAGGGAGTGGAGACCCTGACATTACTTAAGTCTAAGTTCGGTGTGTCCGGATCCTTAGCTATCAAAATTAGTAAAGTTTTTGATCGGGGTGAGACCCATTTTAATGTTACGCGTTCTTCGAGTTACCTCGAATTTCCGGTGTTGGAGTAATAGTAAAGTAATCTGAGTGTAAAGTCGTTCTACCCTTCTTTACAAGAGTGTGTGGTTGGGGAGGGTGTCAAGGGGAGCGGAGGGACCGGGGACACCTTATCGACGTCTCCTGACGCTACCAAATGTGGTCGACAGTCGAGGTTCCTGGTGACCGGTGAGGGTAGTACATGAGACGGGTGCCTCCTTCGAACCGCACCAGTGACCTCTGAAGTCGCGTTTAGTCACGTTTACGGAGGACTTAGTTCAAACGTTAGGACCCTTCAAATCATTTTTGTTGGGCGACAGTCAAACCGAAGAGTGTCGACCTCCCCAGTTCAGAAGTTGTGTTATATTTGGGTCCGGTCGTCTTGGAACAGGACGGGTCCCGGGGTCTGCGGGAGACCCTTCGTTTCCCAAGCTTTTACAGAATTTGAAAAGGTCAAACAAATAAAAGGTCACAAATTACTATAACAGGTACGTTCCTTGGCTTGGAGTCGAGGACGATTGTTAATTTCTCCAAAAGATTAACTCCTCTTTTACACTAAAGTTCTCTCTCTCTCTCTTTCTCGAACGTGTCCTTCATTTCGTGTACTAAGGGTAACTCTTGTACGTACGTCTTTTCGGAACTCAGCTCTGCTGGGACTAGTCTACACTCGTGACCTCTCTTTCGACAACCCCCCTGACTAGGTTGGTCCCCCAGAAAAGTCTCGTCCAGTGTTTCAGACGAGGAGACCAGGGGGAGACAGCATGGACCAGGGAGGTGGTGGTGGTGGTCTGTCGACGTTCTCACATCACAGGAGTCTGGCGTGGTAGGGCGTTCACGTGTACCTAAGGGCGGGTACTTTTACTGGTCTAAAATGACGACAAGCTAGGACAGACGGTATCCAAGTGAGACACTAAGTCCCCCGGGGAGCCCTCGTGGGGTGTACACGAATAGTCGTCCTGACAGTACCCCTCATCTGGGGTATAGAGTGGTTCCGGAACAAGGGGGTTGGGACAAACGAGAGACTACGACACGTCGGGTGTCAGTGGGGTCTCACCCTGGACGACGGTTGTCCGGAAGACTTTTACGACGGTGGGTGCGGGTCCCGTGACAAGGTTTCGAGGGAGTTTTCCCTGTGTGACGGGTGGACCACAGGAGATAGGTGAACTCGAAGTCACAGGACACGGGGAGGGGGTACGTCAATGTGGGACAGTGGACCTGGGGTTTGTTGTGGCTGGACGGACTTAGAGTATCCTGGGAAATACTTTTATCGGGGAAGTCGAAGGAAACTCCCGAGAGGAGGGTACCCTGAGTCGCGATCCAAACACCCCGTTCCCACCGTGACACATAAAGAAAGGTGAAGGTTAATGGAGAGGCAACGACTCTCTTTGGACCCGGGGTGAGGCGGGGTCAACGTCGTCTGTAGACTTGGGGTACCGATCTTTGCCAAAGTCGACTCCGACCCTCAGGACCAGGCGCAGGAGTCTGGTCAGCAAGAGTTGCAACCGACCTATAATCTTAGTGGACCCCTCGAAAAAGTTGCAGATAACGGTTCCGGTGTGGGGTTTCGTTCTTTAGTCTTAGAGACCCGTAGTCATTAAAAATTCAGAGGGATCCGCTAAGGGTAGGTACGTCAGTCCTAATCCTTGGTGACTGAATCTCCTTCTTTCCTTTCCTCTCTACCACCCTCCCCCCGTTCCGGTTTTAATCCTCGGTAAAAGGGTCCTCCCTTCCCTCGACTTTGTTCGTCCGGATCACGGTGTGGGACCCTGTGTGTGACTCTTTTGGACTCCTACGAAAGCGGTCTGGCCGGTCACTGAGCGTGTCGACAACAGTCATAGAGAAAGTCGACTCAGTTGTAAAATCCTCTCAGTCTCTACTCTTGTCGGGTCTGGCCCACCGTAGGTTCCCTAGACGTCCCTCCTCCGGAGTAGGTGTCGGCACCACCTCTGTCTGTCTGAGGATGTTAACTGTCTTACAGCCCTTTCGGGACACAGAGAAAGGTTTGAAGGGTCCCACCGACCGGTCGACGAGATCCTTACCACACCGGTCCCTGACCGGATACAATCGATCCATATGGTTCTCAAGTAATTTAGTGAGTAAGTAATTAAGTAAACAAGTAGACGAGTGAGTGTAGGTGTGTACAGTCTCGACACACCTTTCCTGGAGTCTATAGTATACGTCGGACCCCCAAGGGTCCGAAACAAAAATCGACTCCTTACGGTCAAATTCACTTTGGCATACCTACGTATTTGTTTGTGTTCCCCTCAACGAGACCCATTTCGTCCTAACCTCCGGGACCTGCGTCGGGGGAGTGGAGGGAAGAGGATTCCTCCGAAGTGGTCTAAGAGGGCAAAGTTCCTCTTTGTCCCAACCCTTTGGAGAGTACATATCTACTCCCGTGACTCCGTATCTCGTCCCACCCCAGAACGGGTCCCAGTAAGTCTAAAGTACATTGTTTAAAAGGACACGGTCCAAGTCTTTTGTGTCTCGACTCATTCTGTACCAGGAACGTTTTCCTCTTTGAATGTCGTCTCTAATGATGTACGTAGAGTCTACGACTCGGTCTACAGCTCAAGTTAGTTTACTGGACGGAGAGAGTCGAACCAAAAGACTTCTTTCGTGAGGGGTCCAATAAAGGGTCGTGTACCGTAACCCCTTCTCGACGTCAGGACAGGAGGTCTCGGGTGGTCCAGACCAAGTACAAGTCGACCCTACGTAGGACGGTCGGGAGACTGACAGGACCCACAAAAAGGACAAACACTGTATGAAACCTATAATATGAGCATAAGGTGGTAGTTTTAAAGGTTTCACACTCTTAGTCATTTGTAGTCATTGACTAGTTATAATGGACGGAAGAGTGACGATAATAAACTGTGATCTAGATGAGGGGTTTTTCCCTCTGACAAGAGAAGTGTCCCCTGAAGGACCCGTACCGGAAGGACTTCCACGGAGAACCCATGTCCCACCGGTTCGACTTAAGCCTCTACCTGACTTTCAGTGTACCACGGGTCCTGTTTCGTACCCGGACTCAAGTCAGGGATTAGAAGGGTGAACGGTCGTCACGACACACACACGTCCCGTCCGTAAAGAGTTCAGGTCTTACCACGTACGTCTACCACGAGCGGGAGGAGTCCTTTACGGGAGTCGACGTCCCTCGTCAGAACGGACTCAATACAGGGAAGGATCCCCACGTTACCGGGTCGGGGTAACGGATCTACCCCCTTGTAGAAACTTCCAAGTAGGTTCGAAATCGTCGGGGTACCCTCGTGGATTCTGAAGCACCGTTACAGTTACGGTAAGTTGGAGAGGGAGTCGGGTCCGGACAAAGACAAGTCCCGAACAAGGTACTTGTCAGTGGTTAATTGAAAGACGTGTGTCTGAAGGAGAGGCTCAGATAAAGGACTTCTGGGACTGGGAGTTACCGTGTATAAGCGTTTTACTCCCGTTATTAGGGGTCGAGATTTTCGATAATACTCGGAATTCACTCGAGTAAACAAGTGTACTTCAGAGGAGAGACTGAGACACGGACCTTATGTCTCACTAGTTATGTATAGCAAGTGAAAGGAGGAGAGACAAAAAAGAAGGAGGTGCACAAATACCTAAAATATCGATCCCAAGAAAGAGGAGACCCCCTATATAGACCGAAAGGCAAGTAACCGGCTCGTCTTCACTAACTGTGTAAGTTTTGGGTCATTCCCAGGTTAGGGAACACAAGTCCACAACATGTATTGACACGGGTAGAGAGTATTTGTATGTGTGGTTTGTGTGCACGAACGTGTTCACCATAACGTCTTAAGACGTTGGAGACTTCAAAATGTTTGTAGGTTCCGAAATATGGTAGCGGTGTTGTGTATCTCTTAACGAACATATCTGTGGACATGTGGTTCACTCTGTAGGATCCTTCCTCTCTCGTGAAGGACCAACCACGCTAGTTCCTTCCGGAGTACTTCCTCTAGTGTAAGTAGTTTCCAAAACTTCCTACCTATTTTTAGGTCGTCTCTCTCACCCTCACCGAAAGGTCTGTTTCCCTTATTATAGTGTCAGGTGACACCTCGACCCTTTTGTGTTTTGTACAGATATGTTCGGGATGTCAGAACCGACTTCTGTCCCAAAATATCTCTTCCTGTTCCGTCTCCTCGTTTCCGACCCCTCTGTCACACCTTGAACTACCCCACCCCAGAACTTCCGGTTTGACTCCGACCTTCCTTACCCTGAGGTGACTGTTAAACACTCTTATCCCCTCTCGAATTCCTTCGAGTCGGTACCTGTCCTAACTTACCCTTGTCATAACCTCCAGTCCTTTGTTCACAACTCAGACACCGGTGTGTGTCCCGATCGGTCTACGGGAAGGGACCGACCCAGTGACGACCCAGTCCTCCCGACCTAAGGGTACCGTTCTCGTGATCGGAGAAAAATTCTAGTGGTGTTGATAGTCTGGGAAGTGCCCGTCGACGCGTCCATGGGAGTCGAGGTGAGACTCCTAGTTGTTCACTCGAGTGAGGGGTTGTTAACAAACCCCTTCACTTTCTCCTTTGACTGAAGTTATAGTCCCCCGGACTGAGTGACAAAGAGTCACTAGGACCTGTCCTTCTCAGAGACTCGGACGACGGTCAGTGGAGGAGACAGGTGTGGAATGGAGTATCCTTACATCTGTGGTTTTCCCTCAGGGTCTTTGTCTTGGGGATCTCTTTGAAGATTTCTGTTCAGTCTGGGTCGGGAGAAAGGGGTGAGGGAACGACATTCCGGAACCCACGTAGTGAATTGTGGAAAGATCCGGAGTCAAAGGAGTAGGTATTTTACCAATATCATTGATAGTGGTGGGTGAACACCCTGAAAATGCTCTAGTTTATCGGATTATTTCGACTTTCACGAACTTCGCGAAGTCTTCACCACGATTTCGTTACGTCCCATAGTACCACTACGACAATACATTGACACCTACCGGTAACGACGACGGGGAGATCTGACCCGTAGAGAAAAGAGACTTCTCAGACTTGTGACGAGGACCACAGGAAATAAGTGTTTATCAAGAGTTTACAGAGGAGAACAAATCAACACCCGAAATGTGGTCTTCCGCGGTGTCTATGACGGATGGACTTTGTCTACGAACTCAGTCTACGATGCTTTCGGTTCTCCTCCTCCCGGACCGACTCTCTCCGACCCTCGACTGAGTGGCAGTGAGTCGCCCTTTCGACGACCACAGAACCAGTCTCTTTCCGTCCACTGAGTTCCACCTGGAAAGACCTGTGTCTCTGGACACTAGTGAGTAGAGAGGTCAGGGAAGAGAAACCAACCGTACCTAGAACTAGGGTCGGGGAGGGGAGGGTCCGACGGAAGACTAGGGTGACGGATCTTTAGATTGTCACCCCGGTCGTACTGAGTGGTGTTCCACTAGAGTAAAAGGAGTAGACATTTTACCCAGATTATTAGGGACTCGACGGACGGAATATCCCGACTATACTCCTCCCAGGGTACCCGGTTCCTACGCTCTTACGAACCACTGATATTCCAACACCATGGTTCCATTTCCAAACTCTCCTTGAAAGGTTCTATACGAAATTCTACTAAAAAGACGGGTTACCTCTCCTCCCTCTTCTACCGACTGCCGACTAGACGTCCCCGACATTCTATTCAGTACCCCCTAAGTTCCTACGACCAAGGGAGGTCTGAGTTTCAAGGTTTCGACCTGTCTTTCACAAAGAACTTGTACTCATAAGTTCTCTTGTCGAGAACCACAAGACTATGTTTCGTAGGGGGAAGTTTTTCTCGGTCAGGGCGTTTTGGTGTTCTGGTCCTGTCACCCCCTCAGTATTGGAGGGGAGTCTGGTGTCGAACCGACAACGGAAGAGGGGTTCACAGAGACCTACGAGACCCGTCTCCGTACCCGAGCGGACACTGTCACTGTGAGTGGGTCTGGTGTTTTCTTGTACTGACCCTCTCCCTTCTGCGGGAGATTAGTCCTCTCCAGTCTCGACTCAATGGTCCTCAGACGTTCAGGGGAAAGGGTCCGAGGACCGGACTTACCTCTTCTCCTCTTCCGGGTCAGGGGGGACCTGTCGTCCGTAGGTCGCCCTTGTTCCCGTTTCGGTCCCACCCGGGTGAGCGGTAGAGACCGAACTGAGGGGACGAGTGTCCATCCCCTCCCACCTCTCCCTCATCCAATCTCAAGAGGTCCCTCTCATGGGATCCTTATTGGGTGTAGTAGTATCGGGAGACCCCGAAGGGAGGTCCCCCGACCCCTGTCCCCCCCCAACTTGGGGTCTCAGGAACTTCGTTTCAAGAGGTGCACGTACTTCTTCCAAATCTAGTAGTCTGTGAAACAGGGACAGACGGGGTGAGGGGACGGAAAATTCACAAGGGGTCGGACTTTACTACAGAAGTGAGTGATCGGACTCTAAACGTAGAAAGGAAATTGAACTGGAGAGAATGGGAGGTTGAGTCATGAATCTTTTGATTCTAGTACAGTAGGTAGCGAAGAGCCGTTTATCTACCCCTTTTCACCTTCATCACTGTCTAAAGTAAAAGAACCCGAGGTTTTAGTGATACCTACCACTGACGTCAGTGCTTTAATTTTCTGTGAACCGAGAAGGTTCTTTTCGATATTGTTTGGATCTGTCGTATAATTTTTTGTCTCTGTAGTGAAACGGGTGTTTCCAGACAGATCAGTTTCGATACCGAACATTAGTATCATGTAGTTTCATTAGTACATACCTACACTCTCAACCCGGTATTTCTTCCAACTCACGGTTTCTTAACTCCGAAAAATCACCACGACCCCTTCTAACAAACTCTCAAGGAATCTATCGTTCCTCCAGTTTGGTCAATTAGGATTTCCTTTGATTGGGACTTATAAGTAACTTTCTTGACTAGACTTCGAGGTCATTAGACTGGTGGACTACGTTTCACGGTTGAGTAACCTTTTCTGGACTACGACCCTTTCTAACTCCCGTCCTCCTCTTCCCCGGCTGTCTCTTACTCTTTCGTTGTGGGTAAGTTACCTGTACTCAAACTCGTTTGAGACCCTCTATCACTTCCTGTCCCTTCGAACCTCATGACGTCAGGTACTCCAACGTTTCTCAACCTGTGCTGAATCACTGACTTGTTGTTGGGAGGTTGGTCTAGGTCTAGTACGAAGGACCACCGGACGGTCACACTGAATGCAACTGACAGGTCCAACTCCCTGGAGGTATAGGGACGAGTGGAAGGAATCAAGTCACCGGTACTCGTGTTTGAGACCTTAGTCTGACCCAAGTTTAGGGTCCAGATGGGTTTGGTCAGGACACTGGACCCCGTCGAATGAATAGGAAAGACCCAGAGGCGAGAGGGGTCACATGCCCTTAGTATCGTCCTCGGTGGAGTCTCGGAACGACGTTCCTAATTTACACAAGTATACACGAGTCGTATCGTAAACGGTAGACTATTCAGGATGTAGACACAACCGAGGAAAACTGTCAAAGGTGGGTAACGGAAAAGTTTCGTCCCGAAGTCTAGATAAAACCTTCCGGAGGGACCCGACGAGAGACAAGACGGCGGAAGAGGTGCCAATGTGGAAGGGAACAGTACAACCCAGAGGGGAACGAAGGACCTGTGTGTCATCGAATACATTTGAGTACCCTGTTCGATCGATCGTAATTAGGACCCTTGGGAGTCAGAAGGTGGACGGACCCGAACGTTAGGAAAAGATGTTTCGGTACGGGGAGAGTAGAAAGTTTTGACGAGTTTTTGAGTGGAGGAAACACTTGGTACCGTGTCACCCTCTTCGTATAAAGAGACCCAAACTTAGGGTCGACTTAGACAAGTCACCCACTGGGACCCGTTCCCAGTGGATTGGAGAGAAACAAAGTTAAAGGACTATACAGTTTACTCCCTTCATGGGGGGAGTGTTCTACCTCTACTATGTCACTTTACTGGTGGGGAACCACGGTCCACGTCGTGACCCCCGACACCGTGTGTAATTTACGAGCTAATTACAAAGGGAAGAGAGGAAGGTGGGACGAGACTATCGTGTCAGAGGGGAGACGTGAGATCGGGGATTACTAGAAATATCGATGTAGTCAGACAGAGATATACAAGAACCTAGAAATAGTACGTAAGCCAATGAGAAAGTAAGTAAACTGTAAATAACCCGGAAATAATAAACAGACTACGACACGATCCAGGACTCCTACTAACGTTGCTTTAAGAACAAGACGTCTTGAGTGTCTTTCAATTCTCCCAGTTTATACACACGTCTAATCAGATCCCAGAATACCGTTCACAGTATCGTCCCCACACATATATTCCGCTAGATCTAGTGTCGGACACCTCACTGATTGTGACTAAAGTCGTTAGTTCCCGGAATTTAAGTTCCCCCACTCGGAATTGACTCGGGTACGACCCACGGTCGTACCAAAATTCGTGTCCCTTAAGTTCTATTTCTTCTGTTGCAGAGACAGGAGCTCCTCACACCCCAGGACCCCGTTTGTCTATTCTTCTACACTCCTACTATGGTTCACCTCTCACGGATACACGGGTACTCCGACAGTACGTTCCTACCCTCGTTCCCTCCGAAGGACCTCCCCGCCTGTGGATTCTGAACTTTCTGTTCATCCTTAACCAATTTGTTTCCTCCCTGCCTTCCAGTCAGGTCCATTCAGGTCCTCCTCACTCCGGTCCATCTCCCGAGTTATCGAGACATACCAACCTGCATATACGTATTCCGAGTCTCGAAGATTCCTCGATATGAAAGAAACGAGGAGAAAGAGGGATGTTGTAGCAAAGAGGTCAGTCTCGGGAGCCAGGGTCGAGGTCCCGACGGGATAGGGTCTCCTATTCGAGCCCTCGGTACGTCGGGTCCGAGAAGGATTCCCAACCCGCTCGACACCTTCCTCTTGTCCCTCCCTTGTGGAAACCACCTACGAATCCGACTCTACCTTTCTCCTCTCTTAAGGGGGTGGGGGACAAGGGGTATGTTCCTGTGACTCGGTCCGAACCGAAACCGACACCAGTCAGGCACCATTGTCGACGATCTATAGTCCTTTCTTGGACGAAGGAGTCGACTTTGGAGGGGTAGGGGTTGGGGAGCCGGGGGGACGGAGACGATCTAGCATCGGGGGGCGAATTAAACCAGTTCGACTTCCAGGAGGTGGAAGGACCACAAAATGATGTGTCGGTCTCCCTCCGTCCCTACGGGTCGTGTGGGGTGTAGACTACCTGTCTGTACACCAGTGGTGTGAGTGAGGGTGTGAACGTGTGAGTGTGTGCACGTGTGTGTTTGAGTGTCGTGGGTGCGCGTGTGTACTTGAGAGTGTTGTGAATGGGTGTGTAGACGAGGAGGAGTATGTGTAAGCGTGTCGTCTTCCCGTGTCGGACGGAGGTAAGACATTCGAGGGAAACCCCTCATGGTCGGGGGACCTTCCAACACTTCGGGACCTGGTCTCTCGGGGTCGTAGCGAACGACTCTCCCGTGGTTTCCCAATTCTCCCTTGCAAAGGTCCCTCAAACGGAGAATTAGTTGTGTCAATTAAGAAAAGGAAAATGTTTGTATTTAAGAACCGTCAGCCATTGGTTCTTTCTTTCCCCATTCTTTTTTTGGAATTGGGTTGTAATCAGTTTAGAAACGGAGAAGGATAAAAAAAAAAAAGTTCAATTTTGAGTCCCCTTAAGTTTCGTTACTCTCTTTAGGGTCGGGTCTACCTTACAAAAACGATTATATGCAGACGTTCAATAAATTTACATACAAATTCACACGTACACACACACTCTCTCTCTTTCTCTCTCTCTTATACTCTCGTTCGCTCATACCAACTCACCACATGCACACACACATGTACACACACACACACTCACTCACTCACTCACTCACTGACCCCGTCTGTTGTCTCGTCTCGTCAGTGGTCCCCGAGACGGACTCGGGTCGACAGGAGGTCGGAGTCGAGAGGACAGATCTGGACTTCGTCCTGTTCCGGTAATGTCCTGTCAGGAACAAGGAGTAGGGTCCCAGAGGACCCTGTTGTCGGGGACAGGAACGGGGGAGTCGGGGTCCTGCCGGACCCACTGTGAAAGACAGTCCTATCTATTGGGTGGGTGGTGTGTGAAAGAACAGGAAAAAGGACGAATCGGTCTTCTGCACCCCGACCTCAAAGATCCGGACCTCCTCTCCCTGTCACCTCTCCTGGTCCGGGGTGGGGTGTGTTGTCGTTGGGGGTAGTGGTGGTGGTGTGCGTGCTCCCGGGACGGACCTGACCGTGGTGGTGTGAGTGCTCCCGGGACGGACCTGACCTTTAGTTCCGAATTCGAGATAAGGGCCGGAGACCCCCAGAGGAGAGTCGCGAGAGAGTACTAGAAGTCTTGGGGGCCATCAAGGAGAGTTATAACTCGGAGTGGGGAGTCTTATGGAGGTGCACTGTCCGGACTGGGAGTGGGTGTGTGGGGTGGAGTCGTTTCGGGGGTTGGACAGGGATGTTCTCGAGAGGGTCGACCCGAGTCCCACGTCCCCGAAACGTCTATTTGAGGAGTCGTGCACGGGGATGGAGGGTCGAGAGAGAGGAGACGAGGGAGGACTCGACTGAAATTAAGAAAAGTAGAAAGGAGACTTTAGTGAGGAGACCAGGGCATTAGTCGACACACCCAAGGTTGAAGGACTAAAGGTCCCCCTCTAATTCGTCGAAAGAGGTAGATTTCCGTGCAACCTTCCGATCCGGTGGGACACCCGACCGGCCTGGGGAGAGACCGCTCCGCGGACGAGAATGAGAAACTCAGGACCGGTGGGACCCAGGACCCGGAAGGTGTTCCTAGAAGGGTCCGGGGGCCGGGCGGGACCAGGGGTCTCTAAGGTCGGAAGGGTAGTAAGGAGGAAGTGTGTCTCCGGAGAGCCGTAGAGGTCGGTCCGGGTCTCAGGTGTCAGGTGTCGGAAGAGATAGTGGATGAAAACCTTTTCCCCTCCACCCCCGTCCCTATACCGTCGTGAGTCCTAGACCTTAGACATCTCCCTTAAGAGTCAACCCAACGGATGGGAAGGGAAAGAGGATCCCGAAGAGACGAGGAGGGTAGGTGAGAACGGGAGTCTCCGGGAGAAAGACTCTAGCACTTGTAGGTACCAGAGGGGACCTACTACTCCACTGTACTGCTCGTTCGAAAGTTGAGGGGTTCTCACGTAGTAGATGGGACGTGGAGAAGACCTCGGTGAAGTCCCAGACCACGAGTCGACTCGGGACCGAACTCTGTTTCGTTTTACCCCAGTCCCCGTGCGCGACGGACCCTCCCCGGCGACCTCTGTCTCTCTCTCTCATGTCCCCTTCCTCTTGACTCGACCCGTAATACACGGCAAAGTCGAACGGACTATACTTCGATCCCATATCACCATTTCGAATCTAGACTGAAAAGTTGTTCCTTCTTTGTCAGCGGATCTTTTCCTTAAGGACTCTACCTTTCTCCCTCTCTTCGGTAAGACACCCTTCAGAGAACTTTACAGTGAAACAATCCCGAAGTCAAAGAAGACTTTACTAAACCCCGGAACCCGGAGGGACCCCTGGGACCGAAGGACGGTTATCCTGGGAACCCAGACAGACAGAACCAGACTCCCGAAGTCTCTCAGGTACTTAAGGGACTATAGTTATACGTTTCAGAGTTCCTGTACTTGTCATCGTACTCCCCTCTCTAAAGTATCGGAATTAGGACAGGGGTCTTCCCAGAGGGTAAGGTTCCTCAATTTTTGGTGGCTTAGTCTCAAATTGTGTCTTCACTGTGTACTCCGACCGGAAACTGGGTTTTCTACCCGGACCTAACCTCGGTATACTGGAGACCGACTTGGTTCGGCTGACTCAGTCTGGGTCCGTCACTACCCTCAGACTCCTCGACTGGACGTGAAGATCTACCCTCCTCCTCGTTCCTCCCCAAGGCCTCTACTGGGTCCACAGACCTCTGGGGTCGAATCTCGTCTAGAGACGGTCCACTTTTAGGGTGCCGAGTGTGCTGTGAAAGTAACCTGAGTCGATAAACGTCCGAAATAGACGACCCTTGGCCGTTCGTGATCGACCACTCTACCATTTCCACTGGGTCTCTCGGAATCCAGAAGGACCTCGTGTCCACTTTTCACGTGTCTTCACAGACACGGGTATTCAAAGTGCTATACATGGTTTAAGTAGGTAGAGACTCATTTTTATGTCAGATGGGAAGTTCCCCGACACACACATAGGTCCTGTCTGTACCCGTTCAGTCACCTTAGGGTCGCCGTATCTCCCGTTCCAGTCAGTCACGGTTCCCCTGGTAGACCTCCCTTGTTCACAACGAATTGTTTTTTACAGGGAATCGAGTTGGGGTGTGATACCCCCGATGCGTGATTGGTCCGACGACCTTGAAAGACCCAGTATCGCGGGAGAAGGTGCTTTACTACTTCAACCCGACCTCCCCAAGACTCCTGTGCAAGTCACAGCTGTGGAGTCCAAAATTCTTTACGGAGGAGACAGGAGAGGGACCTCGAGAGCACCACCCCCTCACGTCTCCACCTCTAATAGGTTTTCGGGTCCCTCATAAGGGTGGGACGGTCTCAAGTGCTGGTGGATGGGTCCCGGAGACGGGTAAGGGAGGAGGGTGTTACAGTTAAAGGGATGTCTTCTCCGACACCATCGTACTACCCAAGGGAGAAACACAAAACTAAACAAAAGAACGAATGAAAGAACGAGTTTGGTTCACGTAAGTTCCCTGTCCTTCATCCTCCGACCGACCCTGTCCACTCGTTCCTTGTCGGACCTGGGTCGAACAACCGACGAGAGGTCGGTCTTCCAACCCCACTGGTCGACACTTAAGAGGGATCCAGGACACTCCTGTCTGTGTCACCGATGACGGTGTGACCTGTTGGGGAGTTCGAGGGAGAGATCTCGGAGTGCCGACAGCTTACAAAAGAAGATGGGTGACGTATAGGCACACGAAACATTCACACGAGACATCTATACATCCATATATTCATAATATCCACCACCACAAATCAGACTGAGGAAACTCTGGCATACCGCACATCGGGCGGTCCGAGGAGACATGTACCCTAAGAGGTCCGTTCTTATGACCTCACCCAACGGTAGAGGAAGAGGTCCCTTAGAAGGGTTGGGTCCCTACCTTGGGTGTAGAGGACGTGCCCGTCCACCTAAGAACTAATGACTCGATCGTGTCTTCGGGCGTATGTCGATCCTTCCATCCTGAGCCAAATGCTCCACCACCGCCCCGAGGGCGGACACCGTCGGTTCAACGACAGCCCCGTCGCGGGGACAGAGAGGGGTGTCCAGAGGGGGCAGTGAAGGCGGACACTGAGGAAGAGGGGTGGGGGGTTGCAGTTCGACAGTAGTAGCGGTTGAGGAGGGAGTGCAAAGGAGGGGCGTCGGGCCGACAACGATATAGGAATGAGAAGGAGGTGTCGTCGAGACTCTAGACAGGGAAAGAGCCACGGGCGGGGGAGGTAGTCGTTGGGGGAGGACACAGGGGTAGAGAGGACAGAGAACAGAGACGACCGAAAAAAAAAAAAAAAACGAAGAGGGGGAGAGACTGAAACACGAAACGGACGAGAAACAGGTAGACGGACAGGGAGAGGCAAGTACGAACAAAATATACGTCGGGACAAAGGACCGGGGAGACTTAGGGACACGTGGAAAGAGAGTCCACCGGAGAAAGAGAGACCAGTCAACCCCCACAAACAGAAATAGAGAGATGACAGAGGATTGTCCAGTGTCGGTCTTTGAGGAACCCCTTCGTCCCAACCTCGAAAGAAGAAAGATTGGAGCGACAGTTCAACTGAAGGGTCGACCGGACTCGAGACTCGTCTCGTCTCGTCTCCGTCGCGTCGTCCCTCTGCCTGGAGCCGGACTCGCTAGGTACCCGGTACCCCTCTTGTCGACCCGGTCTCCTCGGTCACTACGCCGGGACGGACAACGATTTTGTTCACCGTCCGGACCGAGTAAACGTACAGCCCAGAGAAAATGTATTTAGACGTACAGTTCGACCTCCGGGTCCTCGGTCCATTACGTTTTGCTACGTTTTATTTAATCTCACGGGAAGACGTCCACGTTCGGACGGGATAGGTTGACTGTCTCGTTTGGGTCTTCCTAACCACAGGAGGATGTCATTCTCCCCTCCCCCCTCACTTCACCCCTTAACCCCCCTACCCCGTCCTCGTCTTGGCGACCGACGAGAGATCGGACCGAGGCCCCACCGGGACCCTTTCTCCTACCCGGGGTACTGACCTCTCCCGACACTTCGGTCGGTCGAACCTGGTGTCCGAGTAGGTCTGGGACCTCTGACCCTGAGGTCCCGACCCTCTCCCCCGTAAATCCCGAGTGGGGTAGGCCACCCCTTTTTCCTCGTCCTCTCACTGGAAAGGTTCCAACGGGTCGGGTTACACCGTCCCGGGTCGTGTCTTCGGACGCGAGGACCAAGAGTCGTTTCATTGGAGACACAAGACATAGTACCCTATCGTCACCCACTTATAGTGACCCCCAGAGGTCACTGAAACCCCCTTAGTTTAGTCTCTACAGTCAGATGGGAAGATGAGATGGACCGGAAACCCTCGTGACGGGGACACGATTGGTGGAACCCCACGGGAAGTCTCGAGGGACTGGGTCTGGACCCCAGAATAAGGGGAGATCTTTTACGTCGCACCCTTTCTTCATTGTTGGTAAGAGGGAGACGTAAGAGATCGAAGACACTTCACACTGAAGAACCGAGGAGAAACCTAACCCTTCACCAAGGACTTCGGGGTTCCGAAGACTCTCCGGGGAAGTACACTCTCCACCTACCTCCCCTCCCAACATCGTGGTGTCGAACGGGGTCCGGACTGAGACAAAGAGGAGACTGGTTTTTCCACTTGGTCGGTACACTAGGGTTTGCGAGGGTTTCTGGAGTGTGGGAGAGGTCTACGTGGTGTGTCGTACAAATTTCTCCTGGGTACCGTTTAATGTAGACACGATTGATCCTGGAGACGAGGTTAAGAGGAGACGACGTCCTTCGACCGGTTGTCTCGAGGTAGGACGGGACTTTCACGTCCGATGGGCACCCCCACCATAGAGTCCCCCGTCCCGTGGGTACCAATTTTTGTCACTCGGTGTAGAGACGGACACATCACGACGACGTTGAATGGTCGGCACACTGGTTCCCGTTCTGTGGACCGGAGAGACTGGGTGCAAAAGAGTAGATATTTAAGGTCCACCATTCGTAAGGATGGACCATCCCAATGGTACTCCGTATTTACTCTGTTTCGTGTCTGTCGTGGGGTGTGTCACGGACCGTGTTTCCTTCGTTGATATTTACCACTTTTTCACTCACAAATAGTGAGTCAGTACAGACTGAGAAACGTTCAACTACCTGACATTGAGTGGTCGGAGGAGACAGGTCCCCTAAGAGGTCCGTTCTTATGACCTCACTCAACGGTAAGGGAAGAGGTCCCCTAGAAGGGTTGAGTCCTTAGTTTGACCCCAGAGGGTGTAACGTCCGTCTAAGAAAAGTGACAGACTCGGTGGACCCTTCGGGTCATCATAATGAGAACGTTTATGTCCATAGTGTTGGTCCGGTTGGATCTAGTCTCCTTCCCCCACCCTTCGTCTTTCTTCAAGTCCACCCCAGAGAGAGGGTGACGGGAAGGAGAAGGGTGGTGGAAGAAGACAAGGGGTCGGAGGTTAGATCAGAGGTGTAAACAATGTCTCCCTTTCATAATTTTGTGTGGATGACAGTGTGGTGAAGAAACGAAATTGAGGAAAGACCGAAGGATAACGAGAATCCTATTTCGGGTGTGAGGAATTGTACCAGAATGTTCTGAAAAACATTAGACCGAGGACGAATAGAGACTTGGAATAAAGAGTTGGAGAACATTGGATTCGAAACCCTGGTGTCAACGAGTCTGTACGTACAAACGTGAATGGAGGTCCGGAGACGTACCCGACGAAGGACTGGGGTCGATGAGTGGAGAAAACGTCAGTCAAATCTTCAACAAAGGAGTCTTATGAGGACGAGAGGACCGACTCCTACTTTTCTCTTCCCAATACCTCGAGGAACAGGGTCCTCTAAAAAGACTCCAAGTCCTTCATTCCTACAGATTCTAGTAAATCAGAGGAAACCGTCTCTTCTTTGGGTTCTGGGTCTCCCTCCCCCGAAGGAGGTCCAAGGGGGGTCGGAGGGAGGTGTGATCGTGTCTCCCTTGGTCACTGTGGAGGAGACTGTGGTTCCTACTGAAGAGTAAGATTAAGTAAACGTAGATTAGTAAATTAGTGGAGAGGGTCCCTCTTACTTATTTGTCTTTTCTGGTCCTCTGGGTTTCCTTACTTAAGGTTCGGGAGCCTCTCGGGTGTCCCTATACACACAAAACCCCGGTCCCGATAAAATTACTGACAAGGGTACTCCAGTGATAGAGGAAAAGGGAGAAATAGTCTAAGATCAACCGGAGTAGACGGTTCACTCTCCTCGAACACTGGTCCCTTAACTCCCCGTGTCCCCCGAGGGACCCCTCGACACTTAAATTTCGTACCGGTTCACTCTTGGTCAGTTCCGGTGACGACGTCGAAGCTTTTGTTTGTTCAAGACCTCGGTCTTTTGGATCAAATTCAGTGTGAACGATCGCTACACTTTCACGCTTAGTCACTTGGAGAGACATGGAATCAGAGAAGGTGACATTTTACCCTCATTGTGTTATTGAGAGAGCGGTCCGACAGTACTCCCAGACCACTCCCTTATCCACCCTTTCGCGGAGGATGTGCCAAGTCGTGAGTTGTACGGAAGAAGCACTCGGCTCGTACGTGTCCTCCCAAGACTACCCCTCGGTCCGAGGCTTCGGGTCTCGACTAACGACTGAGTCGGGGGATACGAACGACGGTAGGGCACGGATTAGACAATGCCTGACTTTCCACAACCCGAATATTTATAAACGAGGAATACCGGTCCGAAAGGACTCACGATAGTCGGACCGACTATTCTATTAGGACGGGGTACCCCGTCCGAGACCGTGGACCGTAAGACACGACGTCCACTGGATCGTCTGAATTGAAAAATTATGGATCGTTCAGTTATGTCTCCGAGAACCGAATGGCCGATCCTCCCCGGTCGGTTGTCCCTGAGGTTTTAATTAAGAGAAACAAAAACTTAGACTCCAGATCTTAACTGACCTCTGAGGTTCAATTGTGGAAAAGACGGTCTACCACTGACCCAGAAGTGACCGAGGTGACTCGAGTCTTGGTTTTACTAAAACTTTTCTGAACTTCACTCGTGGGAAGAGGAAATTAATTCGTGTTTTAGAGGTATAGATAAAGTCCGAAACTTTTCACTTTGGGTCTCTTCCGTCCAAGGGGTCCGTCTCCTCTCTCCACACACCTTAATTATAAGGTAGAGATAAAAAGGACCCATTAAATTATTCAACTGATTCGAATAGTCCCCCTGGACCCGACGAAAATCGAGGACCCGTTCGGTCCGAGTGTAAGAGCCGAGTGAAAGGTGTAATCTTGTCAATTGATCGGCCCACTCCACTCAGCCCTAATTCCCCTTCTCGACCCTGGGCAGGGCGGAACAAACCCGTGGGTACTGGTAAACCGCCGTGTAGGGAGGAGGGGGTTTACGAGATCGGACTGAGAGTTTCAAGACCCACGTGGGACTTGGTGGAACCCGTGGGGGGTGGGTAAGGGGGTGACGGAAAGTGGAGAGGGTCGAAGTCCCCCGTACACCTGAACGACCATAAAAAATCTCTCTCTCAGAAAAAAATTAACCTCCTATTAACGAAATGTTACAACACAACCAAAGACGACACTTTGTCGAAATTTATATGTATATTGGGGAGGGAGAACTCAGTGAGAGTGAGTACTGAATGTCCATAAATTTCTTCCGTCCGATTGCCCTCCCCGATACGACCCTGACGGGGTCAGGGCATGGAGGTCCTTCTTTCCATTGACGGGTCTGTCCGACGAAGGACTCCAGGTCGTCTGGGAAGAGGGGTGGGAAGGAAGGTGGGGTAGTAAGAGGGAAGAGACGACCAGTCTTTCGTTGAGATCCTGACGAAGAGAGACCTTGACTCCCGAGAGTTCCTTAGACAAAGTATTTGTAGTTTAAGAGTATCTTTTGAAGTCTTAGGGTCCTTTCTTTAGGAACCTTGGGACACACCCTTTGTAATGAGACCCGACAGTAGAGAGAAACTTGTAGGTGAATCGAGGAGGGCAAGTAGAGGTACTCTTCGAGAGCCCTCGTCCCTCCTATGGTCATATCTTATACAAAGGTTTATTCACCCTCCCCTGAAGTCTCTAAGATTTAGGTAGGGGAGAAACGGTGCCTACCTATCTTAGTTCAAGTTCCTCCCTTTCACCAGTCAGGTTCCTCAAGAGTGGAGACTCGGACCCGGACACCCCGAAGTGACCCCTGAGTGATCTCCCCCGACGTATAGTGTGAGATCCCCGAGACCCCAGTCTCTCTGGACTCCGGTTTAAAACCGAGTCGACACTCTGAACGGGTTCAATATCTTCGAAGAAACACGAAATCAAAATAGCAAACATCCTACCCTATTATTATTGGTGAAGTATCCCAGTTATCTACTCTACTCCTTACAATGGACGGACTGTCATTAATGAGATCTTGAAGGACTTCCTCACCGAATTAAAGTAAATGGCGACCTAGGAGTCTGGGATCTTGTACGGCACGGGTCTCGTCGTCACTTGTTTACGTACAACTTACCTACTTACGTCGCATATCAATAATAGTGAGAATGGGAGTCGCCAAGAATACTAGTGATAATAACTGGACTCATAAAAGAACAAGTCGAAGTGAGTGGAGAAGAAAAGGAGAGGACCTGAGAGAAGACAAATGAGGAACATCGCCGTACATGTCCCCGTAAGGACGTCTACATGTGGAAGTATGGACGTGACGAAGACAGAGAAGTAGAGAAGAGTAGACGTCCCCCTCTCCCTCTTAGTACTCCGACTTAGGTATGGAAACGAAAGGATGGGTTCGGGGTGGGTTGAGTCCCAAGTTTAACGACGAGGGGAAGTATATAGACTTTAGGTCAGGTGAGAGAAGATTATATGAATCACGACGAATAATTCAGTCCCCACCACCTTTTTTTTTTAAGGGTGGTCATAAAAAAGTAAAGGTTCCTTCCGACAGGTAAACCAAAACAAAACAGACTAAGTTTTGACTGACTACGTTAAGGGAAGACGAGACTGTTTAGTCCTGGGAGTCGTTTCTTCCTTTGTCTCGGTTTCTCTCTTCTCTTTCCCAGTCGGTGAAAAACCTCTAAATACGTCGACCTGTCACGAGAGGATCCAAGTCCGGAGCTCAAAGTTTTTTTGTTCTGAGGTTCTGCGTGGAAGTAAACTCAGTAAACCCACCTCAACCACAAAAGTAGAAACAATAGAAGGATAAAGGGAGGGGAGACTCGACTCACGAAGGTAGACGGAAACCCCAGATCCTGTTGACCCGGTTTTATGGTTCTCTACTAGGAAGAGTTTAAGAGCTTAGGGTAAAAGTGAGGAAAACAGGGTGAGGACCCAAATCCCAAAATTAAGTAAAACTTAACCACTAGTAGAACTCTCCTTTTGTGTATCCTTTACCTATCTGATCTGACATTATTCTGTATTTATTGAGTTGGGATGTTTAATTGTGTTCGGATGTGGACTTTCTTAGTCTGGTGTTCGTTTGTTCTTAAACCGATTATTGTCTCTTATTATTATTCCGGATACCGGAAATTGATCTAGTCACACTGAATTTCTATTTAGCATTTCACTTTATGAGTCAGGTCTGTTTCACATCCCCAACCAAACCAAATACATGAGGGAATTACATATACTGATTTTGTGTCTAAGACAAATGTGCGTAGAAAAATGTTCAAACAACAAAAAAATCAGAGATTCAGTGCAGGCTGAGAAAACACTGGGGTACCTGACATCAGAAGGTCCGAGGAGACAGGTACCCTAAAGGGTCTGCTCTTATGACCTCACGCAACAGTAAAGGGGGAGACCCCCTAGAAGGACTGTGTCCCTAACTTGAGCGTAGAAAACGTAGAGGACGTCGAGGACGTAACCGTCCACCCACGGTAATGATTTAATTACCTTTACAACTGAGACATGTCTATTCACCAAAGGTAGAAAAACTCCCACCGGTGGGAGGACAAACTCAAGTCTAGAATGACCCGTGTCCCGGGCTACCACTCACAGGTTGAGGGACTTTGGATCGGTTCGTCCCTCCGGTCCACCTCCACCAGGTGGATCACCCTGAGGTTGTTCGACTTCGTCCATTGTCCTCGTAGAGAATGTAACTAATGTCCGGGAAACTCACCTTCCCTACGTGGAGGACTCAACTCTCACCCGGGGCACGTAGTTCAGGTCATCTACCTGTTAAGTCCAACTAATATCTGACGTCCGAACACAGTAGGGACTACACCACCACAGTACTCCTACCACTAACATCGGTACTTTAATTTTCTGTGAACGAGTTACCTTCCTTTCAATACTGGTTGGATCTGTCGTATAATTTTTCGTCTCTGTAATGAAACGGTTGTTTCCAGGTAGATCAGTTCTGATACCAAAAAGGTCACCAGTACATACCTACACTTTCAACCTGATATTTCTTTCGACTCGTGGCTTCTTAACTACGAAAACTTGACACCACAACCTCTTCTGAGAACTCTCAGGGAACCTGACGTTTCTCTAGGTTGATCAGGTAGGATTTCCTTTAGTCAGGACCCACAAGTAACCTCCCTGACTACGACTTCGACTTTGAGGTTATGAAACCGGTGGACTAAACTTCTCGATTAAGTAAACTTTTCTGGGACTACGACCCTTTCTAACTCCCATCCTCCTCTTCCCCTGCTGTCTCCTACTCTACCAACCTACCGTAGTGGCTGCGTCACCTGTACCCAAACCCACCTGAGACCCTCAATCACTACCTGTCCCTCCGGACCACACAACGTCAAGTACCCCAGTGTTTCTCAGCCTGTGTTGACTCGTTGACTTGACTTGTCCTCCACCCCGGAAACCCTCCACTAACTCAGTGCTCCTACTCCGGGAGTACTTACCCTAGGTACGAGAAGATTTTCTCTGAGGCCCATGAAGGAACCACCAGGTTACCAATTCTCAGGAACCAAGTCAGGGACCAGTCCCTTGGTTCTAGGACGTACGGTGTACCGTGTCACGTCGGTTTTTTAATATTTATTTTATTTCTCTGGGGTCTCTCGAGAGAGTGGGGAAGACAGTCCATCTGTGTCATTCTGTTACTACCAGACACTAGATCCTTTACCCTAGAGTGGTCTGTGACTCAGTCAACCGTGAAGGTAGGACCTGAGGGGTTGGAGACCTTCATACTTTTTATTCACAAACGAAAACTTCGACGGGTCAGATACCACAAAAACAATATCGTCGGACTTACTTGATTTTCTCGTTGGGTCACGTAACACCCTCGTTCTTTCTCTACCCGCAGTCTCTACCTCATACCTCATCCCTCCGTACCCCGACCCCTACAAGAAACGGTCGGACCCGGGAATCGGGGTGCTTCGTACGGAGACGGAACCGGTGGTCACTGTGTGATTTTTGAGACGCACGAGTAGTCAAGTCGTAGATGACGGGACAGACGGGGACTGTGACCAAGGGGGAACCGAGGTCCGAGAGAGTGTCTGGCCGAAAGGACCGAACGGTATGCACCTGAACCGTCGGACCAGGGTGAAGAGGAGGTACTGACAGAATCTTTAGGGTATTCAGAGTCCGTGGTCATTAATTGGGGTCCGTGGTTTTGACTGGAGGTCGGGGTGTCGACGTAGGTTGAGTCCACGGACCCTGTGGTGTTGGGTGGTCTGAGGACTCCCCCAGTCCCGTCTCGGACACCTCCTCTTCACCCTCAATCTCTTCTTTTTCTGACACTGCTTTGCCCGTTCCTCTTCTTGTTAAACTCCCTTATAATCTTTCTGTCAATTTTTATGTGGGGACACCGCGTACCATACTCACCCGACCCCTTCTCCTGAAACTGTAATTTAACTAAAGGTTGTGGAAACCGTATTTGTCTCTGGGGGGACGACACTTGGGGTTACTCCACCGGAGTCAGACTAAGAAAACCGAAAATCCACACCGGAGACTCCTTACTGTCTTCTCTTACCGACAAGTTCGACTCTTTTTAGATAAGTTTGAGGTACGTCACACGGTTTCGAGAAAAAAAAAAAAAAAGCAATCGAGACAGAAGCGAGGTTCTTACAGAAGAAAAAGTCAAGACCTCTAAAGTTACGAATATCGTTAGTGAACCAGACCCTCAGGACAAACAGAGGAGTGTCACTCGGAACGAAGATAAAGTATTGTAGGAGGGAAAGTTGAGTCAAGAACAGTCGTCTCTCATATATCCTTCGTTAGTCTAGATACTTGGTTCAATAGTTATAAACGGAAGGACAGAGTAGTACCCAGTGTTCGAGACTACGTCTTCACTACGACGACCTACTCAGAAGTGAGTCAATGGGTCTGTGAGTGTAAGGGTCTTTCACGTGTGGTGGTCCTTGGCGACAGTTAGGTTTTTCTTTTACAGAAAAACCTTGGTGAGATCGAAATGGAGTAGAAGGAGGTGTTTGGATCGGATCCTTTAAAAGGATAAGTCGAAATTTTTTATTAACTACTGTTGAACCTACCCTTGTGTCTATCGTATAAATAGTTTTAAAGTCTACTATGTTTTAGTGATAATTTATCCCATTTTCTCATTCCAAGGTTCAAATGGACCTATCTAACCTGTTCCTTGACTTAAATTGTTTCTACTTTAAATGATGGGAACCCGAGTTTTGTTTTGTTTTTGGGTCGAGTCGTCATATTAAAGTCTTAAACCTTCTCCCTCGATTTTCTCGGTGTGTAACCAACGTTCAAGTTATAAGCACGTACGAGTCAGTACGCACTGGGACGTTGGGACACCTGACATGGGGTGGTCCGAGAAGACAGATACCCTAAAGGGTCCGTTACTATGACCTCTCCCACCCAACGGTAAAGGAGGAAGTCCCCTAGAAGGACTTCATCCATAGTTTGGTCTCAGAGGACGGAACAGGAAATAACCGTCCACCTAAGAAATGGTGATTCGGTGGACCCTTCAGTTTCAAGTTACACTCAGTTCCCATATTGCACTGAGAATCTCGTGAATTCCACTCAAATCCGACGTAGTGACCTCCCATCTCAAGTTTTGTTCCTCTCGTCCTTCACTAGGACAAGAGTCGCGAGGACCTGGTGTGGACTACACAACACGAAGGAAGACTGTGGCGAGACCCTACTTGTGACTGTTGTAGACTCCCCACCTTTGTCCTTCTGTCTCTTAGACCTTTAATATTGTTTACTCTTGGTATTTTCTTGATTCCTTCAAATTGGGGTTTCTCCTTTTTCTAAATTCCTCCGTACTTTCAACAAAAATTCACGAAGTTCTGACTAGAGGATATGTTTGACCTCTGAAAAAAAAAAAGAAAGGGTCAAAATCTTCTGTTTCCATCGATGTACTCTTATTCATTGTCCCTCGATTTAAAGTCAGACCGGACCCCTTCTTGAAAGAAAACGTTGTCACTTTTCACACGGTTCGATCTTATTAGACGGACTACTCCATTACTCAAGGGACAGTGACCTCTTTAAGTCCGTTTTCGACCTCCTAATGTGTACTCCCTACAACGTCTGTCTTAAGAACATAAGTAGTCTCCTAGTCTAGTCTGCTAGAAATTCCTACGAAAGTTGAGCGTCTGTAAGACTTAAAGACCCAACAATAATATTAAATGATATATAGTGAATATACTTCTATAGATTAAGGAAAATCATTTCACTATTTCGACGACTTAAAGTCTTTATGAAAGGTCAAGAAAAGTGTAAGTTAAAGTTAAAGTCTCCCTCATGTCACCTCTGTTGACATGACCAAGTTTGAACCAAGACAATGAATGATCGACACACTGGAACCCGTTCAGTGAAGTACAGAGACTCGGAGTTAAAGGAGTAGATACCTTGTCTTTATTATTATCATGGACGAAGTATCCCGACAATACTCCTAATTTATTTATAAACTCTTCGTGAGTCTTGTGACGGCGCATGTCATTCATAATGTTTACACAAACAATTTAATTTTTATTACATTTTATCGACTTTTATTTCTTACCCTTACCAGAGTTTAAATTGTTTACCAAGTTCCTACAGGAGGAAGAAATGGTTGAGTAGTGATCGTCGAGACCGACATTTTATCGGTTCTTGGGTCTCCGTCGTTTCTTTTTTTTTTTCCGTTTTTGGTGTGTCCGAGGGGTCGAGAGTTCCCCCTTCGTTTTCGAAGGACACTAACCAAATGGCATTGGAGACTTTTCCCGACACACAAATTACTGTGGGCGAATAGGAGAGGAGGGGGTGGGAGGAGAGAGAAGAACCTCAACGATCCTCCGGTCCCGACACGACGTAGGATTATTTCGACGCAGCCCCCTCCCTCCCCCGGTCTCGAACAATCTATATGTGCCGGACAGACGCCCTCGAATTATAGGAAAATGACCTTATTGATAACAGGGTCGAAGAGTTGCTTATACCTGGTAGTAATTATTTTCCCGATTATTTTCGTAAATAACGCGAGTCCGTTATCGGAGCGAAAAAGATCGAGGTCCCGGAACCGTCTCCGTCGATAACTCCTATTCTTAACCTTTTCATTCTGAGGGTGACGTTGCGTCTCTAGTCGGAGACGGGGACGGGGCTGGGTCGTGGGAGGGGGTTCCCGACTCGTCGGTCTCGTCACCCTCTAACCCCGTACTTCTGTTACTTACGTAGTGACTCCGTAGTCCGAAGGCCCAGAAAAATTTTACCATTTATGCCCCACCACTACGAATTTCTTTTTTTACCAGGATAATGGTTCAAGAGAGTTCTTCGAATTTCGTGAAGTGGAACGTTCTGACAATAAGGGTAAAATGACTCCCCTTTTATTTCCGTGTCTCCCTAATCCCCGAGTGAGTCGGTATACGCCAGACTATAGGAACGGTCTTGGTTCTGATCTTGTGTTACAAGGACTGAAGGTTTAGGTCTTGGTAGTACTTTAAAAATTTTCCCGCTCTGACATAGATAGAGACAGGTCGGAGGTTACACCCCTTAGTCACTTACGACACTAGTAGTAGTGACGAAGGGATTTAATAATAACAACAATAATATTATTGATCACCCATCTGAACTCACCCACCATCTATGTTCTATTAATGATTCTGGGGTCTTAATTTCACAACTCAGAGATGAAAAGGTGCCGGCGGGTCTCTACTTTTACTTTCGATAGGAGGTTCCTTGAGACTCTTCTCGGGATTAGATCTCTATCGCACTTAGGCTCTCCCCTTCTGTTACCTCTTTCCGGTCCTCTTTGAACCTTCGGTCGGAACCTCTACGACCCTAAGAACTGACACCTACCGTGTCCATTAGGTCGTCCAAGTCTAGGACCAAGACGGTGAAGAAACGACACACTGGTACCTTTTCAAAGGATTGGAGAGACTCAAGTCACAGGAGTCGACACTTTATCCCTATTATTAGTAGGGATCGGGATTCAGACAACATTCATTTCTAATCTCCTTTCTGACACTTTTGAGTTTTTGGACTCGGATCTCGAACGGTCACCCCTCCCGGTCTTTGACACCCCGACGTACTGAGAGGGCTGGAGTCCTCCTGTGACCCTTCGTCAGAAAAAGAGTCCTGATGGGTCCAAGTCGTCTCTTATTGAAACCGGAATCAAAGGGGGGATAAATTCTGTCCCGTTGTTTTAGAGACGGGAGTCGTTGAGGGACGGGGGGGGGTGGGGGCTCCCAACAGTCTACCTACCTCCTCTCTATGTTAGGAACCCTCCTTTCCACCCACAATTATTGTCGTGGGACCTAGAGATAATAATAACAGTAATAAGGTCGAGACAGGTCATTCGTCGCTCCTGGGTCCACTAAGTGCCAGACGTGCGACGTCGGGACCAGGTGGACAACGTTGAACGGGCGGACGGTCCTAAGGAGACGGACGCTCCGGAGGTGGAGAAAGAGTCGAGTATGAACGTCGAGTCCCAGGAGGCAGTGGTCTACCCTACCTCCGTACTCCCCCCGTAAACCCTTGTCTCGTGGGTCGAGTCTTCCCGACCCTGAGGACGTGGTCACCGGTGTCGGGACGAAGTGTAGTCGTCGGTGTCTCATTCGGATCCCATACCCCGCCCCCCAACCCCGACCCTCTAACATTCAAAGTCTAGTTGGTGAGGAGGTCTCTAGAGGGTCAGGGAAGCCTCCTACCGTGCCTGGTCCCTACCGTCCCTAGTCCCTCTTTCCCCAAGTCCGGACCCAGACAAGGCACCGTCAGGACGACACCCCACCCCCCTCCGCCCACCGCCTCCCACTCCATCCCTGCTACCACACCCCCGTTCAGGGGTAGGTGGAGGTCCCCGGGACGAGACTTACCGTCTCCGGACCGTATTCCTTGACGACCTTTGACCCATCGTAGTCTCCTACCAAGAATTTGAGACATTGGGGTTCATGAACCCAGGATTCCAAAGTTGTTGTCGATCTCGATTCCTTTCCCTCGAACCCACGAAGACTGTCAGTACTTCTTGACGGCGGTGGGGGAGGCGGAACGTTCGTGAGATATTTACACTAGACTTGTAGACACTGAGTGGGCGTGTGTGGGGACGTCAAAGCACCACTCCTGTGTCGATTAGTATCGATCACAAACCCCTCCTTCTTCCTAAAACGGTTTTCGAGGTACTGTCTGAGAGAGGGAGAAAGAGACTCTACCACTTCACTCATACTGACCGGCGGTCAAACCGTTCCTCAAAGACGGAGGGACTCCTGACCAGGATGGACCCTGTTCTTGTGTGGGGGTCTTCTCGGTAAATCCAACCCCAACCAAGGGACCAAAGACTAGTTTCCAGTATGGTCCTTCTAGTCTCGACCTAAAGGATTCTAGATGGCCACTACAAACGAAACCAAAACAAACCCGAACAAATGTAAACTCGACCTTCCCCGGGTTGATATCCTGTAGACCGATATAGACAGTGAGATCTACTCCTTTGACTCCAGATCACTCCGACTTCACTGAATAGGTTTCAATAAACCTCAGAAAAGTATGACAAGTGGACTACGTTTCTCGGTTGAGTGACCTTTTCTGGGACTACGACCCTTCTAACTCCTGTCCTCCTCTTCCCCCCCTGTCTCCTACTCTACCAACCTACCGTAGTGGTTGAGTCACCTACACTCAAATTCGTTTGAGGTCCTCTATCACATCCTGTCCCTTCGGACCGCACGACGTCAGGTACCCCAACATTTCTCAGTCTGTACTGAATCACTGACTTGTTGTTAAATCTCAGAATCTGTGTCTTGACGTCGGGACGGAGGTCTAAGTCGCAAGAAAGATACTTGAGAAGACCCAGGTAAAACTCAGGACTCTTTGTTGACGTTGTTACAGTCGGGGGTAAGTATCTCGTGAATTATACACGGTCAATGATCTAATCCACCATACATGTGATGTAGTCCGACTCCTATATCTACTCCACCCTCGTGTAGTCTCTTCACCAAACACATCTAGTTAACACAAAAGTAAGCCCAGACTCCATGTTGCAAAGACACCGTGTGAAAGTTTAGTAGTCGGTAAGTCCTACACGATAACACAGTTGACTGATTCGTAAAAGATATACAGTCAAGAGGTGCCTCAGGACCTTTGGGTCTCTATTTTATCCTATCCCAGGGGGTGTCACATGATCTTAGTTATTAAATGGTCTCAATTTCTTTTTCCCAGTCCTTACGTCATTTTTTTATTTTATTTTATTTTATTTTATTTAGGACCCCTCTACCTCCGAAGGACTATGTAAAATCGTCCCAAAACTTCCCACTCATCCTCAACCGATCCACTCCGGTCGATACTTACCCTCTCTCTTTTACGTACGTCTCTTTTGTCGTTCGTCTTTTCGACATCTCCTTCATAAAATACACAAACCTCTGTTGTTTATCAAACTTTGTCTTTCACCTCTCTACCTCCCCTACGCCCCTCTGTTACGATGTGTCCACTCAACTCCGGTCGTTACTCCTTCCAGATTACGGTCCGGTTCCTCCCGTGGTCATACCTCAAGTTCGAAACCTCCAGACGAGACTTTCCTGAGACTCCAAGAGTAAGGATCGAAAATATGTAAGTATATACGTGTGATTCACCGAAGTCAACACAGACTGAGAAAGGCTCATACCTGGACACCTGACATCACTCGGTCCAAGGGGACAGGTACCCCTAAGAGGTCCGTGCTTATGACCTCACCCAACGGTTCGGGAAGAGGTCCCTTAGAAGGGTTGGGTCCCTAACTTGGCCGCAGAGAATGTAGAGGACGCAACCGTCCGTCCAAGAAATGTGATGGTAGACCCTTCGGGGGTGTGTATATACGTATGTATATTTAGTCTCCATCTCATATATAAACCGGACAGAGGGGGTGGGGTGGGGTGGGGGTGGAGGGATAACCAGACCCGTGGACACTCACACAAGTAGGTGGACCTCACGATTAATCCGGGAGACCCCTCAGACTGTGGCTGGCGGTCGACACCAGTGTTGGCGGTCGAACACCGGAGACGTGTCCTTGAAAGAGTCACGAAGAGACCACAAGGGGAGTAATGACCCACAATCACCTCAGAAATGGTGTACCGTAAGACGAACCAGTCCCAAACAGTCTGCCGGGTACGTCACCCCGTGCACACCTTGGGGGTCAACCCACCACCTTGACGTTGTTGAGGAAGGGACAGGGAGGAGACCGGGGTCAAGGACCGGGGGGAGTTCATTCCGAGGTGGGGATAGTCTTGGCGGTGGTGGTGGTCGAAGGTCGGGTCCACAAAAGTCGGAAGAAGAGTCTTGTCGTACGGAAGGGACGGAGGAGGACCGAACAAAAAGTCGGGTGGGACGGACCTGATTCCCCGTAAGAGTCAAAAAGGTTTCAACTTTTTTTCTCTCGGAGTGATGGTATACATAGTTCTAGAAGTAAAAATTTTAGTTTATTAGTAGGACTTCCTACGAAGGACTGTCTCCTGTCTTCTACTTAAAACCTCGGACTGTGAGACTTTGGGACCGACACACTGGAAACCGTTCAGTGAAGAGACTCGAGGTCAAAGGAATGGACATTTCACCCCTACGACCGGGAGTGACATGTCCCTAATTTTCTCTATTTGTACGTCCTACGGTTAGTTCCTTCCCGACTCAAGTCGTCTCTCTGGGTTCGTCCTTTCCTGTGTAAGGAAACGAAGGAGAATATTGTTCATGGAAATCGAAGATCCTGGATTTTTTGGTATTTGGTTTGTCATATAAGCTAACCCAGAAGATCGACAACAACTCACTGAGTCATCACTTTACCCCATCTCGGGTAGGAGGTTTGTCGAGGGGTCCGGAACGGTTGGTCTCCTTCTACACAGTAAAGACAAGGTCTCTCTTGCCTCCCGAGTTCGGTTTCGGAAGGCGGTCCCAGGAGTCTGTCCACCGAGGACCTGACTGGAGACGGCCGGGTATTCGAGGTGTCAAAGTGACAAGGCGGACCCGACGCCCGACGCCCCGACCAACCACCTCAACCGAATCTCTTCCCATAAAACATAAACCGAAAACCTTACTGATTACTTACTCGACAGAGGTGACGTCCTCTTAATACGGTGAATTCGTTTTGGGTCGGCCCGACCAGCCGAGTCTCTATCGATTATCCTTTACGGACAGTCTTGTGACTGCGAAGTTTCGGTTTATATAAGAGTGACACAAGAGACAAACGATTCAAATGAAATACGTTTTATATTGAGTCGACTTTTATACATCTACCGTCTCTCGAGCGCGGAAGGGAGACCTTCTTTCCCTCTGTTCCTCCTGTCCCTCCCGTCGAGGGTCAATTGGGAGGACCAGGACGGTCCGACTCCTACTCGGTCCGGGAACAAACCGGTTTCTCGTGTCTGGAACGGAACGTTCTTTCAGACACGGTGATTACTTGGGTATTGTTGGTGTCAGGAGTTTTATCTCCGTCGGGAGGGTGTGGTACCCTTGTCTCCCCCACACCCGTTGTCTCTCGTGTTCACCAGGTCGGCAAAACACTTCGACGTCCCCGGTCACTCCCGGGTGCTCCCACGGACACCAAAAACAGGAAACCACCAAAATGGACGGGTGGGGGAGAGGGGTGTCCACTCTGTTTCAGGAGATTTGGTTCTTCGTTGCCTCCTTTCGGTCACTGAAGGTCCTGGGCCTTGAGTCACCGTCTTGGAACCAATGACTTGGCTACGAGTTTGTTGTATAGGGTACCCTTCTCGTGACTTACTTCCCAGTCCCACAAGGAGCACACACTAGAACGTCCTTTGCGAGTAGAGAAACCCGGAACCGAAGTGATAAATATTTACCTCTCTAACCTGGTCGAGTCGTGAAAGAGCCCAGTGTGCCTGGGTTGTGACAATAAATTGTACTATCTTACGTCCGTCCTCACACCTTTATCCTGGGTGACGAGTTAAAGGACGGAGAGGAGAGAGTTCCTAACGGTCCCCAGCGGTACTCCTCGACCCATATTTCTACCCACTCACTCACTGACTTTCAACGAGTCAGCACAAGCTGAGAAACACTGGGGTGCGTGTTATGTCAGGTACCTTAAGAGATCCGGTCTTATGTCCTTACCCATCGGAAAGGGAAGAGGTCCCCTAGAAGGGTTGGGTCCCTACTAAGGTCCAGAGGGCGTAACGTCCGTCTAAGAAATGGTCGACTCTGTGTTCCCTTCGGGAGTGTAGGTATTTTCTACCCTAGTGGAAATTTCTCTGTGGACTCTAAAGAGTTACAGACTTTACCCTGTCTAAGAGGTCCGGTGTTGGTCCCTGTAATCACACTCGTCTACGGGACGACTCCTCCTCGTTTCTCTATGCCTAAGGAGGTCGCAAACAGGACCTTTGTGAAATGGTACATGTCGGTGTCAGTGGTTCGGTGAACTGTCCTCGAGTCGGGGAGAAGGGTCTATTCCCCAGACCGGAAGGAACTCCTCCCGTGAACTCAAACTCAAATAAGGAAGTCCTAGTGTCGTTCTCAACCCGGTCTCTTAGGACCCCGAAAGATCTTCCTGAACCTCTTTTCCGTCGAAGGTGACACAAGGTCCGTCCCACCCTACGTCTTTCTTTGGTCTGGGTCGAGACGAGAGTTTCTCGAGGGCGAAGTAACGTTCTACCCGCGCATTCCTCCTTTGGTACCTACACCCTCCCAAGTAGTGTCCGACTGAAAAATTCGGGTGACCTTCGAGTCTCTCCGTCTCCGGGACCCGTCGGCAACTTACGGAGACTCGAAATCCAGGAGTAGACATTTTACCCCTATTAATAATGGACGGAATCTCTTGATCTACTCTACATAGATTTACGGATTGTGTGGTGAACCATACAAAATTAGCAAACTATTTTCCCTCGATAATGACAAATAACGGTTCCGAGTCTCCTCTCGACGAGAGCCGTCTTACCCAAGGTCCACTCGTCTCTGAGTAGGTAGGAAAATCGCGAACCCCGGTTCGGACCCCACAGACCTGGAGGACCGTCCGAGGAGGGACCGACGGTCGGTAGTGAGGTGAATGGGGTCAAACGGAAAAGAAACACACGTTTCTTGTACCCTTTCGGGACCGAATGTCAGGAGTCTCAACCGAAGTCTCGGATCCCCCGGAAGTCACTCCACCGCACTCTCCGCCCCCGACCGGCAGAATCCTCCTTAGTTCATCTTGTCGTGTTCGTCCGTGTTTCCCACGTCCGCACCTTGTCGCCCGGACCCCTCCCCCCGTCGACCCCGCAGAGTCATGGAGGTGATTCAGAACGTGTACGTGGGGCGGAAACTAAGAATCAACTCACTAACTAAGACGAGTTTCACCTCGTCTCAGGTTCAGTCCTATACACCCCCTTTTTTCCGACCTATTACAGGGTAGCTCACCCCACTCCCCACTGACCCGTTCCGACGTCCCGTCCTGGACCCCGAACGTCCCTGTGCGTCTCCGAAGTCTCGTCCGTGAGGAGTCCCTGTTCCTCTGTTCCCCACCCTCAGTCCAGTCTCTGAGTCCGTCGGTCGTTTGGCGTCTTGTCCCGTCTCGATCAGCCGTCCGGTCACCCTCGGTCGTCGACCGCCCTCCGGAGTCGGTGCCCCGGTTCCTCCGGTCCGTGTCCCTGACCGGGGTCTCCCACCCCCAGGGTCCCGGTGTCTCTTCTCGAGACACCTCTCGTCGTCCCCCCGAGACACTACGGGTCCTTCGGTCCGCCTCCTCGACTCTGAGTGAACCCGGAGGAATCTGTCGGCGGGTCGACATTGTCGTCCCATGGTATCGGACAGCTCGAGTGTCCCACTACCGCCCACCATCCTTAGTGTGTCCCTGGAGGTACGTACCCGTTTCCCCGTCCCCCCGCAACTCGACACCGCCCTCGACCTGGTTTTGTGACTGAACCGACTGAATCGACGGTCCGGTCTGTACGATTTTTGTCGTTGGTTTCCTCGTCCTCGCGTCTCAAGACAAGTCCATTTGGCCCTTTCGACCAGGTAGTCCGTCCACCGTGGCTCGTCGTCCTCGGGTCTTCGGTTTTCCACCATCACTGGTCCAAGACCCTCCGACCTGGAGTCGATCTTCACCCCACGTCGTCCCCTCATCCAGTGACAGTTCCGGAGTAAGGGTCTGTCTCCCGAGATCTTTCTCGTCAGTCCTTTTACTTGAGAGCTGAGACTGTGTGGACCAAACTTAGGATCGAAGGAGGGAAGTCATCAATATCCTGCAACCTCCACTGTGAATTAGAGAGTCAAAAGAATAGATATTCCGTCTCTATTAGTGGGCAGATGAAGAATCCTCCACTTCTAATTTATTCCGGTAAACACCTCGAAGACCGTATGTGTCTACAAATGTCTTCACATGGACAAGAATGATACTGATAATCGGGGGCTCTAACAGTCCAAGGTCTTTTACTCTGTCTTAAAACTCCAAACTACCCATCCTGTGCCGTCTCGGACCGGGGAAACTCCTTCCCGTCCCTTCTTTTTTAATGTTTCCGAGGTTGGTGTCTATTCGGGGACGAGTTTAGGGAACACATGACCACGGTCAGACTCTGGAAATCGTTCACTGAATTAGGGAACTTCGGAGTAAAGGAGTAGACATTTTACCTGTATGGTGATAGACGGAAAACTACAACGACACTGTCAAATCACTCTATTACATACGCCTCACAGGTTGGGTCATCTACGAATCAACTATCAATGAGATATCTACTCCGACTATACACTCCCTCGCCTCCCTCATTCCCTGGGTCCCCCGTAAACCCTCGGGTCCTGAGAGGAGGTCTAGAATCTAGATGACGTCGTCTTTATAATTATGAAGAAGGGACGTCTTCGTCTTCGTCGGTCTCGATGTCTTTGAGGTATCCATATATGGGACATTTGTGTGCACTTTTGAGACCTAAGATGGACGGACCTGTCCTGACCGAGTCCTCGGTCCATTCAGTACAGACTACCACCTCCGGTTGTCACCGAGACCGAACCTCCCTGGGTTTTTGTCTCTTGTTCCCTCCCCGATCACTGCCTTTCTCTAGAAAAAGTAACTGAGTCATTCATTTATTCACGATTAACACGTGAAAGACACCCAATTCCGGATATCTGTGGTTCCACTTGTTCTGTCAACACCAGAGGTGCGGAGGGTTTGTCTCGTATGGCCTCCTTCGTTACTGTTCCCTCGAAATCCTTCTAGTAAGTCACCGATGAAGTCCTTTGCTCCATACCTCGGGTACACTCTCACGAACGGTCCCAGATCCTCTCCTTTACTTTCGAAAGCCTGGTAGGACCGTCTTTCTCGTAGTCTGTCTGGATCGAGACGGAGACTGGTCAAGGAACCGAGACCTGTTCAATCGGAAAAAACCCAGAAGTCAAGAGAGGAGACATTCTCCTCTTCGTACCATGGACGGAGTGTCCCAAACCCCACTGACAATTTAATCCACTACGTATCGTTAGAACCGAGAGTCATGGCCAGTTATACACGTCCGAGAACAATTATTCTTGCAATCGTTGATCCACTTAGGTCCTCAGCGTGATTTCCGAGTCACTGACTCACACCCTTTATAAAATCAACTGTGGGCCCACTAACATTCCACTGACTCATAGTAAACACCCAGGTTCAAGGGGACGACCCTTTCTTCCAGACCTGATCCCACCTCACGTCTCCGGTCACGGTCGACTTCTTAAGACTTCAGTACAGTTCGGTCCTAAATACCAAGTCCCCCCTTATATGAACTCAAGCCGGAGACCCAATTTGTAATGGTGGAAATAAAAGAGACTCTAAGGGGGTCTCTCGTCCACCTCCCGTAGGGGGTCTCGGTTCAGCCACGACCTGAGGGGACCAGGAACCGAGTCCAGTTTGCCCTCTTCCTAGGACCTGATTTTCACATCACACCTCACTTTACCGACGAGTCACGTGTAGGAGGGAAGGTGTCTGCTTTGTTCTGGAGTTATTCGTGTAATAGAAAAAAAAAAAAAAAAAAGGAAAATTCACCGTCAGGATAACACTCATTCCCCGAATGTCCTGTTCCGGGGTCTGTCTTGTTTCTTTTGTGAGGGTGGTTGAGAGAACGGTCTTTACTTGACTTTAAAAGCCTCTCCACACACTCGGTTTTAAGAGTCCCTCTTCAGGGTCTTCTGACAGGTAGTCCACTCTTTTACATCCGTTTTACATTGTACATTTTACTACTTGGTCTTTTAGTAGGTGGGTCGGACGTGGGTCGATACAGAATTACTCCGTTTGAGGTTTCTTCGAAAAGGAAATTAGACCGTAAACTTTGCTTTACGACGATTCTTCGGGGGTGGAGTGGGTGGGGTGGGAATGCACAACGGTACTGCTGGGTTCAAGAATCCTGAACTTTCTTGATGGAGTCGTAAAGGGAGATTTTGTTTTCTTTTAATAAGGTCCAAAGACCCGTCTCTTGAGGCTCCTTAACCCGGGACAATGACCTATCGTCCAAGGAGTCTCAACGGCTCACTACTTTATACTCGGATGCCCCTGGTCCCGGAAGTCTTTTCGCTCCTTCCTTTGCCCCCTACTGTCCTTGGGTCCCGAGCGGGGTCGAACACCTCGGGTACGAGACGGAGTAACGACCGAGAGGGGGGAGTCGACCCGGAGTAAACGGGGACGTCACTTCGCGAAATTTTCTTTTGTGTAGGAGAGAGGTATACCTTTCCCCGCTCCCAATCTCCCCTCGTCCAGGACCGAGTCCCCTAGGGTCCGTCCGTCGTCTTCTACGGCAGAGCACGAGGGGTCGAACTAAACGAGTGCCTTACCGGTTCCACCCCGGTTGGACAACGTACAGATTTTTCGGGGAGGTTTCGCGGGGAACTTTCGAATATCAGGACGATTACTCCCGGTTAGATTCAGAAGACCTAGGTCATTCGTTTCGGGTCCTCCACTACCGGCCTGTCGGTTGGACGAGGGTACTTCAAGGGAGAGCACGGTCTCGAAGTTCGGTTTTTGACTCCGGAACTGTGAAAGGATAGGTTAACGACTAGTGTAGAACTCAGATGAAGGATTTTTAAGGAGTTTAGGTAGGTGTAGAAGGAGAGAGGTACCGACAACAGAACTAAGTCCGGAGTGGTAGAGATTAGACTTTACCATGAAGGTCCAGTCGACGTTCGGTCCCGATCTTCCCAAATATCTGTGTTTAGATTTGAACAGTGAAGGACGGATTTTAGGAAGTCACGAGGAGGACGGAAATCCTATTCAATAGTTTAAGGAGTCCTTCTATACGTTCCAGAAAGTACTACCTGTCGAGAGTCGGGTCAAATGAGGTGTGAGGTCGGTATTTCTTGTGTCAAGGGGGTAGATGTACGAAAAGATGTGGATGGGAAGGGATTGGGTTACACGACCTATTCTGGACGACCGCGGAGGTCTAAGTGAGACGTAGGACGAGACACGGGGTCTCCGACGGGATATACCTAGGGTATTCGCTTGAGGCCCGGGATATCGAAGGTCAACCCAAATCGGTTGTCCTTCGTGGTCCTCGTTGACATTGTGTCCTCTCACACTTCGGTCCCATCAATGAGGGAGGGACCTGTCAGGATATTCCGACGGACGAGGGTCTACCTCCCGGTAAGGAAGATAGCTCCGTCTCAGTAGACGTCCTGAAAAGAAGACACCATGTCTCTGGGGGGAGGAGTAAAGAAGACCGGATCCCCAACGACGATCAGACACAAAGACACTATAAAATATTACAAGGAGGTGGGAGATGGGTGTGAGAACGTTTATTGGGGAGATATACATTTGGGAGGAGTTTAATAGAATTGAATCACACGATAGTAAGGGACAACCCTGGGACGGATAATCTCAGTAGGAAACAGAAACGATTTAAAGACACCTCTGTTGTAGAGGAGGTCCTTACGAAGGGAGAAGAAGGGTTAGAAGCAGTCGACGGGACGGGGGAACCCGAGGGTCTAGGAGACATATCAAGTGACAATGTCGAGCAAGGTATGAAATAACGTTTTCGGTCAGGAGACACGTGTTGATGATCTCGACGTTGATGACTCGGGTACACGTGTCGATGACTGTGGGCGTACGGGATCTCGGACACGCGGCGTTGTTCTCTTCTGTGACGTTACTCTTCGGACGTGTGTGCTCCCATCGGGGTCGAGTGGTGTTGATCTCTTTTTCGAGATCGTTGCCACTTCTGAGTCGTGTGGTCTTTGTTTGTTTGTTTATTTAATATCTATCTACCTATATCTATATAAGATTTTTCGGTCAGGAGACAGGATTTAGACTCAGAGACCTCCAACCCCTGGTACACAATGACGAATAGGAACGTGGAGTCATAGACCATGTTTCGATCGGGAGTCTTTTGTAAACGACTTGCTTCCTTTCTTCGTTCTCGAGTCTCATTCTGGACGGTTTCTGTGTGTCCTTTGTGTCACGTCGTAGACACCATGGGTGACTTCCTCGACCGAAGAGGGTCCGGTGGTAGTCAATCTAGTGTCCGTTCCTGAACTTCTTTTCGATAGTAAATTTCTTGTGGGGTATAGGTCCCGGACTCCGGGTGTAGTCACTCATACCCCTTTCTTACTCCCTCTACGAGACCAAGCACACAATCGTCAACGCGAAGGACTCCTTTTTCTTACCGGTCGAAAAGAGTCGGGGTCCCTTTGTTACCTTCAGAGGCAGGAACTCGACCCTCAGGATACTAGGACCATAGTTGGTGACCCTCTAAGTGTGGTTGAAGTCAAATTAAGTCAGCGAGTCAGGACGGGTTGAGAAACGTTGGGGTACCTGACGTCGTGCGGTCCGGAGGGACAGGTAGTGGTCGAGGGCCTCAAATGAGTTTGAGTACAGGTAACTCAGTCACTACGGTAGGTTGATAGAGTAGGAGACAGCAGGGGAAGAGGAGGGTGGAAGTTAGAAAGGGTCGTAGTCCCAGAAAAGTTTAGTTAGTCAAGAAGTGTAGTCCACCGGTTTCATGACCTCAAAGTCGAAGTCGTAGTCAGGGAGGTTACTTGTGGGTCCTGACTAGAGGAAATCCTACCTGATCAACCTAGAGAAACGTCAGGTTCCCTGAGAGTTCTCAAAGAGGTTGTGGTGTCAAGTTTTGTGGTTGAATGACTTCATTTAAGGATTTTTAGGTCCCCGACAAGGTTTCCTGGATCGTGGTGCGATGGTTTAGTGAGTGAGTAGGTAAGGTGTTTCACGTGACCACGAGACGAGCCACGTTTCGTGAAGGGAACCTAAACGAGATAACTTTACAATAGGTTTTCCTTTTTCAGTAAACAAAAGAAAGTCAGACTCAGAGACCACCCAGGACATGTTCTGGATCGTCCCGGTCTCCTACCCGAAGTCCATCCTTCCACGGTCCGTGGACCTGTTTAGGGTTCTCTACCGGTCTTGTCACTGGACCATAGTATTTACCGGAGATCTTAGGACCGAGGGGGAAAGGTCTATACACTGGAATCCGTCTCGTAGAGTACAAGGACACTGAGGCAGAGGAGGACACGTTTTCCCGTAGTAGTGTCCTGGACCTAGTATGTCGACAACACTTTTAATCCACTTTGTCTTGTAGCAGGTCCTCCAAGGGTTCTCGTCACGTAGGGTTAAGATAGTCTGAGTTACGAGGGGAAAAATCATTTATAAAACATTCTGGTGAAAATGATAAGACTTTACTTTAAATATCTATTATACTGGATGGATATGTGTATTAAGAAATTTCTTAGTTATATGTTGGGATTGGTATTCTATTTCTTGATTTTCTTTTATTAAATCTTATTTTATTATACGTAAAATTGGATATATACAAACTCGTATTGATGTGTTCTTCTGTTCTATTGACATGGATGAACGTTACTTATACAAACTTAAATTCTCGTCATTTTGTAATAACTGACGTTGTAATACCCATGAAGAAATTTAAACTACACGACTTTGTTCTAATTTGTTTATGATATATAAGTATGTCTATGTATACTTACGTCGACTTGTCTCCACACAATAAAACCGTGAATTTATGTCACTCCTAAAACGACAAGTATGACACCAAAACTTTACCACTTGTTGAGGACCCTTTCTATTTTATGTCATAAGAGAACTAAATATACTATCATCGTGAGTACTTTTTAAGTCACATATAATTTTGATACGTTTTTCATGAAAGACAAATATAAGTTTTACCTTAATCCAAGATCCGAGTCTGGTTATATTTTTCTAAAAGATGGACATACTGACAGTCCACCCTGTAAGTTTACAGTTTACAGTTTACAGTGTACGTCACGTCCTGTTTAGTAACCCATTTTGACGGAGTACATTCCGTTCTTCAAACCGGGAGAGACAGAGGAAATTCGTCACGGGGTCGTTGGTCCCATTATATTTATGTGGTCAATAAAGATTTTGCGGAGATCCCCCGTCGTGACAGAGGTAACTCCTAGTCACCCGGTAACAAATACCCCAATGGCTTGGGTCTTCCTTACGTCCTACTACCGGTAAGTTGGAGGTCCTTGTATCTGATCTGTCTCTCGTAATCCTTTTAGATAGTCGTAAAGTGTGAGTCTGAGGTCACTAAACAAGACAGGAGGATGTCAGAACAAAACCCGAAGGATCCACCACGATCACCGTTTCTTAGGTAGACGGTTACGTTCGTCTGCATTCTCTAAGCCCAAGCTAGGGACCTAACCCGTCTAGGGACCTCCTCCCGTTACGTTGGGTGAGTTCATAAAAACGGACCTCTTAGGGTACCTGTCTTCCCGGACCGCCCGATGTCAGGTACCTCAGCGTTTCTCGGTCTGTGTTGACTTCGTTGATCCCATTCCGGTGAGGGGGTACGTACCTCTTACTTCAGACAGGACTTCTCATACTTCTTCCTTTAGTGGTATAATCCGTCTCGATGTAGTGTGTCTGAAGGTCCCTCTCTTCTTAGGAGTCGTCTACCTAACTAGGAATATGAAAAGAGGACCTTGTTGATAACCCTGGAGAAACTTTTCGTGTAATAGTCACCAGATATTTATTGGGAGTCAAACGGGTAGATACCGAGACAACACTTAGTGGTGGTCTCCTAAAGTGTTACGACAGAAAGTTGACCTGTATAGATTTCTTTTTAGTAGTAGAAACACCTATATTTGGCATGGAGACCGTTTTGGTCAGTTCAGTAACTCCATTCGACCACACACGGGTAGGGAAAGGAACGACATACGTCGGAGTTACTTATTGGTAGTTTTGGAATGAACTTAGACTCAAGATGAAGGGTATTTTTCTTCGTTAGTAAAGTCAATAGGGTCCTTTTCCGTCGAGTACCCTATCCTTCGACCTTAAATCTCCGACTGTGGTCTCTCTTCTCTTCGAGTAGAGGAAGAACCGAAGTAATAAAACCACCTAAGTGGACTTGAGAGTCCTCCCGTCGACCTGTCCGAAAGACCCTGACGACA